>JANATG010000020.1:0-600000 GCA_029449235.1 Linnemannia schmuckeri
TTACACTTGCAAATACTATAGGTGAGGAATACAAATGGATGTTAATGCGCCAGACGTATTGCAAGTTTTAAAAAGTGGCATACCATATACCATGAGCGTAAATTGTCGCATAGATAGTCGAAAAATTGTTGCAATGATCTTTGTTGATGTTTTTAGACTTTTTCCATTAAAAAATAAAGATATTACATTCAAACTTTTTTGACGTGTGCCGTAGCATGAAGGCTTCATTCTATGTTAGAAGAAATGGATGCTACTTAGGCAAGGAATCCCAAAAAAAAATAAAAACACAAAAATGAAAAATCATTGCAACAATTTTTTGACAGCAGTATATGTTTGTTAAAAAAGAATGTGAATCTCCTAGTAAGATTCACCTATTCATAATATAATAAAAATCATGCAATAAACTATTCTTGCCCCAATATTTCTCATTCCCTTGCACGTACTCCTTCCCTGTCTGTCAGCCCACTACAGATGGCTAAAGGAAGTATATTGTAATAATTTAAGAGGGGAGGGAAACAAAGTCTTAGGATGCTGTTTCACTCAACCTCAAAAGCAAAGCAAACTAATATGATCGTGGAGTTGGATGTCAAACATTAAAGGCTGATAGGGCTTCAGCCGAAATCTGCATATGCTCCTTGGATAGTCTGTCTTGGACACTTGCATATGTATGTCTTTGAGAAAGGAATGAAGAAATAAAGTGTGTATCAAATTCAACGGTGAATATATATTTATTCGAAAATTAGCCTAAATTGACTGTTACAACATACGAAATTCGTGCAGCTTGGCGACGACCCATGCAACGAAACCCGCGGTGGTAGCTACACCAGCGAGGAAGCTGGCAGCATGAGCCCTCGCAACCTCGAACTATGTAAGTTCGTCGTTGGTGATGGAAATATCCTCCAGGAGGGATACTTTGATGGTGGTTTGTCCAATGAGTATTTTTAAGAGGTCAGAAGCAAAGTCCTTTTTGTTGATCCTGACGTTGTTGAACATGAATAGGTAAACATGTTTGATATGGATATCAAAAGAATAGCCCTCGATTTTTAACGTTGCAAAGAAGGAACGGAAGTTGTCATGAGCAACATGTGTGTCGTACATGTTGTAAACATCCTTGTCCATGATTTGATTGATAATGACTTGGAACTCGACCTTCCTCAGAGCGTTGGCTTCGCGGACACAGCTGTTCACCTTTGACATAAGGACCAAGTCCTGATCATTGGCACCACGATTATCAGCTTTCAAGACAAAGAACAACTTAAAGTTGTAATTCCTTCTCAGCGCACGTGTTAACACCTCACAGTTGTTCTTGGTTTCCTGTTCGTTTGGCTCGAACAGGCCAGGGATGTCCATAAGTACTGCAGACATGGGTGGTGTCGTATCCAATAATACAGGGCGTTCTGATATGTCCTTCGTGAACCCCTCTCGAAACTTGACACCTGACGCAAACCTGCCACCTATCTGAGAGAGCAGAGTGCTCTTTCCTGCGCCAGTGTTGCCAATGAACATTACTGCAACGGTCAATGGTTTGGCATCATAGTGCTCTAATGGCATAGGTTCAGGCAACATTATATCTAAAAAATTCAATTGGAACTATTAGGTACACCACCAAATGCTAGCGATAATATTATAAAGACATTCTATTGCCCGACCACCCATAGTTTGCATGTTGGGGAGTTGTACGTGAAATTATGACAAGAAAATCTTGATATCCCATCAATGTCCCCCCTTACCCTCTTCTTTCCATGTTCCTTCTCTTTGCCCTCTCCATCCCTACTTTTCGTATTAATGACCGGGAATGAGAAGCATAGAAACATACGCTAGAAGAGGTGTTTGAGTTCAGTCTGATAGAAGACAGGCCGTTGAATAGCACCTTGGAGACAAAAAAGTGAAAAAATTTCAGAAAAGGCTTGATGATGGCTAGAATATATAAAACGAATTTTCATGCCGGTGATGAGGGGCAACAGAACAAAAAGGAAGAGCTGGCTGAATAGTGGGTTTCCTTCTGAATAAAGCAGCCCATCACCAGCACAAAAAAGTGCTTGTAAAACTTCGAGAAGAAAAGGTCAAAGTGCATGGTAATGTCAATGTAAATGGCCGTAGCTCGAGGATAAAATGAGGAATCGAGGAACGGAACGCGCGGGCCTTTCGTCCCGTCAAGAGCTACAAGGGAGTAATATGAAAAGCAATGTCTGTCTTTTCGATAAAGATTTTCACATATACACAAGCTAGCTATGGGTGACCGGGCAATAGTCTAACATCTTGAACAGCAACATACCTTTGAAAATGAGATAATGGGAGAAGGGACAAAGAAAAAGAAAATCGGAACAATTTATACATTATGTGATGCTACCTTTGGCCATCAACTGTGCCATCACCAGCTTGGCCACCAGCTTTGCCATTGCCAGCGTGGCCATCAACTGTGCCATCACCAGCTTGGCCATTAACTGTGCCATCGCTACAAACCTACCTTAGCACTCGCCTTCTCCCTCCATCTGCGCCAGAATTACATTTACACCCCCTATCTACTTGTACACTACCATTAGATATCCCCTCTATCTCTAAAAATATGCATCACTTTTTCTTCATTCCTTCCTCTTATCTCAGAATCCTAGTAAAGAAGAATTGAAAAAGAGCTGACAAGGATCAATAAGCAATATCATTATGAACACTTGGCCGCTACAAGCTATAGTCCGACGACTCATAGTTAGCCCTAATTTTTTCATTTTGTCGTGCAAGTTACATGTCAATGTTGCATATCAACCTGCTAACCATGGGTTATGAGCATTTTATTATTCAACTAATGAATAAAATTAACAAGATTTTACATGTCTCTTTCCATCTGGCGTAGAGGTTCAATGTGATAGTTGAACCACCTATCCATCTAACAGCTTCACTTCTAACCACCTTCTCATTCAACCGCCTGGCCCCCTATCATATCGTCAACAACTTCTAACGAAACATACTGTATATAAATACCCGGATTACCTGTCCTCCCTTGCTTCCTTCTTCGCCTTTGCCTGACGCATTCTGGTAAACTTTTTTTGCCGCCTCCTCAATTTTCATATCATTTGAGTCCTCGCCTTCAACTTTTCCTTCTACTCTTTCACACCTTAAATTCTAGTAAAGTTGGTATCCATGCAATGCAGGATGCATGAATGTCACTCTTCCTCCGCCCCCCAGGCGGTCGCACGTTTTTAAGTCTTATGCACAATACATAAATCGACGCAGGTCCCTGTGACAGTATTATAGACTGTCTCCAGTGTTGCCATCATCCTCACGCGTCGCCACCATTCCTACGCCTCCATCATTGCGCCCCTGTACATTAGTATAAATACCCCACCTTTCTGTATAATAAACACCATCCGTTTCTTGCCTTTCCTCCTCGTCCTTAGTACTCTCTTGTCCTTTCCCTTGTTCTTGTCTCTCCCCATTCCCGTGCTTACATTCCCTCGCTCTGCTTCTATTACACTTCCTCACCCATGATCATACTGCAACTGCATGCAAGTGCCTTTGTTGTATACGTTGGCCCATTACATCTCATTGTAATAATACATAACATCGCATCGTAGGATTTGGAGAATGTCAAGCCCTAACCCACGAAAAGAGTGCTATCGTACAAGCATTTTGCACATTGGTTCTGGTTTTGAAGGGTATGAGACGGATTTGCAAATGTCTATTGGTCTTGCATCAAGTCCAATCCCATCCCCTTTGCTCCTTGAAGCTCATACTGGTAGCTGAATTGTTTTAAATGAGAAAGGGTGTTGGGAAGAGGAAGGAACTTCATATGTTTTGACCAAAGCATGTACGAGGTGTTATTGTTGAAGTTGCTGTTGTATTTGCTTCTGTGTCTTGTAGGAGAGGTGGTTGACAAGCAGGGGAGAATGAGAAAAGAAAGAAGGTATTGATGACGGAAGGTGCGAGTGATCATAAGCGTAGGATCGGGACTGAGAAGAGAAAAAAAATGAGAAAAAGAGAGAGAGAATTGTGGGTAGTTCTGGGTTGGAGGCTGATGAAAACTAGGCGCCATTTTATATCTGCCCCGTTGTGGCGTCACCTACTTTGTCGTTTCGGTTGTGTGAAATGAGATGATTCGCTTGTTATATCAACGGGTCGAAACGTATGCAGCTATGGCATGCCTTTTTTTTTTTTTTTTTTTTTTTTTTTTTTTTTTTTAAGAAACAGTCGATGAGACCAAACAGGAGCAAAAAGACAAAAAGCTGTTAGGGTGTTTATTCATTCTCCTTAGAGCATATCACTTATCGTCGCTTTCTTCGGAGGCGGACGATAGTCGGTCCTAGGACTGCAAGGACAATGGTCATGACGACTACTCGGTTGGTCTTGGCAGAGCTGCTTCCGTATCCCAGGTTCTGCTTAATGCTCTCCCAGAACCCCCTGAACGTGTTTGATCGTTTTCTCTCGACGGCATTGTTGGATTTGTTGCTGGGAAGGTGCCCGTTTCCGTGTCCATTAATGCTGTGAGTGTTGAGGAGCAATCCTGGCGACAGTTCGCGCTGAGGTTTGAGGTCGTGGACCTCCTCCTCCTCGTCTTCCTCAGCTCCATTATCACCATCTTGCGCTGCTTTGGCATCGACTTCCTTGCGGGCGGTAATGACTCTTTCTAAAGCCTTGGACTCCTGGTAAGGCTTTATTTCCGGGATTATCTTGTTGACATTACGGATTCCTTCAGGCACAGCCTTTGTCGATACTACAATAGCATTTGCAAAGGCAGAAAGTAGCGTAAGTAAACAGCACTTTAAAGAGTATTTGTCAGGGTAAAAGTGATTCATGAATTAAGATAATGTGAGAAAAATAAATGCGCACCAAGCTGAATGATCTTGTCAGGGATCCATCCCTTGAGATCGGCATCCATCACCTGGACAAGACGGCACTTGTTGGGCTGTCCAGGCTCTGGTCCAATGATCTGTCCAGCAACTGCCATCTCCATCCTGACGATCTTCTCCTTGGTCCTTTCGGGCATGAGTGCGTGTTCGACCGAAGACGTGACATTGAAGTACCGTCCATCATCCAGCTCCTTGATCATCCCAAGAACAACGGTATCGCGCGAAGAGGTTGGCCACATTCCTTTGGTGCGGACGTACTGCACCTTAACGCCGGGCGACACTTCAGTCAGAGTCCGGGCCTCCTCACAGAGGGGATCCCATTCCAAACGACGGCTAACCTCGGAGAGGGTATCAAAGGTCACTGCTGGTGTGTTGTCCATGACAGCAATGACTTTGTAGCACATTGGTCGGTCCTTGAACTGGTACACCTCGATCAGTCCTGGGGATGTCTCCTCAAATACCTTGACCCAAATATTCTTGTTGTCGACATAGTCCATAAACCTTTTCTCCATAGCGACCAACTCTCTGGCATAGGGCTGCTCTTTTTTCATCTTGATCTTCTTCGGTCCCGCAGATGTAGTGGTTGTTGATACCTTGGGAGTAGCAGCCTTTTTCGCCTTCTTCTTGATTATAGTGGCGGGGGCTCCGTTGACAAGGGCAAGTTTGGCAGTTCCGTTGGCTAATGAAGTCTTCATAGGGCGAATAGTCTCGGCTGACTGCACAGCAACCTGGGCTGGGAAGAATCGTTCGCTCAGATCAGGTAGTCCGAACAACTTGCGGAAAGCGAGGACGAAAATGAGTTCAAAAAACACATAGTGAACCTTGTCGAGGATGCCATTTAAGAATACTATGCAAGAGTTAGATTTTAAAAAAAAAAAATTAGGTACGTGTCACCCTCACTTGCGATTAGATATAGCATCACGGAGGTAACTCTCTTTGCGGGTTACATACACTGGTTGACGAGGTAGAGGATGGTGTAAGGGGTGACCAGGACCAGCATGGCCAAGGGAGACTGCGTCGAGTCGCCCATTGTCGGTGGTTGTATTGTTGGTTGTGGTTGGGCAGGTGTGTGGGTTCGTTGCAATGAGGGAGAGGAAGCTGTTGGCTGTTGTGGGGGTAGTGTTCAGTCTCGGAAAATAAAGTCGGAATGGAGATGTGGTCGAGGGAGAGAGAGGGAGACGACAGGGAGGATGATCGATGTAGGATGAAGAGGAGAAGGAGGACACAGAAGGTGGTTGAATGAGACAAGAGAGAAGGGGAGGGGGCGGGAAACAAGAGAAGAAAAGATGAAAGGGAAACAAAAGCGTTTTTTGATAAAAACGAAGTGTGCCGAGGCCTGAGGGGTAGGGTACGAAACCTGTTTGAACCTTGTTCAGATGGGCTCACTCGACTCCAATTCATCTTCCTCTGTTGGCGTTCGTCCAAGTTCGTCGAGGAGGACAATCGGCACGGCTGAAACCTCAGCCAGGCCTCGTCATCCACACGATATCGTGCCTTCGCTCGGCACGCACCACACCGACTAGCGCATGCACCACCCTTCTCACACTCTCTCTCTTCCGAACACAAATGTGTTCTTTTTTCTTGTTCTAATACTCCTTTAAAGAGAGAGTAAGTATCATTAGCAGCGTCAATCGCTTTGCAACAGACAATGCACAAGCCACTGTACACATGGGAGGAGGGAAGGACACATGTCTGTTTGCTCTTAAATAAAGAAAGTATTGTTGTACTGCATTTCTGCTGACAACTCGATAACTCTAATAGGGGTCTTCGCGTCCGTCTGTCAATCACAGATTACTGCCCACAGGAGTGACCGAGCATGTTTGACTCACGGTAACATCCATTGCAGTAGCCCATTAATCGGAGACGGACTATAATCGACAGCAAAAAGCTGGACTTGGCAGACATTTTACTTGATGAACGAGCATGTGTAGACTGCATCCTCACTTAATAGCCTTTTTTATCAATTAACGAAGAATTCTCCCAGGACTAGCAGTTGAATACGAGCACCCTTATTACGACCATGAAACTACAAACGCATTGTCTTCGGTACGTTGGCCCGGTATCGCCGTAATCGTCAAGAACAGTATCACTCCAACAACCACCACCAGCAATTCAACTCCAGTTAACTTGTTGCCGCTTCTTTGACCATCTTCACATATAGTCACGTATGCACCCATAATCTCAAAGCGGTCGCATCCTTGCGCCATACCCTTAATCGGTCTGTCCACTTTCCAACATCGATTTTCTTCTCGCCTGTTCCCATCTTGGGGTAAGTGGTTAAACTGCACTCCTCTTGTTGTGGCTTACAAGAGGTCCTGGGATCAAACCTCAGTAAAATCGTAAAATCTCTTGCTTCAGCCTGGGATGGCTTTAATATCCTGTCAAAGAATCTCTCTACCTTCAGCCTGGGACGACTTCAATGTCCCATCAATCTTTCTTCAGCCTGGGACGGCTTCAATGTCCTGTCAACCTTTCCTCAGCCTGGGAAGGCTTCAATATCCATTCCTTATGTCTTTCACTAGCCATAGTCCCGCCATAAAAATCAATAAAAATCCCAAAGCCTCCTGCGGGTGTCCAGTGGGTTACTGCTGATTAATCGGTATACTGTGGAACTTGGAGTAGTATTACCTTGTCTCAGTGAGTTCGTCGTGGTGGAGTCTTATAGAGGCCGACAAGAGGCTAGGCGAACAGGTAGTGGTAGGCAGAGTTGACACGGAAGATGATCATGACATAGCTGATGAAACGGCAGTGCCGTGTCTACAAAAGAAGACGAGGGCAGGGAGAGCGGAAACGGGTGGGTGTGGAGGCAGGAAAAAGGGTTTGAGGAACATGAGGGATAATAGAGAACAAGAAAGAAATGAAAGACAAGGCGCCATATGGACCTTTAGACTTTTTTACAATTCTCGCGCACAAGTAAATGCTTAGATATCAAAAGACGAAAGAAAAAGAGAAACAAAGGGAGCATTACAACTCACGTTTGTTAAAGAAGAAAAGGAGAGTGATCAATGGTTGAGCGGTGCAGCGATACCCTTCCATTTGATGGACGCAGGTACATTTGAGCTAAAGTTGTTTTTATTCCTGCTTGTCGTGCTTGATGTCATGGTACTCGTGGCCTTGGCTGGCCTTGTTTTTGTCCTTTTGAGCCTGCTTCTTCTCTTTAAATCGCTTCACCTCTCTCAGCAGCGACATCAATAGCGGGACGGAGATTGGTACAAATAACGGCATATAGATGGCATACTTGTGCTCGTCAGGAAAGTACAGCATCGACACCATCGTTGGGTCAAAAAACGCCGTTTCAGACTTGACCAGACCATCCCGCGAAGCCGCCAATGCCTCGACATACTCCTGCCGAGACAAATGTTCGCAAGAACGTCCGATATCCCGTAGGGCCTCAGTCACATCCTTCTGGATATGATCCAAAACCACCATGTTGGGCGTGTCTCTCACAAGGCGGGCCAGCGACGAGATCGTGGCAAGTGAATCAACCAGATTCTCGGCTGAGCGTCTCCTCAATAGGTTATCCAGTTCCCAAGTTGTTGGTGCCTCGTTCAATGACTTGTGGAACACGATTGGAAAGGAAGACGATGACCGAGCGGTTGTAGACAGGTCAGTGATACCCATGAGGTCTCGCAGCTGCGTCAAGAACACTCTCATCACAGGTTCCAAATCCTGGACAGTGATCACTTCAGGGTGTTCCTTCGCATTCTTGGTCCTGTCGGTATCGCGATTGAGGATAGCCACGCCTCCCCAGCGTGGAATAAGGAACGAGTTAGTAGACGATTTCGATGCGCCTGGTCCTGTCTTGATGACCAAAGGGCTCTCACTAGGCTTGGGCACGTATGTCAAAAAGTTAAGCGATGGCAACGAAGAGACCGTCGACGCTATCGTTTTCCACAGCAAAAAAAGCGCACGATGGTTAGTCCGCCACACTACTTGCTTCGATGTCTCCCAGGTTTAGTAGTCCAGTGGGCGTCATATTCTTGTACTTGTCCAGTTCGTACCTAGACTCCACTCCGCAGCATTGATAAAGTTGGGAAGCGCATCCGGCGTCAAATAGTGCTCTTGAGAGCCGTAGTCCATTTGAGGAGTGAACGCCAAAGAAGCATAATGTTGGATCTGCGATTCGATCGTGAACTTTGACACGGTCGACATTGTCTTGATGAAGGGGGCGAGATATGCTAAGTTGTTGGAGATCGAAAGCCATCATTAATAATTGTCCGCGACTTTAGGTTTCAACTGCTCACTTGGTTAACGAGGTGCACAGCAGTCTTACCGTGGATGGCTTCCTGCATTTTCCATTCCCGAACACCGTTGGACGCATCGCCGCTGAATAAGCTAAAAGTTAGTTGGTATCCCGGCGCGTATTTCACTGTCTTGAGCTGATCTTGGACCTTGAGCACTCCCTGTGTGTCCTCGTTGGTGTCGAGCAATTGGTGGAGAGTCATTTCCTCCGATCCAAACACAACGCCCGATGTCTCCACAATGGTGTCGATGATATGATCTACAGACAACAGTAGTGTGTATATCATTAGTAAGCTCATCAAATCAGGTTCCACTGCAACATAACCTTGCCAGTAGGTTGCAACATCCTACCAGTATTCCAAGATTGGACTTGAATGAATCCTTGGCGCTGACTCCGTATGCTTGCATGTGTTGCATTGCTGGGTGAAATATAAAAGTCGTACGTTCCAGGAACTGTACTGGTATGATCTAACAGTGTGAATGGGCCGCGAAAGGTTAATTTCATATGACGACTTTATTGCAACACTACAGCATTCAGTTCCTTAGACAAAAACGGATCGTCTCCTTACCTATGATATCCTTGTCGACGGATCCTGTCCAAGGCTTGCCTGCAATGAACTCTACCGCCAACAACGACTCTTTACCGCCATGAACTGTGTTTAGTTCCTGAACTCGTCTGATAACTCCTTGAGTGACGTCGCTCATTGATGGGTTGTTCCCGCTCTGTTGTTTTGTTTCTGAGAGGTGAAGATTCACGCGAATAGGAAACTTTGGCTGACAGGTCTACACAAAGGATCAGAAGTGGACAGTTGTTAACCAATCTAATCAAAAGTAAAGTGCTGTGAGGCACTGGTTTTTTTCCTTTTTTTTCAAGTCAAGTATATACCTTCCACTGGTTCCACTGGTCGATTGATTCGTAAGGAAGCTCAGCTCTGTAGACACGTGTGGTTTTCCACCAGAGAGGCAGACCGAGGAGGACGACGGCCCATACTGAGAGAATGACCATTCTTCTTGTCTTGTCTATAGTGGGGTTGTATCGAAAGTGTAAATGAGTGGGCCCAGTAGCTGGATGATGCAAGAGCTGGCGACGATTAACAAAGCTAAGAGTGCCGAGGTAGTGAGTTGCCCGCGAGGCAGTCTTCCTTACCGTTTGCCGCGATGGGATCGCTGTCCACAGCCATAGTCGATGCGTGCTTTTGTGTGTAGATGAAAAGAAAGTACAAGAGCGAGTCAGATGATGTTCTTGGGACAACTGCATCGTGGCGCTCTTTGCTCCTAGGAACAGGGAGGGGAACAGAGAGCGTGACGGTTTTTAATACATTCAGACTGGCGTTAAAACCGATCGATGGTGCTGGTTTGACTTGGCTGTACCTACGTCGTAAGTCATCGCCACACGTATGTTTGCCACGGTTTCCTAAGACCGGGCGCCATTATCAATATGCTTCGACTCTTATACACATATATTTCCCCTTCTTTGCTAAGACGGTCCTTTAGCCCGGTTTGTAGGAATGAGCCGGTTCGAATCTTTATCCCATATCAACGATGCAAACCTTGACAGAGACGCGCAGCGGATAAGCGGCGGCCCTAGTGGATGACCCTACATTGAGGAGACGCCGTTTTCGAAAAAAATGCGGATGGTTTATCCGGCGTAAATTGGCCAAACATCATCAACCATTTTCTCACGCATAAATAGCCAGCAAAATATTTACAATATCGCCTTTCTTTCCTCTGTCCTTTTCAACCTTCACTCCACATCTCCACACCCTACTACGCCAACAACCACCTCCACCAACAACAGACTCTGACTCACTCCCAGACACAATGACAGGACAAAGAACAAGCCCCAAGGTCATCCTCGGAACCATGACATTCGGTCTCGAGACCACTGTCGCTGCGACCTCATCCGTCAGGATTCGTGGCATTGAGAACATCAAGCCTTTCCTCGACACCTTCCACAAATACGGCCACACCGAACTCGATACCGCTCGCGTCTATTGCGGAGGCGACACCGAGACAGCCCTTGGTCAGATGGATACCTCCGCCTTCAAGATCGCTACCAAGGTCTGGCCGGCTGGTCCTAAATCCCACGGATCGGAGTTGTTGAGGAAGACCTTCCTTCAATCCTTGGCAGCACTCAAGACTGAAAAAGTCGACATCTTTTATCTTCACGCCCCAGACTACACCACTCCCTTTGAGGAGACCATCAAAGCTGTCGACGATCTTTACCGCGAGGGACGCTTCGAAAGAGTAAGTTACTGCGCCTGGGTCTATCGCGTTAATGTTTTGCATTCATGAAGACGTGCTAGCGTGCTAACGACAGTCCCACTCTTCACTGCGCACTTTTTATTATGGTTTGCACTAGTTCGGACTCTCGAACTTTGCAGCGTGGCAAGTCACTCTTATCTACCAGCTCTGCAAACAGAGCGGTTATGTTCTCCCCACGGTGTATCAGGGCATGGTAAGCTATTTACTCTCTTTCATCATGCTGCTCAAGGCGCTATCTTGTTTGCATGAATCGATGACAAGAAGTAAGGAAGTAAATGGGTCAGTGCACACGTCCCCAATACTTTTCTCACGCTATCCTGTCAGTCCCTAACTTACTCCCTATTTGTTTCCTTTGCTGAATGTTAGTACAACCCAATCGTACGCGACATCGAGCCAGAATTGCTCCCCTGTCTCAAAAAATTCAACATTGCCTTTTACGCATTCAACCCCTTGGCAGGAGGACTTCTCTCTGGAAAGCACAACTTCTCCCAGCCAGAAGCCGAGGCCGGCGGCCGGTTCGACTCCAAATCTAGCCCTGGAAAGTTGTACCGCGACCGGTACTGGAACACCCTTTACTTTGAGGCCATTACTTCGCTGATAAAGGCCACCCAGGAGCACAAGCTGACCTTGATCGAGGCAACATTGAGATGGATGTCACACCACTCTGGACTGAATGCGCAGGATGGCATTATTATCGGCGTCAGCTCGATTCAGCATCTGGAGCAGAACTTGGCTGACTTGGACAAGGGCCCCCTGCTCAAGGAGGTTGTCGAGGCGTTTGATGCCGCCTGGGAACATGTCAAGGTTGCCTGCCCCAAGTACTTCAAGGACGAGGCTGCTGCCCGAGCTGTCTACCAAGCAATCGAATCCAAGTAGACCAACGTTCTCCTCGTAGGCACTATGATATGGCAGAAATGACAAATAAACAACAACAAAGCAGTTTATTCTAATGATAGTTGTGGGTGCAAACATGATTTGTTATGCCCAAGCCAGAATCAAGAACTCGCGGAAGGCGGACAGCACCGTCCTCAGATCCTTGGCGACAATCTGTTCTCTGAACAGGATCTCCTCCACATGATGCTGACCGTCGAAATAATGAATCAACCTAGCAGCAGCGAGAAGATACAGACAAGGTGTTAGTGTACCATATCTCAATTCAATGCCTCGATCCAGTACATCCCTCACACGAGCTCTCTCGATCGTACCTCATAAACAATTCGGTGACACTTTGCGGTTGATTTTCGCACATCCTGATGACCCACTCACGCTCCATTTCAGAGGCTTGGCCTGGGTTGGGTAAGATCGAGCTAGCATCTTGTCTCTTACCCATCAACTTTCCAAGTGGTGGTAAGCTCAAGTGTGATTTCAGACTGGAGCTGATGGCAGCACCAGCGCTTGTTGACCCCGGTACCTGACCGTTCCCGCTGGCACCGCCTACGCCTCCACTACCACCGCTACCACTGCCACCACCGCTTCCACCAGGTCCCGTCGATGAGCGGTTGTGATAACGATATGTCTGAGAAGGTAGTGCCTGTGGTTGCTTTTGAAACATCTGCTGTAGCTGTTGTTGTTGATGCTGCTGCTGAAGGAGCGACAATTGTCCAAAGTCTGCAGATTTGGCGCTTCCGTTCTGGCCTCCTCCTGTTACAGTCGGTGACTCCATGGTCGGGGTCAAGGCGCCACTGTTTTCCTCCATCATCAAATGCTCGTAATCCTCGACGGAGCAACCGATCTTGATGTATTCGGGGACCATGATCAGGATGTAGGTATGTAGTTGAACCACCAAATCCTTTCGGAGTAAATACGTCAGCATCTCCAAGTAGACCGTCTGTACTTCCTTGTCCTTCCCTGCTCCGGGTATATGGGCCTTGTAGGCCTTGGGTGTCGAAAGTTCGTGGAGAATGTTGGGTAAGGAAAGTGTTGGGAAATGCTGTGAAAAGTCAATCACCAATGACCTGTGAAGGTGTATAAACAATGATAGGGAATAATTAGACTCCTGTTGCAAACCTTGATGATTTTGTGTGCGACAGCAAGCAAAAGTCGGCGAGGGCGAAGCAGGACTTACTCGTTGAGGCCTGCTTGTGGCGCAACTACATAGACATTGTTGACACGGATCTGGTCAATGAGTTTGGCCTTGCGCCAGTAGATCAAATGTGAGGCAAGGCGGTAGATCTGCGCCATCGAACAGTCCAAAATATATTGAAGTTCGTCAAGGCTATCGAGCAGAGTGAGGATGGACAAGGCAAAAGGTATGTTGAGAATAATCAGTCTACGTACAAGTTAGCAATAATAACATAAGGTCATCGTCCTTAATAACCCGACATCATACCATTGATAAGGGACAAGAATCTGTACTAGCTTGACGAGGGTTGGGTTGGCATCCAGTGGAATATCTTTCAGAATCTCCTCAGGATCCTCAAGCAAGAGCAAAGTGTGGTAAGGAAGCAACACTGGAAAGTTCTCGTATTCGTAGGCGATCCCGATCTCATAGTCGTCCATCATGTATCCCATTCCACCAATGCCCCCATACTGTGTGGTTAGGGGCGTCATCAGAGCCTGCTGTGATCCCGAAAGGTTGGTGCTGTTGTTGCAAATGTTGCTGGCGGAGGTTGTTGTGGGGCTATCACCGTTCAGGGTATTTTGGATACGACGAGTGACATAGCCACTAGTCCGAGGAAGAGGAGCGAGGTGAGGAATCTGCAATGAAACATCGATGGAGTCGTTCAGGACGATATGGCAGACCTTATCAGCTGATACGCAATCATAGATTGAGCGAACAGCTCTCGCCAGCGAAGAGATGGATAGGACTTGCTCATGAAACTGCTCGAGATTCAGACCTATTAGCGAGTGACATCAACAACTTGATTAATTCTAGACGGTCACAAGGATATAGCGAGCAATGATAGCATTGGTCACACCGACTCATGGATCCAATTTGTCAATTAAGACGAACCTGCTTGTGCTGCCTCCTCCCGGATGCCAAGAATCTTTGTCGCCTCTTGACTGACATACTGGCTGTTCAATTCCTCGTAGCGGAGCGCTGCCGTCAACTTGCAGGCAATGTTCTTGTAGACCTGATCTGCTACAGAGTTGAGCTGAAGCTCTTGAGGCTTCAGTACGAAGACGACATGAAAATACGACATTTGCTGAAAGTGAGATGCAGGTGTCGAGACCGTGTGCGAAAGGGCATTGGAAGTCGATCCTTGTGAGATCTGGATCGGCGGTGGGAGCCCCAGATGAGTCGAAACTGTACCCTGAATGCCAGCTGTTGGTGTTTGTGGCAACGAAACGGGGTGGTGAAGGAGTGAGGATGCAAACGTTGCTTGGTGGGTGGTTGAAGGGGTCATCTGCTGTTTTGACGGCTGTGTCGCCATGGGGTTATCTCCTGGGGCTGGCGATCCTATATTGGAGTTGTAGGTCTGGCTCCTGAAGCGATGTTGCCTCCACCCTGTAGGGTCGGTGAGCGATCGAGTCGCCGTGGTGTTGTCGGGCTCGTCTTTGGAACCCCGTCGGAGGGCAGCCTCCTTGCCATCAATCTGGCTCCTGCTTGATACAGAGCCCCGAATGGAATCTGTGTCGTCCGCCGAGTCCTCATCGTAGTAGTCCGAATCTGAGTCATCGTCATCCATGAATGGTGCTGTTCCTCCAACGATCCAGCCGCGTTTGACTTTCTCCTTGGGTGGGCGAGACGACTTTCTCTTCCAGTAGTCGCGCCTTTGTCGAAACTCTTCCCCGCGTAACGAGACCGGATGTCCGATGAAGGTCAAGTCGTCGACGGTGAGCTGGAACCTTTTGTCGCATAGATTCAGTTTTGGCGAGAGGATGTTGGCGAGGAATTGGGGGTCATATCCGAGCACTTTGGAGGTGACCTGAAAGTCATCGGACTCTACAAACTGTTTTGATTTCGACTCCTGGGAAGCAAACAAGGTCGAATCCTCATGGGGCGCGAATCCTTTCTTCTTTTCCCGCGGGTACTTGTAGACGAAATGGTGTCCGCGACTGGAGTTGGTGACGATGATGATGCCCACGAGGCCATTCATTATTGTTCTTAGAAGGACGAGGGTCTGGCCTGGGCGGGGTTGCCTTGTGTCTGTCTGTGAGCAGGTATGGTCGAGGCTGGTCTGGGCAAGCACAAAAGTTCACAGGGAATAGTGGCTTAGCTCAAAAGTTTCAAATTTTGGGCGCGCTTACACCATTCGCGTTCGTAAGAATTCAAAGAACGAGTTGATGTTCGTTGCGTAGTATTACGATGAAGTATCGGAGAGACACTTAATAAATAGATGCCGCACCACATCAATTTGAACTTCAGTATTTGTTATTTATTCAGCTATTGAGAATGGTGGCGGTCTGTAATGCAGACACGGTTTAGAGCGCAGGAAAAGTCTTAACGGATCCAACGGATCCAACTGACTCAGTCATCGATCTACGAAATGTCCATGGCCTCGGGTGTGTGGATGTTGACAGTTTCCTTGATATCCACGAGGTCGCGGATCGATGTCTTGAGAATCTCTGTGGTTCCCTTCTGGTACTTGTAGCTAATAAGACGACGCAGTTTAACACAAAGAGTCATGTTAGATTGTGAAAACAAAAACAACCGGAGCACGACCAAGACATACATTTTAGTATTGTGGCTAAAGAGTGATATTGTACCTTGCTTCCTTGACACCACGCTCGTTGGGCTTAGCGTAATTGCGGAGCACCTCGACTTTTTCACTGTTAATGACAACGACATCGACATTGGAACCAGACCCCAGATCATTGAAGATACCCGCCTCAATGGCCTCCTGAACAAGCGAGATTCCCTCTTCGCGCTACGACATAGCATGAAATCAAGGAGAATGTGTCCAATTAGCATCCACGCGATATGAAAATACCGCGATACCACGATTGTGTCATCTTAACGTCTCCCCTTCTTCTTCATCCGTTGACTTACCGATAAGTCGGGCTTGTAGCGGCTTTCAAAAACACTCATGGCGGCAAGAGATCCCGAGCCCATAGTGACATATGGCAGCTTATCCGTGCTCCCGTGAGGGTAGATTGTGTACAGGTGAGGTCCGTTGATGTCGACGCCTCCAAGAATCAAAGCTGCTCCAATCTGGCCCTGGTACCTATGAAAAATTGTTTCGAAAGATCAATTCATCAATGGTGAGATTTGAATTATTCACAAAACCATGCCAGATAAGAGCACGGAAAGCAATGAGATTCTGTCCCAGGAGGACGACGTACTTGAAGAGCATCTGCTTCAGCATGGTCATGGCGGTAACAACGCGTGCCTGACGTCCTGTGCTGAGGCGGTGAAGCTCCAACTGACTGCTTATCAAGGCTGTTGTCATCTCTGTATCAGCGGCTGTTCCGGCACCGCAGCAGTACATGTTAGGGGCCAGGTAGTGAATCTTTTCGCAGTTCTTGTCGGCGACAATAGGTCCAGCGGTGGCACGGGTATCGGCACCGAGGACGAGACCGTCCTTGTAAATCAGTCCTACGATGGTTGTTCCTGTCTTTGTCGCCTTGGGAATGCCCATGCCCTTGCCCTCCATCATTGTGTTACTATTGTCATTAACATGGAGTGAGTAAATGGGTTAGATAGTGTTGGTATGTTGAAGGTTGAGATTAAGGAAAGTGACGCGTCTTTGAGTGCTACTACAACTACAGCAACGCGCAAACGCGCAAACGCGCGAGATATGTCAAAGCAGCTTACCGGACATGGTTGTCAAAGTTGAAACCGCCCTTTGTCTGCTGCAGTCTCGAGGTCATTGCTTTGTGTTATATGTGTATATATGTATGTGAGTGGGGGCGTGGTGTGTTTGTGTAAATGGAAGGTAGAAATGAGAGAAGGAGAGCGATGCAAAAACGAAAGAGGAAGAAGGAAAAAGAGAAGGAAGAAGGAGAGGAGAAGAAAGAAGGAAGAAGGAAGGACAAAGACACCCGCTCCCTGAGCATGAATTTCCTCCCCCTCATTTTCTCTCGTAGCGTGTGTGCCTCGAGTGCAAGGTCGATATGGTTCTGAGTGCTGCCAGCTGTCCATCTTGCCTGTGTGTGTGTACTGCGTGCGTAGACATCCACCTCATCACCTCCCTTCTCAGTCTCTCAAATTATAAAGGCAGTCACTGATGATGTATGAGAAGGCAAATGTGATCGCTGATACTATCACTCTTCCTCTCCCCCAGATCGGAAAGTGGCAAATGCGGCAATTTCCGAAAAAAGAAAGTTTTCTGTGCCTTTTTTTGTCTTTTGTTTTCTTTTTTCTTTTTTCTCTCCTTCCTTTCCACCTTCTCTCCACTCTACCTACCCCCTACTCCTATCGACAACCATTGCATTGTCTCCTCACAACAATGTTCATGTTTCGACCCTCCCTCAGGACCGCCAGCTCCTCTAAGCTGGCCCTGCCCAGAACCTTGTCTTCCCTCGCAACCCCTGCTCGTCCCCTCCTGAGGACCGCCTCCGCCATGGGTCCTGCTAGGTCACAGGCACAGCGTCTGGGAATGCTCATAGCCAAATCACGGCCTTGGGCAAAGCCCGCTACCGGATCGCAGTTTCTCCGTCGCTGCTATTCTGCTGAGGCTGCTCAGGAGGAAAACTTAACCCCTGCCTTGACTGTCGAAGATATGATGCCCGTCGAGAATATTCGCAACATTGCCATCATTGGTAAGTTTCAATGCCCCAATTCATATCTCTATCTGATAACAATGAAAGAAAGCATTTTTCATCACAAGAATGCTATTTTCATCTTGCATTTGGTCCGTCGGCTCTAATATGCTTCCTTGTTCCTTCTATGCTTAGCTCACGTCGATCACGGAAAAACGTCGTTGGTGGACAAGCTGTTGGCTCAGTCTGGAGAGGCTCTCGGATCGACCCGCGTTATGGACTCAAACACATTGGAGAAGGAGCGTGGAATTACCATTCTGTCCAAGGTCACCTCGGTCGCCTATACCACCTCTGATTCTAAGGTCATGAAGATCAACATTGTCGGTAGGTAGCGGCTTGTATCTCAAGGGTACGGATATCGTCTTTGAGGAGTGCCTTGTACGGCGAATACTTAAACATTTTTTTTTTTTTTGGTTCATTTTTGCTCATAGATACTCCTGGGCACGCTGATTTTGGTGGTGAGGTCGAGCGTATCTTGTCCATGGTCGACGGCGTTGCCTTGATTGTCGGTAAGTTTCTAGTTCAAGGACGTTACTCTTTCATTTATGCTTTCGATACATATGGATCGCCGCCCATCCTTACACAATTCCATGCGTTCTTTCTTCAATTGAATCTACTATAGACGCCAGTGAGGGACCAATGACCCAGACCAAGTTTGTTCTGAACAAGGCCCTTTCGCTCGGTCTTCGTCCCTTGGTCGTTCTCAACAAAGTTGATCGCCCTACTTCCCGCGTGGACGAGGTTGATGGGCTCCTGCTAGATCTGTTCGGATCCTTAGGCGCAACGGACGAGCAGATGGATTACCCTATTGTTTATGCTTCTGCCAAGGAGGGATGGGCTACTCGCGGCATGGATGAACCTCGAGAAAATATGAAGCCTCTTTTTGATCTGATCGTCGACCATGTTCCCTACCCTAAGGTCGATCGTTCGGATGTCTTCAAGATGCTAGTCACCCAGATCGACAGCAACCCTTACCTCGGCAAGTGCTTCTTGGGCAAGATCGCTGGAGGCACCTTGAAGATCGGTGACAAAATGCAGGCCTTGAGCCCCGATGGCAAGCAGACAGAGTCCGGGCGTGTCACTAAGATTTTTGTCCGTCGCGGATTGGAAATGATTCCCGTTACCGAGGCTGGAGCGGGAGATATTGTCACCGTCACCGGTGTCGCTAATGCCACTGTCAACTCGACCCTCTGTGACTTGACCGTCACCGAGCCTCTTCCCGTAAGTAGATGTTCTGCATTTGCTGCGAACACAGCAAGAAGCAATTATCATGGATGATTGCTAACCCTTTCTCTTTTCCTTTGACACCAGTCCAATCCTATTGATCCCCCAACCATTGCCATGAAGTTCGCTGTCAATGACTCGCCCTACGCAGGAGAGGAGGGTAAGAACTTAACTTCTAACATGATCCGTGAGCGTTTGATGAAGGAGGCCGAGACCAACGTTGCCCTGCAGGTCATTGAATCTGAGAACAAGGAGGCCTTTGAAGTCCGTGGACGCGGAGAGTTGCAGCTGGGAGTGTTGATTGAGACCATGCGTCGTGAGGGATTTGAGCTCAGTGTGTCGCCACCTCGGGTGGTCTTCAAGGAGGAAAAGGGACAGCGTCTGGAGCCCATTGAGGAGGTTACAATCGATGTCGGAAACCAGTACACGGGAACGATCATTGAAAAGTTGAGCAAGCGCAAGGCCGAGATGAAATCGTTCGAAGAGAACGGCGACAAGACTAGGATCGTCTTTGAGTGCCCTACTCGTGGGTTGTTGGGATACTCCGCAGAGTTCAAGAACGACACTAGTGGAGACGGCACCCTGAACCACACCTTTCTGGGATACTCTCCCTTCAAGGGCGGTCTCGAGAGAACCCGCAAGGGAAGTTTGGTCGCCATGGGATCGGTTGGAGCTGCAACCTCGTATGCTCTCAACTTGATCGAGCCGCGTGGAAAGCTGTTCATCCGTCCCGGTGAGAAGGTCTATGCAGGAATGGTCATTGGAGAATCCTCCCGTGCTGGCGATCTGGAGGTCAACCCTACCCGCGCCAAGCAGGTTACCAACATCCGTACCGTCGCCAAGGACGAGAACATTGTCTTGCGTCCTCCTGTCGAGATGAGTTTAGAGTCCATGATCTCGTACATTGCAGAGGACGAGGTCCTGGAAATCACCCAGTCCTCGCTCAGAATCCGTAAGCGTGAGCTGGACGCCAACAAACGTCGCCAGAACTTGCGCCACAATAGGGACTAAACTACTTTAGCTTTTTTTCATTATTTGTTTATTATTTTCCTCTTGCATTACCCTTGTACCTTAGACAGTTTTCCTTTTTCGCACCCATACACATACATACATACACACCTCTATTCTAGATGTAGTTGCCCGCTGCGCCCACAAAGAATACACGAGATCATTCTTGATCCCCACATTAAATAATCGTAAAATATTTTATATTTGCAGTAAAAAAGTATGAAATATGTACAGGTAATGAGACGGAAGTTATATGCGTGTGCGTGCTATTTACTTCCGCCATTGATTGTGTTTTCCGCAATAGATGGGCTTTCCTCTTGAAGTGTATTCATAGTTGGGGTCAAAGACCAAGCCTTCCGGGAGGACCACCTGGCGGTAGAAGTTGCTGCACTGATAGCCGACTCTGTGAGGGATATGGCTGGCAAAGAGACCCCACTTGTCGCCACATCCGTGTTCTGCTGCCACCTTAAGGAAGATTTCCTGCTCTTCGGCTGTCCAGTCGCCCGTCCATTGCTCCTATGTCGTACGTTGTCATAAACATGAAGTGTGCGCCATATGGTCAAAAACAATGTTCTAGCGCCGTTTTATAGTCCAATGGGCCATTTCGAAGGCGTCAGTGTTATAAATTATTACCTGACCAGGTTCGTTGTGTCGATAAAAGAACGCGTTGGGATTCTTCTTGAAGAGACCCTTGGCAATCATCTTGGCCTCATGTTTCGGCCGCTTGGCAGCCTTGGACCTCGATGTTCCTGCGGTGTCCGCTTGCAATCCAAGAGGATCTTTGAATGAAAAGCTGCCGCCGCCGTTTGCTTCCCAAGCATCCTTTGCGCTCTTCTCAAATCCGTACCTCTCAATAACCCCAGGGTCGAGCCAACCACGATAATGACCGTCCACACGGATGGCGCGCTCCCGCGTCGCCTTGTCGAAAAAGAGATCTCCTGGCATCAAACTGGCCATGTCTTCTTCGTCGTCACCTACCGCGCCATCGATGTTATCCGTGTCAGCTCCCTGGTTGTTGCTGTTGTGTTGGTCGTTGTGAGATGACGATCCGCGCTCAACCTTGTCGTTCTCGCCAATCAAGGTTGGAGTCACCGCCACGCCACGGATACGGTTGGAGACTCTGATGGGCTTTAAAATCTTGGGAGCGGCTACGTTGTAATAAGGGTGAAGATTAACCGATATCAATATCCAAAGCAGAGAGTATTTCACGACATTATGCCCCAACTAAAATTTGACTACAATGATGTGCTGTTCTATTTCATACGTTTCCATTCCCTTTGCTTGCTTATCCTGACAGGCGCCGGGGTGTCTTTGAGTAGGTCATCATTTGAAGAGCTCTTCACCTGCAATGCCTTTCCTTCCATTGTAGCGATTTGCAACTGGGTCACAGCGGTCGGTAGTTCTAGGGACATGAGCATCTCCTGATTCCGACGAATATTCTCCAGACGCTGTCTTTCTACATTCACAGATGATAGGGGGGCGAGTTCAGTGGACTGACGCTTAGTGACGAAGCTCGCAGCATTATTTTCAAGATGATGGGTTATTTGAGCGGAAGAGTAAGCTCAACATACCATATTCTGACAGTTCTGACTCGAGCGTACTCTTGAACAAAGGTATAAATTTCTCGCCTTTGGTCCGTTTGCGGGTGTTGCCATATTCTCCATCTGAATCGTCACTGTCAGACGACATGCTATCCTCCTCCTCGTCGTCCTCGTTCGCCTTACTGGTTGGTACAGCAGTGGTCTCATCGTCCAGTTTCGCCACTTTTGTGCGCCGTGCCCATTTGCGCTTCTTCTGAAAAACTGCAGGGGATGCACTGGAGTCTTCTACTACTTGTTGTTGCTGCTGTTGATCCTGTTCCTTCCCTTGCGAGTCGTCGATGGACAACCCTTCAGTTGGTATGGTGGTAATGGCCGTCTGGGTGACAGGTTCAACAGGTTCAACCGAAGGCTGGTTATTGATTTGGGTGACGAAGATTAATCTTGATTCCAGTTTCTCCACTGACTTGACCGTCTCTGTAATATCTTCCGAGATTATGCTCGTGCTCTCCTTGTCGATACCCTTGCTCTTGTTGCTACTGTTGCGTGTCTGGTGAGTAGCGGGGGGTCTATTCTCTTTCTCACTCAGGTTTCCTCCAATCACGGCGTCCTCCGGGTCCTTTTGAGTGACGCTTGTCACACTGGTGCGCCTTCTTCTACGTGTAGAGGGTGCTGTTGCAGTGGTGACGACATTAGCCCGCTCTGTGTCAAACTTTGCCGGTTTCGAAGTATGGGAAGTCGAGTTGATGGAAGGGGCATGGTTATTGTTGATGGCGAGGCGGCGAGATGATCGTTTGGGTGGTTGCTGTGTTGTGGTAGTCTCTTGGGGCGTTGATGGTAAAGTGTTGGTGTCTGCGACTGATGTTGTGTCGGACAATGCGCTTCCTGCGCTCCTTGTCAATCGACCCATGGGGATGTTGATGGTTTTTGTTGTTGTTCAAGTACAAGGTTTTTTTGTTCACGCAAATAAATAATGGGCGAAAGTGACTGCTGAGACAGAAACGCGCCAGTGCTGATCGTACCTGAGAATTGATCAAGGTTTGGGCGGTAAGCGCGATGACAAGTGAGGCAATATACGATACACGGTTATGGCATGCTGTTAGTTGGTGGTGCTTCTTTGTCATGATTGCCTATGACGACGTTTGTAGTGCAGTGTGTGGTAAAAGTGGCTCAGGTCATAACACTACAAAGCGGCGACATGAAAACAAAGAAGCGACATGGTAACCACAACATTTCCAATGGCGAGATTCCTTGTGGACGCCTCAATCACGAAATAAAAGGCGTCCTCTTCTCTCTTTTTTTCTTTTTCTCTTTGTCTTGTCTTTTTATCCACGTCTGTTTCCTTCCACATTATCACTTTGCCTCCCCTTTTCCCCTTTTTTTCTCACTTCCTTCCCTTCACTCTGCTTTCACTTTCTCCCTTCTCGCTGTTTTTCATACATCTTGTTCCTGCATACACACCTTCTGCCTCGTAAAACACACTCCTAGCAACAGACAATCTCTTTTCACAACAATCTCTCGACCTATTAGATTCCTGGGCCAGTCTCACCTCAACCCTATCATCCATAGCCCCAAATCATCACCAACGAGCTCTCAACCTCTTGACAATCCCGACACTACAGTATACACCCCCCGACAATTGAAACAATAACAACATAATGAACCCTCTGCTTGGATATCAACTGGAACGACAAATAATCCTCCTTGACGAACAGCAACTACAAGGGCTCAAGCACAAACTACCAGCAAAAGAGACGGCAGCGACAAACGACAAATCTCCTGGAGGTCCAGCAGAAACTGCATCTTTAGATTCAACCTTGAAAGTTGACAAACGAGGGAAGAAGGCTGAACGATTTAATGACGGTCTTGCTCTCCGGATGGCTCACCCCAAATTGATCCACCCTACTCCTGTTGTGGCCACGATATACTCGCCCATCCTTGAAGCTATCGATAAACTGGAAATCTTAGCACAAACGATGAATCTCACATCGGAAGTCAAAGTCCAGCCGGAGGAAGAGCTGAAATCTGTTCTTCCAACCCCTAACTGTCATGAACCTCAAAGTAAGCCCAAAACGCGCGATAACTGCACAATCGAATTGAACAAAGTCAATATTATAAGCAGCTATGCAGCCTTCTTTGACTGGTATGAATGAACAACTCATGTACATGTATTCCCCCTTGTGTCATTTGTTTCGGCCACAAAAAAAATATCGCTGCGCCATAGAGACATTGCACTCTCCAGGCTTCAAGCCGCTACCGCCCTCGACGGCACCATCTACTCTCACCCTCGATGAACCTGAAGGTACTCATCAACAGAATGGTTTAGCAGCCATTTATGCCATTACTCCAAGCGAGTCAGCTGCTACTGTTGTTGCCTATCCATCAAAAACGACTACTAGTCCATATTCTTGCCAGCCACTTACCTCCTCCACACTATCAACAATAGCCTCCCTCTTCCCTCCGTCTGCTACTTCGTCCACAAGATCTCATTCATCGTTATTGGAGACGTACACGGATGCACTGGCCATTTCCTCTCGCTTGCGGACCTCTTCTGCTGCCACGAGGGAAAACATCATCATAGGACGCGAAGACAATGCGATGTGTGAAGAATTAGACAATGAGCATATCCTCAACCCGACTGCTGACAATAGGCATCAAAAAAAGCAACGCGTCCACATGACAGGAAGTGATGAGCGCAACTCGGTTAAAAGCGCTGGCTTTATGGCGAACCCGACCACCTTTGCCGTCGTTCATTCCCCTTCATTTTCCCTGCTCACCTCAAAGCCCTCACCACACAACGCGGCCTCTCGGCCACCCATGGCATCCCGCACACTTCCGTTCTTCAAGAAAAGGTCGTCGCCATACACTCACCGATCGATGGCACAGAGCGACAGCCAAATCGATCACCATGGCTCTTATCCAACAACGGCTACCAGCAACATCAACAAGCGACAATCTGGCTCCGTTCTTGCGTCTATATCGTCCACGTTCCTCGGTATCAGGAGTTCTTCACGCTCCAGGAGCTACTCCAGTGCCAGCTCTTTTGCCTTAGCAACCACTCAAACATTCTCTACCCTCCCTAACTCCACCACAACTAAGCAGTACAGTCAAGCTAGTCATATTGCGTGTGTTCACCCACCTCCATTACCGACCAACCTTGTCACCAACGGTTCAGCAAAGTCGCCAAACGCCCGACCCTTCTCTCATTTCCTCAATGCCGGTCACCAGTATCCAATGCCGACCCTCTCTCACTCTCAATCAACACCCGCACTCCTCTCAGATGGTCAGCCTAACGACTGCAAGGAACCCTTTGTGTTACGTCGGACTGTTTGTGCCTGCCACAATAAGCAGCTTTCAGGATCCTGCCTTTTCCATAAAAAGCTGCCCAGTCTTCCAGCAGCCCCTACTGGTCTTATCAAGGAGAAAAAAAGATCAAACAGGAACTCGGTCATGTCTACAGCTGCATCGATCTGTTCGTTTGTCACGTCCATCAAGAAATCGAGATCCCGGGCTGACTCGGCTCAGAGTCTTGCTAAGCTCGATGCATCTTTTTCACGAGGGTCACAGGAGCAATCTCAATCCGACACGACGTTGCCGTGTCTGCATCCTCAAGAACCAGTACTAAATCATAGACGTCTACTGACAACAGCTCGGCGCAGGAACCGGAAGGAGCCGACATCTGTCGTTCGACGCGCTGTAAAGCGGCATGCTGCAGCAGATGTGCCTTTACCGGCAAGTTCAGCACTCTCAAGGGGCAACTTGGGTTTTCAGCAGGCGAAATGCCAAGCTGTCTATGGATTCAAGCAGGCGAAATGCCAAGCTGTCCATGGACTCAAAAGACGACCGCTCTCCCCACCTTACCACAGCACTGAGCAGAGCCGCACTTGCGCTGGCCAGTTGTACTTGTACCCGATGTCGGCCTCGACACCTTGCCTTGTTCAACCTGTCCTTTTTACTTCCAACAAACACTTAGTCCAATCCATGCCAACCATCACCAGAATCCGGCAAGCCTCAGAGTCGACACCTAATCTCAGTCTACACGGAGGAGCCCAAGTCGCGGCAGTGAATGCACATGCTGAAATAGTTGTCCATCCACACATTGCTGGAGCTTCAGCGACTTCAAGTCGAAGTGTCAACCTTATTACCAGTTTCAATGCAGATTTTCCGTCTATTGGCCGATCCCGGCCCCTCATATCCGCGCCTTCCCCAGTTCACAGTACTGGGTCTTACAGCAAAGAGAACGCCACGTTTTTTGAGCCGTTCCAAGCACATTCCAAAAGTCGCAGTGGAAAATCGTCGAACTATGTCAGTTTTCATTTTGATCTCAGTCACCTCGAGAAGGCTGAGCATGAAGATGAGGACGGCTCGGCCTCGATTACCAAGGCTAATATGTGGTGCAAAGAGCAGGATGACGTCGATGAAAGCGATGGTGGCGAGGATGAAGATGGGATGGACAGTCTTCGGTGTGTGTCGAGTTCTCCTCCAGCCCACCTATCCACGTCGCTGCCGAATGTGACTCTCAGTTTCAGAGACCTCCTCCCAGCTCATCTCAGGAATAGGGCAACCCTCCCTCCTCCATCTTCTCCACTACACTCGAGTCCACAAGAGGTTGACCAGGAGGACAACTCTAGCGTTGAGGATGACATTCCCTTCCGGACCATACACCAGCATCTCAGGACTGCCACTTCGACTTCAGCATCGAGTTCCTCGCTTTTTCGTCCATCACAGCCACAGTCGGTCCAACATCATCCCCTCAAGCGTCTCCTCGGATACGGTAAAGATAAGACAGAGCATCGAAGCCACAGCGAGAGTCTTTCAAGAGCACAAAAAGCAACAAACTCGTCTACATTATCACTCCCGGCCATGCTGTCGAGCTTCTTGCCATTCTCAGCCTCGACTGCGTCACTACCTCTTCACTCGAATCAGACTCGTCTCGGTACGAAGGCGCGTTTGGCGGGTAGAGGACCGAAGCCATCGGGAAACAAGTGGAACTGGATGTGGTGGAAGAACGGCAACAAGTCCTCTAATAGTGGCAACGGTGTCGCTGGTCAAGAGGAGCGTAGAAAGTAAAAAGGGCTGACGTTAGTAATACATTTGCCACCAAAATTTCAATTTTTGTATGTCATGAAAACATGCGGGGACTAATACAATAACATAAGAATGAAAAAAAAGGAAGATGAGAATGATACAGGCAAAGAATTTATTTCAATGGTTGAGATGCTAAAAATATGCGGAATTGAAATGCGTGGTAAATGGAATAAGAACAGCAGCGACAAAGTAGATAACTCCTGCACGACAATCGCCTTATAATGGTCGATCGATAGGCTCCGCTTAGTATTCGGATCCATGCTTGATATGGGCCTTTTCGCCGGCCACCTGTCTCCTGTTCCGCTTGTCGGTTCCTTTGGTGTGGTTCTGCTTGGCCGAGAACTTAATCCGAGAGCTCGACCGGAGGTTGGCAGCAACACGAGCCTTGATATCCTCGGCCGACATGGGTCCGGTTGACTTTGTGGCTTTTGACCGGGTCGACCCTGCGATAGATCCTGCCACCTTGGGCCGGATGTCCCTGTAAGCCTTGAAGTTACGATTGTTGATGTCTTCCAATGAAGCAACAGAATCATTCTCCTCTTCACCTTCGCCGTCACTGTTGTTATTTGAGGGTCCAGATTGCTGATCCAATTGAGACAAGTTGGCTAATGACTAATAGCAAGAGGATCACACATGAAAAAGTCATAATGGTGTTAGATATTGTTCTCCCCAATCAAAGAGCACTGCCAATTTTCCTGAATAGCAAACTCGTGTCAACAAAAACGCACCAGCTTTCCGACTTGGACGGGTAAGTCCTCTGCATCCTTTGCACTGCCTTCGCCAGTCTCCTCGGTTTCTTCATCGTCCTCAGATTCTTCCTCGGATTCTTCTTCAGACTCTTCCTCATCCTCTTCTTCATCGTCCTCATCGTCATCGCTACGACGATAAGCATCCTCACCCAACTCTTGGGCCAACTGACCCTCCTCCTCCTGAAATTTTTCCAACTCCTGCTGCTTCTCTTTGGTGAATCCTGAAGCCGCGACCTTGACATCCAGATCAAACTCACGCTCCGTATCCAATCTAAACTTTGGGTATAACAAACTCTCGTACTGGAACCGCCTCTTGAAGAAAACTCGGATACACTCAACATCGCGGTTGAAGTAGTACTCGGCGTTGGGATGGTCGATCGAGACCATCTGAGGGAAATCAATCAAGACGGCCTCTCCGTTTTCCCGAATCAGAATGTTGAATTCATTAAAATCTCCGTGGATCAATCCATAGCTGGCGAGTTTGACAATGAGGTTCATAAGAGTAGAGTAGAGTTTGCCGGGGTCGGCAACCTCGCTGATTTGGCGAAGGGGAAAGGCGTCGATGAGTTCCATGACAATACAGTGGCGAGACTGGTCAATGGGTTCAGGGACTGGGAATCCGTGCTCGTGTAAGACCTTCATGAAGGCATACTCTTTTTCAGCGGCCAACTTTGACATGTACATCCATGACGCCGACTTGCGGTTTTTGAGATAGTCGCGCTTCGACTTGATCGTACGGAAACTCATACGACCCAATCTATACCGAGTTTGGAACGAATGTTAGCAAACGGATCCTTGAAGGGATAGCTCGCTCAACCTTAGAAGACTCCTTCAATTGTCATCCATGGTCTCTTGAACGTACCTCTGGATCTTAAGGACCATTTGACGCTCCTCTTCATTGGCAACAATGTAAATATCCGACTCCTTTCCGACACCGATCTGGTTTCCAACAGAGTAGACGCTGTTGCGCTGGCAGAAAGTCCTGAGGGCCAAGTAATCGTATCCTCCATATGTCAATCGATAACCGTCGTCTTAAGGACAAGGAAAGATGAGGTTAGTCGCTTGATATTCCGACAGAATATGTCCATGGTTGACTTTTCGTTTTATGACTCCTTACTTACATTTTATATGCTGAACCTTGGCAACCAAGTTGCGTCTGGCCAGCTCGCTCAGAATCTTGTGGGATCCTCCGTGGCGGAGCTTGGCGATTTGGGAAATGATGGCCGAAGGAACGACCTCGTGGTTCTTGGAGCCCATCTCGGCCTATCAATTGGCAAAGTGCAAGGATGGTGAGAGTGCATAAGTTTTTGATGCATGGTTGCAACAGAATGCAGGATGGTGGTCTAACTAAGCAGATACAAGTTAACAGCGGAACGTACGGCGGTCAGGACTCGAAAGTCCTCAGGGGACATGTACCGAAGTACTTTGGCGTCCAACTTCATTGTATGTTATGGTTTGTTGTATTGTATTGTTGTTGTTGTTGTTGTTGTTGTTGTTGTTGTTGATGTTAATATTGGTTGTGGTGCAGTGCTTGTTGTTGCTTCCTGGTGAGATGGTAGTCTTGTGCAGATATTGTTCCTGATGACCAAGGATGAGTTGACGATTTGGTGAATGAAGTGTGAACAGACTGTTGGCTTCTACTATCGACCGTAAATGGGAAAAAGAAGTGTGGCAAAAAAAAGAAAAAATTTGTTTTGAACAGTGGCTTAAATATACCGAGTGACTGCTCGGGCGCTGGTCTGCGCACATGGATATTCTGCACGGGCGAAAGCGTTTTTTTTTTATTCCATACGTTCGCACGCACACTATTTGACAACGACCTTCACAGCCAAAACTACGGACAATGGACTCGGTACCAGGAGCACAAGCAGACCACCAGTCTACCCTGCCAACACCAGAGACTCAGGCGCCCGAGCTTACTGCCTCAGGAAAGCCCAAGAAGAGGTTCGTTGGAAAGGCAAGGAGGCAGCAGCAAGAAGGAGCAAACCTTGACCCAACCATCGAAGACTCCGCTGTCGCCATTCGTGATGGTAACACCCTCCCTCATTTGCTCATGTTCATGACCATTGCCAAACGCATATGTATACTCTAATTTTATACTTCAAGATGCTCACACTCCCTCTGTTATGTCAATAGGGTCCAAGGGCGCAAATGGTCCCAGCAGACCAAGGGTCGCCAATCAGATTCCGGATGATATCTTGAATGACGCCAAACTCAACCTAGCCATCGAGCAGCTTCCCGCCAACTACAGCTTCGAAATTCACAAGACCGTATGGAGTGTCCGCAAAGCTGAGGCTAAAAAAGGTACATATCGAGGGTGCCACACTACCAAGTTTATATGGCTGTTCATGTCTAATGAGCATTTTTTTTCTCACGCTCAATGCTCTCACATTCGTCTCTAATAGTCGCGCTACAGTTCCCAGAGGGTCTCTTGATCTTCGCTTGCACCATCTCGGACATCTTAGAAAAGTTTTGCGGTGTCGAGACTTTGGTTATGGGAGATGTCACCTATGGCGCCTGTTGTATCGACGATTTTACAGCTGTTGCCCTCGGATGCGATTTCATGGTGCACTACGGCCATAGTTGTCTCGGTATGTAATTTATTTTTATACTTCGCTTCAAAGTTAACTGCTTGTTGCAAACCCTACATTAGGCACACTTATCTAACCCAACATTTCATGCGAAATAGTACCTGTGGATATCACAACTATCAAGACGCTGTACGTTTTTGTGGATATCGGTATTGACGTCCAACATTTCATCGCCACCATTCGCAAGAACTTTGAGAAAGGGTCCAAGCTGGTCTTGGTCGGCGTCATTCAATTTGTTCAAGCAATTCAGTCCGCAAGGAAGGAGCTCGACATCGACTATATCCTCAACGTCCCACAAGCCAAGCCCCTTTCACCAGCTGAGATTTTGGGATGCACCTCGCCTCAACTGCCCAAGGACGAGGACGCATTGATCTTTGTGGGTGACGGTCGATTCCATTTGGAGTCCATCATGATCCACAACCCCGACTTGGCAGCGTTCCGGTACGACCCCTACGATAAAAAGTTTACTAGAGAGAGATATGACCATGCCGACATGCATTCACTCAGGAAGCATGCGATCGAGACGGCCAAGAAGGCAAGGCGGTTTGGGCTTATCCTTGGCACTCTGGGTCGACAGGGCAGCACATCGATTCTGGAGGTATGTACTTGTCGTCGTCAATTAAATGTTTAGGTTCACGGAACATCACAATCTGGTTGAAAAGTATTCATAAATACTCGCATCTTTCTCGTCTTGGTCACACAATAGCACATGGAGCTAAAGTTGAAAGAGCGCGGCTGCGACTATACCATTATCCTTCTGTCAGAGATCTTTCCAGGAAAGTTGGCGATGTTTGAGGACATGGACGCCTTTATTCAGATCGCTTGCCCTCGCCTGTCCATCGACTGGGGATACGCATTTTCAAAGCCCCTGCTGACACCTTATGAAGCATCGGTAGTGTTTGAGTCGGTTGCCTGGCAGGACATATACCCTATGGATTTCTACTCAAATGATTCTTTGGGACCCTGGACTGTGAATCATGGCAGGAACTTCCGCAAAAAGGCGGCAGGAGCGGGAGGCGCAGGAAAATCCCCGTTGAAGAGCAAAGCAAAGACCGACGGGTACGTACTTTCAACAGGAACGGTGCCCCAAGGAACAGTGCAATCTGTAACGACTGCACCAGCATAGGCACGGACTGTATTTGCTGAACTAATAAATATGAATTTTTAAAAACAAAAATGCACTGTGGATGAATGTGACAGAAACGTTGGATCCCCCATTGAGCAAGTCTTGGCTTGAATGAGTTGTATGAAAACAGGTCAGCTGAGATGCGTAGGTTCCGGCGTGTATTGTGCTCTGTCTTCTAATCGTTGGATCTGTGATACAATATGTGCTCGGTAATAACTTTTTATGTTTCTTCTTCCGATCCCTGATGAGCACCAAGACAAATGGTGCCTCTTGACCTCTTCGATTCTTCCTTTCGGCCTCTCCCTTTGCCTTTTCTCCTCCTTTCTTTTCACCACTCTTCTTATCCTTCTGTCTCTCACTTCTTCCTACCTTTTCCCCTTATGGTTGGCTACGTTCTTCGTATATCTGCCAGCATGGAGCCAATCAACTAAAAGAGAAATTTGCAACTCCATTGCCTTATGAGCGACCTAGACGCAACTACATTTTACGGCATATCCTACATGCCAAACTACGATAGCGAGCAATACGCGTTTAAAGACCGTATCGTTCTTGTCAAATCCAACGCTAATCCAACCTCACTAAACAGCCTCAATTCCTCCGTAGTCTCTGCGATCGGTGAAATGAGTCTGTGGGAGTTTCTTGGAGAGCTGTTTTCTTGTGCGGCGAACGCCCAAGAGGACTTTGCAGCATTCCATTAAAAAGTTGGAGATAACCTTTCAGCCACAACGGCTGCAGGTCTCCGATATGACCCAGCTGGAGCATTGGAAGCCAGCACTTTTATCGCGGGAACATGTGCTTGGACGAAGATTACCGTCGATCGGGCATACAACTGGATTGGGGACTGGAACGATCACTCACTTGGTTATGTCGGCATTGGTATAGGCACCAAACTCGTCCATTCGCCCATCTCTAGGAACGGCACCAATGTCAACATTACGGCCCTCGACGAGGATGCTAAGCCCTCGCTGCATCCGGTGTTTGGGCTAGATTAGTCATTGTTTTCTATGTACGTTTGCATGCTGTGGCATCGAACTTTGCCATTGGTCACTAACAGATATTCCCACTCCATTGTTGTAGAACGCAGCGACTCATGGATTTTCGGATCTGCTGTTTATTGGCATCGACTACTCTACGCTTTCAGCTCCTACAGTGCAACATGAAGGGTTGATGCCTCTTTCTTGACCGGCTTTCCATTCTCAACAGCCCTCAGTCCCACCGTTCGTCCTGGCAAGATCTACAACATGAGTAAGATTTATGAGTGTTCCTTGGCAATGTCGCCTTACCTTTACTTCAGCCGAGGCTCTTTGATCCTTGTTTGAGTTTGAGCCGATCATGTAAGTATAGAAATTACCACCACAGCTGCTTTAATTCGAAGCACTTCGCCCCTTCTTCTCTCCTAGTATGGCCATGATAACACACTGTACACGATTGCAGATCCCAACAATGCCGCTGGCGTTGGAATACCCGAGAATTTTACTGTGAATATCTCCTCAAAAGAATTCCTTGTACCCATCGGTGATGGTCCAAGTACTTTCGGTTCACCATCGTCGTTTCATTGCTAAAGCAATCTAAAGATATATACGCGCCCGGAAAAAACGAAAGTGGGGCATTACACAACAAAGATCTTGCTGATCAGCGTCCTAGAATCTGCTTCCAAGCCTGCACCATCGCGGTCTCCGTCCTCGCCCAACTCGGACTCGGATTCTTCGATGGGTACAGGAGCCATTGTTAGAGTTGTTGCGGCAGTTTTAGCTGTTGGAGGGCTAGCTATTTGGTACATCAGGAAGAATGTCACCCACAACAAGGACATTTCAAACGCGACGGTTTCGAAAGCAACTTACATATCCACCTCAGGTAGCAGCTGCTACACCCGTCTACAGCAACTGAGATCATATGGTAAGTCTAATAAATACAGTACGCCAAGCCAACGTTCGAAAACCACAAGCCTAGGAGGACAGCCTGCGCTCATCACCGTTCTTCCAGTGGAATCCATCACACCCGGTGCCACAGCAGCGAGCATGTCAGGATCAGATCCAAGGACTTCAGTTTTCAAGCCATCCTCGCCCCAGCTTTGTTACGACTACCCACCGTGGGCAGTCAGAGACTTCCAACACACCCTCTTTCAGGACCTTGCCCAGCAGAAGCAATAAGAACATCCCAAGGACAATGGCAGCCGACGCCGTTTGTCCCACCTGAGCGTCTAGCCAGTAATACAGGTCTAACATCTCTCAGCGCTGGTCATTCTCTCAGTACAGCTGCTTTTGCTGCCTCAAGGGTTACTGTTACGTCGACTGCGACTGACAAACTACAACGCTATCGCAGTATGTTAACGCAGTAAGATCTACATTGCCCCTTTCCACCTTCCATTCCGCGCGGTACTAAACCTACCACCGTTGCTGGCTCTCCTCAGGCTGCTACGACCGCCCACAATCTGCCATACGTAGACGAGTCGCACTTACGTCTAGATGCGAAAATATATCCAATAGTAGACGACCTTTAAATTCAAGCATTAACTTTCCATATTTTGTGCGGTATATTATTTTCTTTTTGCATACTGAATATAGATAGAAGCGCCTGAAATGCCTATTTACTTTGACTATGGATGATCTTCGTACTTGACAAATGGCCGGAGTCGCTGCATAAACACTCTTTGGTGCCACCTCTCCCATCATGCATCACATTATCTCCCAAAGGCTCCTGTAATCCCCACATAACCTGCAATCGTGGCCACTTCTCTGCCATCCACTGCAGCTCGTCTTCATCGATCCTGTGGTCGACACTCTGGAACCCAAACACCTCCAACTTATCCAGCGTAGTGAGTTGATCTAGCCCCGAGACGAGGGAGAGCTCTAATGTGTCCGGGAAGAGGCCTTCATATTCGATATAGAACTTTGCTCCACGCTGGATCATTAGCCTTCTCGGACAAAAGCTATAGTTCCGGTACTTCATTCCGAGATCCAACATCTTAAGGTTGGTCATTTTTGCGAGCTGGTCGTAGATCTGGCGATGTTGCAATTGCACTGTTTGGCGATACTTTTCGATTGCTACCGACTCGTTCTCTGCGAGTGGCCACGCGATCCGCTGGGAGACCAACCCCTGCCGGTAGTCTATCTCCTCTTCCTCTGACAGCCGATTGACGCCGATAATTTGACACCGAAAGACCTCGAGACCTTGACAGATCCAAGGGTGTGCTATTAGATGCTCAGCCGCGATCTCTATATGGACGGCATCGAGCACGGTCAGATGACGACACTTTTCCAGAAGCATCCCTACGGTATTGACGACGCCATATCCTCTTATGGTTCGGGTGATGGTTCGCTCGAGTGTCGACTCACGAAGAGACTGTATATTTGGGCAATTGGCAATAATGGTCATGGCGACCTCGACGGTCAGGAAGGGACACTAAGGTAAGTCAATTCTAGACTGCAGTTCAGAATGTCAAACACTACGAGCTGGTCATTGTGCTGTGCGTTTTGGCAAGCAAAGTCAAATCGCTGGAATCGGGTCGTTGGACGGATGAAATCGTCTGGCGTGAAACGAGCGACGTATTCTGCGTAATAGCCCTCGATTCAGAGGTGTCGCAGATTGGGTAGGTATTTCAAAAGGGCAAAATATGTTTGCTTGCCCATGCTGCCAGTAATCCGCAAGGTGGCAAGATTGGCCACAAGCGAGGTCAACAATAAAGAATCCTCGATCGAACCAGGAGCGCCAGTACACTTGGGATAAATGAATTCGTAATGTTGTAGTTAAGGCAACCGATTCAACAGAGTCTGAAGCCGCCCTTAGGGGTGCCAACTGAGAACCAGTCTCGACAAGCGCAGGCAAGAGACGAGAAGGTCTGTAACAGGAGCCTGGGCCGAGAATTGCCTGAGATTGATTGACAATCTTCCAATTCTTCAGCGTGACGAGTTTTGTTCAATAAGACACCAGAGCCACTGGATCGCATTCCAGTAACGCTCGTTCGGCGGGCGCTGCAAGGGTGGGGTGGTTGTCGGCGTAGGTGGGTCTGACAGAATGGTGTGGATCTTCTCCGCAACTCGATCACTGACGATAAGACCCCGCAAGCCCAGCGACCTAAGGCGCGTGCAGGTCTCAGCAGCAGAGATAGTGGAAAAGGCGATGATCCATTTTGTGCAAAAACGACGAATCAGATGGCCGTAAGTCTTGAACATTTTCAGAATCCAGTCTTCATCCCGCTTCTTGTCGCTCTTAGGTATGGCCCATCTTTCTTCGATGAATAGTGGCCAGGAGCATCTGGTGTCGTCAAAGCTCTCGTAAAGGTGTGGGATGAAAAGTGTGTACCATTCACGGCAGACTAGGATGCAGTAGAGGAGATCGGGGGGTGACAGGTGTATTCCGATCACGTCGGTTGTCTCGGACATAAATAGCGCCTTTGAGAGCGGCGAGTTGAAATCGCCTTTAGTCATGTCGGGAGGAGGTGGGATTTATGATGGAAGGAGAAAGGAAGCAGAGGTACAGTAGAGAATGAATGGAGATAAGATGGAGTGCATTAATGAGTTCGCAATCGAAAATGCACCGCCAAAATGCGCCAATCTCTCCTATTTGAAGATGTTGCACAAGAGTGCCGCAGTCCTGCTGCAAACGATAATGGGGCGTCTTTCTCTTTTTTCGACGTTGGCCTTTTTTTATTCTTTTGACAGGAGACAATCCAAAGTCATCTGAACAACAATATGTAATACCAAGAACCGCCTCACGCTTGGAGGCTGCGCCAAATAATAGAAAACAAAGCTCTAAAGCAAATGCTGTATATAAAATACGAGTATATTGGGTTTTACTAAGTAAATTAGAACCGGTAGCCAGGTCCTGAATGTTGGGCAAACTCCATGATCAGCTGGCTTCGACTTCTTTGTGGTGGTCGACCGCGAGAATTGGGCATCTTCCGGTACCCTCGCTCACAGTCATCCTCATCCTCTGGAGCCTCATCAGAGTCAATGCCTGAGTCGATATCCAGTGCAAAGAACCGGCTGTCTTTCTTTAAGTCCCACTCGTCCGAGTTACTTGCACTGCCACAGTCATTCCCACTGACACCTCCATCCAAAGTTGGACCTGTGCTGGATAATGGATGGAAGGTGTGAGCACTGATCCGGCGCCGGCCGTAAGCAGTCGAGCTGCCCTTGCGGGCGATTGCAAAGGTCGCTGCGAAAGTAAGTGTCCCTCGATCGGATGCCGCTAGGGTGTGAGGCTTCTTTGACGTAAGGCGCTGGGAAAAGAACATGTCGCGTGAACTCTTGCGGACTCGAGTTGATACTGCAGTGTTCTGATCGGTCAACGGAGCAGTCTCCTTTCCTTTGCTTCCTGTGTGCACGCGGGAGAACAATGTCGATGTGGATGCGGGTGTGGACGCTGAAGTATGAGAGAAGAGACCTGCACGGCCCAAGGTGAGACTCTTGAACTTGTTGGGTACACTGGTATGAGACTTCTCTATCTGCAAGACCGGAGGCCTGAGAGTGACCGACTTCTGGGTCTCGGGCGGGAGAGGCAGGCCAATACAGTCGAGGATGGGTGCTTGAAGAACGACAGACCTGGACTTTGTCCTGCGGGGCCAGGACAACAAAGGCAGTGGGGCCGAAGGAGATAAGATGGCCTCCTTTTTGTTGTCAAGACGAGCTGGAGAAATGTTGGCTGAGACTACCTCCTTGTCATGTCTGCGATCATCTTTCTCCTTCTCCTTCTCCTTCTCCTTCTCCTTCTCCTTCTCCTTCTCCTTGCTTCCATGGCCATTTGAGTGGGAGGATCTTCTCAACTTATTGAAAACCTTGGAGGGCATTCTTCGTGGTGCATGATCACGAGACATGGAACGCACAGTTTCAGCAGGAGAGCAAGGGAGCGCAAAGAACTTGCCAGCATCTTTTCGGTGTTGAGACTCTGTCGCCATACACTGCTCCAGAAAGTCAGCTGTGATGTCAAACTCGACTCCAACCTCAAACTCGCCGCGGCTACTGTATCCGCCCCCGACAAAGAGTCCATTGGAGCAACCGCCTGTCATGTTCAAGCTGCGGCGACTGGACTTTGACACGATCGTGTGGACACCCATCGAATTTGGACGCGAGTCTGCGCCACCACCACTACCATTGCCAGCCGCGTCCATAGGTAAGGGTCGCGTTGGCTCAGCCCATGCCTGAAGCCGTTCCTCGTCTGCCAAATAATCCTGACTAGAGACTCTCCTAAACGAGGGACGCGAGATCAGCCGGCGGCCCTTACTCCTCTCCAGACTGCTGTTCGTCGACAGAGAGACGAGCGCTGCTCCTGCTAATGCTGTTGCTGTTGGTGCAGTGGACGGTAAGCCATCTAGAATCCGCTCTGTCTCCTCGACCTCGTCCTCGTTCTCATTATGATCTTTGTCACTGTCACTCATCCCCGCAAAGACATCCGGCTCGTCGCCCCAAGTGTCATCCAAGGAGGATTGTCGAGGATGGAGATGATGCTGATCGCCATGTTTCTTCTGTCGCTTCCGGCTCAGGTACTCTGGATTAATGATCCAGCACATCCGGTTAGGATCAAAAATCATTTTTCCCGCAACTTGTGTCCGCTGCTTCGAGTACTGGTTCATGTTGGAGATCAGGGCTGGGCGGATGATTGCCGTGGGCGAGTAGGCCGACAATGAAAAGAACTGCTGTGAGTAAGGAGTTGACGGCGAGGGGGATTCAAATGTCGCTGCAGTGATTGTTGCTGGGGTGTACTGTTGTTGTTCGGGGCTGTTCCCATTGCCGGTATCGTCCTCCTCGTCGTCGTCAAACTCGTTCAGGATATGGTCGTTCCCATTCCACATCTTCGAATCTGGGTGAAAGACCATACCAGAGACCTTGCGCACCTTGGTTTGAGAGAGATCTCGAATCAAAGTCGGCCCACTGAAATTTTTCTTCTTCTTCAATTTATGTCCCTTTGTGCTTGTCTCCTTTTCCTTCTCCACCAGCTCGACCTTCTTTGGTTCCTGGAACGCGTAATAAACAAGCAAAAGAAAAAGCCTTAGAGACACGCGGTGACAGTCTTGTTTGTTAAAGCATAAACTAGTGAATCTGTAACATGTAGGACATACCTCAACGGGTGCTGTAATTTGGCCAAAGATATCAAAGAGAGATCTCCTGATGGACTTTGTCTTTTGGACCTTTGTTGTCGACACATCTGACTCAGCACGGCGCACTAGAAATATATAACATAACAAGGTCTTTGTTAGCAATCCATTCTTCATAGTAAGATTAAGTAACAGGATCACGGCAATATATAATGTGAAGGTGTAATTGAATTTTACCTTCAGGCTTTGGGCTCTCCTTCAGGTTGACCATTGACTGAGGTTTACGCAACCAAGCAGACACTCGATCCAATGACTGTCGTCGCCCCTGAGCCGCTGCATCCGCTGCAGCCATCTGCATGACCTGCAATCGGTCTCTGTTTAGCAATTGTTGTTTTTGCAGCTGTTGCTGATGCAGTTGTTGCTCTGCAGACCCATATGTAGGCAAGTTGTCAATCCGATCCAGCTCCGACCCGTCGCTCAACATGCTCTGCTTAGGTGAGCGTTTCAGGAACCAACGCTTTGAAAACTTTTCTCCAGCCACCACAGGTGATGTTGCTGCCATATCTCCCAAGTCCGACGTCGTCGACCCGTCCTCAGAGATCTCACCCAGGGAAAATGCACCGATACGAGATGGTGATCTGCTCTCCTTGGCGGTCTCTGTTGAAGCGACAACTGAGCCCCAATCTGTGAACGACGACGAACTTGAAAGCGATGGTCTCGGTTGAAGAATGTTGAAATGATGAGGATGCTCGTTAAAGTCATCGGTCCGGGGCGTCGTTTGCTCGATGGGTTTGAGTTCAGGCGCCGTCGAATTTTGAGCCGCAGGTGATTCTGGTGGAACCGTGATGGATGCGTCAAAGGCTGGGATCTGTCCGCGGATAGAAAATCTTGGACGAGCGAGATCGAGCTTCCGCACTAATGTGCGAAGGCTTGAGAAGGGTCTTCCTGTGTTTGTCAGTGCTGGAGGTTTGGGAGCGACTGCTGTTTCTTCGGTTGTGGCAGACGGTGTTGTTGGCGTGACATTTGTCAAATCCACTGGCTCTGGCTGCGAGGGCTCTGTGAAAGAGACTGAGCGCATGGCCAATGAACTCGCTTTGAAGCTGGGAAGGTCGTCCTTGTTGACAGGTGCTGAATTCCTTCTGGAGGATGAAAGTGCCGATGGAGCTGACGGGACTGGAGAAGTCGAAGCGTTAATGCTCTCATTGTACAGCATAGTCTGTTCTGACATGGGAAGAGTCGACCCAATTCGGGCACCTTCTTTCCGAGAGATGCTGTTGCGTTTCAGTCTTGGAAGCGACGATTTTGAAGAGACATGTCGTAGAGGAAGGCCAATGTGAATCGAATGAGCCCGCGAGAGACTGGCTGCTGGCGTGACAGGCCGGGAGGTATCGGTGGGTCCTCGACAAAGCCGGGGTATCCTTGACGGCAAGGCAACAAAGTCCTTAAGTGGCACAATCTCCCTCTGAACGCGTGAGCTGCTGCGTTCCCGTCCTGCAATGACAGGTCTCACCACCAAGTTCTTGTTGCGCCCCTTGTGATTAAACGCGTCGTCGTCATCGACCTCAAGACCATCCCAAAAGTCGTCCTGGTCTTCCTGTAGCCGGGACTCTTTCCCAAAGATCGAGGGCTCCATCTCGACCTTGTACTGACGGTGAGTCACCAGCCGGAGATCTTCCATAGCCTCCGGAAACTCAATGCCATCTAAGAGATTGTCATCATCGGCCACGCTCTCTCTTGATATTGATTCACTACTCGAGAGACTGTGGCTGTCCAGAGGTGTTCCGATGTCGAATTCGTCGAAATCCGATCCAGAGTCTCGCCACTGCAGTAAGGAGTGTTGTTGTCGGTAGCTGATGGACTCTTGTGGTCCCGAGCGATTCTGTAGGTGCGGAGACATGCGCAGCCGAAACGATCCAAAGTCGTCGGGAATCTCGAAGGCATCGTCCAGAGTCTCAATTTTTTCTGACTCTTCATGCTGGTCACCGGTCGCCGTTTCGACATTTTGGCCATCGACGCCGCCGTCTGATGGAGATGACATTCCTATAGACTGATATCGAAGCACATGCGGCGTCTCTGACATTGGTATGGGCGACACTGACTGACCTTCCACATACGCTGCCGCCGTGTCGACACGATCACTGGTGGTGAGAGATCGATCGCTGTCCGTGTCCCAGCCGTCGATGGACTCTAATGTCTCTGGCATAGATGCCGACTTTGCGAGGATGGACCGAACATGATTGAAGTTCAAATCCTCCTCGGGGACTTCCAGATCCTCGAGGTCGTCGACCCAAGCCTCGACACGCTTGATAGGATTGATCCTCGTGATGATTCCAGTGTAGGCCGGCAAGTTGGAGAGCATCATCTCCTGAGTAATGGTGGTCATTGATTTGGTCGAGAGTGTCGGGCTGTCCTTGTCGCCTCCACCACCATGACCACCACCGCCGTCGGCTGATTTGTATTTGGAGAGGAGCGATCCTGTGGAGGTGGCGATGGTCGAGGGAGCTGTAACAGAGGCAGTGATAGCCCGAGGAGAGGATGAGGCCGAGGAAGTAGGCGACAATGATGATATTTTTGCAACCTCGGCTGTAGGTGTTATTGGTGCTGTTGCTGTTGATGTTAACGTGGCGCAATAAAGACTCTGTCCTTCGTGTCGTTTCCGAAAAGAGGACGATAAAGATAGACCAATGTTTTTGGGAAGGACCTCCGCAATGCTATGATTGTTTGTCGCGTTTCTGATGTGTGTCGGAGGAAGTGAAGGAGAACATGACTGAGGGTCGACTTTTTCGTACGATTTTGTGAAACCAAGAAGATGCTTGGTCTTTTGATGGTTGAAGTGGTCTTTTTTGTGAGGATTCCATAAGGCGTGGTTTGTGGTGGTCGTTACATGCGTCGCGCCGGGAAAGACTGGTGGGAGTGAGGACGTCGATGCTGTTGCTGTTATGAAGGATTGAGGGAGTGGGAAAGTAGGACGAGAGAGAGGTAAGGGCAGCGTTGTGGGGGGCACGGTAGGAAGTAAAGGAGGAGGAGGGGGTGGGCGTGCCTGGAAGTAGTCGCTCTGGTCAGAGCTGTCGGAGAGAGGTGACTGCGGGCAGTGGTGATGGAACAGCTCAAAGATCTGGTCCAGGGACTGGTGGGCATCAAACTCAAAGGCATCGTCCCACCGTTCGGTCTCTTGTCCGGCGGCGTCCATGATGCCCTCTGTTGTCTTCTCTATCCGTTCTTCCTGTCGTTGTTGTTGTTGTTGTGGGTTAAAGGGTTCGTTATCCTCCGTCGACTCTGTCATCATCACCTCTACCTGTCTGCTGAGTCCTTTCTCGTCATGTTTGCTCCTGCCACTGTTGCTATTACTGCTGTTGATGATTATGATATTGTTGTTGCTTCCACTGACAATCCCGCTATAATTATTGGTGCTGTTGCTGTTGCTGAGGCGGAGGCCAGCTGTCATTTGTAACTGGGAAGAGCTTAAAGTCGAGTGTTCTTGTTGTGCTGGAAGGGAAAACAAGGTAAAAGAAAGGAGGATAGGAACAAGGAAAGAGTCCTGTTGAGGATCAATAGTTGAGAGGAAGAACAAGCAGAGCAATTAAACAAGGAGAAAGCACAAGAGTTGCTATCCAACGAGAGGAGGAAGAGGAGAAAGTAGTGAAGAGTACTAACCTGGGATTGAACAACAATGAAGGAGATTAGAGTGGATGTGATGGAGAAGAAGGGATAGAAGAAGAGACAGAGGGTCGAAGATAACAGAATGTGGGGAGAAGGGGAGAAGTCCTTGCTAGTGTTTAGGAAGAGGAAGAGGAAGAGGAAGAAGAAGAGGAGGAGAGTAAAGAAAGAGGATTCGAGAGGTGGATGAGTGACAAGACGTCAAGAGCAAGGAGAGAGCGAGAGAGAGAGAGAGAGAGAGAGAGACAGAAAAGGAAAGAGAGAGGAGGAGGGCAAGGATCGAATAGAAGCAAAGGAAGAAGACGAAGAAGAGTTGTTTGTAAGGTAGGAGAAGGGGACAGAGGAGCGAGGAAGAAAGGGCGAGGATAGGGATCAGGGTGAGGTTGAGGATGGCGTTGGATGCAGTAGTTTAAGCCTGAAGAAATAGCATTGAAAGAGAGAGAGAGAGAGAGAGAGAGAGAGAGAGAGAGAAACAAAAATATTATTCAACGTGAAAGAAGAAGAAAGAACGAAGGAAGGAAGAAAGAGAAGGAGTGAGTGCGTGAACAGCTAATAAATAAAAGTTAATAAGCCCAAGAATAGAAAATAAAAAAGGTAAAAAAAGTAGAAAAGGAGAGATCACAACTGGTGTGTGAATGAAAGTTTTGTTTCTTTTGGGAATGACGAATGTGAAGAATAATAATAATAAAAGAAGAAAGACTGAGAAAGAGAAAAGAGGAGGACGAGGATGAGAAACACTTGCTTGCTTTCCTTCTTACCCTTCCGTTCCTGCTTTGGCACACAAGTGTGAACAACAACTACAGTACTAATAAAAACGAGACCCTTTCCTCCTTTTTATCGTGCCGACAGCACCGGACGCGTTCTGTTATCCTTTGGATTGTCTGGCCTTCATTGAATGCATCATCAGCATCCAAGACATATCCGACTGATAATTGTATCAGTCTCACCTTATTTCACTTCACTCACCCTGACGTGTCCAAGAACGCCTTTTGCCATCACCCTCTTACACTCACACGCTCACACACAACACGACTCATCATTCCAACCTCCTCTTTTTAGGGAAAGCCATCCACTCAGCAACCCTCTTCATTCTAAGTACCCATTTGAACAATGGAAGCACTGACATCCTTCTTTAAGTCCGTCCTCCAGTCCTCACCGTCGACAACAACAGACACAGCCAACAAGGACGACCAGCAGAGCCAGCAGGACGGGCTTCTCCTATGGCAGCCAGAGATACCCTTGTCAAAGGAACCGTCCGAATCTTGGCAAGTCCTCTCTTCCTCCTTCTCCTTCCTGCCCACTTTTCTTAACCCCTTCGCTCGCTTTCTCTGGACTAGTCTTCTCTCCTGTGTGCGTGATATATGTGTATGTGTGTCTGTGGGTGTACGTGCCCTGGCCCGGAACAAAAAGCAGAGAGAAGGTGTCTAATGATGATGATGCCTGGACGTGTTGTCCTAAACAAAAAAATGAGGAAAACGACAACACGGGAGACAGATAGAGAGAGAAAAAAGGGAGAGGGATCGCTCCATGATCCCTGCTCTCTTTCTCTCTCTCTCTCCCCCTCTCCTTGTCGCAGGCTTGCCCATATTCTTCCCATTCTCCCTCTTTGCCCCCTTTTCACCCTGACTATCTCGTTCTCTCTTTCTCTCGCTCAGTCTTTATTCTACTCTTTCCCGTGTCTCTCCCCCTTTTTTTTTCCTTTTCTTTTCCTTCCCTCTGCCCACAAACAAAGTCACTCATTCACTGTTGCTGTTGTTGTTTAGCAGATTTTGTTTGTAAGGAAGTGGAGAGGCGAGGGATGAGGTAAGGGAATCAAAGGCAAGGCAGGTAAGACCGGTCATGGTGCCATGACTTGGACGCAACGCCATCCCTTTTTTTTTTTTTTTTTTTTTTTTTGTTTTCTTAGTTGACGATTTAATTGTTGGGGTACATCGACACACGAGATACAACGACCAAGAGTACTACTTTCAACTACAGATCTATCTTTCGTTCCCCACTCCCACTCCCCTCCACTCCACACGTATATAAACAGCAGTACAGGTTCATTTCGGAGGCTATTCTTGGACAGCACACACACAGAAACTTACGAGAGTGATGATGTTGCTGAGCAATCGACCCTAAATGAAAACGGACAAAAAGTGACCGATTAGCACTTTTTCATGATTGCTAACCAGACCCTTTTTTCTCCCCCTCTTTTTTTGTCTATTGTGCCGACTCCTGTGTCTTGACTGGTCTCGTTAAATGAATGAATGGACTTGGCCCGTTCGTTCATTGACGCTCTCGTAATATTAATATCCATTATGCGCGCTGCCCAATTGGATATCGGGTGGTGGTGTGGTTGGTTTGGGGATGGTCTGTTGTGCCTGCTTTGCTTTGCTCTGTGTATTCACAACTTCTAGGGTGACGATGACCGAGCTCGTTTTGCCATTTCATTGCGACGGTCGGGGATATTGTTTAGGAGGTATATCCGATGTCTATTTACTTCTTGGCTCATCGTGGTCATAAGTCTAGACACGACATTTGTTCTGACCTATCGCCATTATTATTATTATTATTATTATTATTATTATTATTATTATTATTATTATGGTTTTTCATATAGGAACGGTGCTTTCATGGATCGATATCGCAGCAGGAATTGCTGCCAAGAAACATGGTGTTTATCCGGCTGTAATAACTCTTTGCTAGGCCGTTGATATACACGCTACACCACATTTGATCATATTGCTACACATTCTCATATTCTTCTTGGCTTGTATACTTTCTATCAAACACTAAGGACATCCCTCTTCCTCGACTCTTTACTCCATAGGTGACGAGGTGTGTAGACGCGGTGCACTTCTTGGGTCCCATCACAACAAAGAACATTGTCATTATCCAAGCTTGTGTCAACCGCGCATGGAAAACTTCGATGGAAGTAGGAGTCAGAGTCATGACCGAGGACCTCCTCTCGGCCGACCGGCGGTACTGCTGCCACGCTTACCTGACTTTTGTTGCCCTGCCACAGCCACCTCTCGCTACGTTAACGACCAGCCCCACGACTGAACACCAAGCACAAAAAAAACAAGAGCAGCAGGATTCGGCGGCTGTGAAGGCAGCATTGGTCAACTCTCCTGCAGCAAGACGATACAGCTTTTCGCTCCCTAGCGCCAACAAATCCGGATCCAAATCTGACGGGCATTCTAATAACAACCAACGGAAGATCCAATTGCCTGCCATCGAACCTATCACTCAAATCGAAATGGAACGTTATACGCTCGCCCAATCTCGTCGCGAAGCCCGCCTCCTCCAAGCATCCAGCGAATCCAAACTTGAAGAAGACCAACTCCTCAGCGACGTCCGTGACCAAATGCGACACTGGAACGTTTCTCAAATTAATCACCCGCGTACACAAAAACTCCCACCTTCGTTGGTTGATGGGTCCCCGCAGATCGCTATGCAGGCCACGTTTGCAGAATCGGCACAGTTGGTGCTTCCGCAACATGCCAACTCGCTGTCGATTACGTTTGGTGGGCAGGTCATGAAGTGGATGGAGAACGTGGCTGCAGTGTCGGCAAGTCGATTCGCAAGGGTTCCTATTGTCACCGCCAGTATTGATTCCCTGCAATTTCATAGGAAAACCATGATCGGTAACCTGCCTTTACTCTTGACATACCTTGGGCTTGTTTTTCATTGTTGAAAACATATATCAACGAGAGCAAAGACTAACCCAAAAAAGTATTGTCAATATCCAAAATAGGCGACTGCTTGACGATGCGGTCGGTCGTAACACGTGTGTTCAGATCCTCGATGGAGATCTACGTCTTTGTTGACAGTGAGAACCTTGTAACAGGAAAACAAACCTTCACCAACGAAGCATTCTTCTCCATGGTCGCTCTTCAACCGTCCCCCTCGCTATCACCCATCAAAACCAGTCTCCCGACACTGTTTGCCGCCTCGGATCTTGAGAGGTCCCTTTCGGAGGCAGGAGAGAAACGCCGCTTGGGGAGATTGCAGCAGAGACGAGAGTTGGTTGAGAGGGAGATGCGTGGCGTATTGCAAACACCTACCGTGGAGAGGGATGAACATCCGCTCAAAGATGCTGATACGTAGTCATTCAACACACACAGGCAGAGTGAAAGGTGACAAAGAGCAATGAAAATAAGCACCGAAAACATGGAGAATTGCACTAAACGAAAACTGTGTGTCAAATAAATAGTTTCATTGTAAAAAGGGTCGAAGGTGGCTAAGAGAAAATGGGAAAAAAGGAAAGTACAAACACTACAGAAAGCTCTAATGATGACAGTCATGTTTGCAATCCTTATGCCTGACGAATGACCAAACCCCAAACAGCCAACACTATATATTATTGAAAGCAAAGGTACAGAGTTAATATCATCTTGTAGCTTGACAAACATCTTAATGTCTGCACTGTTAAAAATAATAGAGCCAGAAAGTACCTTTTTGGCAGCTGATGCGGCAGTGGCGGGCGCGGTCAGAGTCCCATTCACCGGCAGCATAGAACGCGCGAGCGTGCTTCAAACAGGACTCCTCATGGAATTTCTGGTATAAACGCGTGTTGATCGTTCTCTGTTTGCATGCGGGTGAAAAAAAAAAAAAAAAAAAAAAGACTCTATTGTCAGTTACTAAAACATATAACAACTTCAGCAACAAAGGAGCAGAAAAACCTACTTCTAAACATTGATCGTTACCTCGCGCTCGGTGATCTCGGGTTCCTTGCGCTCGCCGCTGTGGATGGTAAAATCATTAGGGAGGACCCAGAAGTCAGCTCCGCTCAGGTAAAGCTCAAATAAGCAAGCCGCCTGGTTGTTTCCGAACCGCTCAGGGCACCAGAGCATCTTGTCACGACGCATCACGACTGAAGGTCCAAAGTATGGGTCGTAGTTCTGAATGGCGCTCAAGCGGGTCTGGGTCGCCCAGGTGTTGAAGTCGACATTGCGGATGGTCCTCTTCCATGTCTTCTCCGAAAGGATGACCTTGCCGTCGTGGACATAGCTCAACAACATCTGCTTCTCCCGAGGCAATTGGTTGTATTTGAGCACGGGAACCAGATCTACTGCCGTCTCCTCATCCTCGAGCGTACTGGGAAGAGCGCCACCCTCGGATGTCATCGAGACGTTAAATCCAGGCACAACAAAGACGTTTCCTGTCCTCAACTTCTCCATCCACTGAGGGTAGTCCCTAAAGCTCTTGGAGATATCCGTCGCAGGGAGGGATCCATCAGCGTCCAACAAGAGGACAAAATCCGTCCTTGCAAAAAACCGCGCCAAGTTCCTGTGGAGGTTGGATTGTTGTTGAACAGTGGTCGAGAGTGGTCGTCGGTGGGTCTGAGGGGTGGTGATGAGATGAATGTCGACCTGATTGCGGATCTTGGGGTTGCTGGCTCTCATCGTATGAAGTCTGCTAATTGGGTTCGATGCTCCTGGTTCGTCTGTTGGGTGGTCGATATGCAGCACCGCCGAAATTGGGCCTACAATATCATGATTGAGCAGTAAACATGCGATCAGATATATTACCCTTTTGTTGCTGCGTTCCGTCGATGTTGTTCCTGTCATTGGTAACGCCTATTCTTGCTTGCTTTCGTTGTATATGTTGTTGCTACTTGTGTTTCCTACTGTTATTGGTTGTCCTTGTTGATTGATACCTTTTTCGTTATCGTTTACTCTTCTTGTTTGTTCTTGCGTTGTTGCTGTTTATTTGTGGTTGTAACGGATAGGATAGGTGCATGAAGCACAGCCCAATCCCAATCCCAGCCCAATCGATCCCACAAACACTATTGCTGTGGTGCGGTGCACAAACCAAACCCTCCTTTAGGCACTGTCTTTCCTTCTCCTCTTTCCTTTGCTGGCGGTGTCCTGTAAGGATTGATCCATGTATCCTTTTTCTCTCGTTTTCATCACACAGAGTGAGTGAAGGAATCGGCCATTACCTGGAAAGTGCTCGACGAGGCGGATGAGTTCAGAGAGGTCGTCCTGGGGGACAAAGGTGGCGAGAGTGATCTCGTCGGGGCGAGGGGATGCCTCTGAGCGGACAAAGAAGGGCTGGATATTGTCCGTAATATCTGGGGTGCTGAATGCAAACATCTTTGACAGAATCACGCTCGTCGACAGCTCTGACACTACCGAGTAGGATTTCTCTATAGTATATTGTTGGATGGTAATAAGTATGAGTAGGTGTCCATTGTACGTTGTTGCTTGGTGCAAAGCGTGAGTAAGGTGTCCATTGGAGGCGTTAAGTGCATGCTGTCACTGTCGTTGCTCTTGTTCTTAATATGACGTTGCCATGTTGTTGTGTTGTGCTGTCCCTGTTGATTCTGTTCTGGAGATATTGCTTAAGATTGCAAAGGGAGAAAAGCGATAGTCGATTCTCTTGGTATGAACAAGAATGAATTGGTTTCTGTCGAATATCTTGCACCATTTCAGCTAGTATTATTATCTTGCAGCAAACAGTACAGACGCAGGCGCACTGTGCATTATTCTGTCTCTTCTGCAATTCAACTCATCCTTGTCTGCGTGTCTTCCCAAGGTTTACCTGGGTCATAGGTCCTCTCGAGCTCATAGTGTGGGTAGACAATGGCCTCGGGGGCGGACTCGTAGGTGAGGAGATGTTTAAGAGTAAAGATAGCACAGAAACCGACGTAGGCGATGAAGACGGTCTTGATTGCCCTTGACTTTACGAGTCTTCCGATGATGCTATTGCTTAAAGATCCACTTGTGCGGTTGTTGTTTGCACCTGCTGTTGGCAGCAGTGATGCCGAAGTTGGGGACTTGTACATTTGAATATATTGATGCTGCTGTTCTCCTTAGCCGTTGTTGGTGAGTCTTGTAGTTTTGTTATTGGTTGAAGGAGATATGTGTGTGTGTATGTGTGTGTTGAGAGTGTTGATGAAGGAGAGAGGAAAGAGTGTGAAGTATGTGAGTGAGAGTAGGGGGGCTAAGTGTGCATGCCAAAAGAGGGATGAAGAATGAAAAAAAAAAAAAATAAAAGAACAACGAATGATGGAGGTGGATGCAAGTAGGGAGGTGTAGGGGTGTACACTCGCTAGGAGTAGCAGGAGTAGGAGTAGAGATAATAGATAGGATTGTCCTGCTGAAAGTAAATAGAGAGAGAAGAACGAAGGCCGGAAGGAAGGAAAGAAAGGTGCGGCAAAAGGGAAGAGAACAAAGAGGAGCAAGAATATGAGTGCGAATTATGATGTTATTCCTTGTGAACTCAACCACTGTGATAATAATACACATCCGCATTTATACCAGCTCAATCACTTACTTGCTATCTCTCTTCTCACTCCATTCATTACACGCACTTGCTCACATATAGTAATATTAAAGAAATGCCTTTAATGCTGTATATACACTAGGCTGGTTATGGTGCCATGGATTGAAAAGATTGGATGGATCGAAAGAAATGTGCAGCTGCTCAAATAAAAAAGGGTTCTTCGTCTGTCCTGTTGTCGGTTGTTGTTCATGCCCAACATTCGACTCGGCTCGACTCATTATCGCCGACTAGACGTTCGTCTGTCACGGTTACGCTTCAGATACTGCTCATTCGTCATCGGGGGCTGGAACTGGCTCGGGAACGCAGTCGGCATCTCGCTATTACTGCTACCAAACAACCCACTACTGCCTGAGCCCCACGAATTCGTCGTAAACCCATTGTTGTTGTTGTTGCCGCTCGTCAGGTTGCCAAACAGCGCCGACGACAATAATCCACCACTACCTCCACCAAACGATGAGGAGGACGAAGACGACTGCTGGCTAACAAGGTGACTGAACCCAGCAGACGCCAGATCCTGTCGCTTCTTCTCCTGTGCCAACAACTCCTTGGCCCGCTTCTCCTCCAAAAACACCCAAAACTCTTGCTGCTGCGCCGGCGTCAACATCACATCAAGCCCCTGACCACCATTGGCCATCATCCTCTCAACAAACATTGGGTCCTTCTGCAACGCAATCGTCAACACGTCTGCCATATCCAACGCATCATCCTTCCCACTACTCCCACCGAGACGGAAACTGGCTGAAGTACGCTTCTGTTGTTGGCGACGGTAGAGCCATTCCTCAAGCGATCGACGAAACTCTCGTCCTTGGTCCTCTCGCAACTGCATAGCCCACAACTCTTCGGCGCGTTTCTGCTCTTGCTCCTCTCGGTGGCGTTCTTCCAACTGTGCCTGGTACAGCCTCATCTCCTCGGCGCGCTTGGCCTCCTCGCGTTGTTGGTTGGTGATCTGTTCTTGGAACCGGATATACGACTGGAGCTGCTGAAACTCTTGAGGAAACTCGGCCGCAAATGTGTTCATATGCACCAGGAACCCATGGGGGTTGGACAGGTTCAACTGGTGCAAGAACGCCAAATACTGGACGCGGAGTGCTTCTTGTTCTTGTTGGAGACGCGCGATCGCCTCGGCAGACATCCACTGTTGGTGGGTCCCCACGGGTCCGCCCGTGATGGAAGTTGGCAGTGGGCGGAAGAGGGAAGGGGGATCATCAAAGACTGGAGATGAGTTCTCGAATGGGTCTGGGGTGGTTGGGTCCAATTTCATGAGGTACTGGAGATCGACGTCCATAAAGGACTGCTTGGTCATGCGGCGGAGCATTCGGGGGACTGCTGGGGTACTGCCTTGTTGCTGACCGTTGGCTGCTGCTGCGGCGGCTGCGTTGGCATTGACGCGATGGCGACTCTGGAGGGGCTTCTTTTGGACTGCTGGCTTCATGGTGGAGATAGGTTGTTTGTATGTTTTTTTGTGTTTTGTGTATGTGAGTGCGGGAGTCGTGCTCGTGTTTGAGTTGTGTTTTCTAGAAAATAATGGGCGATTGAGCTCCTTTTTATTTCAAACTGGTAGTCGCGGTCAATTGACTTTAACAGCGGTCAACTGATACCTGTACTTCCTTATTAGGATATTCGGATCGATTTGACGCTGCAAGGACCCAGCCTCCAGTCAAACGAGATCGCCAGGCGCACCTTTCACCATATTGTGGTACAAGGTTCATTTGACATTTATTAGGGTTCCAAACGACTTTTCATTAGCAGTCAAACGAGATTTTTTACTCTGTCTCCAGAATTAAGTTAAGGAGTAAAAGAGGGGACACTAATCATATCAATCTGGTCTCAGGAACCATCACTCTCAGCGGCAGAAGGGGCGGTGGCAGTGTTATCCTTAGGTGCGCCGCCTACAGCTGAGGAAGAGGACAATGATGAAGTCGAAGAAGACGAAGAAGACGAAGAAGACGAAGAAGACGAGGGAGGCGTCAAATCATCTGGCCGGGGTACACTTTCCATCTCCACATCCTCACCCTCACCCTCACCCTCGTCCCCTCTCTCTCGCTCTGGCATATCTTGATCTTGGTCACATTCTTCGTCCGACTCTTCTTCATCCTCCTCCATCTCAGGCATATGCAACGCAGGTGGTCCACCACCAGACGACAACAGACACAGACCGTTGACCAGAACGCGGAACGCAAACACCACAGACTCTGTTGCACGGCTAAATGTCACCGCTACATTTAGAAACAGAATGTGAGGACGAACAATCACATGGTTAGAAACTTGGCAAATAAACGTCAAATCAAAATGTATAATACAATAAAACTTACTAAGGGAGGGAACAGTGGGGTTCATGGGGACCATGCGAGTTCGGTCAGAACCACCGAAATGGACCAGAGTGTATCCGACCATCGGCTCAGTCTTCCACCGCTGTCCAAACACCTCCCCAACAGCCGCCTCGCTCATAAACGTCTTCACCTCCGACAAGGGCAACGACGATGTCGCAGCAGTCGTACCAGAGGAGAAAAGACTTTGCTGCGATCCGATAGCACTCACATCATCATCGTCATCCTCAATCTTGATCACAATAGGCCCTTCCTCCGTCGCACCAGCTGCAGACACGGATGTGACAACTGTAGTGGAATGGATCACGGGTGACGAGGCAGCTGTGCTGCTGGAAATAGACGCCTGGCGACTGTGAATATTGGCAGCTGCCTCGTCAAACGAACTGGCGGCAGAAAAGATGTGCTTCCACTCCAGCTCTGTCATCCGATCTTCCACCTCAAGAACCTGAGCATCTTGCCAGCCCTGAAATCGGACCTCTTGCAACTCCTTCTTGAATCGACTGTGAATCTTTTTCAAAAAGTTGACACGGAAGGGTGGGACGGGACGGCATTTGCCATGGGCTTGCCAATACTGAATACATGCTGGGCACAACAGCCTTCCTTCGGCCATTGAAGTGTTGCTGTTGCTAGCGGGGTCAGCAGCGGTTGCTGGGGAGTCCTGGGTTGAGCTAGATGAGGATGAGCCAGACTCGACTCTAGGACGCCAGGTCAACGAGTCCAGCGCCATGCAGTTTGAGCACTCGAGGGGTCGGGCCGATTTCTGTGGAGGACCTGCGCCTTCAATCGTGCTAGTTGCTGACGCACATCCACTTCCATTGTTACTGCCGTTATTACGCGCCAACGATTGGGCTTTCATTGCAGCCAGAGTCGTGCCTGCAGAGATCGACTGAGCAACCGTCGCACGCTGTCGAAGCTCTTGGAGCTGTCTCGCCTGGAGCTGCTTCTGCTGTAAGAGACGCTGTGCCTGATACCGTTGGATCAGCTGCTGTTGTGCGCTCTGCTGTTGCTGCTGGTGGTGGTGAATCGCCAACATTCGCGAAGCCTGGTGTTGCTGTTGTTGCTGCTGCTGCTGTTGCAAGGACAACTGAGATTGAGTTGACGACGCTGAGGTGGACGAGGAATGAGGATACATTTGTTGGTGAGGTTGGTACTGCCGCTGGATCTTGACCGGCTGTTGCGCCTGTTGCTGTTGCTGCTGTTGTTGCTGCTGCTGTTGCTGGGCTAGTTTGAGTGCTCGCTGTTGGTCCAACATCCGCATATGCTTCTGAAGATGGTACGATCGAGAATAGTCCGATTGCGCCTGCTGCTGGGCGCGATGTTGACGCTGGTGGAAAGATTGGCGCTGCTGCTCTTGTTGCTGCTGTTGTAATTGCTGCTGATGTGAAGAAGTTGTAGGCGTTGATAGCTGCTCGGTCGATTGATGATTGGTGTGGGTATACTGCGATGAAGTAGAGTGTGAAGGTGGAGAGTGGCGATTGGGCTGAGAACCGGGGCTGTGGTGCATCTTGGTGGGCCCTCCGGCCTCGGCTCCGCGATGAGGAAGAATAGGACGAGGCTGGACTGTCTGAGTTTTGGCTGTCAATGTCCGAGGAGGCGGCGATAAGGGTCCACCTGCATCATGACCATTTGAGTCTCGACTATTCCTATGGTCCGCTTGTGAATGACTAGAAGCCGACTCCCGGTCGTCTGTCCTTGGTGGTACCTGTCTGTTTCCGGGGTGCTGAGGCTGCGATCCTGACATGTATGTCTCGGGAGTGTACCATGATGGATAGGATGGTGCATGACGATAAATGTACTGTCTCTCCTCAGAGCGTGGTGGACCATACGCTGACGAGGGCGGAGAATGTCGATGAGGATGGTGAGGATGGTGGTAGGCCGCCCTCTTGGAAGAGTGACCATACTCGCCGTCGTAGCCGCTGTGAACAGGTGGTCGTCCTTGATGACCATGGTCGTAACCGTATCCATATCCATATCCAGGATACTCGTCCATTGACCGGTCGACGGATCGTTTCCTGGAGCGGTTGAAGGGCGCATAGTTGACGGTCTTTGCCTCGAGCTCGAAAATCCGGTTCCTCATGGCAATGTACATGCCCTCGTTGAACTCTTTTGGCTCCTCGTCCAGCGAGAAAAGAACTATATCAAGAAGTGATTGTTGTTTGTTGTGAGTATGGCAAATAAAATCCTACACTCTCTTTCAACTAAGCAGGACAGGAGAACAGTGCGCTTCTTATTGTATTGCTTACCTCCATCGAGGGTCGAAAGTGTGTGCTGGGATGCAATTGTGTGCCGTGTCTGAAAGTATGGCTCTTGTAGGGGGGCAGATTTCTAGACAAGGGTCAAGGCGCCGAGGTGGGTATGAGAAAGGTTACAAAACAAAGTAAGGCATTGACACCATATTTTAGTCTCTCATTGTAGCTCCCACGTTGAGCAATTGAACTTGCACAGGAGAACATAGCGATATTTGATCCTTTTTCATACCTTCCAGAGGGTCGAGAGAGCATCGTTGGAGTCGATTGAGGAATGGATTTGGTTTAGTTTGGCTGAAAGGGGAGGAATAGCAAAGGGGAAACGGTTAGAGGCGTCAGGGTGATGAGAGACGAGTGCATTGCGATGGAGGAGATGAGGCTGTTGGGAGAAGCGAGAAGGAAGAGATGACTGATGAGAAGAAGAAGAAGGAAATGAAGGAGAAGAAGGGTGATGATGGCGCTGAGGAGGGGTAAAGGGATGAACAGGCTCGAGGTATGAGGTGGTTGTTGCAGTCATTGGAATGATATTTGATTGTGAATTGGTGGCGTGTGAATAGAATAGGTATGTATGTGTATGAGTATGTGTATGTGTATTTGATATGAAGGAAAGGGGGAATGGATGGAAGTTGATGAAAAGTGTAATAAAGAAAGGATGCAAAAAAAGAACAACATCCAGAGCAAAGCAACGGGGAGAGTAGACAGCAACACAAGGGGTCGAGGTGTTCGTTCAGTCAGCCGGCCATTATTGGCATTCCCGCGACATACTTCTTGGAGGTTGTTTGCTGTTGTTTTGTGTGTGTGGGGAAAAAAAAAAAAAAAAAAAAAAAAGAAAAGGGTGGATAAAAAAAGAGAGGAGGGCACATCAAAGAGACAAAAGGGCATAAGAGGAGTGTGTGATTTCTGTGATGAGTGGTGGCCCCAGAATGGATGACTTGATTTCTGATCGAAATAAAAATGCGGGGTAGAGAACAACAGATCACTGTCCAATCATAATCACAATCACACTTCATACCCCTCTCTCTTAAAATCACACTTCATCGCAGGGGTCTAAGGCAATGACATCGCATGAAAGAAGGTGTATATGTATGTGTATAGGTTAAAGAAGAAGTGTAAGGAAGCGTGCGTGCTCGGACAGTCTCAACTTGGAATGGAGTTGTGGATGCATCATCACCATCAACCAACAAAGAAGGAAGACAACAAAAAGGAAAAGTGCGGAGAAGAAAAGGTGGAGAAAAGGGAGTGTTGTGTGTGTATGTGCTTTAGTTGACAGCTGTCGCCGTGGGTTCTGCATCGACGTCGCTGTTGTCATTGTTGTCTGTCGCTGTTGTTGTTGTTATTGTCTGTTGCACATTGTATAATCGGCTTCTTTTGTTGTGTTTCCCCCTCAAGAAAAAAGGCGGTGGGTCTTCCGATCCCCATTTGACCTCTTTTAGAAGGCAAACAAAGACAAGGTTTCCTTTCTTTTTCTCACCTCCACCCTCTCTATTTTTTTGTTCCTTCCTAGTTTTGTACGACTGGGGATAATTGTTTTTGTTTTATGTTTTTCCCGTTCATCTGGGTCGTCCGGAAGTGATGAAATGAGAACATGAAGTAATTCGTCCATTGTGGTTACTTGGTTAGTTACCTTGTTGCTTTGGCAGACCCTGATCTGTTGTCGTTGCTGTCATCGAGTCGTCCTCTTTATCGGTCTCCTGGACAGAAGATGTCACCATCGAGTATGCAATTGCCAACTCTTGGGATGTATACGATGCTGCTGCTGCTGCCGCTGCTGCTGTCGACACTTCGACACTGGTGAGGTGGTGACTATACCGCTGGCTCCTTTGTTGGTGGTGAGGAGTATTTCTCTGCCGCGTGCGTGTATCGACAGATCCATTTCGTTCTTCTTTGTGGGCAGTATCAGATGCAGAGAGTGGTGGTGAAGGGGGAGGAGTCGAAGCAGATGCGTTTCTGGACCTGCTCCTTGATCGTCGATTATGTGCTGTTGTAGACGACGTTGATGCATCTTCAGAGTTGATGTTGGGTACAGTTGAAGTGATGATAGGACTGGTATTGATTTGTGCGACAGGGACAGACATGACTCGAGGGGTCACATCCCTGGAACAAGGGGAGAGTGAAGTGGGCGAAGGGGGTTTTGTCATGGTGGAAGGAGGCAATGGTGCTGTTGTGAGAGTAGGTTTCTTTGTTAACGTTGACGTTAGTGTTGATGGTGGAGGTGAGGGGGAGGAGGATGTGGACTTGTTTGGAGGAGTAGTAGAAGAGATCATTGTGTTGTATTGTTTGGGTGTAGAGGGTAAGAGGATGGGCAACAGAGGGGAGGTTGGAGAAGGGAAGCAGGGCTTGATTGTACGAGTGGCGGTGGTGGCTGGAATTGACGATGTAGGTGACATGTATAAATTTCAGGTGTGCTGGTATAGGTGTGGTTGGATAGGAAGGAGTGAATGAGAGTTGTATGAGAGAAGGGATGAATGCAAGAAGGGAAGAAGAGAAGAGAGTGAATGAATGGACAAAGAGACAAAGAGACAAAGTAAGAAAGAAATCTCATTCGTTTGTTTGTTCTTTCCCTTTTTTTTTATTGTTTGTTTGTTGGCTCATTCGTGCGCTGCCTCTCAGGGCAAGGGGTAAGGTAGACCTGGCAAGCAGGCAGCAGTACAGCAGCAGTAACAACAGCAGTGCGGTGGACCCCTTCCTGTGGTTGTGTGGATGAGGAAGAAGTGGAAGAGAAAAAAAAGGAGGGGAAGTGGGATTCGGGCGAATGCGCGTGTGATCCCATTGGCTACTGCTGAGAATGTATTCCCTCCTGTACTGCTCTTCCCTTAAGGACATCGGGACATGTCGGTGGAACCCTATTTCAGGAACAAATCACTAAGAAAAAAAAAACTGGGTCTCCCTTGCGTGGGGGAATGAAGGATGGAGAGTGATGGGTATGACACGCTTTTGGTTATATATCCCGTATAACTACACGAGAGGCGGGTTGCCACTAATTGTCTCACGTTCACGCACGCCATTCTTGTTGCTCCTTACTTGTTCCTGCTCATACACATCGTACAGTTCGCCCATAGACGCTGCTGTGGTTCTTATTCTCTCCCTCCCTCTCCTCCTTAATTGCTACAAAAATAAATTCCCGAGGAGCTCTTTCTACTATCGCAAACCATATCGAGATTGGCCGGTCTCCTTCTCCTTCTATCCCTCCCTCCCTCCCTATTCCTCTTCTTCCTCTTCTTCAGCTGAAAAGTGGACCCACTTTTGCACCTCATCACAAAAACACATGTCCGTACCTGTGTGCGGGGGACGCGGAAGGGCGGTATGTAGAAAGAAGACGAAGAGGGAGAGAAAAAGAGAGAAAAGAGGAAGCGCCCGTCCCCTCCTTCCCCTTTGAATATAGCATGAGGGAGATAGTTGGATACCCACATTCCAGTGGATAATATGTCTCTCGATTATCTGATAACATCGGGCAAAGAGCGGGAAGAGAAAGACGAGAGGGGAGGAGGGGAGGAGAGGAGGTGGAAAGACGAGAAAGAGGAAGGAAAGAGAGAATAGAAGTAGAGTGGAGTACATGCCTTCCTTAACATGTGCGTTATCTCTCTTTCCCTGGATCACTTCATCCCTCCATCACATTACCATCAAGCATGTCCTTTTCCATTGTATGTGAAAGATGTGAAACAAGCAGCAGAATAACTTTCCCCGCAATTTTTCTCATATCATTCAACCTCGCGTCGTGAGTCCGGTGTTCATACGAGAATTATTATTGATATTATGGCTACGGAAAATTGAAGTATAACAGCTGGCTATCAAGTCATACGCCGCGCCTCCTGATGGCTACTACCACCTTCTTCATCTTCACCGCCCTCTTCTTCATCCATAGCACCATCATTCTCCTCACCATCATGGTCACCCAAGTGCTGACGATGATCCATAATAGGCGCAAAGGACGAGCCCGCAAGGCTGCAAAACTTCTGGTGACGAAGCAAGGCATCGTTCCTCATAAAGCCGGCTTCGCAGATCGAGCAAGAGTAAGGCTTCTCGCCCGTGTGAAGACGGATATGGCGTTCACGATCATGACGTCTTGCAAAGGCCAGAGGACATTCACCACAGGGGAAGGGTCTCTCCAAAGAATGGGTCTTCATGTGAGAGGTCAGGTTGTAGGCTCGGGTAAAGATCTTGCCACAGCCGGGCTCAGCGCAAGGAAAAGCGGTTGGGCGGATCTTTTTAGGCTTCTTGATTGTGGGGGGGCGGACACGCTTGCGGCGTTTGGGACCAGCTGCTGTTGTTGTCACTGTGGTGCTTGAGGGAGTGGTTGCAGAAGGGGCTGAGGCTGAGGCTGGGGGTACAGAGGAATTAAATTGATGAGCTGTGGAGGGAGAAGTAACAGAGTGGGGTAAAGAGGAAGGGAAAGAGTCTTGAAGAACCATGGCTCGAGGAGACAACCTTGGAGAGTTCTCTCTTGAGGTCGACGACGATGCCCATGAAAGGGGTGAAGAAAATATAGAGTTGGATGCAGTCGCGGAGTAGAGGCTGGCATCGTCTTGCTCGGTAGTAGGGGAGAGAATCAAAGAAGACAGCATCATGAGGTCCATGTCTTGGTCGAGAGCAGGGATGGTGTTGACGAGAATAGGGCGCTGAGACTGGAAGGAAGCAAGGTAGTGGTCAAGAGGGTCGATGAGAGCCTCAGAGAGAGGAACAAAGCGAGATGCTCCTGGGACATGATAAGCCGGGCTGGAGGAAACTGAGGGCGAAGAGGCAAAGACAGGGGCCGAAGCAAGAGACTGCTGATCATGAGGCGGTGCAAACAACTCTGGCAAAGGCTGAGATACCTGCTGCTGCTGTTGTTGTTGCTGCTGCTGCTGCTGTTGGTATTGAAGAAGAGAATCGGCAGCAAAGAACTGGTGAAGGGAGGGCATCGAGAGAGTGCGCTGGAGAACCATAGGGTGGTTGGGTCGAAGGATCTGAAGAGGAGACTTTGGCTTGGACTCAGTCACATCGGCAGTAGGTTCAAGTGTAGGGAAAGGTTGCGTTGGGTTGTTGTTGTTGTTGTACTGTTGCTGGTGGAGTTGCTGCTGTTGTTGCTGCTGTTGCTGGAGCAGCAAAAGATGATGGTGCTGTTGTTGTTGTTGCTGGAGCTGAAGGTGTTGTTGTTGGTATGATAACTGGGCAGGGTTCAACCGCGACTGAGCATGGCCAGGGGTTGCAAAGATGTCGTATGCATCCATGTCTTCGTCGTCGTCGAAGGAATCTGAGTGATGATCTTTGAGGGATGGGTCAGGCGACAGAAGACTGGGTAAGCTTTGGAGGTCGAGGGCGTCGAAGGGGTCGGAGTGTTGGAAGTGTAGGCTGTCGAGGTATGCGATGGGGATATTTCCGTTGATGAGATCGGTGTACTGTTGGTTCAATTGTGATGAAGAAGTAGAAGAAACAAGGGTAACAGATAATGGCATTGAAAAGTGAGCGAGAAAAATCGAGGAAAAGGAGCTGCTTTTATGTGTTTTGATGAGAAAAGTAGAAAATAAGGCGGACCCTTGTTTGGCTTGGAGGAGGCGTTGCTTTGAATGAATAGGTGTGTTTTATGATAGGTAGGTAAGAAAGTGGCGACGGCGAGGGTGAGGGAGTAATAATAGTGGCAATTGAATAGTATGTGAGTGTGAAATGAATTGGTAAGGGCCTGTGTTAGGGAAGAAACGAAAGAGAGCGGGAAGCTGAGTGAGTGAGTAAGAGCAAGAGTTGGATGGGAATTGGATGATTATATGGGAAAAGAGAGACGCGAAGAAGAGCAAAAAGGATGAAGAAGAGAAGAGGAAGCGCGTTTATGAACGAAGATGGGATTGAACACGTTGTTGATTGGGTTTTGATAATGATAATAGTAATGAGAATTGTTGGTTGTTGTTGTTTGGATGCAGATAATGAAAGAGACGGGGGAGTGAGCAGGAAGGGGTCTTTTTATACTTGCTTGCTGCGACTGATGTAACAAGGTTTTGTATCAAAAAGAGCGAGGGAGGGAAAACAAGGTTGCTCAGTTCACTTCCATTTTTTTAAAAAGGGAATCGAGGGTGAAAAAACACATACCTCCATGCTTCCATACATTTTTTTGTTGTTCATAGAATAGAACACATCCCATAAAACATAACAATCGCACGGTTACACCACTACTTTCCACGATCGTTCGATTAATTCAATCGGCAACTGCTAGTTATTCAGTCTTTGGTATCCATGTATCACGTCGTTGTCAATTGCACGTTGTCCCGCTCATAAAATAGATAGACAGACAGACAAATGGGCAAATTATCCCTTCGTCTGTTTCGGAAGCTTTTTCGCTTCCAATTTTTGCGGGTGGGATATGTGACTCGCGACAGACGAAGGGATAATGGATGGTAGTCTCTTGCCCTCGTTACTTGGTAACGGGCAGGCAAAAACAAGGGCCGTTGCTGTCGACTTTTCTTCACCTGGTGACTTTTTAGCCGTCCTTTACCAATCTCGGTCTTTTTTTTTTTTTTTTTTTTTTTTTTTCTTGCCAAGGTACCCGTTGGAAATGTGTAGGGAGTATGTAATGATGTAGTGCAGTGAGTGAAGGAATGAACAAATGTGCGCCTGTCCTGTGTATTTGCCTGCGCCACCGTTGTAACGAGAAGGACCAGTAACTCGTCCAAGGACAAGTCAAATGGGGGTGTATTCAAGGTTCTACCTTATCCAGCCAAAAAGAACAAGAAGAAGTAACAGCGATGACATGGCTGGTATGGTGCCTGTCGAGTGTATTCCCCTGCATTTGCCTCTTTCGCCTTTCCCTTCTCGTCCCGTGCAAACCATAACAAGTAAAAAACAGTTATATGACTCGATCGACTGAATACTTTGAGAGTGTGTGGCACAGCCGTAAGAGGAAAAAAAAATTTCTTGGCTATACAAAAATTTCTTTTGAAGTTATGGAGTCCGCTTCCTTCTCGTCCGACATATTCCCACTCTTGTTATTATTCATGCCGCAATATAGCCACAAAAGAAGGAAAAAAGAAAACAAGACGTCAACCCGGCTCAGCCATCCCCGCTGCTCTATTGTTATAGGCATATCAAACAACGGACGGACGGACACACAAGATACGACCCGACCAATGCCCTGTCTTCGTTAGTCCCTTGGAGTTTAGACCCGAGCGAAGCCCCCTCCCTCTTATTTCTCTCATACTCTATTGTAATGGCCTTTTTATTAGTGGTTATTTTTTTGACATGATCGTTTGCTATTGCTGTCAAACAACATACAACATATATACACACATATCCTTGTTTTGCGCTTTGTTTTGTTTTTTTGTTTTTATTCTGTTTTGTAGCTTTGTTTCTTCGCGAACATACCTGGACGTTCTTCTTGCTTCCATTGTGACCCATGGGTGGTGAAACGAGTACGCAGCAGTTAATGTTATACGCAGCCAGTTAGTCACTCCCCGCAATGCCCTTGTTTGTGCCCCCGACTGCGTCTCATTGACATAGTTAATTGGTCGTGGTACATGTACATACACATGGACAAAGATTAGTGGCAAGTGTTCTGCGTCAGAGACCCTGAAGAGTCACTCACAACAAACACCGCCATTGTTGCTTTGCTCATCAACGAGCGAAACCTTCTTTTTCGGTTGTCCGTTACTACCTTTTCATTTCTTGAAGGGGAGCCGTAGTATGTGGAGACGAGAGGGGCGTGAATGAATGAACGTTTGATGAGGAGGCTTCTTTTCCTTTTTCGCGCTTTTGATTTTTTTTGACTTTTTTGCATCTCCATCGGTTCTTTTTTTGTGTTCATCCCGTTCATCCGTCATTCATCCTCTTCCTAAAAAAAAATATGACTCTTGACACACACCCATGGGCGCAATGAAATTAAGCATTACACCTAGTCGCATTAGAAAGCACATTTCACCAAAAGAGGAGATTTTCTTTTTTTATTTTTCTTCATTCATTGAACAACCACAACATCGATACCAAAGGAAAAAACAAGGAAAGACTAGTTCTTGACAACTTCATAATCGTACACTGAGGGGGAAAAATAAAGAACTTCGCGCTCTTCTTGGACCAAATAGCTTATTTTCTAACAACACACACATCTGCACACATATACAAACTGAGCCATCAATTCATCGTCTCGTTACTTTCTTGAAGGAAAGTCAAAATATGACAACCGATCAGTCAATCGAGGGCGAAGATGCAGAAAAACAAAGAAAGCAATTGCCAAACAAAAAAAGGAAAAAAACGCTTGTTCGATTCAGCGGCAAAATCGTGGCAAGCCTGTGGCATCATGGGATGAAGGAGTGGGAATAATCACTTTTTTTTTGTCTGACTTTATTTTTACTTTAGGTGCACACAGAAAAAAAGTGAGTAGAAAACAAAGCCTGGCAATTAAGCCCGTCGGTCTGTCATCAGGTAGATTCTACCTCCTTGCATTTCGCTCAATCCATTTTATCGTTACCTTCTAATTTGCCTCTGTGATGAACAAAAGGGCAATGCTGCTGCTGCTGTGTTTCTATAGAAAAAATTTTCATTGTCTCCCCGTCATTTTCCTTGCTCCCACCTACATAAGGACAACGATGGTGATGGCGATGATGCATTATAGCGGGCCTGCACATCCATTCAGCCCATGGGTACGGTACGGAAGGTTCCCATCGTTTAAAACGGTCACAATCGCCAAAAAAAATCTGTCGACTGTCGACTTGTCCATAAAAAACAGCTCCTGTCCCATCCCATCCCATCTCCCCCGTATCCCATCTCCCTCCTGTCCCATATCCCCTCCAGTAAAATGCCATAATTCACAACTCACGAATTCAATTGGATAGACGTCAACATAGGGTTCTCTATGTGTATTGGCCGTTTGGAGAATAGAAGGCCGCGAATGAGAGGGTTCGCCACCGACAGACAGCATGAAGAAAAGGCCAAGGCTTTGTCGATCTTTCCTTAAATTTTCTCTTGTCAAAAATATGTGTTTTTTTTTTATTTTGGTTGTACCACTCTTCTCTCCATGTCTTCTTCTTCCGCGGCGCGGGCGGTGCATCAGCACCACACTTTGTTCTTTCTCTTTGCTCTTCTCTAATAGCCCCCGCATGAGTGTGTGTGTATGAGAGAGAGGATGGTGTGACACGATCGCAATAGAAGAAAACAAATCACATAAATTGCTCTTCACACGCCGCCTTTTGTCGACCGAGAAAGTGTAAACAATGAAGTCGACAAAGTGTAATGGAACAGAAACACAACTACCCGTGCAAATATCATTTTCCCTTTCGTCTCCTAAGCCCTCACTAAATAGAAGACTTTTTAGAATCACTACGAGTCATTGTCATGATCGAATGATGAATAGGAATAGCTATGGAGTGAGTTGTCCATGGTGGGATATTGCCCTTTTGTGCGGCCGTTTTGAAGTAGACTAGCGCTTTTTCTACGATAGAAAGGCTATGTATTTGGTTCTCGAACACACATTCCAAGCACAGTATGCGAGCCAATCGGGAGAGACCTTATCCTCCGCGCGAATGGCGAATGGGGTATAAAGGTGTGGTTCAATGAATGCACATATTACAAGCCCCTTGTGTCTCGTCAAGGGCTCTTAGTGGTCCAGGGTATGGAATCATGGCCAAAGGGAGAGGGCGGCTCAAAATACGTGGAGTGATCAAGGCGCAGGGAGGATAAGGTGCTAAGAGAAAAGAAGGGGTCAAGGGGCGACAAGGCAGGGGTGTGTGTGTGCGTGTCTGTGTGTGTGAAGAGAGCATTATCCTTTGATTGCCGAAAATAACAATTGGTGTTTCGTTGTTTTTCCAAATCGAGCAAACAAACTTCCTAGCCCCCTCCCTCTCCATCGTTTGCTACTTGTGTATCTCTTCTGTTCTTAGACTTACATTCCACCAGAACACAAAGTGATGTCTAAAAATACATCGGTGGCAGTGCTATTGCGGCACACCTTCAACCTCCTCAGCCCCATTCTTCTTTCCCTCCTGACTTTTGCCTCTTCGAAAGTGTCAATTTTGTTCTTAAGGAGCACACGAACAATGCAATAATGAGAGCATTGCAACAGACATCCAAAAAAAGAAGGGTCCTGAAAAGGAAATTTGGGACCCCATGTTATACACGTTTTCTTACTTTGGCATCCGAAGAAGGCCAGGAATAAAAACACAGCGACAAGACGATCCCGGGAATCGGCCACCAGGTACGGGATGTATACTTGCTCCACATACACAATCGGATAGAGTTTAACGGAAGGGGATGATGGGTAGTGGCTATTGGACTTTTGCCATCCTGAGGCAGTCAGATGACACCAAGGCAAATTCATGCATTCATAGCGTGTCATTTCCTTTTTTCCCTACTGCAGATAATAATGTGAGACAAAACGATAGTAGACATGCATTGTTTCTTTGCATAGATTGGCCTTTTCACAATCCTTTGATGTCTCATGGCTGTTACAAGACGGGCACATAGTTTCTTAATCTGTGCCGATGCCAGTCCATTGGAGAGATGGTTCTGTGCTTGGAACTACTCAGCCCGTAGTAGGATTATTTTCGCACAAAAGTCATTGATAGGCTACGTGGTTCCATCCTAGTCAGCCTGGTTGCATCCAACTCGTGCATGCATAACATTTCCTGGCTTTTAGACGTGTCTTTGTAATCTCGAATCTTTCGTGTGGATCGACGCGTCTGGGTCGTGTTTAATCAATGATCCATTGGCGCCTGAGGTTTCATCTTTTTTCTGTCTCAAACTATATCATGTGGACACTCTTCGTTCCTGAAGATCTTAATCAATCGAAGCTGATCTTGTTCACAGAATGGTTAACTATCTCAGACTCGCGACATCCAGCGCGAAGTGGACTTACGCCCCTCTTCGGGTTTCAAGGCCCTGGAGAATACCTTTCAGACCTGGCGAATTGCCATGTCATCCGCCAATGATGCCAGATACAACCAAAAGACGTTCGGTGCTCTAACCTTTGCAGAGATGAAAGTCGAGGATGGCATTGATCAATACACGCCGGCCACTCTCGATCGTCGCCGGTATTCGTCGAAGTTTTCATGTGTCAGATTTAGCTTCGAGGTTGGAACTATGCTCAAGGGACATCTCGATGCCCAAAGTAAGCGAGCGTCTTTCCTTTTTTCGACCCTTCCATTACCGTTGTCTCAAGGAACACATCTCGCCTTCCTCCTTTGCATGAAAAAAACACATAAGCATCAGCAGCAATCAAAACAGGGCCGTCTAGCATATTTCTCGCGTTAATATGTTCATTATTAGGTGATAAAGAGAGTAGTAGGAGGGAGGCAGGGAGGGAGGGGTTTGTCTAGTAATAGTGGTAGTATCGCGTCGCATTGCGTTATTTTCGTATGGTACGTTTACAAAAGCACAAAAAAAAGAATGAGGGCCAAAGTACAAACTCGTGCAGGAGAGGGTTTTTTTCTTTCGTCGTTTTTTTTTTTTTTCTGGTCCGCTTATTTTAAACAGCGGCAGCAGGAGCACTACCAGAAGCGCCCTTGGACTTCAAGTAGTTGGCATACTTTTTGGACGCCCGTTGAGGAGTGGAAGGGTTTTCGCCTCTGGTGTTGACCCTTGGCAAGAATGCTGCCTGGGGTCTATAGTAGTTGATGTAATCCCGGCTCTTCTCTTTAAAGTATTTGGGCACTAGCTTCAACAACAAGTATCGACCTGCTACATCCAACCAGGTCTAATTGTTTTCAATGAATGGGAACGTGTTAGTTATCTATGTTTCCTTGGAACTCAAGACTACTGGCGAATGATGGTTATAGGCGGCGGCAGATACATACCCGACCGAACATGACGTGGGTGGCCTGCTGGGTGGCAGAGAGCTCTCTCCGGGAGGTGGGGAAGCGTTCTTCGTAAAATTCGTCAAATGCCTTGGTAATGTTCTTGTGATTGCTGGTAGGCATCTCGTAAATAAGGTTCGCCAACACAATCGCATCCAGCATTCCCTCCAGTGCTGTTGAAGTTTTAAAAAAAGTAGATAGCAAAGTAAGCTCATCTTGTCCAAGCCTTGGTCACGAATGCACGCCGTATAACCGTGAGCATAGGATCTTTCACTTACCGAATCCAGGAAGCAACTAATGGTAGTAGCGATTGTCAATGGACGCGAGGAAATTTGAGGAAAGAAACAAGGCGAATGGGTCAATATGAGATACAAGAAACCTGACAATCCTATTCAAAAATTTTGACATATGGGAATGCATTGTGTATATACCCTGTGTGCGGCTATCAATATGGAAAACAACAAAAAGAAACGTTAGGATATGCGACACGGATATGCGAAAGGGAGATTGATGAGAAAATAAGAGTGCAAGTTAAAAACGTACCATCGCCGATGAGAACGGTGCGGCCGTGCTTCCAGTTTTCGTAGATGTTCTCCTCGAGGACGACCTTGCAGACCTTATCCTGGGGAGTGTTATCAAAGAGGATTCCAAGAGAGCCCATCATGGCCAACTCGCGGCCTCTCCATCTCTCGGGCAGTTTCTTGAGGTCAAATGCCTTGTAGTCTGCGTTCTTGTAGCCCTCGACCCACTCGGGGTCCATAGCGCTGGATTGGAAGTCAACTCTCCATGACACACGGTTGTTAGGAATAATGAACGTCCTGTACTATTGCGTTGAATCGTGTTGTGGTTATGTGATGATGTTGTTGGTGTTGGTGTTATCGTTGTTGTGCAATGTTTTTATAGTTTAGTGTAGTGAAGTGGGGTGTAAAAGGAAGAGAATGAAATGGAGAAGTAAATCGGATTGTGGTTAGTGCTTGTCCACGTTGGGTTTGAATAGATGCAGCGCCATAAAGGACGAAAGCTTACAGTCAAGCCACGCTCGTCACCGACGACGGTGTCGCAGCGTGTGCAGTCATCGTCGAGTCCTTCAAAGTTGGCGGGATCCATGGGATCGGTAGTGCCAAAGACGCTCATGTACAGGGTCTTGTTTTCCTCCTCGATGATCTTGGGGGTGATACCATCCTTCTCCATGTCCTTGTAGAGAGCCCGACGAGTACCACTGTCACTACCATCGGCACCGATGAGGATATCTGCAGTATATGTGGACTTGTCCTCGCAGGTGACGGTGACAGACTCCGTATCCTGGACAAGAGACTCGATCGACTTGTTGACAAGGATCTTTTCCTTAGGTACTAATGCCAGCAGGATAGCGTGGAGCTGAGGGCGGGGGATAACTTGTGTTCCATAACCGACCCTAATGGGAGGGATATTAATACATGCAAGGAGGAAAGGAGAGGAGAGGCGGAAAAAGAAAAAAATAAAAAAAAGTGAGCGCGTGGAGCACGTTTTTTGTGGTTGTTTAGTTGAGGAAGGTGGAAGTGGTGATTATTGTGAAGGAAAAAAGATGGTGTAACATAATGTAAGATGGAAAGGAAAGAGAGAGGATGACAGTGTACACAAAGAGCAGCAGCAAGAAGCCAAGCAAGCAAACAATCGAAGGACAACAGATAGACAGATATGCAAGGACTACGCAACTGCAAGAACAACAGCTAAGTAATAATCATAATAATAAAAACGAGGGTGAAATATGAAAAATTGAACAAATAACGTACATCTTTCTGTTGCTCCTGAGGTTGATCTCGCGGATGACCTCCATGTCCTCCTTGTAGATCATAGTCGTCTCGATAGGAAAAGAGATGGCCTCAATTTGGTCGAGGACGCCAAACTGCTCCATGAGGGGCATGACATTAAAGGAGAGGATGATGGCGCCGCCAAGAGTCTGCTGGACCTCTGAGCTACGTTCAAGAACCTGGTACTCGATGCCAGCCTTCTCAAGAAGGATGGCCATGGTGAGACCGGTCAGACCGGCACCGGCAATAATGACCTTGGGCGATTTTACTGTCTGTGAATCTGGCATATTGATTGTCGATGTGTATGAGTGACAGGGAAGAGGGAGATAGGGAAGAGGAAGTGGTGGAAGGGGTGGGTGAAGAGAGAAAGGAAAGGGGCGAAGTAAAGAAAGGAAAGGAGAAGGTAAGGAAAGGGAAGGAGAGGGGAGGAGGGCGCGGAGAAGGGGATCTGAGTGATGGTGGAACAAAAGAAAAACAAGAAGGAAAGAGATGACCACGACAGAGATGATGAAGTGAGTTGAGATGAGAGAAGTGAGGGTGTTGACGAATAACCGGATGAGCAAAAAGTCAGGTACGGTTCTTTCAGTTGAGTGTTAAAGTTGGCTGAGTGTATGTATCTCCAATGTGCCATGCGAGAATAGCAGTAAAGAGGAGAATAGAAATAAAAAGTGGTTCCTTGGCATGTAAACGTTGTAGACAACAGCTGTACAGGTGTAAACAACAGCAAGAGAAAGAAGGTTTACACCTGGAGGGGATTTGAATTGAGTCCAAGTCCAAGGCCCGAGAGCAATGAAAACGCAGAAGAGGAAGGGGGAGGAAGGGGGGGAAATGAAAATATACACAAATCGACGGCCGATGCAAACAAGTTTGCCCTGAACTTGACTTGGGCTCGACTGTATCTCGTCCTCTCCTCAGATCTCAGGCATGTCTTGAATGCCCAGCCTCCAATATACTCAAATGTTATTCAAGGTTCAATTCAATCGTATTAAAAAGGCTGGCCGACCATGGGCGCCGTGATACACATACACATACCACTTGACTCCCACTCTATATGCGCTTTTTCTTTCATTTTTTTTTTTTTTTTTTTTTTTTTTGGGAATGGGCGCTTGCCTGTCCACTCCCTTCTCACCCCTCTTTCTATCATTCCTTCTTTTGTTCGTTCATTCATGCTCCTCCAATGTGTGGTTGTGCTTATTTAAGTATGTCTCTGTGTATCTGTTTATGCTTCTTTTTTGTGATTATTAGGTGACCATTGGGGGAGGAGGAGGAAGAAGAACCTTTTTTCCTATTTGTTTATATCCTCTTGTTCATTTCCACAATGCATACAACCATCGCATCGATAAACATAAAAAAGACGTGTCCAGATCGTCCCTACAACAAACACAAAAGAAAAAGAAAGACCTATTGTGTACTTTTTTTGTCCCCTTTGCACGACCATGATCGGGGTAGGACAACATGATGGAACCAACCAACCAACAACCAACCCTTCCTACAGATGCAGTCAACACATCCACTCATCCACTCATCCACACTCTCACACACGAACGATCGCTCGCTCAACCGAAATCAAACAAAGGAAAGAAATACATGCTACTGTAACGTGTCTGTCGGCATAGAAAATAATTACAAAAAAGAAAAATAAAAAATAAAAAAAAAAATGGCAGCGAAAATACAGCTCCTAATTCGTACCATTGCCATACAAAAAAAAAAATACTGGATACACTAAGACATATCTTCTTCAAAGCTGGGTATTTGCTTTTCCTGTTTATGCAGCCTGCTGTTAGAATAAACATAGCTGAAGGGCGAGTATGAGCACTATTTTTGCATGCCCCTGTTCACTATGGGTAGATGGATGCTCTTTTTTCACACATAACTCTCTCCCAGGTCTGTCTAGTGTCTTCTTACACTCTCTTTTTTGTTAGTGTCCTTTTCTACGATTATTTGTCTATCAAATAAAAAGAAAAACGAGAGCATTATTCTCCAGACACTCAGGCGGCGGTCGAGAGAGTATAGGTAAGTGGAGTAGCAAGAGAAAGGGAAATAAAAAACATCAACAGCAAACGACAGAACCCATCTCTTTTTTGGTCCCCCTTGACTGTTGTGTTTGATTAGGGTTTTATTTGTTGACCAAGATGCGTGCGTGCTGTATGTGTTTATTTGTTGTGTGTTTTGCAAAAAGAGGGGTTGAAGAAAGAAAAGAAAAACAAGCTCCACACCTGTTATTGGCAACCACAGGTCCTCGTCCCGATCCTGACGGCCAAGGTTGGAGATGCTCACCGGATTTATTTCGTCCCCAATTTTGCGTTTGTACGGGGGCAGGACAGGTTAGGAGAATAAAGGGAAGGGGGAGATGAGACGGGAGGATGGAGAGGGACAAGAAGAGATGTGAGCATCGAAGACAAAGAACGCCAAAAGCTTGAGAGGATATGACTTGGCAGCGAAACAACGCCCAACCAACTACTTTGAGCAACTACAAACAGACAGACAGACGGACGGACATGCCAACAGGTTGCGCAAGAATCATTAACAGTTTGCAGAGTAATAAAGAAATAAACATCAACTTCCCTTTTCCGAGGAAGTGTAACATGCTCTTGGTGTTACTACGACAGCCATTCATCCATGTGCAATGGGAACCATGGGTTTGTTGATACGCTGGATGAAGATTTTTTTTTTTCCGAGAGGCGGTGTTTTTATTGTTTGAGAAATAGGTGCATGGTAGCCATTTTATCTTGGTCGTTGTTTATCCGTCCCTTGGTGGGGGAGCAAGGCCTTTTCATTCATTTACTTGTATACTACTTGCATAGTTGCAGAAAAACTGGAAGAGCAAAAGAATACGGAAACTGAATAGCCGGTGAGAAGATGAAGAGAGGACAACAGCAAATAGCATGTAAGTAAGATTACATTAGCATGCTTCACAGTGATGAGCTCTCATAAATAGAATGGTGTAACAGACACCTCTTCCTGACCCATGGTACCCCCATTCCCACTTTCAGCTCCGAAAAAAAGACATTATTATTGCCAATGAGTGAAGTAAAGATAGGATCGATCATCTATCGTTGTTGTGGTCGTCTTGACGTTTTGAAAAAAACAAGGGGTCCTTTAAAGAAGATGTACACTTGCAAGCATGCGAAAACACGAGTTGTATTACAAAACTACCAGACCCTGCAGACAAATTTGATGATTGATGAAACGTGGTACGGTCATCATGTGTGCAATGTATGCCGTGCTTGGTATTTTCATTAACTGTGTTGGGAGTCACTCCACTTTCTTGCCAATTGTTTTCTAAAGTGTTGCTGTAGATCATAGATTTACTGCTGGTAATCAAGATGCCTGAAAGTGTCTCCTGATACGATGACAGGAAACCTTGAGAAGACGCGTTTCGAATTTATAGGCGTGTTGAGAATGAACATCAAGTCAGTCAGCACACCTACCTAACACATAAGAATGACACGCTTTTATATTTCTGTCAACTTCTCCTTACCCCCACATAGACCCAGATGGTCTTGGATCTGTTCAGGTGCGATCAGTTGGACACTTACGGTTTCCTCCATGGACAATCCGATCGAAACTCTGTGACCACCCAAAGTCAAAATATCAGCAACGAATAGAATAGGAATGACATGTCTTGGCCACAAGAACGACGCCACACTCACCTCTTAGTGTGTTCACTTTTCTCACGTTCTCATTTCACATTCTTTTTGTTCATTCCATGCACACAATCATCCACAAAAAGTAACATGGCCATCCTTCATACAGGTAGCCACCCTTCGACACTAAAAGGCGACAACTCGGAATCCACTGATAAAGCGACATTGTCGCTTATGACTTGTCAAAGAAAGCGCCACTCCCACTCCTATCTGCTAACATATACTTCCATTTGTCATATTCTCTTAATAGTTTTGTTCAAGATCAAAGAAGATTCTTCGGACGAGAAGGCAAAGGAGATGATGGCTGCCATTGCCGCCTTCCAGAACCAGCTCCCCGAACTCATCCAGTCCATGCACTCTGGTGTCGATAAGTCTGCCCAAACCCAAGGCTTCAGTTACTGTAAGCTACTTATATTTCTTTACGCCGTCCTTCACATACTGGTGCAACTATCCACACTCAACTAACACGCCTTCCCTACATATACTGAATGAATCACAATAGCATTCACGATGATATTCAAGAACAAGCAAGATTTGGATACATACATCGCATCGGAGGCACACACCCAGTTTGCGCAAAATATCGGATACCCTCTCATCAAGGACGCAATCGTTGTCGACTATGAAATCCCCGGGTCCAAGTTTTAAATCAGTTGTCCACGTTGGAACAAAGAAGGCTCGCTCGTCATGATCTCTTGACCGAGTCGTGAAAAAAAACAGGACCAGACAAACCATAAGGGTCGAATAATCCAACAGGAAGCATAAAGACAATAGTGATTATGCTTTAGTTTTGTTGATATAAAAATGATAAAGATGCGAAAAAAGTGTCTATGATTGTTGCTGCTGTTGCTGTTTGCTCTCAGAAGCCTTCCTCTTCAATTGCTCAATACGATCCGACATGCCCTCCGTCACAGGTGCCTTGACAGTCGTCTGTGCTGCTCCAGTTTCCTGACCAGAGGAAGCAGCAGTATGGGCGCTCGTCGATCCAGCAACAGTCCTGTTTGTAGCAGACCGAGGACCCACTCCCGCACCTGTTGTCAAATGCTGGTTCTGTTGGATCTCTGCCATGATAGTCCTGAGAGGTTCATCCTCCGCCAATTCAGAGTGGAGATAGAACCGCTTCTTCAATTGATTGCCCTCCGAGAGAATCCTGCCACGTCCATCGCGAACAGTAGAAGCCTGACCGGCGCGGATCCTGATGGTCGAGAAGGGTGCTGAGCTAGGTTCGAGATCAGAGACCTTGACGGTGGTAATCCGCTTGCCACCCCAGAAGGAGAGTGTCTCGAAGGAGACTGGTGTTGAGCGAGTGACTGTGATAGAGGTGGGGTCCTCAGTAGGCAATCCTGTAGAGTTGGGGAGAGTGATCTTGCGGACGTATGATCCCAAGCACCATTGCACCAGTGCTGTTGAAGACCCACTTGTTGCTACCGCTATCAATTTCATAACAGGAGAAAAAAGAATGTTAATGGAATGGGTCCTGTGCGTGACAATAACCACACGAGGAAAATCGGATCAAATCTACGCTACCAGCGACGGCAAGACCTCCACGCATGCCGTTGGAGATTCCAGCGTCGAGGAGAAAGATGAATGGACAGAGAGCAATGGTGGCACCCAAGGACGAGACCGAGAATAGCTTCAAACGCTTGGCAGTCTGGGAAAAGGGTCCTTCATAGATTGATAACTGGCTGTCGGTGTGGTGTGGAGAAGGTGTGGGTGTCTGTTGTTGTTCTGGAGGAGGGACAGCAACGGGTGATCCGACGACGGGGAGCTGACCATAATGTGCGCGGTGGAGAACCGAAAGTGAGGAGGGTGCGATGGTCTTTGTTGCATGCAAGAGTCCGATGGAGCGGACGGCGCATCCTGATCGAACGAGAAGCATGGCTGAATCTAGCGGGGTGGTGGTAAAGAAGGGAGATCAATCTCTAAATTTCTTGTCTTTCTATGAGAGCGTCAAGTATCGTACGGAGGCTCTTGAGACAGATTCGGACTAGACTCCCTTGTGGATGTCTAAGCCTTCAGGACGAAAATGCACCTGTGATAAATTAGGAAACGCGGCGTGTCCCCTCGTCTTGGGTTTTCTCTCTTACTTTCCGTTTTCCAGCACTCCTTCCTCTTTCCTCAACCACTATTCTTCCATCCTTCACTCTCTACAACAATGATGTTCCTGGAGTACCATAACAATATCATCGAAGATACCCTCATCAGACTATACCACAAGTGACGAAAAGAACATATCTTCAGCCCGCACTCTTCTTTTCACTTTTAACCTCCTTTGTCCAAGAACGCACAACTTCGCTAACATACATACTGCTTTATCAATACCTGCAGCTGCATTTCACAAAACAGGCTCCGACGACCGAAACCGCTCGACATGACGTTCAACGACTTTTCAGGCATCTCCTACCATCTCTCAACACCCGACGAAGACAAACTCGACCAATTGAGGCTTTCTATGCATTGGGATTGCTGGGCGCAGTTGGTCCAATATGGCGCAATGGATGTCCTCGAGCGAGAGTATGGGCCGTGGATTGCTACGCCACCGGAGGAAGGATACGACTTTACGCTGGAGTTCAATGTCGAGGAACTCGTCCGCGATAGCGACCCAGGTACGCACGCACATACACAGATGCACTTTCTCTTATTACTTGACGCATTAATGACAAAAAGCAAATGGCACACTTTGTTATTCTTCGCTACACTACAAAAATATAATAGTGAAAGTAATAAGAAATGCAGCTCTTCTCCGACGAAACGCCCTCTCCGGCGCCTTTGAACGAGCCTTTGCAGCACAGGCAGAAGCTAAGAAAGAAAATGACCCCAACTTTGACCCCAACGCTATCGAGTTCATGAGGATCGACCCGCACCACGACGAGAGGATGTATATCCGGCACCATCGAGACTACACCACCGTAATAATCGGGATTGCACTGGATGACCTTGACGAGATTGATAGAGTATTTGTGAAATTGACGTTTGAAGAGTTGAAGCATCGATCGCGCCTGCCGTCTTATTACGACAGTTCGCCGATGGTCGTCCACGCCAAGGTAGAGCCTCCGCCTGAGATTCGTCATTTGGAAGAGGTTGAGTTGGATAGCAGCCGTTGCCGCGCGTATATTACCTTTTGTACGTCATGTTGTTATTTAGTCGGTGCTGCTTTGTTTGTTTTCCTTCTGTGTTGTTTGTCAAAGTCATTAGCTGACATTTTTATGTCTTTTTTGCTTCCTGTTCCCGATGCAATGTAGTGATACAGCCGAGATTGATTGCGACCAAGGAGCGACGCGACTATATCATCTCACAGCGGATGATCTTTCGAGACTACCTGCAGTACCACATCAAATGCACCGAGGGTTATCTGAACATGCAGATGCGGCGCCGTTTCAACGACCATATCAAAAGTCTGGAGCGTACCAGCAAAGACTATGTGCCGCCTACGTCGCTACCCAGGCTTTTTCGGAGGTCTGAGTAAAAAAAATTAAAGGTCTACTTAAATCCTGTTTTATTCGTTCCATATACTGTGTATGTGTATCCTGTAAAAAGCGTGGGTTAGAACATAGGCTTCCTGTATATAATTGTCTCCTTAGGCCTAATAAGAACACCAGAGAGAGAGCACATATATTAATATACAAAGCACAATAAGGGAAAAACAAAACAGAACGAATTGCAATCCCATGGCATTGATAATTGTGTCAAGTGCGGCAGGATGAAGAGGACTATTACGTAGGATGAAAAAAGCAATTTTAAAGATCGGCGCGAACCTCAAGCTCTCCAGACTTGGCGATGGTAATGGGCTTCTTGGGGCGGTCATTCCTGCCGGTCTCGGTGTGCTCGATCCTTTTGACAACTTCCATACCTTCGACAACCTCGCCAAACACAACGTGGCGACCATCCAACCAGTCGGTCTTGATGGTTGTGATGAAGAACTATGATAATAATAGTAGTAATAATGTCATGCAACCAGCATGCAACGCCATCGATTAGTTTTCTTCATACCTTTGAGCCCACTTTTCTATTTGCGCAGAAAGCAGCGTCGAGTAAAAATCGATATCATAGCGACTGTAACATGTTCTTATCTCAATGATCATACCTGGGATCCGTTGGTGTCCTCGCCGGCGTTGGCCATGGAGACGATACCGGGGCCGGTGTGGTGGAGCTTGAAGTTCTCGTCCTCAAACTGCTCGCCGTAAATAGATCTACCTCCAGTCCCATCGCCATGAGTGAAGTCACCCTATGAAAAATTAAAAAGGCCGGATAGATGTAATAAGTTTTTCATGTTCGATTGCACAACATGTCCATTGCGCACATTGTTAAGAAGAAGTGAGAAAGGGAAAAGACTTACTCCTTGAATCATGAACTCCTATATGAACGAAATGAAGAGACGAACATAGATACGAAATTGTATTAGGTGGTAGAAAAGAATGAGGTATCTGTATTTTGAAAATCAGTCAACGCCGTCGTATGTTATGTCTTTTCGACAAGAGGGGTTGAGCTAGGTTTGGTTACCTCGATGACACGGTGGAAGGACGAGCCCTGGTAACCATAGCCATGAGTGCCCTTGGCGAGCTCAAGGAAGTTCTTGGCGGTCTTGGGGACATCCTGAGAACAAGAAGAAGGAAAAGGGTAAGGGTCAGTTGGTTGATTTCGTTGGCTGCACTGTCGAGAGTATACTCGATGGGTATGTTGGTGCTATTTCTTTTCTAAAGTCCTGACATACTTCTCCAAAGAGTCCGATGACGATGCGTCCAAGATCCGTGTCGCCCTCCTTGATATCGAAGAAGACTAGTTTTGTGGTTGCAGGAATAAATAAGAAGAAAAAGAATGAGTTGCATTGTAGCAAAACTCCATGCGCACAAAAGGTCGGAGATGAGCTGGGTGGTCGTTTTGTTACCCTTGTTGGTGACAGTGGGGCCAGCCTGGACAGAGACGGCGAGAGCGACGGCGGCGACGACGAAGGCGAGAGTGCGCTTGAAAACCATGGTGAGGATGATGAGTTGAATTAAGGGTTGTGTGAGAGGGGAGGGGAAGGGAAAGGATGAAGAGAGTGATGGGAACAGAGGAGAGAGATGACTGACAGAACGACCCATATAAAATAAAGTGTGGGCGATTATTTTCTGCTGACTTTGGCACCTTCTCATTCGAAGACGAGGAGTGGTCGAGTGGATGAAAAGGAAAGAGGAAGCCCTTAACTACGAAATCGGCCGTTGAGAGGAAGAATCGATGTGAAGGCGATTAGGGAAACATTATTATTAGAAAGAATAGCGGATTCAGGAACAAACGCAAGCAAAACGAAGCTTATTTTACTGATAAAAGTGATCAACCATTAATCAGTTGATCAATGCGATGAAAGCCTCTTTCCGTCCTCTCCTTGCAGCCAACTCCAACTAGACTACGCTCACTGGTGTCCCTTCCTTTTCTTTACTTGTGAAAAAGAACAGACGGCGTCTCTTACTTTCCCGTGACATGAGCAGTAAAGCGATCAATCTGAAAAAGCGTTGATGGGACATCAAAGGCACACATTTGCTGTTACACACGCCGTGGCTCTTCTTGCCTACCTTTGGATCTACTACCGTCCCTTGCTCTCTCCTTTATTTGTCGCTAATTACTTTCTTCTCTCTCTCTCTCTCTCTCTCCCCTTTTTTCATCTTCTTTCCTCTTTCTCTTCAACCTCCATCCGCAGTCCCCTCTCCTCGCCACTCAACCCTCTCCTCGCCACTCAACCCTCTCCTTCCTTCCCACCTTCCTCTAACTCCAACTTCTTCCCTCTTTACGCAACAACCCAGTAGATCCACAATGGCAGAAGGAAAACCAACAGTGATGATTATCGGCGCCGGTCTCGGAGGATTGACAATGGCGATTCTCCTGGAACGAGCAGGCGTCGACTACCACGTGTACGAGAAGTACAAGGAGCCCCGTCCCCTTGGAAGTGCCACAGGAATCAACCCCAACATCCTCCCTCTCTTTGAGCAACTGGGACTCTTGGAGAAACTTAAGGCAATCGCTAAGGAGGTCGCAAGTGTCAATGTCTACACTGCGGATATGGAGCTAATTGGGGCCATTGATGTTCGTGATCATGAGCAATTGTAAGTTTTTTTTTTTTTTTTTTTTTTTTTTTTATTTTAGTTGTTGTTAAAATAGGGATGGAGAACAAACAGATCTGATAATTACTTGCTCCTAATGGTTGTATGTATTGTTCTTGTTTTCTCACATAGGTCGGGATACTTGTCACTGATCATGTCTCGCCGAGACCTACACGCTTTCCTGCTTTCAGAAGTTCCCAAGGAAAAGATGACCCTTGGCACTAAGGTCCTCTCGATCCAACAAAACCAACACGGCGTCATGATCAGAACCAACGACGGTAAACACCACCACGCCGATATTCTTATCGGATCCGACGGTGCCTACAGTGCCGTCCGTCAGTCTCTTTACAAGCAAATGAGCGCTCAAGGGATTTTGCCCAAATCCGATGCCGAGCCACTCAAGGTCTGCCACATGGGTATCCTAGGCACGACTGAGCGTTTGGATCCGGAAAAGTTTCCTCGTGCCCATGAGACGTATGGCCACAGTGGTGTTGTCATTGGCGACAAGACTCGACACACTGTAAGTTTGTGCAAGCAATGGAGGAAGGGTACCAGGAGGGATGGTCAGATAAAGGAAAGAAAAGGGAAAGGGGAAAGACAGCAAAACAGAACAGGCCAGAGGGTTTCCCTGCAAAAAGAAAGAAATATGCTCTCAATGCTTAATTTTATTTTTTCTACTTTGCTTTTCCGTGCCCATCCATCAATCACACTACAAAATCAACAACCACTAGTGGCGGTACTTTTCTGTCCCCGACGGCCGAGTCTGCTGGAGAATCGATGTCCAGCTAAAGTCAACCTCCCACGACGAGAGCGATGCCTTCCGCCTCTCCGAATGGGACGCCGACTCGTTTAAGTTAGACGCGGATGATTGGAGAGAATTCAAGACTGATCTCGGCGGGACCATGGGTGACCTGATTGATGCCACCCCCAAGGAATGTATCTCCAAGGTCATGCTCGAGGAGAAGCTGTTCGAGACATGGTACCATAACCGCACGGTGTTGATCGGTGACAGTTGCCACAAGATGTTGCCGAATGCTGGTCGAGGAGCACTCAATGCGATGATGGATGCTGTTGTGTTGGCGAACACGATCTACGAGATTGCCTCTGCGACCCCCGAAAATATTACCGCGGCGTTGAAGGAGTACTTTGAGATTCGTTATCCACATGCCAAATCGGAGTTGCAAGGCAGTCAACGCATGGCCAAAGTTCTTGCCGGCCAGGTATGCCTCCCGCTCGCTCTCTTTTTCTTTTTTTATTTCGTGTGCATGCTTATCTGCAATAGAAAGTGTTTTCTAACTGGGAGGGACTTCTTTTTGTTGATATCTCACGTACAGACATGGCTGGATAGCTTGACGCGTTCAATTGTGCTGGGTTATCTCCCCAAGTCGATCCAGCAAAAGAACACCGAGAATGGGTTGCGGTACCGCCCTCAGCTTACTTTCTTGCCTCAGGTTGAGGCCAGGGGAACAGTCCCTGCACTCCCCCAGATGGTCTCCAAGCGTCGCTTGGCTGAGCAACAACAGCAGCAGCAACAACAGGCGGCGCAAGCATCCGCTGTGTAAATTGTGAAATACATCCTTTCCCCGCACAGGCGGTAGCATTAAAGCAGTGTGGTATTTCGTCCCCCCTAAGACCCTTATTTGGATATTGATGATCCAAGGCTCAAGGCTTGTTTGCGCCTCTCTACGATTTATGTTTTATTTTTTATCACCGAGGAGGAGAGGAGGAGAAGAGGAGTGATCAAAAGGACCACAAGACAACCATCCATCGAACAGGACCACTCTCGATCCAGACCTTGCTTGCATGGTCAGTGGTCGTGATATATAGCTCTTTCGTCCTCATCGTTCTTTTTTCTGTTTTCCGTTGGTTTATTTCGTCTCTTTTTGCCACTCTCCTCTGCTCTCACTTTCACATTTGCACCCATCCTACCTACCCACTTGCGCCTTAGCATGGCTGTCAGCGGTTCTACCGATCTCACCTTTCCAATCTACTCTACTTTCCACTACCATACGGCAATGATGTTACTCGATGTTGTCCAACACAACTGGATTCGAAACAGGGTGCGTTTATTGTTTCCTTTATTCGTTGTACTTGCCTTTCCTCCTTCCGCTCAACACGATCATCGCCCACCTACCACCTACTCACAGCTCTTCTCACTCATACTTTACCAAAAACAAACAGTTAGTTGTCACGCCATTTGCGAGTCAGACAGTCCTTCGCCCTTTCACAAGTACAAGCCATGCTGGAGGTATTCGCCTTTTCTATCTCCACTTTTTTCTTTTTTTTTCCCATGTTTTTTCTGTCTTTCAATGCGCCTGCGCAACGTAAGTCAACGACCACGACGCCCCCTTTTTTTTTAATTCAAACCCCTAACTCCTCCCCAAACGATAATGTGCTTTCTTTGAATTTGAATTAGCGGTGTGGGTGGTCCTGAAAGTGGGAGGAATGTGCAGCCGAGCCTTCACAGGGGTAGTTTGTGTCCAGGGGATGATGCTACTTCAACTCTACTGGAGGCCTTACATCTGGATCCGCACCCCTGCGATCCCATTTTGGATCTGGGCAACCAGTACTCTAATCCACTTTGGTCAGTTGGTCAGTCGAGTCGACTTATGGACACGCAGTCGGATCTCGGCAGTCGCAGCAGCAGGTGGAGGAGGTGGGTTATCTGCACCACAACTGTCCAAGGAACGCCTGCTATTCGAAATCCTCTGGCTAGGTCTAGGAACCTGTGTAAGCTACCTCTTCACCGGAGGCTGGGCCGAACGTCAACAGCTATACCAAACCACCGCAAACCTAGAGCTCATGCTATTAGGAATCCAGAATTTGAAAGAGCGGACCCGGCGACAATTGGAGGTTGGGCTTGAACCAAGTATTGATATAGAAACGTTGGAAGGGTGTCGAAGGGAGGTGAGGGTTTATATTAGAGGTACGCATGGGTATTTTCCGGAGGTTGTTGAAGTCGCAGAGGCAATTTATTTGGAGTTGACGGAGGCTATGGGCTTGATCAAGATGGCTTGGGAGGCCGATACTCATCGTCGGCTGATGAGGAAGGTGAAAGAAGAGGAAGCTGGTAGCATGGTTGGGATCAATCCAGATATCTCATAAGCCCATCTTTAGTAAATGCACATAACATATCCTGTTGAACTGGTATGTTCTTTTTCTACGTCTGTTTCTACTAAAGTAAACGAGCAAAGAGACGAATGGTGGTTTCTCGTGTTTGTTGGACTGTGTGTACGTATGTGTATGTGTGTGTGTGATGAAATGCATAGTTTGCTTGGTTTTTTATTTGATAAACAAGAACTCACAGGAGAACGGAGAAACAAGAGAAGACCGCTACATCATTTCTGTTCATTACGAAGGTAGGAATTCAAGTCGGCCTCGACCTCAGCGCTGATGTTCTTTCACTCTGCCAGGTCCTCAACACTTGACGTGGATCGAAATCCGGTTTCCAGCCCACCGACTCTGCTTGAACTCGTAGATATCCCCACCATCAGAACTGTTCGAATAAAACAGCAGACTGAACAGACCCTACATGATGTCATCCTTCTGGTGCGCAAATGCGTTGACGTAGGTGGCGATAGAAGTGTCATTGTCCTCCTCGTCCTCTTGACTGGGGCTCTTGCAGACAGCCGAGTCCAGGTATTCCTTCTTTTCGAGGTTCAAGATCAGATGCTGGGTCGCGTGCTGTTTGGGGAACTGGACCTTGAGCTGGTCCTCGAGGGTATCAATCTTGAAAAGTCACTGACAGGGATGGTGGTATAAGTCTCGGATGCATAGGAGTAGAGGTTAGGCGTGCCGTATGCCTCCTCTTGCTCGTTGTCATCACCTACTTGACCGTTTTCTTTGGAGAGTTTGGCCGCCTTGGCGGCGTAGAAGGCCTTGTAGACTTGTTGATCTTGGGATGTGAAGAAAGGAGGGAAGCCCTCGGAGTAGTCGCCGATGATGACGATCCGATCGCCAGACCAGGAGCCCATTGGAGCTATGGGGTTCTTGACGACTTCGACCAAGGCATCGTCTTCGGCAATGGCGGTCGTGGGGAAGGAGAGGTGAGCGAGAGCCATGGCCAGGAGAGGCTTCTCGCCTTTGTTCATAAGTTTCTCCCACATCTTGGCACCGCCATAAAAGTTGAAAAGTTAAGGGTGTAGGAGCTGTCGGCGTCGGGAGCGGTGGAGCTAAGGGTGGAGAAGGACTCACGCTTGTCCATGTCGATGAGATCGTAGTATTGGCCCATGTTTGTGAAAGGCAAGGAGGAGAGGGGGGTTGTTTTAATCTTTTGCTGGTGTAGTGTTTGAGTGTTGGTGGTAAGGAGAGGATGTGAGAAGAAGTTGCCGTACTGGAGAGAAAAGGAAAACGAGGTATGGTCGATGCTTTTATACCTTCCAATTCAGCATGTGCATTGTCATCTGCTTATCGCCACCGAAATGATATCAATGAGGATAGCAAGCAAAAAAGGAGTTGGTTCATAGCAGCATTGCCCTCGTTGTCCTTTTGCGATGCGAACACCGTTCTTTCTACTCGCCCTCTGCCCTGCTTAGGACTGAAAATCCTGCCCGTCTGTCTGAATGGTTGATTGTCGCCACCAAAATTCAACAATGAGCGTTACACTTACGATTAATTTCCCTTCCATGACATATACAGTTTGGCTGGAAACCAAACCTGCCTTTCAGCAAACGCGTAACTGTCCCCAGTCGCGGCAGCCAAAAGGCAAGAAGAACGACAACTGCCGTATTCCAAAAGAGACCTGCTTGCATTCGCGACATTACGTCTCTCTTTTTTTTTTCTCTCTTTTACTTTTCACTCTTATTCATACTTCAGTAACGACACATCCTTCTCTTGCTCTCTCACCCATACTCCGACCTACAACAACTACACCGGCACAGTACAAACAAACTACAATGTCTGAAACACCACGCCGCTCCACCCGGTTGAACAAGAACCAGGAAGATGACACCAAGGGAAAGGCAAAGCCTGTCGACCAGGACGTCGAGATGGAGGACACTGCCGCAGACGCGACCTCAGAATCCACCGAGAAGGTCCTTACACCCAAGGAGCTCGAAGCACTCGTCGTTGCAGGTTCGTGTCCAAGAACACACATACAACGCCATGCCCATGCATGACCGTCCAGCTCGTAGGAGGCTTTACAGGCAAAAAGCAAAAGAAGAGGCGAACACTGGACTCACCAACAAATGTGCTGTTCATTCATTCCTGTTGATAGATATCAAGCAGCACTTTGCTCTGTTCATAAAGTCAGCCAAGACTCACGAGGCACGTTTCGCTATCCGTGCCTTGCGTGCAGTCAGCTCTCTGCGCAAGCGTCTTACTTCTCATATCCTCGCCCAGACGATCGCCAGCTGCTATGTCAAAGGCAAGTTTCTTTTTGTCATTGTGGATACGATTAGCGTAGGATCTCACAGCTTACAGGACTGCCATATTATTCCATCTGAAGACCATTAGTTGCTAACCTTCATTAATAACGTACTTTGCCAAACCACATAGATGATGATACACGTAAGCGCCTTCTTGGATACCTTGGATCAGAGGCAGCGGCTAGCATTACCGCCGAGCATGAGACGACTGTCACCAAGTCTGAAACTCCTGAAGTCGATGTGTATCTGCACTTGTTGGTGATGATTTATCTTCTCGATCAGAACCAGCTGGAGAAGGTATAACCAAAGGGCGATCGTGGATAAATTGGACGACATGAGCCATGTCAGCACGAAACTGGGGATAGCCTTTAACAACGACACTATTGTACTATGCAAAATAGGGTATGGAGTTGTCCAACATTACCGTCAAGACTGTGCAGGAGTTGAACAGGAGATCGTTGGATCAGTTGGCTGCTAAGGTCTATTTTTACTATGCCCGTTTCTACGAGCTTACTGGACGTTTGTCAGAGATTCGCCCTACGCTCTTGAACGCCCAGCGCACGGCCACCCTCCGTCGTGATGATGACACCCAGTCGACCTTGATCAACCTGCTCTTGCGCAACTACTTCCACTATAACCTCTACGATCAGGCTGACAAGCTGGTCTCAAAAACCACTTTCCCCGAGAACGCCACCAACAACCAGCTGGCCAGATACATGTACTACCTTGGAAGGATCAAGGCCATCCAGCTCGAGTACACTGAGAGTCACCAGTCTCTCTTGCAGGCTGTGCGCAAGGCCCCTCAGAACAATGTCACCGCAGGATTCCAGCAGGAGGTACGTACGCATCTTTGTTGAATGCGTGGGTCGATATCTTTGGTGTGCGTTCACTTGCAAGTCATGGGCAAGTAGATTGTTGACCCAACCTATTACTATTTTTCTTACTTTTACTCTATTTAGGCAAACAAGTTGTTGATTATTGTGCAGTTGTTGATGGGAGAGATTCCTGAACGCTCGTTATTCCGCCAGCCAGTCCTTCGCAAGGCGCTCGTGCCTTACTTTCAGATCACACAGGCTGTCCGTGTAGGAGATTTGAACAAGTTCCAGGAGACGCTTGCAGCCCATGCTGCCACGTTCAACACAGACAAGAACTACACGCTAATCTTGCGTCTGCGCCACAACGTCATCAAGACCGGTATTCGTATGATCTCGTTGTCATACTCTCGCATCTCGCTGCGTGATGTTTGCCTGAAGTTGCACCTGGATAGTGAAGAGGATGCCGAGTATATTGTTGCAAAGTCGATCCGTGACGGAGTCATTGACGCTACTATTGACCACGAGAAGGGTTTCATGCGCTCCAAGGAGAATGTTGACATTTACTCTACCAACGAGCCCCAGCATGCCTTCCACCAGCGCATCGGTTTCTGCCTCAAGCTCCACAACGACTCTGTCAAGGTACACGCTCTATACACGTTTTGTTTTATCATAACTTCTGCCGGGCATTGTCTTCATTGAGATGATTAATATACTGATATCTCGTTCTGCTCATTTTTCACTTCTATAGGCTATGCGTTTCCCATTGAAGGCTGTGCAGTTGGATGCGGCAGAGGTGGAGGCTGCACGAGACCAGGAGAGGACTTTGGTTCAGGAGATTGCAGAGGCCGATGAGGACATGGATGAGGATGATGACCTGTAAATGACCTGGGACCACGTCCGACCACGATCACGACCGAGCCCGTGATCTACATACAAATGCGTCCAAGCCATCGCTGAATGCTGCTGTCCCTTGGAGCGCCCTCACCTCGATCAATGTTCGTGGAGATACCAATTAGGAAGGAGAGACGACAACACAATAAAAACTGGACAGAAACCAATCAACTTTGGATATAATATATAGCTAACAGTTGTTGGCACCATGAGAAGATAACACGATTGTTTACTAGTTATACTGCTAGTCCTTCACGGTTTAAAACCGTGTTTATTACTGTTTATTACTTAGGGTATGTTGTTTTGTTGTAGTTTGGTGTGTAATACCAATATGATAAAAAAAGTCTAGGCGAGCTGAGGGCTGTTGATGCTCATCTGCATTGCTGTCTGTGTCTGTTTTTTCACACAGAAACAGATTTTTCGTCGTCGTTGTTGCTCGCAGTCGTCGAGAGTTGGATATTCTTGAGGTTGATGGCGGATCCGATCGAGATCCCGAGTGAATCCGGTCGAATATCCTTGAGTTAGTTGCTATATGGCGCTGTTTATTTTTTTGCAGGAGTAATCCATGGGAGTTTTTTAGTTTTCTGTTCTGTGTGGGTGGCATTGTGTTTGGTGATGAGATGAGTGATGGAAAATGCAGAAGAGAACGGAATAAAGAAGAAAAGAGAGATGAAATGCAGATGCAGATGATGCTTGAGGATCCCCCATTGACGTAAGTGATCAATGTGACATGAACTCTTCGAAACGCATATTCTCGCGTATGGTTTTCTGGAGATTAATAGTAACAGAAGAGTAACAAGGCAGAAGCGAAATAAAGGATTAGGAGAGATCCGAAGGTTGAATGTAACTGACGATGAAGAGCAATTAAAAAAAAAGGTCGAAATCGCGATTTCGTTGATCACTTTTGTCCAGCACTAGAATGTCCTTCTGCTTCACCTTCCAATGTATCCACCAGCTCCACTACTGCGCCTCTACTTACCACGCCTTCAACCCTTCTGTACACCAGTATAAATACTCCTCTCTTCTTGGATCATAAAACGGGGTCTTTTTCCAGCCTCTTTCACTTTCCCATAGTACCCTTGTCTCTCTCTCTTATCTCTCTCTTGCTTCCTTGTCTTGCTCATTCCCTCATTCACATCCTCTTGTTCTGTTGCTATTATACACAGTGCCTGTCATCCTGCATATCTTTATTCACGTTATTGACTACTCTACAAAAACACTGCCGTCTTGTCCATCCTCTTCATTTCGTTCCTTATTATTTCTGTCTTTTCCTCATCCTTCGTAAACGCACCTTCTTGTAACCCCATTATCACCATCCTCGTCATCAACTCTGTCACGCTGTCACGCTTTTCATCTTTATGATTAAGATATTCCGGATACATCCCCTCGATCTACATGAGATTCGCTCAAGAATAGCCAGCAATCTTGGTCTTATTGACCTCGCGTCCTGTGCGCGTGTGAGTCAGGACTGGAACGACTCATTTACACCTCCACTCTACAACTCTGTCGTGTTGTGGAAACATGGCCCCAGCATGGAGTGTGTCGATAGGAACAAACACCTTATAAAACGCCTGAAGATTGAGAGGTCTGCCTATGAAGAACTATCAGTAACACCTGCACGAGATACTTTCATTTGTAGTGTCCTGGCCAACTCGACTCTTACCACTTTGGACTTGAGCAGCAATTCGATCGGATCCAATGGAGCTGTCGTGCTGTCTGAGGCAGTCATGACAAACTCGACACTCACCACTTTGAACTTGAGCAGCAATTCAATTGGGCCCAACGGAGCTGTTGCGCTGTCTGAGGCACTCAAGACCAACTCGACACTCACCACCTTGTACTTGTACAACAACTCGATCGGAGACAACGGAGCTGTTGCGCTGTCTGAGGCACTCAAGACCAACTCGACGCTCACCACTTTGAACTTGTACAACAGCTTGATCGGAGACAACGGAGCTGTTGCGCTGTCTGAGGCACTCAAGGCTAACTCGACACTCACCACTTTGGACTTGAGCAGCAATTCAATTGGACCCAACGGAGCTGTTGCATTGTCTGAGGCATTCAAGACCAACTCGACACTCACCACCTTGTACTTGTACAACAACTCGATCGGAGACAGCGGAGCTGTTGCGCTGTCTGAGGCACTCAAGACCAACTCGACTCTCATCACCTTGAACTTGTACAACAACTCGATCGGAGACAACGGAGCTGTTGCGCTGTCTGAGGCACTCAAGACCAACTCGACACTCACCACCTTGTACTTGTACAACAACTCGATCGGAGACAACGGAGCTGTTGCGCTGTCTGAGGCACTCAAGACCAACTCGACACTCACCACCTTGTACTTGTACAACAACTCGATCGGAGACAACGGAGCTGTTGCGCTGTCTGAGGCACTCAAGGCTAACTCGACACTCACCACTTTGAACTTGAGCAGCAATTCAATTGGGCTCAACGGAGCTGTTGCGCTGTCTGAGGCACTCAAGACCAACTCGACACTCACCACTTTGAACTTGTACAACAACTCGATCGGAGACAGCGGAGCTGTTGCGCTGTCTGAGGCACTCAAAACCAACTCGACCCTCACCACTTTGAGCTTGAGCAGCAATTCAATTGGACCCAACGGAGCTGTTGCATTGTCTGAGGCATTCAAGACCAACTCGACACTCACCACCTTGTACTTGTACAACAACTCGATCGGAGACAACGGAGCTGTTGCGCTGTCTGAGGCACTCAAGACCAACTCGACGCTCACCACTTTGAACTTGTACAACAGCTCGATCGGAGACAACGGAGCTGTTGCGCTGTCTGAGGCACTCAAGGCTAACTCGACACTCACCACTTTGGACTTGAGCAGCAATTCAATTGGACCCAACGGAGCTGTTGCGCTGTCTGAAGCACTCAAGACCAACTCGACTCTCACCACTTTGGACTTGAGCAGCAATTCAATTGGACCCAACGAAGCTGTTGTGCTGTCTGAGGCACTCAAGACCAACTCGACTCTCACCACTTTGAGCTTGAGCAGCAATTCAATTGGACCCAACGGAGCTGTTGCGCTGTCTGAGGCACTCAAGGCTAACTCGACACTCACCACTTTGGACTTGAGCAGCAATTCAATTGGACCCAACGAAGCTGTTGCGCTGTCTGAGGCACTCAAGACCAGCTCGACTCGGACCATTCGGGGGATCGTATTTCAGTGACTGTCCATGCCTTATTAAAAGTGATGAAGATACATGTATTTTTTATAGCGATGTCAGTAAAGATCTCCCCACCCCCACCTTCTTTCTCACCAACTCCTATCCGCGCACTTCTGTCTAATCATTTCGTTTTCCAGCACAATGAACCTTTAGTAAATTAATAATGTGCTAACTCGCATTACACTAACCTTGGTTTGGTGTTTAAAAATGCCCTTAAAACCATAACACACTTTGACAAGTGAACAAAGCACCGACAACGCTGACCTGGATTTTTAACGAAGCAAGGATTGAGAAAGCCAACGTTGAAGATTTCGAAGGAAGACTTTAGGCTCGCATGGGCTACTACCGAGCATTAATGACACATATGAGGCTGGCACCCATGGTGCGCACCAATGCATATGTTGAACAGCCCTTAAATAAACACGCAAAGAAATAGAGAATGGAAAATATAGAGATGTTGTTCTTTTGAATCCAGTGCGCCCCAAGTACATTGCATGGCGAACTATCCTCAAACAACATACCATCAAAACACGATGGACTGATGACGACCTCCATACGGTCTTGTCTTTCCAGCCTCCCACTTTCGACATTAAACCTCAATATAACATCACCATCCCACAACTGCTGACCTGCTGCCTTATCGGCATCTCAACAGCCAACACCGTCCGTCTTCTGCACCAACACACACAATCGAGCAATGACATTATCCAGACTATAGCATATGGAATCAACAAAACCATTGCTCAAAATAACTGGATCAAGGCTAATTAAGCCACAATAAAAATCTCTTATTCTACCCCCCCGCCTAAAAAAAAAAAGTTCTTTGAACAAATCTATAGAACAATAATGAAATTAACATAGTGTGACGGGGCATTTACCTAAGAACCTGTTGGGTCCCAGGTCCTCGATATGATACCTATCAGGATAGACAGGAGTATACTTGTTCCAGCGTGGGACAAATTTGCCTTGATTATTGGCTCGTAGGGCCGTCCGGAAATTTGGGTATCTCTTGGGGAGTAAAAAGTACTGGATGAAGAATCTCCGCACTTTGAAAACGCCGAGGATGAAGATTGTGAGGCGAACGCGGTGCGAAGACGGTCGGTGAGGAGGGATGAGACGATATGGCGGCCGAGGGGGTGCAGTGCCTTGGGTGCTTTTGAGAGGAGGAGGCCGGTGGTTGCGCGATTGCGACGTTTGAGGGTGCGTAGACCATGTTCTCGTGCTCGTAGTTCTTCAGTGGAGCAATAAGAATAGAAAGAGAAACGGGAGGCTTGGTTAGTGTTTGGTGGTAGCGTCCACAGAATTGCGGATTGATGGGCTGTTGTTTATGTGTGTGTGCGTTTTCTTTATTACTGCTACCCTACGGTCTGCAGATTGTCGGCAGTTCCATTTTCCTTTTGTTTGCTTGTTGATTTTTACCTCGGACCATTGGGCGAGTTCGTCAAAGGTCTCAAGGATGCTTTCAATCTTCATGTTTTGTCCGTGGATTGTCCAGACAGCCAGCAGCGCCTTATGGACGAAAGCATTATTATGAGAAGAAAAAAGAGCGTTATTAATGGATCGGTTCATATCGTTCCACAAGTAAAACGAGTGCTGTAGAAAGTGCAAACTGCACCTTTAGCTTTCTCCGCTCTTGCGGGATGCAAATGCATGAAAACAAAAGCAACATGTACCGCTAAATGTGTGCTGTGTAAATCGATTACCCGAGCATCAGACCTCTCCATTGTCTTTTTCGATAATTAAAAAAAAAAAAAAAAAAAAAAGAGAAAAAAAATCCGAACGGCAAGGGTCAGAGAAAGAAATAACACAAAAAGTTTTTACGTTTTTCTCGAGATCGGTGATTTGACGCCATTCGAGGCGATTGATCCATGACACGGGTTCGAGGACAGAGAGCGCCAGGGTGTAGAGATAGTCCTCCTGTCGGTTAGGATAGTGTCCATGGATGAAATTGAGTTTCTCCAATGCCAACTGTTCACGCCTCACATCCTTCAAATCCTCCTCGAGATCCTCCTTCCCTTCGGTCATGCGTCGGTACACCTGTCTTTTGTAGGTCTCTGTCATCTCACTCAGAAGCAACCCGGTATCGTCAGCTTGTTTGGGACACTGTGTCGCAAATTGCTTTGTAGCAGCGAGGATCTTGGAGATGGAGGGGATGACATATGTTTTGAAGAGCGCGAATTCAAGCGAGATGACATTGACGTATGGGAAATCATAGCCGCCGGTTGCGGCGGAGACTTCTTTGGCAACGGCGAGGTCACGGAGAGGAAAGGTTGGGTCAGGGTACTTGCGGAGTAGGTTGTTGATACGACGGTAGCGGAGGTGGCGGACGAGGGACATGTATGCGAGGACGAGGGGGCCATATTTTAGGGAAGGATTTGCCCTTGCGAAGGTGAAAAGAGAAGTTAGGAATGACATAGGGATGAGACAGTGAGTTTGAGAGAGAATGAGGAAGAGAGATGAGGAAAAGAAGAATGCTACGAAGAAGAAAAGGGCTAAGAAAAAGAAAGCTAATAATAAGAAGCGGGAAAGAGGAAAGGGAAGGAGGAAGGGGGCAAATGCACTATAGAAAAATAAGAACAAAGAGGGTAGAGCAGAGTGTACAAAGTGCTCTCATGGCATGCAAATTGGAGAGGCACAGAGAGGCACTAGGTATGGGGATAGTGTGCCATCGGATGTATTTGAGGGTGCGTCTCTCTGGAAAGTCAATTGGGAAATTGAGAGAAAAGACGCGTCTTTTTTATTCTTGGTGGACGGTCAGCCACAACTGGCACAGAAGGGAGGGAAGGCTGTTGGTGAAATGTCGCGTCCAGAACAACAACATAAAAATTATTACTTCTTTGTCGTCTTGTTGTCTCTTCATCACACTCTCCCTCTCCACTCCTTCTCTTTACTTCCCTCCGACGCCAACTACACACACTACACATAATATTATGGCGTCCTCTTCATCCTCATCATCAAATCCACTCACAACAGACGACGTCCTCGACGAGATCGAGCGACTCGACCAAAGCATAACCCGCACCATGCAGGAGATTGGTACTTACTCTCACCTGGTTATTACTCTTCTTTCTTCAAAGGGCAAGTAAACAACAATAAAAACAATAAAGACTAACAACCACCTTCAAAAAATATAGATCAGAGCTTCTCAGACTGCCAGATCATCGTGTCGTCAAAGATCCTGCCACAGATCGACCGCTTCGCAGAGTCATCACGGGAAGTCTGGGAACACGCCCGTCTCTGGATCAACTTCTTCGAAGCCGCTACCGCTCCATCAACTCCCGCAGTTGGACGCAGAGCACAGGCTATCAGGAACGCCAGGAACAGACAACAGGCTGCCATGGCTGCTTCTACCAATGCCGCAAATGCACAAGGAAAAACAACAACAGGAACAACAGCAGCGGCTACAGCAGCGGCTACAGCAGCTCAGTCGGAATCAACAACCCCTGATTACAATCAAAGCGATGATCTCGGCAGCTCAACCAACCGTCGACGCATCAGCAACATCAACCTCGTTTCATCGAGACTCTCGCCAGACTTTCTTGATGGCTCACCTTCGGCTTCCTTGCCACCAACACCAACACCCCTTGGCAGCAGTAGGAATCGTTTACATCAGGGCACTCATATCGCACCCCCTGCAAAGATTCAGTGGCCCAACAAGGACGCACCGGGCAACGCCACACCTACGCGGCGACCTTACGAGTATAATGCAGGACAAGACCGAGGCTCGACCACTCCTACTATCACTCTCAGGGACCGTCCCATGTCTCTCTCGAGCTATACCCAGCAAGCAAAGACAACAACACCCACCCGAGGCAATGTCAGCGGAGGATTTAAGGAGCTCGATGTCGCTGAGGACCACCAAGACGTCATTACACCACCTACTACTCTGCAGTTCTCGGTTCCGGAGTCTAAAGTGGCGACGACGCCACGGTCTGTCTTGGCCAAGAGTCGCGTCAATAAGATTCAAATGAAGGATGGTCTCGTCATTCCTCAGCCAATCTTCGTAAACGACGATGAAGACGTGGAGGACGCAGCCTTTGTTGAGCGATACACAGGACGAGGCCCCGACGAGGCTGATATTGGAGGATCGAAAAAGAGAGGTCGTGAAGGCGATTTCTTAGATCAAGAAGACCACCCGGCTGAGGGTCGCTCTTGGGCAACCTTGACAGAGCAACAACGAAACAAGGAGCGGCTGCTGAAGAGTCCTCGCAAAATGGCCAGCGTCCAGGATTTTTTTGCCGTGCCGTCTTCGACAGTTCGCTCGCGGGATCAGGAACATGATGATGACAATGATGACGGTCCTCAGAGCCCCAGCCGTCAGGCTGCATCTCATAGAACCCAGCATGCAGAGGACGAAGACGGAGTTGACCCACTGCTTGCAGCTTTAGCAACACCTCCCGAGATCCGACGAGGCATTCAGGAGTACAAAGCACGCGCCTCTCTTCTCCCCCAGCGGCCTGCACCTCCTGCCTGGACTGCGCCCACTACCACTTCCTCGGTTTCTAGTGCACCTGTCACCACAAGCGCCTCTACTACGTTGGCACCAGTATCATTGGCATCCACGATCACCTTTGCCTCTATACCACCGCCTTCATCATCCAATGCTGTTCCAATGTCAAAAGCAACGGTTACTGCTTCCATGACAGTAAGTGGGACCATTGTGACACCTGCTCCTACCAGCACTACCGGCGCCATGAACCCTCCTGCGAGAGTCAATAGTGACAGCAGCATCGACTCTCTTTTCAGGCAATCAATCAGCTCTGGATTTGAGGCGACATCCAATCGGCGACAGACTATGGCAACACCCACGGACTTGTCAAGAGGCCCGTATGGACATCCTGGCGCCTTTGGCAGTCGTGGAGGAGGTGGTAGGAGCAGCATTGGTGGAACATCGTTCCGTGCAGCTCTCACATCTGCACCATTCGCCACACCCAAACCTGCAGGATCTATAAACGGTCGTCTCAGCATGCTGGGATCTGCATTGAGGAAGTCTCTCTACCCCACATCACCGTCTCCCGCGAGTCGGGCCGCTGCTTCAGCTATTGCTGCTGCCGCCGCTGCAAGCAACACTTCTAAGGCAACATCATCTGAACAACAACGTTCCCCACTACCTCCTTCACCGCGGCGAACCAACGGTCTTGCACGGCCTTCAATGCCTGCGGGTATGGCAGTTTATTCAACTGGGGAATCAACAAGGATGGCGTCTACGCCTGCCAACCTGCTCTCTCAAAAGCAGGGTCAGGCGACAGGCACTACCCCTTCTTTTACACCCGGCCAGAGCAACATTCAACTGGGCAATACAGAAGACTACTCGGGAGCGTTTTCGACACCTTTCTCACGGAATCCACCTCCGGCACCCAGACTTGGATATCACTCGGATACTCTGATGACACAGAGCAGTCTGGGACTGAACCATGATGGGTTTGGAGGATATGAAAGCGAAGACCGGACTAGATTGACGATGGCGAGCGCGAGCAGTAGCGGATTGGAAGGTAGAGGGGCAGGAGGGGGAAGAATAGGCGATGGTATGTCGTCGACCGGAGGACACACCTCAGCGACCAGTGACAGTGGACCTTTCACGGAAGAGGAAGAGGATGAGACGGGCGACGGAGATGACGACGATATCAGCGGAATACGGTCACCTTGCCCGCCTGGACGCACGCTTTATGGATCGACGACAGATTTGAAGAGCGTGGCGCAGGCGACCGCTTCCAATCCTTCTCTTGCATCGAAGGCTGCTTATTCGTCCACCTCCCAACCACATAGACGCTTTTAATTAAACATGGGGTGGCGCAAGCACTCATAGGATGTTCACACGTTTTCCTTTTTCGCAGCAGGGATTCATTATCTGAAAAACATGGATAACGGGTTGCCATTAATGGAGATGGCTTTTTCTTGTTGCTCTTTTTCTTCGAGAGAAAGGTACGACACTCTAATAATGCCGCTCCACTTTCCCCCCACTTTGCAACTCAGAACGTTAATGCGGACTCCTCTTGTTCCAGGGATGAAAAGGGATGACTGGCATTGACTGCGCGTGAGAAGAAAAAAATTATTGCATTCGATTGATCAGGATGTTTGTTGTTTACATGTTGTTTTCGTGTTTTGTTTATTGGCTTGGACAAACAAGCGCTCTCTTGGGACTTTTCAGCTTTCAACTCCAACACTCCATCGGCAGAGAGGCAGAGCAGTTAGGCCAGAGAGAGCAAGCAAAAACCTGAAGAACGAACGCGAGAATGTGAAGACCCACTGGAAGGGTTCAGACTTGGATATTTTTACTCCTTGGTGGCAGTGTTCTAGAGCTGGGACAAAACACTTGTTTTCTAGGCCTCGGAACTTTTTTATAACATTTTAGCATTGTCCACAAAGACGAATAAAAAGTAAAAAGACCCGGATTGGTGATAATGCGTGTGCAAATTGTGTGTGCCTCGATTTTTTTTGGGTGTGTGAGAAGAGCCAACCAGTCATCGTGGCGGCATTGCTGAGGATTTGATTTCCCCTCTTTTTTTCTCATAGGTGTCTTTGTAGCTTTCCAACCGACAGCATTCATGCCTTGTGTCGTTGTCCCTTTCTTTTTTCTCTTCATAGCCTCACCTCGTGTATTTCCTTTCCTTCACCGCCTCGGCTCTCGATGGACGTTCAATCAAGAGTGATATCTTTGGCCTTTTTTTTTCTTTTTTCTCGCACTGATTGGCAAAGAGACAAATGTGGATTCGCAAAGAGTGTTTTTATTATTTACAGAATGTGGTTTTTTTGCAATGGATATATGACTTTTGTTGGGTTGACAAAAAAGAAAAGACTAATGCAAATCCGCTCCAGGAAAGAAAGCGACTTTAGGCGGTGGCGGGCTGAGTGCCGGGCTGGGTAGCAAAGCGGAGGTAGGGCTTGACGGTCTTGAAGCCGGGGAAGAGGGTGGCGGCCTCCTCGTTGGAGACGGAGGGGTGGACGATGACGTCGTCGCCGTGCTTCCAGTTGGCAGGGGTGGTGATGCGGTTCTTGTCACCGAGCTGAAGCGAGTCGACAACACGGAGGATCTCGTCAAAGTTGCGACCGGTCGAAGCGGGGTAGGAGAGGGTCAAACGGATGGTCTTCTTGGGGTCAATGATGAAGACGGAGCGGACGGTGAATGGGATACCCTTAGCATCGAGGTTGGTCAAGTCCTGGTAGTCCAACATGTCATAGAGGGTCGAGATCTTGCGGTCGGCATCGGCGATGATGGGGAACTTGACCTCGACGTTGTTGACCTCATTAATATCCTTGATCCACGCCTCGTGGGACTCGAGGCCGTTGGCGGAGAGACCGATGACCTTGACGTTGCGCTCGTCAAACTTGGGCTGAAGGCGGGCGACAACACCGAGCTCGGTGGTGCAGACGGGGGTGAAGTCTGCGGGGTGGGAGAAGAGGATGGCCCAGGAGTTGCCGATAAAGTCGTGGAACTTGATGGGGCCCTGGGTGGTCTCGGCATCAAAGTTGGGGGCGATCGAGCCAAGGCGGAGGGGGTTGCGGTCGGGAGACATGTTTGATATGTGTTGTTGTTGGTTGTGAAAGGGGAGAGTAGTTGAGTGAAGAAGAAGAAGTAAAAGAAAAAGAAAGGAAAGTAAGAAAAGATCCCGGATTCGTTTTATACTTCCAATGTGGACAAAAGAATGTCGCCACCGCGGAGTAAAGACGCAATACAAAAAAAAAAACAAAGTTAACTGGGTGACAGTCATGGCGCTCTTCTTTTTTCTCTTTTCTTACTTTCTCATGCCTTCTTGCTTTCTTACTTTCTTGCTTTTGATTGTCTTTGTCACCAAAGGGATCGATTTCGCCATCGAGGGTGATTTGACAGTCACACGTCCTGAATATCATTCGCTCTCCTTTGTATAAAAAAAAAAAAGAAAGGCCAGAACAAGAACAAGAACAAGAAAGCAGGGCTCGTTGTTTGTCAATCAACTAAACCAACAGAAGTGCAAGTGTGTAACCAGCGAGTCCTGCCTCTTGCCCTTTGTTCAATCGCAACCAACCCTGTGCTCTTTCTTTCTTCCTTTTTTTTTTTAAGCCTTGCAAGTCGTCAAGCCTGGCCTCTGCCCTAAAATCACGCCATCGTGCTCTCGTCTCGCCAAAGATCAATGCCCTCTTGCTTTCTTCCTTGTCTGTGTATTTGACTAATAAGCAACAAAAAAATGCCCTTGACGCGTTCTTCCCTTCTGCCTCCTTTCTTCTTCTTCCACAACGTTCTTTTTGTGTTTTGGGGTGGAGTCTCAATTGCCCTTGCCTTGCTTGACAGCAAAGAGATGCATGATTGAACAACGACAACGACACCACAGACAAAGGAACAACGTGCGGCATCTACTTTTGCCATCGTCGTACCCAGACTAACAACACAAGGAAAACGAGATCAATGGAGCAATCCTTATCCACTCTTGCATCTTTTCTACGAGATCGATGATCATGATCACGATGGGTTACTAACAGTCCTTCGGAAGCGCTTAACTTCGAGCTCTTTTAGAAACGCAACTAACGAAGATGAAGAAGGGTCCACCCCTTCTTCATCTTACACATTCATACTTACTCTGCCATACCCTTTTTTTTCTTCCCTCTCCCTTCCTTCTTACCCCCAACATCATCGTTTCTTACTTTTTTCTTTTCTTCTTTTCACTCTTCTTCTTTTCATTCTTCTTTCTTTTGCACTCACTCTTTGTAACAAAAAAAGATCGCTCTTATTGTTTTTTCATGGTCTCCTTTCCTTTCCTTTCTTCTCTCCATCTTATGTTTTTTCTACACTACTCTATTCTTCTCTACCATAGGCTCGTAGAATGACACGCCGCACTGTTGTTGCGCCATGCTACTATTCTTGAGAGCGATCAAGAGTCAGGGGCAGGATATCAATCGACGCGATCGTGTACTTTCGCCCAACCTCTCCAATTTCTCAACCACCAAGGATCACATCTACTACAATAAGTCTCTTTCAACTTTACAGGAACTTATGTTGGAGGACGACAATAACATCTCCAGGAAATTGACGATGCTTTCTTTTTTTCTGATGGGGCGTTAAAAAAAACGATGAAAGAGGATTGACTTGAGAAGTTCATTCATTCGTCGCAGACTGATTGCGAAAAAGCAGATCAGTATAATGGCCAAACAACAACACAACACCCCCTCTACTTTTCCCTCTTTGTTTTCGCACGCGCGAAATGTGTCGAGAATGACAAAAAAAAATGTTCGCAGGGGTGGCGGGAGTAAGAGCGGGAAGAGGGAGACGACATATGCAAGCAAAGGGTCGTGCGTGCGTGCGTTGAATGCTCAGTTGTCGTATTGGTTGAGTGGAAGGATCGATGGAGGGGGGCATCTTAAAACGTCGTCACAGCTCAATTTTTGAGAAAGAGACGTGTAATGTGCGTGGAATTGACAGTAGGGCAGGGGCATGGATGGGCGAAGAGGTACGATTCAGGAACGATAGCAAATATCACTGTGACCAGTGATCAGTGGTCAACTTGCTGACAACCGTGCTAGTTTCACATCCAAGGGACCATTAGTCAGCGCGTAGGAAAGACATCAGCAATAAAAGAAACGATGGGATTTGTACAGGAATTGATTACATTATTATTGTGGTCTATGAATATGAGAATGCAAGTTACTAAACGGCCTCGTTGTTGCCATTGCCGCCCTTGACACCATCCGTCCGCAAAAGTCGAGGCACAGTCAGGATGTTCTTGACAGAAGGCCGGCCCAGCTCTTGAGCCACCTCGCGGTCAATCCTCAGCATCTCAAACGCAGTCTGCCGTTGGTTCCACTCGACCTCCTTCAACGCCCCATGGAAGGCCTGGATCAGACAAGAGTGCTCAATATCCCAGATCCCATGCTCGTCCCAGATCCATGCTGTGTATTTGAGGTAAGGCGATCCGTCTGTTGTTTTGTCGCGCACCAGACCGCTGTTCCACCAGAGTGGCTGGCCTTTATGGTTGAAATGCAATTGGTTCCCGCACACGCGATCCATCCTCGTAGGAGACGTACTTGTCGACTCTTGCTTGTAGGGTACACTATCGCCCAGGTCGCCAATGACTCCGCCTCCAAAGCGAATGAACGAATACCGCTCCTGAATCATCTCCAACCCGATCCAAAACGACTCTTGCTCACCCCAAATGGCTCTATAGGAAGCCTGGTTCCGTTCCTGAACATCGTTCATCTTGCAGATCGCCAATAGACCCAAGAAATGAATCCGCTTGTCCATTACCACCACGCCGGAATCTTGATCCTGATCACCCTTGGACCGGAACCATCGCGTCTTGGAAGGGTGGTTCGAGACCGAGGGGAGAGCTGCATCAAGCCAGGCGCGCTTGCTGGCCTGAGAAACCTTGCTGTTCTTGTTGGGTACCGTCCGAGCATAAAAGAAGACCGTCCCGACCTCTTGATATCCTCCATCATCAAACAGGATCTCGGGGTCCTGTAGGAAGTACGCGTCTGCATCGAGGAGGATGACTTCTTGGAACTGCGAGATCAACATCGCAAAGGGCTTGATGACAGGTCCCGAGAGATGGAGAAGAGACTGGTCCAATCGGGTCGTAATATCGATCACTTTGACATCCGGCATCTGATCGAACCACGCACGGTTCTCCTTGGACAGATCTTGTTCTCCCGCATAGTAGATTTCAATCGGCAGTGAGGATTTAAGCACATTCCGCAGAACCTTGACCGTCGTCCGTGCATAGACCGAATGCTTATCGCCTACACACATCACAATTCCGCGCCTCTCATCAATCGGCCTCCGCGAAGCAGCAGCAACGGTCTCGTGGTAAAGGTCAAACGTGGTCGCATAAGACTTGAGGATCCAGGGAAACAGCGACCATTCCATCTTTTGAAGGAGCCGTACTGCGGGCGCTATATCCGGTGATGGACGGACATAGAACTGGTCCTGCTTGTCCTCGCCTCTCAGACCTTCGTAATCGGGTTGAAGATGTTGCCAGAGCCCTCTGTAGGCACGAAGCCGTTTCGCGAGATGAAAGAACATCTTATCGCCTCCTCCCGCTTTCGAACGATCCGCCGATGATGCTGCGGCATCGTAGAAGGCTCTATCCTCATCACCGTATTCCAATTGCTGTCGTCCTATGGATAGTGCTCCCCGAACAGGACGCGGAGAAGCAGGTGGGGCACCCAAGAACTCAAACATCTCCTGCCCTTCCTTTGTCGACAAGGCCTTCGTATCTGCCATGGTCCAGGGGCGGACCTGACCCTTTTTAAAAGTAGCAATATGGTGTGTATAATACAAATCGTCGTCGCTGGCCTCAGAGGGTACCGACTGGACTTGCCCGTCCTCGTCGATGGAAACGTCGAAGGAGCCGTGGTATTGAGAGATGGAGGCGAGGAAGAAGAAGATTGCGACGATGAGGAGAATGCGGAGATCTTGGCTTCGTCGATGAGGGGAGGTGAAGATTGCGAATGTAGAGGAGGACATTCTCTTGCTAGTCGACCTGCCCATTTGGGGTTAGTTGGAATCTGGAGTTGATCGAGAGAAGGGCGGGGGGAATGAGAGGTGTTCGCTGGTTGGTTGTGGGGAAGGAGGAGGATTATTGGAGGGGCGTGGGAGTGGGCGTGGAGAACAACGGTAAAAGAAGAAAGGGGGCTAGAGTGGAGAGTGGGTAGAGGAAAAGTAGAGAAGTGAAGAAAGGAAAGGAAAGGTAAGAGAAGAGGGAGATGGTATTAGGAGGAGGGTGCATGGCCAATGTACAAAAGCCTATATATGATGTGGTCTGGTACCCCTTCTCTCTCTTCCTGCTCGTTCCTTTGTTTGACAATTCGGCCCTTTTTTATTTTCTATTCTCACCCTTCTGCAATAGCCATCGTCGCCTTAGCTGTGTGCCTGAAAGAGAGGGGGAGGGGGGTCTCATACCCTTGTAATCCTCAACCCCACTCTAATTGAAGTCGACCTATGCACATTTGAACCCCTTGTTTTTGCACAGACCGTTCTTTCCTTCCTTTGCCTCACGCCCATTATTCCTTTTTGAAGAAAAAGTCAGGCTGTCCGATTCTCAACCACATCAACATTGAGAGCGTGTGCAAGGTAAACTCAAAAACATTCACACCTGCACAGAAAACACAGCAGAACCGAGCAAAATGGCAACATGAAAAAGAAACCACACCACACCCGGTAACCAACCTGAATTGTAATGTGGGTACGCTTTCATGAACAGGTAGCAAACGATCTCGAGGGACCTTGAGCAAAAGCAAGGACGCATACAATATAAAATACCGCATACAACGCGCCTCGTCCTTATACAAGCCATGCCACCAAGGTGAGGGCCAGGCCAGACCAGGCCATACTGCGCCATGCCATGCCATGTGCGAGAATTGCAATAAATTAAGCTGAAAGACATATAGAGAAGAAAATACATCTACGCCCTCCCTTGCAGACGAGTCTCTCTTCTCGTTCATAATGTTGTTGTGTGGCTCTCTTATTCCTTTTGCCACCTTTTTTTTTTATAGTTTTCCTTGCCTTAATGCGCGGCTGCGTAAAAATAAACCTTTCACGAGTCAAACTTTGAACGACCGCTACCATTTTGCTTTACGCCCATTTTCATTTTTTAGTCGCTCTTCATTCCCAGAGATAAAAAAAGAAGAATGAGTGTCTACAGGCACAAAGTAGGCACAGGCACAGAAAATTCAGCAGAAGAGAGCGAGCTGTTGTGGAGTTTGTTGACGGTGATGATACCGCAAAAAAAAAAATGAACGAGTCAAAAATATGTGCTTCTAGTTCAACGCAGTTGAAGACAAACAGGAAGGAGATGAAGTAATTAGAATTCGAATTTAGGCACAAACATATTGTTTCAGCCTCTGTGGAACCATAACGGTAGGAGAAACAAAATTGTTAGCGGCGCTTTTGAGCTTGGCTATGGTAAATAGTAAGGTGGTAAATAGCGAAGAAAACAGAGAGTGGGGTGCATCGATAAGTACACAATACTGGTAACTCGCCTTGTTGCTCAGTCGCCACCAATCATCGGCAGGCGGACATTTCCTGTTTGCACCTGAAGGATACGCACTCTGGTAGAGTAGTATTATCTCGACGTCATCTCCTTCAATCCCACAAATGTCGATGTTCGGGTTTCTCTGGAGCTGATGAGAACAAAACCCATCGAGCCTAACCTCGGAGGCAGCCAAGACCCGCGCGATGCTAGAGATGGGCAGGAAGGACAAAATAGAACACCAGACCGAGATCGGTTGGATAATGCAAAGATTGGTTGGATCGATGGCAGCTTCGGTGGTAGGACGACACACCAGTCATACCGACAAGGCGAGTGTCCAGTTTGAAGAGCATAAGCGACCTAATCGACCGATCTTTGGCTCCTCGTCTGATGTGACACCTGGAGGACGTGCCTTTGAGATATTCTCATTGACGGTGAGCTTCGGAAACTTGGGAACGATCTTCCTTCACCCTTTTCTGGAATGGGTGCTCGAGGGCCTCGTTGACCGTCATCCGAGTCACGGTCTCTGGGCCGACCAGCCTCTCCACAATCTCAGCGGCACCCTTGTACTTGCCCGAGCTACAGCAAGCTGATTTACAAATGAAAGCAAAACACCGTGTGATGTTTGCGCAACAGGTGGGGTTCCTTGCCACTAGAAAAGCACAAAACTTACTCGATCACACTCTTTCTTCCTTGCGGTGCCCTTCTCATCATCAGTAAATGGATCAAACAACCCAACAAATAGGAGCCCGCCTTGACCCCGCCATGCCAGGCATTAAGAACCACTTCGAGGAATATTATCCTTCATATCCATTCACCCCGCTATTGAATAGAAATATGACCATGAAGTTGATTAGCAAGTTGGCTCACGTTTCTTCCTTTCCTTTGTTTCTTGAAAGTTGTCAAATGCCTTTTCGAACAAAACGTGTTTGCCAGACTTACATGCTTGCCCTCGCTTGCTCATGATGACCGAGACACCAAAGTCCGATATTTTGATCGCCCTTGACGGCATGACCAGAGTATTTTCAGTTTGATGTCGCGGTGGTAGAGGTTCATATCATGGAAGTCCTTGAGTCCGAGTGTTACCTAGCGGTAAAGTATCTGAATAATGGACAGTCGAAGGTGCTTTCCAATGCGGGCCTAAAGTTGATGGAGGTCCTATTTTGGACAATATTTATGATTTTGAAGCTTAAGCAACTTCACGAAAGTAGACGGTTCTCTTAAGAACATTCCAACATACACACGCTCACACAAACACTCACCCTCGATCGAATGTAATGATGTTTATTTAAACCGAATGCTCCAAGACTAGACAATTGTACCCGCTCTGCTCAAAGGCGCCGAGTAGTTCCACGAGGTTGTCGCTCTCGAATGTCGAGCTGAAGCCTTGCTCTTCCTGGAGGGGCTATTTCCAATGATAATAAAGAAGACGAACTCGTTAACGATATATTCGATTCTTTCGCAAAAATATAAATCGAAAAAGCAAAAAAAAGGCAGCAGCAGCCTTAGAACACAGCATAGACGCGCATTTAACTTACGGTGTGGTCGCGCCTGAGGCTGAGCATTATCTTGATACAGATGAAGCTTCCATGAGTTGGTCCTCCTTCCGTCTATGCTTGTGCTACAGCTCCAGCTATTCGTTATGTAAAAATAGTGCAACAACGATAGAATCAATTTGTGTATGTCAAATGTCTGAAGACAGCCATACTTTCCGCTTTCTTTGTAGGATGTGCTCCTTACTGCTCCAATTGAGCTTTCAGTCTTGTAGCGTATGTTGCTCTTTGGATCAAAAGCACAGGGTAACATACAAGCAATTAACACGCTTAGATTTTGCCCCCTCCTTGTTTCCTATATCCATTTGCACTAAACGTTACTCAAAAGTTTTTTTAAACCTACAGGCTGTGGTTTCATGTGCTCCTTTTCAGTTGTGATCCACTCAAGTAGCCCTATCTTAGCTGAAGTTTCATCGGCAGCAGGAGTTCCTTGTTTGACGCCGGTTCCCGTTGCCGACGATGGCGACAATGTTGAGGATGGTGGCAGTGATAGTGATGGGGCTGGCAGTACTTGTGGTGATGGTGCTGGCGGTCTTACTTCTGGAAGTATGTGCAGACTCGGTGTCGACGTGCCTGCTGCCCCTGCTGTCGTTCTACGCTGCGAGTGTCTTGTTGGCCTTGTTGCATGGCCTGTAATGAAGGTAGATGACGTGTTGAACGACGGCGTTGGCGACGTCTGTTGGGACCTTGTAAATGCGTGTTCATACGGTGCATGCCCAACTGTCGAGCCGGTCTCTGTCATTCCTTGGGTCTCGTCGCCTTGTGTCTCTGGTCGAATACGTCTGGAAGTCCGAGGCCGAGCGATAGGTCTTGATACGGTTGGAGTTCCCGCTTTTCCTTGGGTCGATCCTTCTAGCAGGCGAAGCTAAAGAATTCCTTGCCCGACCCATAGCCGACGGCGGTCGAGGTCCCGATGGTGATGAGGTAGTGCCTACGACGGCTGACGGCAGAACAGCGCACCGGGTGGGTGGACAGTAGAACGAGGATGTTGGAGAATCAGGCCTTGCAGGCATTTGACTGGACCGGAGGAGGTTGGCACACTATCCAATGTACCTCTCAAAGAAGCCAAGCTCGGGAATTTTTCAAGGATGATGGACACCAGCAAGCACAGTCAGGTCCAATGATGTGATAAAGTGCAGGATCGAAATCGACATATGGCTCAGCAACAAATACACTCTCTTCTCAGTCAACACCATTAGTGTAGTATTTGGATTATGTAAAAGTCATTGCACTCAAAGTCTATCGCAGACTAGATTTTCTTTCTTCTTCGCCGACACCATCAGTCGGACATCTGAACCTGGTCCCACTACCAGCTTCCAGTTTATTTATTAGCAAAGACACAAAAAAAAATGGAAGAGATGGAAGTGCAAAGGAAAAAAAGCAAAAGCGACTAAAAAATCAGGCTTGAGGAAGTTCGGCGGTCTTCTCAGCACATGTTTCATCCTCCTTCGTAACGATGTCCTCGGTCTTCTTCTCCTTGGTCTCCTCCTCGACTTTCACCTTAGGAAGGGCAACTTCCTCCGCACGACATCGGTCGCCAGCCTCGGGGACAACGATTTTCTGGTCAAGAACTGCAGCAGGAACTCCTGTTTTCTCACTTTCTCCCTTCTCCTGTGGCGCCGCGACAACCACCAGCTTCTGTCGTGGCGCAGTTTCTCCCCCTTTACTCCGGTTGGCATCGCCGCCCTCGTCCTTGGTAGGCGTGACCTCTGTCGGGTCAATGTCTTCGCCAGCGACGTTGACATTGCCCGGGTCATGAGAGAAGAAGGAGTGGGCCAAGGCTTGCTTGATCGTCAGTCGCTGGAATGGGTCTTGACGGAGAAGGCTATCAACCAAGTCCCTGGCGCTCTCCCATACCCTATTTTTATGAACATATGGTTGCATTAGAGATTACTAACACCGGAGCAGCGGAGGCACAACATTACATTTTAGTCAAAGCACAAAGAGAGTATTGCGAGGCAGCATGAAATCAGTTATACTTACTGGATTCCATTGATCAGCTCGTTCGTCACCTCATTCTTCTTGGGAAGCTTCCGGCAGACCATGAAGTGGATGAGCATTCCGAGGGAGTAGGCGTCGACGGATAGCCTATAGCGGCACGACCTCTCCCTCGTGATCTCCGGAGCCATAAAAGGGGGGGTCCCCATGAAGCCCCTATGGTCATGCAAAACGAAAGTCTGATTAGATGTTGCATGCGACTGACAATTTTGCACAGTCCCCATTTCTATCAATATACATTCAGAACAAACTTGGGCACTTACTTCAGCTCCCCCCTCTTATTGACCCGGCCTGCGACTCCGAAGTCGGCGATGAGGATCTCCCCGGACCCGGACAACAAAATGTTGTCCGGTTTAATGTCCCGGTGGGCCATCATCCACTGTGAGTGGAGATAGTCCAATCCGTGACAGATGTCGCGGATGAGACCCTGCATCGCCCGGCGCGGGAACTTGGCCCCGTTCTCGAGGATGTACTTGGTGAGGCTCTATTTTAATAAGTCAGAGAAGAGCAACAGGTATAGCGGTAAGACAAGGTAATACACCGCCATCGGCCTGCTAATCAACCGCGGACCAAACTGCTTCAAAATGAAGTAAAGGCGAGCAAAGATTTGTTCTTACCTGCTCAGCCAGTTGGAGGACGAGGACATACTGATCCCGCTCAAAGAATGGACCAAAATACTTAAGCAAGTACTTCTGGCCGGGGACCTCGCGGCTGGGGTCCTTGGGATCGCGTCGCATGGCGATGCGGTACATGTCCCTCTCCCGCTCCCACTACTCATCAAATAGACAGGCCAATTGGAATATGAATGTAAGTCGATGAAATGCCTTATGCTCGCTTTGTTGTTTTCAATCGAGGAAAAGAGAGGGCGAACACGCGACAACATCATTGATACATGTATGACTTACACTGGCTTTCTTGTCCTCCTTCACCAACTTGAGGCAGACCATTGTTGCCTCGCGCCATCCTCTTCCGCTCCCTAAAAGCGATCAGTGCCGAAGAAAAAAAATGCATTAGCCCAATCCTTGACAGCAACAAAAAATTTTGCCACCAACTTTTTCTTTTTCTTCTCCCTTCTCCCTGCCCCATTTGTTACAAACAAAAAAAAATCCTGCTCTTGTCCCACTCTCTCGTTCTTTTTCTCTAACTAACATGTCAGTTCTCCCGGACTCCTCTTTTTCCCTGGCCTATAACTCGCATCCGCTGCATTCTTCTTTTTTCGCACTCCTGCTCTCCCACGTGCCCCTTCTTGTTTTCTCACCAAGATCTTACTTTTCCACCACTCCTTGTCTTCTCCCAAGTATACCTCTCTTTTAAGTATACATCTCTTCTCCCACACTCCTTTTCATTTTCTTCTTCTCTTACCCAGCCTCCATTATTCTCCACTTCTCTTATTCTCCCGTGTACATCCCCCTTCTCGCACACTCCTATTTTTCTCTCTCCCTTGACCTTCCTCTCGCTATTTCCTTTTTCACTACCGGCTACTTACAGCAAAAATCGTCTCCAAATAGACGTATTCGTTCCCCGAGCCGCCATCGACGTAGACCTATCGGAGCACATAGGCAACAACAAGCGCACATAGGGTTAGAGGCAATTAAATGGATCGTAATAGGTGGGACAGGATTGGTGGCAAACCAAATTACATCAACAGTAGTATTATATTTCAGAATCTTATCGTCTTTATCCTTACCTCCAAAGGCTCGATATATCCTGGCTGGTCCTCAGCTCGCCGAGAACCTGCAGCCTGGGAGGGTGAAAACGTCGGACGCGACTCGCTGGATGCGGGCGTAGGGACTGACTGAGATGGCAAGGACGGAAGCATCTTCGGCGATGGAGATGGAGGAGGGGCGAGAGATGGAGGAGGGGCGAGAGATGGAGGAGGGGCGGGAGCACAAGCCTTAGCGACATCAGCAGCCCGACGACCGCTTCGACGACTTGACCTTGAGGATCCTTCAACCTGAGGGTCACTCACTGGACGGAAGATTGCCGGCAGCTGCCCAGGGGAGGGAGCGGGGCGAGGTGATCTTGACGTCGACGGTATAGCAAGCACAGACTGAGGTGGGCGCGGGTGGGGAGGAGAGGGCCGTGGATGGGAGCGAGCTGGATGGGGTGCAGGGTATCTCTTGTAGCGGTTGGCGGCCCCGAAACTGAAGGGCATTTGTTCGGACATGACCAACGGCGGCCTTGACAAGGATGACGAAGAGGAGCCAGCCCTAGTCGAAACGTGCGAAGGTCGAGCCTGGTGCGAGGGTCCCATGGGAGACGTGACAGCAGCAGAAGGAGCAGCACCCCCCGGCGGTCGTGAGAGCGAGTACGTTGGGAGAGGGAGAGGAGGACGCAAAGACGGGGAGCCTGAAGAGGTCATCCTTGGTCGAGGGCGAGATGAAGGTGATTCTGGCGAGGCTTCCCCTGGTCGCGGTCGGACGGGTGATGGAGGGACGGATGACGGGGAGACTGGTTGCGAGGTGGAAGGGGTAGCAGGTGAAGACGGGTTCTTGCGTTTGTTATCGTGTTCAGACATGTTGACAATGGGTTGATTTGAAGGAAAGGCGGAAGGGGGAAAAGGGAAAGGAAAAAGAAGTAAAAGTGGCGGCAGTGGGATGTGTTTTAATACCAGGAGACGGCTTCCAATAGACGCAACTTATTTATCGCCTCAAGAGTGAAGAAGGGAATATTTTATATATTTACATGACATTCATACGTTATTATTCCGCGGTCGAGTGAAAAGACATCAGTTTGAAAATGATGCGGCTTGGAAAAAGAACTTCGACACGGAAGTGACATCTACTGATCTAACGTTTTGTTTTCATTCTATCTCTCGATTCTACTACTGGCAATGGTTTGCCTCGGCCATGGAACGATAACATGCCAGATTCCCTCTCGATCGCTGCTCGAACCACCCCTCTCCGATGCATGGTTGCCGAGATAAATGCATGCATGCATTTGCATAGTGCCTCCACTCCGCCTTGACTTAAGAGTTGTCTTGCTCAAATCTTGGCTCGTGATGGGAATTTTCTATCTCGCATTTTCGCGTACACTTTATTGGTCATTGGATTTTCGCCGATCAGGAAAAATGACGCGCTGTTTTTCATTGATCAACTGGCTGCGGAATATAATATATGCCAACCTGGACTCCATTATCGCTCCTGCTGATGTTATTCGACTGGACGCGCTAGTGGAACGGCCTTTTCCTTTTCGGTTTCCCTTTTTAGTTCTCATCGTCACTGATCGCGTGGAACGTAAAAAAGCTCGGCGGTTTTTGTACAAGGACGTGTTTTCAAATCACGGATAAGAGAAAAACAGTCAATGGAAAAACGCGACATAATACCCGCTCTTCCGTCATCCTCATCCCTACCCTCATCCGTTGGCTTGTTCTCTCATCCCTTCCTTTCGCCTCTTTTCATTTACATGATCATGTCTTCTCTTCGATTCGTTTGACCTCGGTCCCTGAGGCCGCCGTGATTTGTTTGTGCTACACGCACGCGCCCCTTTCTTTTGTCGATCTCACATTCTCTCCTACTTTCACTGCTCAACATCATCGTATCCCCCATTCATCACCGATGCGCAGGCAACGGCATATAGGTATGCTTTTGAGCGAGAGTCAGTGATATGCATCCAGAACCTTTGCTTGATTCTTCGCCGTCTCACGCGTCTTTATCTTTCACTTTTTGGTTTCTTCTCCTCCGCCTGTCCATCTCCTTTAATCTCTTCACCACCCACGCATACTTGAACACAAATATCTCCTGTAGGCCAATGCAGTTATGCTATAATGAAGCTTCAGGATTAAGCGAGCTCAATGAACATCACCAACGACTGCGTGGTTTTCATCTTTATCATTCACTACCTATCAAGCCATCATATCGATGAATCCCTGACCACGCAAGAGGAGGTGTCGCACATATGATGCGAACGACAACAGCAACTCCCTTGAAGAGACCGACCAACAAACCCAAGCAGTAAGCTCAGACCGGGAAAACGGTATGGGTCCCAATAACAGCTAGCATAAGCAACGACGGCCGTCTGAGTTGCTTACTCTCTTCCGCATGGGTGCCCACTCCGTCAGTATGACTGGTGTGTCGTCCTACCACCGAAGCTGCCATCGATCCAACCAATCTTTGCATTATCCAACCGATCTCGGTCTGGTGTTCTATTTTGTCCTTCCTGCCCATCTCTAGCATCGCGCGGGTCTTGGCTGCCTCCGAGGTTAGGCTCGATGGGTTTTGTTCTCATCAGCTCCAGAGAAACCCGAACATCGACATTTGTGGGATTGAAGGAGATGACGTCGAGATAATACTACTCTACCAGAGTGCGTATCCTTCAGGTGCAAACAGGAAATGTCCGCCTGCCGATGATTGGTGGCGACTGAGCAACAAGGCGAGTTACCAGTATTGTGTACTTATCGATGCACCCCACTCTCTGTTTTCTTCGCTATTTACCACCTTACTATTTACCATAGCCAAGCTCAAAAGCGCCGCTAACAATTTTGTTTCTCCTACCGTTATGGTTCCACAGAGGCTGAAACAATATGTTTGTGCCTAAATTCGAATTCTAATTACTTCATCTCCTTCCTGTTTGTCTTCGACTGCGTAGAACGAAAGTGCATTGCAAAATCAACGGGTAGAATATGTACGTGTCGACTTTAATCGCAGTGGAGGTGATGATACTAAGGTCAAGAGCGCTCCCCTCTTTCAGGCACACAGCTGTGGCGACGATGGCTGTGCCAAGGTGGTGAGAAAAAGAAAAAAAGGGCGAACGCGTCCATCAAAGGAACGAGGACTTTCCATGAGGAATTGCCAACTGGGACCGATTACACCACTTACGAGTATCCAAGACATATCCGAGACTGATAAGCATCGTTGATCAGCGACCGCTGTAAGATTTCCCTCGCATCTCACACCTCCACCGCGCTCTCGTCGATGATCCTATGTCGAGCATGGCACCTTCTTTTTGTTCTTTTGCTCGTTACGACTCGGGGACTGAATGCCGTCTGGCATCAGCTCTGGACTTGGTGTACGTCTGTAGGTTTATAATAATATTGTGCTGCTCTTTTTAGCAACTCAATTGCTCGCTACAGTCAGGCCGATCGACAGAGCCTCAAAGGAGGTTTCTAGGCCGGTTCTTTGTCTAGGACCATGCGCCAATGCTATTATATGCATCTACTGTGTACTGTTTTACATGGCTCTACTCTGCACTCTTTTAAACGGGTCCACTGTGAGTCTCGTTACATGGGTCCACTGTGAATCCTCGTTACATGGGTCCACTGTGAATCCTCGTTACATGGGTCCACTGCAAGACTCCTTACAAGGCTCTACTGCGAGTCTCCTTACATGTCTCTACTGCGTACTCTTTTACAAGGCTCTACCGCGAGGATTCGTTTACATGGCTCTACTGCCTACTTTTTGTTATATCATGACGACACCCCCGAGAGGCCTCTTTTCACATCTTCCCTCCACTCCACCCTCCACTCCACCCTCCACTCCACCCTCCACTCCACCCTCCACTCCACCCTCCGGATCGCCATCATCCCATCGACAGCACCCCCGACCTTCTCTACCGGCTCAGATCGACCGCTGGCCCTCCCGCAACGCTCAGGACTCTCGAGTGGCACGCGCCGTCAGGAAACAGGAGCGAAATCAGCACCTGCTCATCACACGCAGTTCGTACAGCCTTTCGCGTCCGAGGACAGTGGATCTCTCCATCTGCTCGACCCTCGACCGACCGTCCTTCTCTGCTGGCTCCAGTCGATTGCTTGCCCTCCGGGACAAGGAATCAGGAGAGAAATCAACAACTCCTCGCCTCGCTCGCCTCACTCGCCCATCCAGCCTCTAGGACTGCTTATTAAGGACAGGACATACTACTTTCCTTAGCTAGACCCTGCCAGTGAGTGACAGGACACAGAAAGAGCTCAGCCTCTACTCGGCTCTCTTCACCCTCGGGACACTACAGTGGAAGTATTAGCGTCTCCCTCGGGCCCGGGTCGTCTCCTCTGGGCGCATTAGCTTGGATGGGAAACGAAGGTAGCGCAAAGACACAGAGGAAGCGCAAAGGACACAGGATGGTCCTAGTCTCTGTCTCCGCCTCTTCCACCGTCAAAATACCACCTTTGACACAACACCAACATCCTCTCTCGCCTTGGAAGGCCGTCGATAACGATACAGCGGGCCTGTGGATTTCTTCTCCCATTTTCACTCTCGCCGGACGACTACATTATTGACCGCATTATTGGCACCCACAAGAAACAGCGGCGACAATGTCTCGGATTTCTCTGCGACCAGCTCTTGGATTTCTCTGCGACCAGCTCTTGGATTTCTCTGCGACCAGCTCTCGGATTTCTCTGCGACTAGCTCTTGGATGTCTCTGCGACCAGCTCTCGGATTTCTCTGCAACCACCTCTCCACCAACAAGAGAACTCCTCGCTTTGCTGCCTGAACTCTCTTGGTGCCCAGAAACGTCACCGTCAGTGCATAGGAAAAACAACACAAAGGTAATTGAATTAATTACTTTCCTATTTTCTGTATGCAGTTCTACAAACACAAGAGGATGGCAGGACAGCTTGAGATGGTATCCAGTGTTCCGGATTGCCGACTGACTGCACAGGTTCCACGGTAGAACCAGTCCGAAATGGGCTAGGGGATTACCCTTTCTGGATATCGCTTAGCGGTGGTCACCGTAGTGCAGGATAGCCCAGGCAGTGAAGATCATGGCCTAGCTGCCTGTGCTCCCTGTTGCCGGAGTCGACAAATCTAAAGGGGTAAAAAAGTTTGTACTGTTGGCACTATGTGATAACACTCTTAGGGGTCCGTTGAGGCTGGGTAACAGTGGCCATTGCTGTCTCGTCCTTCTCAAGTCAGCCTCGCCTTTTCCTTCTTGGGGACAATTTGCTGGGGGTGTGAGGTTGTCAACGACAGTTGAAAGCAGCACTCTAACCCTTCTTTTTTATTTCTTCTGTGATTGTTCTCATATGCAACCCATTGACGATCGGATACCTTCGACATGGCTGTATGGCCTACGGATACGAACGGATAAAAAATGGCCGAGTCCCATTGCCAAGGACACCGACAACACCATCAGCGGATCACTCCCCTTCCTCTCCTCCCTCCTTCACCTCTATTACCTTCTTTTCGTCCTCTCTACCGCCTCTTATAAAAACCCTGACAAACATCCCCTCTTCCTCTTAGTCTGTCCCTGGTTTCCCGATATATGGTCTTGGGGTAAGAGCTCTCGCCACTCGTGGCCATCTGGCGGGCGGATGGTTCTGCCTTGCTGAGTGGTCCGTCAAAACGAGTGCATGGCTCAGGGTATGTTTGCATTTTTCCTCTATCTGGCTGGGTAAGCTGTCGTGAACAGCAGTTTTTTGTGTGCTGTGGGGGTCCAATTCCGCCCAGTCCGCATGACTACTGCCTTGGTTGTTTGATTGATATATTCGGCAAAAGGTGAATGCTTGCTTAGTAAGTTGTTTACTAACCAGCCGTTTTTATTCTCTTCCTTTTTGTTTTCTGTTTGATATATTACCTTTCCTTTGTCTGGGTTGGGCACCGGCTATCCTTTGCCTCCGTTGAGCACTGGTTGCATTGAACCAAGAGCGTTCGGTTATGGGGACATCGGAGTGAGGACCGGACAGCACATCTGCGGGAGCAGGGAGCTCAGCCTGATGCTGGAGACAAGACGCCCCTTTGTCGAAGGACAAGGTAAGTGCCTTTACCGAGCATCGATGCTGCCAATGATTTTGTTGTTGTTGTCCTCCACCGCCAACCCCTTTCCAAACAATGTAGGTCCTGTTGTCCATGTGCATTTTGATTTCCCTTAGACTGGTTCTCCTCAACGTACTCCCTCTCCCTCTCTAGTTTTGGGCACCCCGATGTCGATGCGTCCGACGTTGATCCCCTCTGTCGCTCTATGCATATACTTATAATAAACTGTTGCTAATACAATCTCTCCGGATATGCACACCCAAAGGACATGGCGACCAGGTACTTCAAGCAATAGAGTGCCTCTTTAATATCTGTTTCTTAATATCTATTTCCTCGGTCGACTGACATAAACGCATACATACGTATACGTAATGGGAAAGTACTGCAGAGACGGTGTTGTGTCTGCAACAACGAGAACAATACGATGTTATTCAAGCTTGCCATGCAAACAGAAAGACGGTAATAAAGGTAATATATCAGCAAGGGAAAGAGAGGTGTCGCAAAGGAGCAATGATAAAAACGAGAAGAGGAAGACGCAAGGGAAGATGAAGAAAGATGAGAACGGTGTACGCAGGGGGTCAAAGGGAAGAGAGCGGAACTCAATTTGACGACCAGGCAACGGGTTCCTTCTAGCTCAAAGCGTCAAGACGCTTTCCTATTCATCGATTCATTATAGGCGACAAGGGCAGCTTCCAAGACGTGTTATAGTAGTTGACTTGTCGAGCAACAGCATTGAGAAGATGGGGAATGGGTGCACACTCTCTTCTGTCTAACATTAATTTGGGTGGCAATCAAAACTGGCTTGAAATGAAGGAAAAAACCTTTTTTTTTATTGATATGATGATCTGATCTCAACAAAAATGGATTTCTTCTTCTTCATGACAAACAAACTCTTGCTACCTATCAATGTGCCACAACAGCGAAGACGCAATGGTACCATGCATCAATATGTCCTCTTTCCTCTCTCCTTGTCCTTTGGCCAGATAGAAGGCGCGGGGGATATCTATCTCTCATGCTTTCGCTCGGATAAGTTGGCTTGTAGGATGGCAAGAGCCAAGGACAAGACCAGGCACATAGTCTTGCCAGAGGCGGCTAGATCGTCGCCAGTATTATGACTGCCAGAGCCAAAGACTCGATAGTTAAAGATATTCTATCGGTGAGTCAACTGACTAAGACGCAGAGAAAAATATTATCCGGGTCAATGTATCCACTCCACAGCCTCATGTACCCTCACTAGAAGTCAACGAGAATGTCAGGTATACAGGATACTGGGGTATACTCAATTCAAGACAACCACACGCGAGCCCCCCATGGCTTCCTAGAACGATGACTGAACTGATGGTTGGAACATTCGTGCGAGCCGACAAGTTAGACAGGAGCCGCCCTATTCAACAACCGCATCCGCCTTAAGGACGCGATCTGCTATTACACCGTCGCAGCCATCGCCACCGTCATGGGCTCACCGACTTTTGTCCTCTTACTGGCATTGTCATTGACCTCTATCTCTAACGTACTGTGCTTACTATCAAGTCTTGTTGTTACTTGGTCAGGGCGACCCTTACATCGTAACGCTAGCCTCCACCTTGTACAATTACTATTATTCGCATACCACCAACCTCATGCCCAAGACCAGCCTCAAAAGTATCTTTCATAGAGCACCAATTTGGACCCTCTTGCGTCTTGTAACTACCGGCTTCGACAGCGTCATCTACAACAGCGCCAGATGCCAACTCCACTTGCTCCGAACTGTACCTAGAACTGAACACCGCTCTATATTGTGTATGCTAGCCATTCACTGATAATTAAGTCTTCAACAATAACAGTTTATTACAAGTCTATGCATAGAGCGACAGAGAGGATCAACGTCGGACGCATCGATATCGGGGTGCCCAAAACTAGAGAGGGAGAGGGAGTACGTTGAGGAGAGCCAGTCTACGGGAAAACAAAAAGCACACGGACAACAGTACCAAAACTGAAGGAGAGGGAGAAGTGAGGGAGGGGGAGTACGTTGAGGAGAACCAGTCTAAGGGAAATCAAAATGCACATGGACAACAGGACCAACATTGTTTGGAAAGGGGTTGGCGGTGGAGGACAACAACAACAAAATCATTGGCAGCATCGATGCCCGGTAAAGGCACTTACCTTGTCCTTCGACAAAGGAGCGTCTTGTCTCCAGCATCAGGCTGAGCTCCCTCCCGATACAAGGTCGCAATCTCTGGTGGCGCTATCTCCAACGCTCGCTACCGCATGCTCTCTTTCGACTGACCAGGTGGCCTCGGTCGAGTCTCCTGCTCATCTGCCCTGTCAACTTTTGCTTTTCAATGGTATCTGAATGTTTTGTATATGGTTGGGAAGAGTTGTATACAGCTTAATCGTTCTACCAAAGCTGCCAAAGTTTACGGCGAACACCCGGTGACAGTCAGGAATGCCGTTGTGGGTGATGAGCATCTTGCTTGGGTAGCTGTACCCCGCGAGAATCGCTACTTCTATTATCTCATACAGCGCACTCTCTTCTCCTGGTGAGCTGAACATGGATCATCATAATCTCAAAGAGATATTGCTCAACAGCAAAAATTTATGACTTATCAAGGTATTCTCTGGATGTTCGCGTTATTTCTGATAGAGAGTTTACATATTATGGTCCTGGTCACCGGATAATAAGCTTGTTTTCATGTTAATCGAACCCGCTATCCAATAGAGCGATAATGTTGGTCTTTCCTACTGTATGTACGAGTACATTCCGAGCGAAACCATTGTTACTCAGGGAGAGGGTCGAAGGCCAGAGTTATAGGACCGCTGTTAAGCCCTCAATTGGTACGGGGTAGTGATAGTAATGTCCTAATGGAACCACACGAAACAATATACTGTAACGCGCCAACGAAACTCTTGTCAGTATTTCTCTTGTCCAAGAAGTGATGTGTAAAAGGACCTTCTATGCATAATATCAAAGAGGGGGTTTGTACCTGTAACGCGCCAACGAAACTCTTGTCAGTATTTCTCTTGTCCAAGAAGTGATGTGTAAAAGGACAAAGAGCAGACAAGAGGGCTGGGCGCACTACTAATACTATGTCTACAAAGAATATGACTGCTAATCTAAGGCATCGCCACCGCTGCCTAGCCGCCACCTTATTTTGCAACACCATGAAGGGTGAATGGTATCTCTACAGCGCAGAAATTTATTTGGTTTAAATAGATGGTCCTAGCCTGACAGATAAATATCGGCGTGAGAGTATTAAGAAACCAGTAGCTCGCATGCACATGAAATGAGTGAGAATCACGTCAAAGTCACTAGCTTCTATGAGGGGCACATCATATCTTCATCCCATTCTTCGCTCCCAACACAGCGACGACAGACAAAAAGACCCTCAGGATCGATTCTCTTCTTAATGTCGTAAAGTCTCTGATAGTTGTCGCCCCAAAAGTTTTGCTGCCAGTCCGGCTCATTAGGATCCGCTTCATTCGAGTATGCGCCGGAACCAGGCGTGAGATGTGTCAAACGTCCGATACTGCTGGTGAGCGCTTGCTGAATGTCGAGCTGCTGTGTGTACAAGGCATGGGCATCGGAGTCGTTTGTGTCCCAATCAACAATAACTTGTATGATTGTTAAAGCCTTGCGCCATGCAGGGTGAACGGATGTCTCATTGCTTCTGTTTTTCCCAGCGGCAGATGCAACCTCACCGCCGGCCACCAAACCGACCAAGTAGCCTCGTCTAAGGCCGCCCAGGAAATCGCCAACACCTCGACCGCCGCCGCTGGCTTCAATATTCTCTTGAATGTCGTTCATGGCTGCTGCTAATGTATTGATACTCTGAGGTGACTCGAACAGAGATTGAGGGATCAAGCGCGACCCGACCAACCTGTTGATACCAGCAAGCTTGTCGAGGATCAACCGCGAGAGGGCATTATAGGTTGAGAGGAAGGAGGGACGGTGGCCGTAATCGAGACCCAGAATGACCGTACCGCCCAGACCGAGAAACGAGAGCCTTATGGAGCGAATCGAGTCGAAAAACGGATCGAAACTGGCTCTTGCCTGTTCGACAGCTCCATCGGGCAAGACATACATCAAAGAGATGCGTGAACCATCCACATAAGTCGTGCCCGACCATCCCTTTTCGGACCATTCCAACTGACGGGCTAACAATTCACGCACGACCTGGGTCTTCGCTTCGTCGTTGAACGCAAATATCAAGGCGGTGACATAGCTAACGCCATTGCCTAGGTCCGGGTGAGTTCGATAGACAGCCTCAACAACCACACCAAAGCCAGGACCACCGCCTCGGAGTGCCCAAAACAGATCTTGATTCTGGTATGCGTTTGCGACCCTCAGTTCCCCATCAGGGGTGACAATCTTGTACTGGAGTACATTATCAACACAAAGGCCATGCCGAGGTGAAAGTGGAGAGTGGCCGCCACCAAGACAGTAGCCTCCCGCCGCACCCACTGTCGATTCCGCACCTCCAACGACTATTCGGTTCTTGGCATCAGCGGCTACGTAGGCGTCTCGCCAGAGCACACCTGGCTCCAGGATGATGGCGTTCTCTCCGGTTGTTTCTTGTGAAAGCGAAGATGCTCCTTCCGGAACAAATCCATCCACGACGTCGATCTTGTTCATGAAGTGCATCCAAAGGCTGATAGAGTTGGGGGCCATGCTTCGCCCTAACAGATCGTGGCCCGTGTTCTTGACCGTCAACCGAATGTTGTGGGTGGATGCAAAGCGAACGGTTGCTTGAACGTCCGCAATGTTCAGGGCCTTGACCGTATACAGGGGAACTGCACCTTGATGACATGGTTGGTGGCGCTGGTGACCCTCGTACCCGAAACAGCCTTGGATGACCTGGCTCTTGTTATTATCCATGACTGTGACTGATTCCCAGTTAGAGTACTGAGCCGTGGCGGGTTGGGATTGGCGCCAGGGAAGATCACGGTAGTGCTCTCGAACATCACGGCAAGCAGCGGGGTCGTAGTAAGGGTCAGAGCATGTGCGAGCGACTGGAAAGGTGGCGATAAGACGACCTTTAACAGTAGCATTGAAGGTGGACCATATTTCAGCCGAGGGCCAGCACGGTTGCATTGGAAGGCAGCGGCAATAAGGAGGATTGCCGCCTGTAAAAGAGGTATTGGCTGGTATTTCTGCCAAAACAAAAACATTGACCGTGGTGGCTAAGATGAGGAAAGAAGTGGGGTTTAAAAGGATTGTTCCTTGTAGAAGCGGGAGTAACGAAGGTAAGGGCATAGTGTTCAGTGTGGAATTGTGAAAAAGAAAGAGAAATCACAAGGATGTTCCCAATGCTATAGAAATAGGACAGCTTGCCCCTGAAAGCGTGACTTGTTAACGGTGCTGTAGAAATAGGCGAACTTGCCCCTGAAAGCGTGACTTAACAACTCTGAATCATTTTTTATTTCTGACTAGAAAGGTTGCCCATGGCGATGCCACGGGTGTAAGTGGTTTTTTAAATAGCGTAGTGGTAAAAGGAGTATAGCGTAATGGTAATAGGAGTAAGGGTGTTTATTCTTTAACATAAGGAGTTGCCGCTAGCTGCGGTTTCTTTTCATATGCTCTATGCTTTGAGAAAAGATTAAATGGGAGCTGAACATATTTTTTTCTTTTTTTGATCTTTTTTTTTGTCCAGCTTGGCACACTTCCCAAAAATATTCTTTCATTGCATAGTGTCTCTCATAAGAGCACACTATTCAATATTTGGAAGGGGAAAAAAATGCGCATAAACCACAGCTTCGCCGTGGTCAATCGCCATTTTTTTTCCCATTGCATTTCTTCAAAGGGAACGCCTCTGGCGGAGCTACGGTCATCCTCTTTAATAGGACCAACTTGCCGATTCCAACTCTTTTTATCCTTTTCTCTTGGACTATTGCACGACCTTGTTGCGGTCGAAGTCCCGTCTTCTCTGTTTTTCTTACGCAACCGCACATCCTTTTTAGTGTCCAATGCCAAGTCCTGCGTGTTTTTTTTTTACAAATTATCGAAAACATGCATGTGCTTGAGTGCAACAGATTAGGCTATTATTGCAACACAACCATCTGGCCCCCAACATATATCGATAAAAAAAATGGCGCTATCATTGATAAGCTAAACTTCAGCCTTCCAGCGAGCTCTACTTCGGCACTTGGTGAGCCTGTCTCTGGCCTTGCAATCGCTGAGGAGTCTTTCGCCGACCTTTCACCTGCAGAGTCACGCCAATCAACCTTCACCAGAGCAGGCACCACTCATATACAGAGTCAGCTCAGTTCTATCACCGCATCCATTGAGCTAGCCCGCCAGTCTGGAAAGCCACTGACTTCTGAAGCCCTCTCATCGTTGATCGCTTCAAAGTTCACTCCGGCAATGATGACCAAATCTAGTTTTGAGGGACAGCCATTCACAAGCTAGATGAACTTTACGACCAAGACGCTGTGACGCAGCAGATTACTCGCAAGGTTTCGGAGTTGTAGAAACAGATGAACGACCGATTGATCCTGATTCAGAGCAAGGCCGAGGCCATCTTGACGCAACGGTTGGAGTTGCCCAAATATCCGATTCCTCGACTGTTTGTTGTTTTGTCCGAAGAACCGGCAAAGTATGATCCTTCCAACTGGTTTAGAACCAAATTTCGACTGCATTTCATTTGTGAATGCGGCAAGTATACCGAAGCCAACAACAGCAAGGTGCCACATCATCGCCATCTGGCATAGCACGAAGGATATCTTGTCCGTGAGCCAACCGAGTTCTTCAAGAAATATGGCCCGTTCTTTTGTTGATGCTCGAGCTCATTAAGTTTGGCGCAAGTATCGCCGGTCACGTTATGCCTGCCTTGGCTAGTCTTAAGGTTGTCGAGCTAGTTGATTCTGTCGAACAGTCTGTCGAATTAGTTACAGCTAAGATTGATTACTCACTCGAATGTATCGATAATAAATGGCAATTTTGCTCTCCAATAACACGACGGAAACTTGCCGCTTTCCCACCTATGTAGTGGTTGCATAGTCAGGGATTAGCAGGTTTGGCTCTGAATCCCTGGTATCGTCCTGTATCGGAGTCCTATGAAATGAACATGATTAGTTTGATGCAGAAAACAACCAAACAACTGAGCGTGGAGCAGCAGGAGTAAAATTTACCAATCACTTTTGGTATATCGCAGCTTGCCAAAGTACGTATCGAGGAAGGGTCCCACCTGAGACTTCAAGTACGTATCCTCATTGCGCGTTTGGCGTTCCAAAGCTGAGCAGTATCCTCCTGCTTTGTCAAGATAGACTTGAGAGTACGGTTTTGAGGCAGGGAGTTATCTAGCAGCTGCGCGAAGGCCTCAGACTGGTTCTGTGTCAGCCGATGTGCCCATTGATGAGCCTCCATGACAACCTCATTCGAGAGTGGCAGCAGGATCTCTAACGGCATTGCAAAGGGAACCCCAGATCTGGTCTTCGACCTCTCCTTGCAGACCGCCAGTTTGATATTCTGCTTCAACTAGGAAAACAAAATTGATGGCCCTGTGTAAATTCATTTTTAAGGGAAGTTAGAAAGAGTCAAGTTCATCTGTATTCGCTCTTACATTTGGGATGAACACATCCTCGTCATCCTGATATTTGAAGTTAAAAGGTGCTTACAACTTCTCGTATGGCTCAGTAAGACCGCTGTTGTTTTCGACGATCCCATTCCTGCATGCCATTAAGTCGCCACCGACTTCAATCTCATTATGCACCCAATGGCTATCCACATCAGAGTCCATTCTTCCAGGCCCATCTAAAAAGTTCCAGGCATACAGCCTGGACGTTTGTAATAGGAGCAGAGCAAGAGACAAGAGGCAAGGGTAATGACAAGGGAGGAAGACAAGAGAGTGTAGGGCCAAGAGGAAAGGGCAAGAAGGAATGACGTTTATTGTACAGAAGGGACAGGGTATCTATACGTCTATGATATGAGGAATGATGGCGAGGTGATAATAAGCAGGAGTAATGTGTACTCTAGTGAGCGGGCCTAATGAAAAGTAATATGAATGCTGCAGGTTAAGGTCGATGTCGGCGCGCGCAAAAAGTACTTGAGCATCAAAATTGAAATTGAGAAATACAGGGAAACTTGCCAGTTGAACAAAGAAAGATAAAAAGGATCCGTGAAGAGAAGATAAACGGTTCTTGGAATCGAATTGGCCGAGTCCTACTCCAATGACCGCCAGGTTTTCCGTATCGCGCTTGGCCCCGATGGTACCCCTAAAGAGTCCGAGAAGACGATTGGCAATCGGCTTAAACTCCTCATCCCGCGCTCGTGTCGCATCCCAACCATGTCTTTTGTACCTCATCCGATCGCCGTTGTAATGGCTATCCAGACGATCCTCGACACCCTCCAAGTACTCGAGACATTTGAACACACTTGCATCAGCGTCGCGCAACGCCGGTAACATTGATTCAATTTCTGATATTGATGTGCCAAAGCCTTGAGGGATCTGTGCCTTGGAGTCTTTCAACCATCGTCTGTCTGTGTTTAAAGGTAGGCTGTTAAACACCTTTCTGTTTCACAGCGAGGTTGTAATATAGAGGCTTTGGAGGGGCTAAGGAGGAGGTCGAGGGGACAGTCCAGGATGTGGGGTCGGTCGAGGAAGCAGCGGACAGTACGGTGGAGGACGAGGCAGATATCGAGGGTGCGCGACGGTCGAGGGGGTAGCGGAAAGCACGGTAGACGATGGTACATTAAAAGTAGAGACACCCTTCACCTTGCCTTTCTTGTGTTAATCCGAGAATGTCATCCTGCCCTTCTTGTCTAAACCCAGTGTGTCCGGCAGCAGGGCACATGTTCCGACGGCAAACGCCTGACCCAGATCTAAGCATAAGATCTTGATCCTGTCTGGTTTGTATTGTGATCAAAGGAGCTCGATATCCTCCTTCGTCTTGACGTGCTCCAAATCACATCCCTCCTGCGGCCACAGCCGCATTACATCGTCCTTGGATCGGACAATATTGCGAACCTCCTTCATAAAATAGTCCACCCCGGCAATAATCGAAGTCAATCGATCCTCAGGCAATCAATCCGCCGGCAAACGCTTGAATCTTGCTGATTGAAGCTCCTTCAACTTGTAGGCCACAAGCTGAGTCTCTAAGCCGTCAGAGCGAATGGAGCCTTGCAGCAGATATCCTTTGGCTGTATAGTCCTTGGGTTGGACGGTACCTTGTGCAATGGCTTGGTGGAGGTTTTTGATCCGGTCCATACCCCAAAACTTGATCTTGCCTCTGTATTCTGCCTTGCCTTTCTGCCGCGAGCTAAGTCCATCAGTATTGAGGTCCGAGAGGAGGATCTGATCAGGTATCGTAGCTCTAAACCCGCCAACCATCCCTCCAAGTCCTGTATAGCAGTCCCATTTGGAAACTCCTCTTGGCCAGATCCCAGATCTTACTTTTCACCAACGGCTGATCGCAATAGAAAATCAGCAGCTCTCGTTCTGTGAACGACACAAATCCGTCTTCTTGTCGAGTAAGCGGGGCGAATCGTCGAGGACTGCGTGTCATCTGGTTGAACTTGATGAAATTCTCTACAGCACTCCAACTATGGTTAATCTCTAGATCGAGGTCACTCGCTGTCTCCTGCTGCTGTACCGTCTGCTGCTGCTGCTCTGGGTTAGCTGGCTGCTGCAGCCTCGGGTCACTCGATCATGCCTCTCCCACCGTCTTAGAGGCCTTCTCGTGCTTGTTTGAAAATGCGCCCTTGCCACACGGCTTCTTGCAATCCTTTTCCCTTTGTTGCTTGATCTGGATTGAGAAAATAAACAAACAACAGTGTTTGAATGTTTAATCCAAAACGTTATACACACACATGCATGCCCTGCAAAAGACATCTGGAACATCAAGTCTTATTGTTACTTGGTCAGGGCGACCCTTACATCGTAACGCTAGCCTCCACCTTGTACAATTACTATTATTCGCATACCACCAACCTCATGCCCAAGACCAGCCTCAAAGTATCTTTCATAGAGCACCAATTTGGACCCTCTTGCGTCTTGTAACTACCGGCTTCGACAGCGTCATCTACAACAGCGCCAGATGCCAACTCCACTTGCTCCGAACTGTACCTAGAACTGAACACCGCTCTATATTGTGTATGCTAGCCATTCACTGATAATTAAGTCTTCAACAATAACAGTTTATTACAAGTCTATGCATAGAGCGACAGAGGGGATCAACGTCGGACGCATCGACATCGGGGTGCCCAAAACTAGAGAGGGAGAGGGAGTACGTTGAGGAGAACCAGTCTAAGGGAAATCAAAATGCACATGGACAACAGGACCTACATTGTTTGGAAAGGGGTTGGCGGTGGAGGACAACAACAACAAAATCATTGGCAGCATCGATGCTCGGTAAAGGCACTTACCTTGTCCTTCGACAAAGGGGCGTCTTGTCTCCAGCATCAGGCTGAGCTCCCTGCTCCCGCAGATGTGCTGTCCGGTCCTCACTCCGATGTCCCCATAACCGAACGCTCTTGGTTCAATGCAACCAGTGCTCAACGGAGGCAAAGGATAGCCGGTGCCCAACCCAGACAAAGGAAAGGTAATATATCAAACAGAAAACAAAAAGGAAGAGAATAAAAACGGCTGGTTAGTAAACAACTTACTAAGCAAGCATTCACCTTTTGCCGAATATATCAATCAAACAACCAAGGCAGTAGTCATGCGGACTGGGCGGAATTGGACCCCCACAGCACACAAAAAACTGCTGTTCACGACAGCTTACCCAGCCAGATAGAGGAAAAATGCAAACATACCCTGAGCCATGCACTCGTTTTGACGGACCACTCAGCAAGGCAGAACCATCCGCCCGCCAGATGGCCACGAGTGGCGAGAGCTCTTACCCCAAGACCATATATCGGGAAACCAGGGACAGACTAAGAGGAAGAGGGGATGTTTGTCAGGGTTTTTATAAGAGGCGGTAGAGAGGACGAAAAGAAGGTAATAGAGGTGAAGGAGGGAGGAGAGGAAGGGGAGTGATCCGCTGATGGTGTTGTCGGTGTCCTTGGCAATGGGACTCGGCCATTTTTTATCCGTTCGTATCCGTAGGCCATACAGCCATGTCGAAGGTATCCGATCGTCAATGGGTTGCATATGAGAACAATCACAGAAGAAATAAAAAAGAAGGGTTAGAGTGCTGCTTTCAACTGTCGTTGACAACCTCACACCCCCAGCAAATTGTCCCCAAGAAGGAAAAGGCGAGGCTGACTTGAGAAGGACGAGACAGCAATGGCCACTGTTACCCAGCCTCAACGGACCCCTAAGAGTGTTATCACATAGTGCCAACAGTACAAACTTTTTTACCCCTTTAGATTTGTCGACTCCGGCAACAGGGAGCACAGGCAGCTAGGCCATGATCTTCACTGCCTGGGCTATCCTGCACTACGGTGACCACCGCTAAGCGATATCCAGAAAGGGTAATCCCCTAGCCCATTTCGGACTGGTTCTACCGTGGAACCTGTGCAGTCAGTCGGCAATCCGGAACACTGGATACCATCTCAAGCTGTCCTGCCATCCTCTTGTGTTTGTAGAACTGCATACAGAAAATAGGAAAGTAATTAATTCAATTACCTTTGTGTTGTTTTTCCTATGCACTGACGGTGACGTTTCTGGGCACCAAGAGAGTTCAGGCAGCAAAGCGAGGAGTTCTCTTGTTGGTGGAGAGGTGGTTGCAGAGAAATCCGAGAGCTGGTCGCAGAGACATCCAAGAGCTAGTCGCAGAGAAATCCGAGAGCTGGTCGCAGAGAAATCCAAGAGCTGGTCGCAGAGAAATCCAAGAGCTGGTCGCAGAGAAATCCGAGACATTGTCGCCGCTGTTTCTTGTGGGTGCCAATAATGCGGTCAATAATGTAGTCGTCCGGCGAGAGTGAAAATGGGAGAAGAAATCCACAGGCCCGCTGTATCGTTATCGACGGCCTTCCAAGGCGAGAGAGGATGTTGGTGTTGTGTCAAAGGTGGTATTTTGACGGTGGAAGAGGCGGAGACAGAGACTAGGACCATCCTGTGTCCTTTGCGCTTCCTCTGTGTCTTTGCGCTACCTTCGTTTCCCATCCAAGCTAATGCGCCCAGAGGAGACGACCCGGGCCCGAGGGAGACGCTAATACTTCCACTGTAGTGTCCCGAGGGTGAAGAGAGCCGAGTAGAGGCTGAGCTCTTTCTGTGTCCTGTCACTCACTGGCAGGGTCTAGCTAAGGAAAGTAGTATGTCCTGTCCTTAATAAGCAGTCCTAGAGGCTGGATGGGCGAGTGAGGCGAGCGAGGCGAGGAGTTGTTGATTTCTCTCCTGATTCCTTGTCCCGGAGGGCAAGCAATCGACTGGAGCCAGCAGAGAAGGACGGTCGGTCGAGGGTCGAGCAGATGGAGAGATCCACTGTCCTCGGACGCGAAAGGCTGTACGAACTGCGTGTGATGAGCAGGTGCTGATTTCGCTCCTGTTTCCTGACGGCGCGTGCCACTCGAGAGTCCTGAGCGTTGCGGGAGGGCCAGCGGTCGATCTGAGCCGGTAGAGAAGGTCGGGGGTGCTGTCGATGGGATGATGGCGATCCGGAGGGTGGAGTGGAGGGTGGAGTGGAGGGTGGAGTGGAGGGTGGAGTGGAGGGTGGAGTGGAGGGAAGATGTGAAAAGAGGCCTCTCGGGGGTGTCGTCATGATATAACAAAAAGTAGGCAGTAGAGCCATGTAAACGAATCCTCGCGGTAGAGCCTTGTAAAAGAGTACGCAGTAGAGACATGTAAGGAGACTCGCAGTAGAGCCTTGTAAGGAGTCTTGCAGTGGACCCATGTAACGAGGATTCACAGTGGACCCATGTAACGAGGATTCACAGTGGACCCATGTAACGAGACTCACAGTGGACCCGTTTAAAAGAGTGCAGAGTAGAGCCATGTAAAACAGTACACAGTAGATGCATATAATAGCATTGGCGCATGGTCCTAGACAAAGAAGCGTACTATAAATCTCCTTTGAGCATTGTCGATAGACCCAATTTCAGCAAATAATTGAAGTTGAAGCGCCAAAAAGAGAAGCACAGTGTTATTGCGATCACACATATGTGAACAAAGCCAAAGCCGATCGGAGGCAGCATTCAGTCGTCAAGGTGTAAGGATGAATGAACAACAACGAGAGTGCCATGGTCGTACAAAGACGGTGTACGGAAAATTATTTAAATTGATCGCTGATCAACTTATCAGTCTCGAATATGCCTTGGATGCTCGTAATCGGTCCTAGCTACCAATTTCTCATGGTAAGTCCCAACTGATGTACTTCCGCAGGCGACAAGCAGTTACTTCCCTCGTTGATGAAAGAAGAGCGGCTCTTTGAGAAGTCCCACGTCTTTTTTCGTATCTATAGTTCATTCTCTTGCCCTGTTTCTTGTCCAGGAGTCCCAGGAGGAGTGTGCTTCGCGGAAATGAGCGAGCTCTTTTCTTCTTCTTCGCGGCCACAAGCACAAATCCCAGCTATGTTCTTGTACTCACGTTGTTCAAGTAAAAAACACGTTGTGAAGACATAAAAAATACATGTATCTTCACCACTTTAAATGAGGTATGGACTGCTACCGAAATACGACGCCCATTGTGATATGAACAGCTGGGAGAGAGGAAAAAATGGTGAGAAAGAAGCTGGGGTTCTTTATTGAGCCAATATATACTGAATGGAATAATCTACTACCCTTAATAGAATGGACAGACACTGAGATGCAGCACCCATAATGGTCAGAGTCGAGTTGTTTTGAGTGCTTCAGACAGCGCAACAGCTCCGTTAGGTCCGATCGAGTTGTTGTACAAGTACAAGATAGTGAGAGTCGAGTTGGTCTTGAGTGCCTCAGACAGCGCAACAGCTCCGTTGGGTCCGATCGAGTTGTCGCTCAAGCCCAAAGTAGTGAGAGTTGAATTGGTCTTGAGTGCCTCAGACAGCGCAACAGCTCCGCTGTCTCCCATCGAGTTGTTGTACAAGTACAAGGCGGTGAGAGTCGAGTTGGTTATGAGTGCCACAGACAGCGCAACAGCTCCGTTGGGTCCGATCGAGTTGTTGCTCAAGTTTAACGTGGTGAGAGTCGAGTTGACCAGGACACTACAGATGAAAGTGTCTCGTGCAGATGTTACTGATAGTTCTTCATAAGCAGACCTCTCAATCTTTAGGCGTTTTATAAGGTGCTAGTTCTTCTCGACACACTCCATGCTGGGGCCACGTCTCCACAACACGATAGAGTTGTAGAGTAGAGGTGTAAATGAGTCGTTCCAGTCCTGACTCACACGCGCACAGGACGCGAGGTCAATAAGTCCAAGGTTGCTGACTATTCTTGAGCGAATCTCATGTAGATCGAGGGGATGTATCCGGAATATCTTAATCATAAAGATGAAAAGCGTGACAGCGTGACAGAGTTGATGACGAGGATGGTGATGATGGGGTTACAAGATGGTGCGATTACGAAGGAAGGATGAGGAAAAGACAGAAATAATAAGGAACGAAATGAAGAGGATGGACAAGACGGCAGTGTTTTTGTAGAGTAGTCAATAACGTGAATAAAGATATGCAGGATGACAGGCACTGTGTATAATAGCAACAGAACAAGAGGATGTGAATGAGGGTATGAGCAAGACAAGGAAGCAAGAGAGAGGCAAGAGAGAGACAAAGGTGCTATGAGAAAGTGGAAGAGGCTGGAAAAAGATCTCGTTTTATGATCCAAAAAGAGAGGAGTATTTATACTGGTGTACAGGAGGGTTGGAGGCGTGGTAAGTAGAGGCGCAGTAGCGGGAGCTGGCGGAGGCATAGGAGGGTGAAACAGAAGAACATTCCATAATACTGTGCCACTAATCTTATCCATCAATTGCTTCCAAGTGAGGAGCATGACATATAGCTCATGCAGTTCACACTGACATTATCAGCGAGTTCCCCTTCCTTTCAGAGCATTACAAAGAAAGCTACCACTTATCGCATATTCACCGTAAGGATGCTATTAGCAGAGGTATGAGCTGATGTTGGTTTTAACTGGCTTGTGGCAGCCCAGTGTTCATAGCGACGTTGCTTTTGATCCTTCAATGTCGGCTCTTTCAATCCTTGCTTCGTTAGAATTCTAGATCAGCGTTGTCGATGCTTTGTTGACTTGTCAAAGCGTGTTATGGTTTTAAGGGCATTTTTAAGCACCAAACCAAGGTTAGCGTAATGCGAGCTAGCATATTATTAATTTACTAAAAGCTCATTGTGCTAGAAAATGAAATGAGTAGAAAGAAGTACGTGGATAGGAGTTGGTGAGAAAGAAGGTTGGGGGCGGGGGGATCTTCACTGATATCGCTATCCCTTTGTCTGTCCGCCCCTTGAAAAAAAATTTCGACCAGAAATTCTGGTCCAATTTTTTTCAATCTTTATTCGATCCCATATTAAGAGGAATGGGTATGATATTGGCGGATGTGGGTCTAAAACAAAAGGAAACATCGCACTTCACACAAATAACGTTGGTTCGTCTACGTCTGGAAGGCACGCCTTGCTTTTTGTCTTGGGTGGCACACCAGACACAGTTGCGCTCCTTTTCGATGTAGTCAGGCATATGGCCACCTTCATTAAAGCGGGCGGGGTCAAGGGCGTGTTTGTGCTAGGTGACATAGGCTGCTGGTCGGTTTGGCTGTTCGGGTTGGGGATCCACTGATTGTTGAGAAGAGGATGATCGTGGGCGTTTGTGTCCTGCTCTCGTGATAGTGAAGTCGAGTGATTCCTCCTCGGCAAATGCAAGTTCTTGAAGTTGTTGTATTAAGGCTAGACGGAACTCGCGGCGGGACCCCTTTGCATTTTTTTCCTTGGAGTGGATAGTGCGCATGATGTAGGGGTTGATGGTGGCGGTGTCCAGTAGCCAAAGAAATAAGAGAGCCTAGTTTCTGAGTGTGCGCATTTGGGTTGTGTAGTACTGTCGGAGCTGGTCAGCAATATCCACTCCTCCCATGTGGTAACTGTCGTTGATGACGCGCGGAATGTGAAACAGCTTGCGATGGGCGTCTCCCAAGACTCGACGGACCTTGTCGGCATTGGTACTTGTGCTTCGCGGCTTCCTCCTCTTTTTCTCAACATACCACTCGGGGCTATGAATGGAATGGATCGTTGACAGCATAGTAACAGAGCCGTTGTCCATAAAATAACAAGCACAGCATTGACGATGACGGCCCCTTTCTCATCCCAATCCAGACGTGTATCCTTGTATCCCTTTATCTCTGGAGGAAAAGAGGGTGAATGGGTTCGGCAGGTCCCACAGGCTCCGATCTGTCTGGTGCGTAGGTTCTTGAAGAGGGGAATGGTTAAAAAGTAATTATCCATGTACACGCTGAAGACGTGCATGTCAAAGGGTAGTTGCTCGACCAAGTGCATGACCTTCCGACCAGTCATAGAGAGGTGCTCATCATCGACGGCACCATGGATGGGTACTTCCTTGGCTTGAGATATGCGAGACTCGGGCAGGAAGGAGTAGGTGTAGCCAGCGTCGCAAAGAGCAAGGATCTTGTATCTCACAGGAGTTGGCCTGCCCTTCCAACGATACGTGTGTTGACTGCGACCTCCAAATCGAACTACCATCTCGTTCGGGGAAACGCATGTTTGCGGAACATAATGCTTCTGTGATGCGGATTGAACATGGCCCATAAGCGGTTGCACGTTGTCATAGTAGTTAACGTGAGGAGTGGTGTGATCGGAGACATGGAGAAATCGTTTGATCTTTTCAAAGCGGACCAGAGTCATAAGAGCTAATTTTGTGGATAGGAAAACGGTGGTCTTTCGCCTAATAGTCTCTCAGCTGGAGTGAAGGGAAGATACCTCGGTAGAGGAGAAGAGCAAGGAACCTCAAAAGCTCAGATCTTGTCGAGGGAGACCAATGTCGTTAAGCAGCAGTACTGGGAGTTTGGATTCAGCATAACGATTGGAGTTATTTACGATAGTATCGAGGATATGGTCAGGGAAAAAGAGGCGAAAAAAGGATAAGGGTGTTGGGTCAAGTTTGACAGAATCTGGGATGTGATGTACATAGGAGTCGTGATAAAATCGTGAGGTTGATGTCAGAGCTACTCCTGGCGGTTGGGTTGTTGCATGCTGGTTGATGGGATGGTAAACTGGTAAAGAAGGAAGTCCTACAGGTTTGGGGGCACTACACGCAGAGTGAAGAACAGGTTGTTCGATCAATACGAGTAGCAAAGGCTTATCGAAAGAGGACTGAGCAACAAAAAAAAAAAGGATGTTAACAGTATTGCTATTCAAGAGTGACAAAACGAACCAAAAAAAAAAAAACAGAGAGACATACCTTGCTTCGCCCAATGGTGCTTCTCCAGTCCCATTGTCTCCGGGAGCCCCTTTCAGTCCTGCGCGGCCCTTACCTCGTCCACCACGGCCACCACGTTTGCCTCTACCACCACGGCCTCCTCTTCCTCCTCTACCTCCTTTGGCTCCATCGCACCTAGGCGTCTATCACCCCCATCACCACCTTGATCACCACCATCTCCACTCACGCCTCCATCTCCATCAGGTCCACCCTCTATCACCCCATCTCCTCCAGGTCCACCTTTTCCACCTGGTCCACCTTGGATAGTACCCTCTCCTCCTTCACTTCCTTCCCCTCTAGCAAGTTGAAGACTGTGCAAATCGCGCTGCATCTCTTCAAGGACATCTTTGCCGGGAAAGTCAATGCCAGGGTGTAGCATAGGTGAAATAAGGTTCAAGAGTGATAATCGGCAGGTGGGATGTCTTTTTTGAGGATAATGCTATGATGAACATCAACTTTCCTAGAGAAGGTGCAGCGGGTCGTGTAGAGGAAAGTGTAACGATCCTGCTATAAGGAACTAGTGACAACCGAATTTGTCGTAATCTTATTCTTCACAAAAAAAACCAACAAAAATGCTAAAAAAATCGACCAGAATTTCTGGCCGAAAACAGACAATGGGATAAAGTATGCATGTTTACTCATATCCTTGCAGGCGATGATTAACGATATTCTTATTTACATGTTTGCAGGTTGACTACACCAGACAAAAGAGAGGTCAACCACGACTGCATCGCCTCGTCCTCTTCACTTCTTTTCCACTCTAAACAAAAATTCCTTCATTCAATCCTCCTCTTTCCATCCACCCCTTCCTTCCTTCCTTCCAATACGTGATCACCCTTATCCATTCATCCTCCTCAGTAGTAACCGTCCATATCCTCAGTGCCGACATCAAACAACCTCAATACTCGCAGGATAGCTCCTCCAGACATCATGACCAAGATAAACCCTGTCAAATACGGGTTCACGGTCGGCTTGGCCACCTTGCGATCTGCGTACGATGTTATGGGCTGGGGAGGGCCGCCTGGTATCTTCATCGATGCTCCTGATGGTCTGCGCTTAACTATTTTTTGTTTTTGGCTAATGGTTCGAAGAAATGGAATCGATGGAGAGGCATGGTGGAAGACGAAGTTAGCCGTGTCGCTAGTTTGGCATCGTCTGCTTGCTTCGCTTTGAAGGTAAACTGGCTCACTTTAATATGCCTGCGGTGCTCTTTAGTTCTCTTGATTTTCACTTACCATTACGGGCGCGGATGGTGGGGGATGTAGTGGTGTTGGCCATCCTGTGTGTATTATCAAGATCGAGAGTGTGTGGTTCTTGTATCACTTGTCGAGTTTTGTCTCTTACGCTGCTGTCGAGATATCGCCTTGGTAAGTTTAGTGGTTGGCCGTGGGAAGGATGTTGTATGGGCATTATGAGGTGAAGTTGTGAGTTGGTGAGTATTGCGAATAAGAAGAAAGAAAGAGAAATAGGCAAGCAATAAGCAAGAAGGGAAAGTAGAAGTAGAAGAATGGATACAATGAAAAGTAAGGAGGGAGCAATAGTGAGTCAACCATCATCCTTTACCCTATCCCTTTCACTGTACTTGGGCAAAGTTGATTGGCTTTACGTCCTTCTCTCCCCTTCTAAATCCTCCTCCTCATATTCGAATACAAAACGCGCGCTCAGTCCTTTCTTACCCTTCTATTTCCTCTCCTTCCTCACCCTTGTGCAAGTGAATAGGGGGGTAAGTGACAACTAAAACCATTCATTCCAGCCCTTTGCTTTGAGAAAACCATTTTTGGATCAATAAGGACGATTTATTTGGTCCTCGTAAGGAGGTACAGAAAGTGGCAAAGAAAAATTCTATAAACGATGGAAAGTAGAAAATGAAAGCAAACACGCTCAATCGCGTAGCGTAAATGGCAGCGTACGTGCACGCGAGAAAAAGTGTCGAGATATTTACAGCTTAGGTGTTTCGACAGTCGCGGCGGGGGCAGGGGTCTTGGGCTGCAACCGGACAACTCCCTCCTGTGCAACTGAGATCGCCAATGTGCCGTCCTCCTTGTATATCCTTCCAAAAGTCAATCCGCGATCGCATCCCGAGCGAGGCCTATCACACATCCATACGTCGATGATTGAAAGGTATATGCGTTAGAGATTGTGACAAAGCAGCACCATCGTTTTTTAAAAAAATGAGAACAAAGAGTGCAAACCTACGTTTCGCAGACATAAAGGAGCCACTCATCGGCACGGAAGGGGCAATGGAACCACATGGAGTGATCGAGGGAGGCCATCATGGTGATCTTAGGGCTGGGGCCAGATCTGCGCGAGAACCAGGAGCTGCCATGAGCCAAAGGCACAGTGTTCAGCAGGTTGTGGTCCGATCCATAGGCAACCACGCACTGGTGCAGTGCCAAGGCATCGCCCAACTGACCCTTGCATCGGATCCAGAACGACTGATCTGTCCTGACCTCAGGGTTCATCAACTCCTTGAACGTGTGGCGCTTCGTATCCTTGAACTCCAGCGCCACCGGCTACATCGATTGTCATATGAGGAAACATTAGGTTAATAAGATTGATCTATATACTCTCTCCCTTCAACATAACAACTCTGCTCGTTCATCATCGTGCGCATATATGTTGAAAAGTTACCTCGTCGAGACGAAGCCTCAAAAAGTCCTTGAGGTTTTCGGGAAGTTTGGGGTTTTCGATCATAGCGTGGATCAATTCTTCCTGACTGGGCAAGGTGCTGTGATGAGGAACATTGGGCATAGGGTACTGGTGGCTAGGCGCGCCAGGGCGAGGCACCTGGTAGCTGGCTGTGCACACAAAAATGTTTTTTCCGCGCTGCTTTGCGGTCACCGTTCTCGTGCAGTACGACTTGCCTATTAGATATTGAAGTAAACAAGCGGCGCTGTTAGCGACTGAGAACGTAATAGGTGTCACTCGATTGGATCGGTTGACAATTGCTTTTCTTCTAGGGATTTACCATCGCGGACGCGCTCCACATGGTAGAGGATCGGAGTTGTGTGGTCGCCAGGCAGGAGGAAATACGAATGCAGGGACTAATACAAAGATTCAATTGGGTGCCATGGGTACACAAGAAACAGAGAAGTGATCGAGAAGGCAATTAGAATCCATAGAAGCATGGGTTGATATGCAAGGTGAGCTCATAAGGAAAAGAAAAAAAAAAGACCCAAGCAGAAAGGTAGCGAGCAGTCTTCATTTCTTCCACTTTCTTTGACTGACTCTCCACTCTCCCATGTGGTCTTCGTCTGGCTATTCTTTTCCTTCTGTTCTGTGTTTGCGGATCAATAATTAGCCCCTCCGTCTTTGTCTCTCCAAATCGTAGGCGAGTCCGAGAATTACACCCACAGGCACAAGTGCGGGCAGCAAAATAACTGGGTGAATTCAGTGCACACACACGGAAAATAAGAAAATAGAGTGTGGCTCTTGCTCGTTGCATTTACTTACATGGACAGAGAAATCAGTCGATACAGTGTTCGTTGCAGCAACCAAGGCCTGTCCAACAACATTGCCTCCTATATATTTAAAAGCGCAAAAAGTAATCAGTCCCTCGAGTCGAGTCCGAAGAGAACAGGCAAATGATACTGAGAAGAATAGGTCAAGTAGAGCAACAAAGAAAAAGACCTTGAACTTACCGAAGACACCGCGTGCGCCCATGGGGACCCAGAGCTTCTTGGACCGGTAGAGGTCCTTGTCGATCTCCTCAAGGTCGAGCATGGTCTCGATGATGGTGTTATCTACAGGCAAGTACGGATCCGAACCACGAACCGTTAGTGGATGGAACATAAGAAAAAAGGAGTCGTTGGTTTGGGCAAGGGTGGAACCGTCAGTTAATGAATCTGTGGAGAGAGCGAGGACGTTGGGGTTGAGGTGGAGAAAGAGAGGCTGATCTAAACTCAGCCAAAAGGTGATATGTGTGTGGGTATTCACTTCGCGGTGGAGTGACCTTTTGGTCGACAAAGCTGCTCGCCCTGTTAACGCTGGGGTATCGTAAGTGTCGAAGGGTGTCACTTTTACTCTAATGTAGGCGCATGAAGCAGAAAGAAGGGAACTTACTGGTGGTTCCGTCTGCGTCGGGATGAGGAGTTGTTGAATTGGGATCGACTGTGAGGTGTGTGTTGGACATGTTGCTTTATTGCTTTTGTGTATGAGTGAGTGAGTGAGTAAGTGTCCCGCTTGTTGTATGGAAGGTGTTCTGTCTGATGACAATCAAAGGAATTGAATGAGAGTGGAGAGAGTGGAGAGAGAGAGAGTGAAGTTAATGAAAAAAGTAAAGAGGAGAGTGAGAAGAACACGCTATTTTTGTATGACAACTCTGCCTGCTACCCCCGGCGTGAACCCAGAATATGGTCAAAGTGATATGTAGTCCGAGCCGACGAAAATTTGTCATTCGCACATGGACTGGAGATAAAGGGATCGACTATTTCTTGGACGAGCAGCAATGGCAGTTACTAAACACGGCAGCAACAACACAAATAAGTAGCAGACAGCAGATACCCTATGCATCATCCACAGGCATCATGGATGGATGACGAACTTGTCGATGTTGATGTGCTCGCCGTTATCGTCTTAGCTGCAACTAGTACGATGCTTTGCTTTTTTTGCCAAGGAGGAGTAACTAAGTGAGAATCGCTTCATTACTCGCTAATGTAAATACCCTGCTCTCACTTTTACCTTTTTTTACCGCCACCTTCCCCCTACTCCCCCAAAATTCTCTCTCTCTCGCCCGCCTGCTCCAAGAAATGACAGAAAAGAGTGCGCACTCACATCACATACATACAACAACGTGGGTGAGGAACAATGACATAGTTTTTCATCCCAAAAAGCGCGGAGCAATGTTTATTTTCATTACCACTTTTCTCCTGCCACGCGAGACTCCGGGTAGGTGATTATGCCCATGCGTAAGTGTCCTATGATGTCGTTTCAATAAGGTTCTAGATGACGCCGCGCCAGTCGCAGGCTTGGACGAGGTATTTGGCCACAACCTCCAATCCAGCCTGATCTACCTCATCAAATCCCTCCGTCACTTCACAATCCAGATCCAGCACTCCAATCACTCGCTACGATACCATAAATTTGAAGAAAAAAAACATTAGTACTCTCTACAAAATCACGTCAATTAATCCCTACCATACTTGTTCAATACACAAACAAAGAACCTACCCCATCGAGGATCAAAGGAACGACAATCTCAGAATTAGAAGCAGCATCACAGGCAATATGACCAGGAAACTCATGCACATCCTTCACCAACATTGTCCGCGCCTCAGCAGCTGCGGTTCCACAGACTCCACGGCCAAAGTCAATGTTGGTGCATGCGACCTTGCCCTGGAAGGGTCCCAGGATCAAGGCCTCCTTCTTTGGTGTTGCCGTGTTTGAGGAAGAGACGGATGGGTCGAGGAGGTAGAAGCCAACCCAATTGATGGGCTTCTCGGTGACGGCCCGCAGGCCGTGATAGATCAATGCCGAGCTGTTCGCCAAGTTTGTTACCTATCAATATTCATTCGTAAGCCTAGAATAATTAGCATCCCAAATAACAATTTAGGGATTGCATGCAGTGTCAAAGCTGACACACGCATAAGGCAGTGGTAGCAAAATTGGCTCCTTGAAAAGAAAGAAAAAGGCAGATGTTTTACCCAGTTGCGCTGACCGTCGGTGACTCCTTGGATCTGAAGCTCAAGGTCCTGATAGAACTCGGCTTTGTTAGAAGCTGTCGATGCTGAAATGTTTGGTGTCATATTGTCCTTGTTTCTTAGTATGTCGAAGGTGTTTTAGAGGTTGAGAGAGTTGTTGAAAGATGGTTCTTGTTCCTGCTGCGAACGAATGAGTTTTCTGAACCGGAGCGAGTGAATGAGATTCCTGAATTGGAGCGAGTGAATGAGTGAATGCGAATGAGAAAACGAGTGTCTTGGGAAATAGTGATGGGGAAAGCAGAAGAGAAAAAAAAAAAAAAAAAAAAAAAAAAAAAAAAAAAAAAAAAAGAAAGCAAAGATACCCACGGTTGTTTTGCTATTTATCCAGACCAGCCAACCAACGACCACCAAGGGTCCGTTAGTCATCCATGCGAAAATGGCGAAATCTTGCCTTCTCTCTCTCTGGTTGAAACTTGAAACTCGGCAAACAAAAAACGTAACAAACACTCACTCGCGACGTCTTATCGTCCTCCTTTGTTTTATCTACGCTCTGTCGTCCTATATGAACCATTTCGCAATAGACGTGATAAAAAGCACTCGCACTACATGTAGTGCTTAATTGTATTTTTTTATTTTAGTTTTTTTTCTTTGATAAAAAATAAGAGAGACAAGATGCGAAAAGCGCTTCAAAAATGAGGAGGTTATGAAAAAATAGGAGGACATTATCCCATTCAACAATTGGAGCATGTTACAAGAGACATGAGCGTGTCGAATAGCAAAGAAAGGGTATTAGTCGTATGTCCATGTCCAGAGTCCGGGAATATATCGGTTGATCAACAGTGCGCCAACCCCCCTCCCCAAGATGAATCAAGGAATTTATCTATTCCAGATACTCGGCCAAACGGTCGACGACATGGGACATCGAAGGCCGCTTCTTGGGATCCTTGCGCCACATCTCTTGGATCAGCGCAATCAGCGAACCAGGGTACTTTTTCAATTTCTCCAACGGAGGTCGCTCTTCCTTATCCCGCACAGCCTCGTACAACTGATGCTCCGTCAAGTTGTGGTAGGGGTATCCAAGCTCGGCCCAAGACAGGATCTCCCAGTAGATCAGCCCACAGGCGTACACATCCACCTTCTCCGTGTAACTCGGGTTCGGTGTCCAGAACTCCGGTGCTATTTCCATAGGGGATTGATTGGTCAGTGAGTGGATGTGAGAACCGATTAGTTTTTGTTTTTTCTGGTGGTAAAGTACACTAACAACTGATCAATTGGGTATTGACCACTAATATCAGTTCCTGATTCACTCCTTCCAATCTTTTTACCTTGCCAGTTGGGGGTTCCGCATTGGGTGTGCAACGAGGCGTTAGCCCTTGGTCGGATACGCGCCAGGCCAAAGTCGTTAATCTTGGCTCGGTCATCCGACGAGATCTATGTAAGGAAGGAGTTGGCAAATGAGGGAAGGATCTGTTAGCCATATTTCTTTCCTCGCCTTAGTCATTGTTGTCAAGCGTGCGCAGAGTTGAAAGATGTAACTACATACCAGCACGTTCATGGATTTCATATCCTATATAACGCAGAGCAACAAACAAAAGTAATCACATTAGTCTCCCACACTTGAAGGCACCCTCGTTTATATCTTCAATCCTGCGTTTGTATGATCCATGAAAAAGATCCTTACTCTGTGAATGATGCTGGGGCGGCGAGTGTGCAAGTATGAGCACGCAAGCGCAATATCGTGCATATACATGATCTATGGGAAAGGTTAAATAATAAAAAAAAAAAATGCAGTCAGCAATGGTGATAAAAAGCCGTCGTTGTACGAAGTCGAGCCACAAGGGCAAGATCCAGAATGCTCTCTGTACTCACCAGGCGTCCAAAGGATGGCTTCTTGGCCTTGCGCATGAAATCATACAAATCGCCATTTTCGCACAATTCTAAAAGCATCAGTATAAAACGATAAAAGGAGTCAATATGCTGTGTCTAATTGTCCGTCCAAAGCATCCATTTTTCCGTTATTCTTGCATTCCTGGAGCTGCTGTTTACCTGTGACGATACAAAGGTGTTTGATGTTGGTGCACACTCCAATGAAACGAATGATATTCTCATGTCGAAGTTGCCTATTAAGATTGAAAAAAAATCATCGCATATCAGTAAGTATCTCTGTTATACTCATAGTTACTCTGCAGACAGTGAGCGATCCGGTTTGTTTCTATGACATGCCTCCCACAGGCGAAGAGCACTTACTTCAAGACGTTGATCTCATGCTTCATTTCCGTGATATCCATCTCTGTAAAGTTCTGTACACGCAACTCTCCAATCGCCACCGCCTCCTATCATATGTCAAACAAAAAAAACCATCATCCTTGTTAGCTACCAGTTCTAGTTTCCATTATTACTGAAGCCATACCATCTTATGCCAGCAAAGAGACTTACGCCCATGTAGGTTCCGGCATAGCAATCCTTGAACCCTCCTGAGCCCAACTTGCGTCCAACAACCAACTGCTCATAGGCAATCTCGCCTTGGAAGTTCTCGTCCAACAACAGCGAGTTCAGGTGGACGGTATTGATTGGCGCCGCGCCTTTCTTGTTCACCAATGCGGCTGCTGGCTCGACGGAGCATAATTTGGGTGTTGAGGGACCTGGAATTGGCTTTGCCTTTTGCTATTTGTTAAAAAGAACCAGGTGAAGGAGGGATAATGGTGATATGACGAACGACGGACGGACGGTGATATTGAAGGAGTATTGAGGAGATGGTGAAGGTAATAGTAATCCGGAGAGTTGCGAGTTGCGACAGTAGCAAGAAAACGGAAGTGCCCCACGTCCACCATAATGTCGTAAAAGATTAGTATGTAACGTCATTCAAAAAAAAGAAAAGAGAGAGAGCCACCAAGTTCAATTCAGGGCAGGGTCACATAAGAACGCAAACATACAACAAAAAGAGAGAGAGAAAAGTGTATCATGGTTAGCGGTCATTTCTGAGAACTGAGCACAAAAAAAAAGCTCAGGGTACGACACCATGTATACGTTTATCTCTTCTGTCTCAGAAATAACTTACCCAATCCAAGAGTGCCTGGATCAAAGTCTTCTTGTCACCCTCGTCTGGCAGACCTGTTCACAAGTTATTTAGCCAAGTCAGAACATGCAGAAGGATTGGAGGAGAGGATATGCCATTCAGTGGGAGATGGACACACACGAAGAAGAAACAACAAAGAATCATAACGTCGATCCCGTTGAGAAAAAGGGTAGGGAAGAGTTGTACAGATAAAGTGAGATCCCGGATCAGCCAGAGAGCCGCGAATGTAAACAAATACAAAGAAGAGGGATGAGAAAGATAGATATAGAGAAAGAGAGGGTCAAGGTTAGTCAAACAAGACTTATTTTATCGTGAGCATGGCACAACATCCTCTCCTTTTCGGCATTGCCATTTGCTATGCCCAAAAAAGATGCAAGGCAAAAAAACAAACAAAAGAAAGTTCGAGACACGAGATCCAAAGGAGTCCAAAGAGAGGGAGAAAGAAAAGGGGGGCAAAGAAGCAAAACAAAAAGCAAGGGCGATTGTTGATAATCCAAAGAAAGAACGAAGGGAAAGAAACACAACAATGCATGCCGGGGTAAGCATTGTAACACACTCCACTTCTTCCGAGTGTACGAATGAGAGAGCATTGCGAGCCCTTCCTATCTCTCCTCAATTGCAAAGCCTTGGCGGTGTGCGGGATGCGATTTTTTTTTTGTTTTGAAAGGCCGAACATATGAAGGTAATAAGAAAAGGGAGGGGGAAGCCGCAGGCATTGTTGGTGTCAAACATGACGGGAAAAAAAAGTATAGGATTTAACAACCTCCAAGGATGTTGTTTGGGCAAATACAATGTGAGAGTACGATAAGGAGCGACAAAGCAGTAGCATTGTTCTCCTGCAATCGAACCAATGGATGAAAGTTGTGGCAAAGGAGGAAGAGGGCAACAACATGAGCATAAGGGAGGTTAGAAGAAAAGACTGACCTCGTTCCTGGCACATAACCACAATGTCAGCCTTGATCTTTGCATTGAGCGTCTCCTCCGTCTCGTTCTCGAGTCGCTCGTCTACATGTCGCTCAATCGTCTGGAATCCCTTGACAACCGCCTGCAGAGGTGAACCGGGCTGGATCTCGTTAGGAGAACCAACTCGCACCTGCTCAAACTGCACGTTCACTTTAGCCATCTGCACAGGCGACTGCTGTTGTTGCTGCTGTTGTTGCTGTTGCTGTTGGTAATGTTGTTGCTGCTGCTGGGGGTACGCCTGAGGATGGCGCTGCTGAGGCTGTTGAGCCTGTTGAGCCTGAGGTTGCTGGACTTGATACTGCTGAGGTTGCTGAGCTTGCTGAGCCTGCTGAGGTTGGTGCTGCTGCTGCTGCTTCTGCTGTTGCTGGTTCTGAGGCTGCTGTTGCTGCTGGTTCTGAGGCTGGTACTGCTGTTGCTGCTGCTGTTGAGGTTGAGGTTGAGGTTGAGGTTGAGGTTGATGGTACTGCTGTTGCTGTTGCTGGAACTGAGCTTGGTGCTGATGCTGCTGCTGGAACTGGGGTTGTTGCTGCTGTTGCTGTTGAGGAGGGGATGCTTGCTGCTGCTTCTTCTGCTGAGGAGGCGAGTTTTGCTGAGCAGTCAAGTGGAACTGGTGGAGCTGTTGAGCCTGCTGAGCCTGTAACGCCTGCAGTGCCGGAATCGCCGCCGATGGACTCTGGTGCTGATGATGCTGTTGCTGGAAATGGTGGTACTGTGCCTGTTGGGCCTGAACGGGTGGTTGAACAGGTGGTTGGATTGTAGCCTGGAGGGGTGCTGGTACTGGCAGTGGTGGGATCGGCGCTGCCACTTTTCTGACGACAACAACGGGTGCAGGGGCTGGTGCGGGGATAGGGGCAGGAGCAAAGGCTGCTGTCATTGCCGCTCCAGCGTTGTTAATCTTGTCGACGGGAGGTGAGATCCGCATAGCCTCTAGAGCAGCCTGGGCTTGTTGGTGCTTAACGTCATGCTGGTTGATGGTGTTGTTGTTGACGAGAGTTGGAGCAGCAGTAACAGTAGTGGCGGCGACAGGAGCGAGAGCGGGAATAGGCGTGGGATGATGTACGTTGTTGTTGCCGGTGTGACCATTGACCTTGTTATTGTTGAAAGTGTGGGCGTTAATGTTGCGCGGCAAGGAGGTCTTATCACCACTATCATTGGAGTTGATCGAAGTCTTTTGGCCACCGTTGTTGTTGATATTGTTGTCGACATGGGGACGCGGTACCTCAGCAACGACGGGAGCAGCAGGAGCAGGTGAGGCTCGTTGTTGCTGTTGTGCGGCATCAAAAAACGCAACCTTGGGCACCTCCAACGGAGACCCCCGACCAATTGCTTCAAACGGCACCGATTTTGTGTGTTCCAAGGGAGATCCTTGACGGTACTGCTGAGGCGTCTGCTGTTGTTGTTGTTGCTGTTGGTGATGTTGGTGATGTTGGGGCTGCTGGGGTTGACGAAAGAGATAGTCCACAGGCGATCCTTTTGCGTTCTCAAAAGGCGAACCCCTGTTGGCGTCGGAAGGAGATCCAACGCCCCGTCCGTGCTGCTGTTGCTGCTGCTGTGGGTGCTCAAAGGGACTGGCAGCACCTCTGTTGATGATATTGTTGATCTCAACCGCGGGAGACCCTCTGCCACCAGGAAGGTGTTGTTGTTGTGGTGGTTCAAAGGGAGAACCTCGGTTGACGGCTTCGACAACGGGAGATCCTCTACCGCCAACAGCAGAGGCGGCGGCGGCGGTATATTCAAAGGAGGCGCCTCTTGCCAATTGCGTCTGCTGCTGCTGTTGCCGTTGTTGCTGTTGTTGCTGCTGGGGGACAACTTCCACCGCCGCTAGAGTTCCTGCTGCTGTTCCTCCCGCCACAGGTGATGCCCCCCTGAGTTGATCTGGGTTGCTGTTGCTGTTGTTGTTGCTGTTGCTGTTGCTGTTGCTGTTGTTGTTGTTGCTGTTGCTGTTGCTGGTATGAGTTTGAGCGGTATAGACGGACGTGTTGGTGTTGGCTGTCGAGGCAGTGTTAGTGGTCGTCGTGGCGGTCATAATGTTGTGTTGGTAGTGTTGCTGAGGGGATACCCTGCTCATATCAATGTTGTTATTGTTGGCGACGTGTTGTTGTTGCTGTTGCTGCTGTTGCTGCAATTGATGGTGGTATTGCTGCTGCTGGTGAGGAGAATGCTGTTGTGGAGGAGGAGGGATATATTGGTGTTGTTGCTGCTGTTGTTGCTGTTGCTGCTGTTGTGGGTGCTGTTGCTGAGGAGAGCCTTTGACGGTGGTGGTCTCGAGAGAGGACGAGCTTCTGTTAAGTTCTTGGCTGTTGTTGTGTTGTTGGTTGTAGTGGTTGTTGACGGGAGACCCTTGGACTTGTGGGATAACAGCAGCTGGAGGAGCAGGAGCAGGAGCGGGAGAGGTGGCCTTGGCGGGGATAGGCTGGTCGCCTGGAGGAGTTACTGGGACATACTCTTTTTTGAGCATGGTGATATTTTGTATGTGTTGGTGAGTGATTGTATTTCGAGGAAATAAAGAAAGGAACGGAAGGTATATGGTATCCGGACTTAGTGAGGATATATGTGTGTTTTGTAGGGATAAAGAAGGGATAAGGAAGGAATTGGGAGATGGAGAGAAGGAAGAAGAGAGAGGGAGAGAGGAAGAAAGAAGAAGAAAGAGAACGAGTATAAAAAGGAGTAGAAAAGGGTTTGCAGGAAGAGGGAGGGAAAAGAGGGAACGAAGAGCAACGAATGTAAAAGGAGAGATACATTGAAGAAAAGTGGTGACGGTGGAAAAAGTACAAGCAATTGGTACCCAGCCATCCAGCTAGCCAACCCAAACACTCTTTCAGGGCGCACATACACAAGAGTATACAGGCACACAGGCACACAGGCACACTTAAAAAAACAATCACTTTGCTGACTCGCTTTCTTGCCCAATGTTACAAAGTGTAAAACGAACGCACAAATTGCCTGTGCGCTGTCCTCTTTCCTTCTCTTATTCGTTCCTCTCCCTTATCCACTTTTCTCTACTCCTTTCTTTTGCGATGACAACAGAGCTGAACAGTCCAAAGAAGCGGTCTTTTAAAAACCTGAAAGAAAATGATCCGCTTTACTGCACACAGACACACTTCCACATATTTTTTTATGAAAAACAAAAAAAAATGGGGGACGAACGATAGCAATGAGCGTCAAGGCAAACAGTATAGCCCCATCATCAACAATACTACCACAACAGCAATAACCATCATCACCGTCGCTATCTACAAGAAACAAAAAAAAAAAAAAAAGGCTAGACTGCGGCTGAAATGTGGAAGACAGACAGATAGATTGGTTTGGAAAGAGCGAGAACAAAATAGCCACAACAGATCTCAATGATGCCTTGAAGAAAACCAGACGACGACATCATCATCAATGAACAAAACAGAGAAAAGAAAAAGAAAGGAGAGTCAAATAAAAAGAAAAAAAAATGAAAGACCGACAACAAAAGGGGTATGCGAAGGTCTGTCTCTCTGTATCTGAGTGTTCATACATTCGAGCGTTCATTTTGGATAAAAAAAAGACAGTGAGATAGAAAGAGGGAGAGATAGAAAGAGAAAGGGTTGGCTTTTCTTTTTTGTCGTGTGTTACCTTTCAAGTTCAATTGTCTAGGCACACTCAGGCTCCCGCGTCCACTTCTGTCTCCTGTCCTTCCTTTCTCCCTCTTTTTTCATACAGGTTCAATGGCAACGATGACATGAACTACCGGTGGTGCCGCATGACTATCCTAATCCAAAGGGTGCTGTGGACCTTTTTATCCCAGGGGAAGGGGAGAGGTAAACCTTAGTCTTCTTTTTTTTTCCTTGCAGCAAGCAACCCCGAAGCCAAAAAAAAAAAAATCCTTCTCCGTCTATCCTTCATTTGTCTTGCCTGACAACTTTGTCGTCGCGCTTTGACAGAGCTTTTTGATACCACTCCATTCTGCAGCTCGCACAAAGGGCAATTTACATCCCTCAAGAGAGAGCTATTACATACGCCGACATAGCTTACGCGCGAAATGCATACAGCATCCATCCATCATCTGCCTTGATACTGTTATCTATCATTATTACTCAATCAGAAACAGCGCGTTTATGACCAATGTGAATGTGGAATACAAGGCATTTGATACGAGACATGAAGGAGGATCCAAAGTGACGATGCTTTAATCACCGTTACAAAAAATAATCGGAGGAAGGGACGAGGAGGAATAGGAAGAACATGAGGATACAACTACCAACATTTCATGAATGGTGGAAGTGTTTTCAATTAGAGCACACATATCTCCACGCACCAATCGCTCCCTCTTTACTTTGACCTTTTCAAAAAAAAAAAAAAAAAAAAAAAAAAAAAAAAAAAAAAAAAAAAAAAAAGTGCGCGAGAGTAAGTAGGACCACATTCCAGGATGAAACAACAGGAATGGCTCCCTCTACTGGTTCACGCGAGGGACGGTCATCTTGGGCTGGTGCCTTGATTTTGGTGGCGACCAATTCTATCCTTGTCATCATTACCCAGACCCACGAAAAGAAAAAATTGTCTCGGCACCTGGTGCCTTGTTGGTATTTGGCTGCTACCTCCATTTATTACTCCAGCTACGGTCCACCACATTTCACCATCCTCTCTCACTCTCATTCTCTCCCACTCTCGTCATCCTTCCACCTCTGTCCCTCCCCTCCCCGGATCGATCCTGGATTCCTTTCACTTATCGACCCACGCACAAATCGTTTGCGTCAATCGCCCCAGGCCATCAAAGTCAAAGCCCAGCTCACGAGCCCAGCCAGGGACCTCCGATCCCTGTCGGGCATTCTGCTTGGCGACCATCACAAAGACCATAATCGCCGCCACCTGGCCAATCTCCGAGTGAATCAAAATCGGACCCTGCATAGTCTCGACAAGCTGGAGGATTTCCTCGAAATCCTGGAGTCCAATTTCATCCGCCGACTGTTATTTTGTTGTTTTTCCGTCAGTTCCGTTGGTGAGATGATAACAATTGACAAGGATTCCAGATGAAAGTATTAATATTGCATTTGTCCACGTCCATATGTATGTCCAGTAGAGGACACATATTTAGTTGAAGAATTAAAGAAAAGAAAGAGAAGACAAGTTTAGATGGCATCTGTTCCTTGTATTTTACGTATCAGCCTGTATCTCATATCACATTCACGGTCAAACAAACAAAAAGTTAACAATTGTATAATGACCTTGATGGGATAGGAGACAAAGTTGATGTTGGCGGCAGCCCAGATGTCCTTCTCCTTGGCAAGGTACTCTCCAGGGTTCTGCTTCGACTCCATGCCAATGACTGTCTTAAATCCGACATTAATCAATCCATCGTGAATCTGAGCCTCAGTGGGTGTGGGTGCAAAGGCGAGGTGGTCCGTGATCTTTGAATAGGAGGTGCCGTTCCAGTGCTCGCTCATGGAGCGGACAGTTGTCGAGATCCATGCCAAAAGCTGGTCGTCACTCTCCTCATAGGTCGCTTTTCTGGGGAGCATGGCGGCGGTGATGATGGATTGGAGGACATGGCCTCGGAAGATGGCGAAGGTGGGTGTCGCGTCGATGTTGTATTTCTTAACCGTTTGCTATTTGTGGAACAAGGGTTGAAAGAGAAGGGACAGAGCGATGTAAGTCCTGGTAGGAGAGGCGTGCAAATGAGGCTACAGTATTATTTGATATTACTCTGCTGCTGTGCACAAAAGTAGACATATGTAAAAATTTGTAATGCTGGCGACGTGGGGCTTATACAGCACACATCTAGAGAAGTACTTACAGTGAGCTCGTCCACATCCACATGGACGACAGTTGCAATCTTGGACAAGTCCTCAGCCATTTCTTCAATTCCCGTGGCTGTATATGTACAAGGGCACGAAGTTGAACAAGAGTAAAGCTTTAGTTCTCTTGTAGGCAACAAAAAGGTATGGCGCAATTCCACCCCAATTATTCGAGGTTGGATTACAGCTGTCGAAAAATATGCGAAGTTGTGAAACATGGGTATTGTAGGGGGACAATTAAAAGAAGGACTCACAGAGGCGCTTGCAGTTCTTGCACCATGCAGTGGTGAAGACGAGGATCAAGAGTCGGTTTTGGTACTCGAGTTGGATAGCCTCGAGTTCGTGCTCGGTGTTGGGTGAGAGGATATAGGGTGAGGCCTTGTTGTACTCTGCAGGAGTAGGGCGGAAGGGAGTGCGGTTGGCGGGAATAGGGCAAGAGGCCATTGTCGTTCCTGTTGTTGTTGTCGTTGAGAGGAAGAGGGGTATATTAAAATGAGTGTGTGCGCGAAGGTTGAATGGAGGAGTGTGGATCACGAATGTATGAAAAGTAAATGTCGTTGAGCCGAGGAATGAAATGGAGCTGTGGTGTGAAGGAGAAGAGTGATTCAGGTGGAGAGGAGAAGTAGAAAGTAGAAAGGAGGGGAAAGGAAAGAAGAGAAAGAAGAGACTAAAAATTGTCGTTGTTGAACAGAAAGCAACTCTCTAACTCGCTCATTCGCTCACACTCACTTCGCGCCCAACTCTGTTTTCTTCTTCCCTTTTCCTCTTTTTCGGAAACTGACTTCTGGTTTACCCTGTCCTCATTCTGGCTTTTGTCCCTTCTTTTTTGACTTCCTTCTCTTTATTGCCTTTAGTCTCCAACCAAGGGGAGATGCGATTTGCCCATGGTTGCACAGAAAAGCAACAAGAGAAAAAAAGTCGGCGGTTCTGATGACAAACCACCTCCCTATTAGCCTTTATTATCCTCCTTCTTTCCCGGCGCACATTTGTTTCTTCCCGCACCCTTGAAGGAAAACAAAGAAGAAAAAGGAAAAGAAGGAGATGCGAAGAAGGGATGGAATAAAGTAAAAAACCTCAAACGCCCATCTCGCATCTCTTCTTCTATCACGGTTGTTTGCCGATCGATCCGCATGGCAGCCAGCGAAACAGAATAGAAACAAGGGAAGGAAGTATTCTAATATTTTTTTTCTCATGGGTGACAAATCAAAATATTTACATGAGTTTAGCACGCCATCTTTTTTTTTTTCTTCCGTGCGCCCTTTGATTCTCCCCTCTCCTTTGTGTACTCTACTCTCGCCGACTGACAAATCAGGTTTTTGTCACTCCGATTGGGTTGGATTGCATTTCCTTTTTATCCCCTCTGTCTTTTGTTCTCTCTCTCACGCACACTGTTGGGCGATGCGCCACTGGAAATTCAATTGGAATTTGGTGGCTGACAAGGAAGACAAACGCGCTCTTCTCTTTCTTCGCGTCTCTCCAAGGATTGGCATGTTGACTCACGTTGTTTTGACTCTGCGCTCATGAAACACGATGCATAAGAGCAAAACAAAAAAAAAAAAAAAAAAAAAAAAAAAAAAAAGTCGCTTCTAGAGAACCATTCTCTGTTGTTTATTGCACCTACTTCCACCAGAGGTGTCCATTCCAGCTGCAAGTGGTGGCGAAAGAGAGTGGCTGTCGACCGTGATTATTTTTTCTTCTTCTGCGGTAATGCTGATCGTTTTTTGCTTTTGGTCAAATTTATTTCTAATCTCTTAAGCGCACAGAAACAGTGGTCAGTGATGGTGTCTGGATGGGGATCGATCTTCCGCTGATCGTCGATCCTCTTACGGGTGAAAGAGAGGGGTACCATCATTTGTGGAGTGTCCCGACCATCATGGCCCGCCTCTTTTTTGATTAATGCTGATACAACAGTGAGAAAAAAAAAGAGGAAAACAGAACAGTCATCAAATCATCTTGAACATTCTTCTTCTTTTCACACTAGTGAAACCTTGAAAACATACGCATTGAGACATTCGCGGGTAAGTGGGATCCGAAGCCAGATGGGATCCAAGGGTACAGGGGATCCGAGGCAACTTTGTTGGTATATGAGTCCATGGGCACATAGTATTGAAGGCCTATGCATTCCTTGGAATGTTATTTGTTGATGGTGGAATTTATCACTTGAAATTTCTCTTCAAAAGAACAATATGTGACTCTTATTCATCCAACTTCTTGCTGTGATCAACTATGCCCGCTAACTACGCCATATATGCTACACCCTAAGACCACATGAGGTCAAGATGGAACTCATCCCTCGCGGGGAACAATACGTCAAGCAACAGCCTAGCCTCGCCCTGGCCTACGTAATTCTCCATGTCGCGCTTCAACAACTCGTCCACAGAAATCGAACCCGTCACCAGTCTCGTGAATGACAGTGGTCTAAACCCTGCCGTTAACACCAATTCTTTCTCCTTTTCCTCCTCCTCCTTCTTCTTCAACCCTGCCTGATTGCGAGCATGAAACTGCTCCACTGCCTCGCGGGCTACTTGTTCGGCAGTCTTGGGCTTCCAATCCAACACCTCAACAATTTTTCCTTTTCTCACGACCATCTCTAACGCACGGCCACTCATCCCTTCCAGGCGCTGATAAAAGTTCACCTGCAACCTAGCGTTCATATCCCTACAAACAGCAGACTCCTGCAATCGCGCTTCCAGTACGGGTGCAATTTTCAACAGGAACTTGGGCAAGCTAGGGATCCGGGTGTAAAATCGGTAAGGGTCTCTGACAGGTCCAAGCTGGTTGCGAGCATCCAACAGCAAGGTCACTGGATGGGTCGGAGTCAGATCGATACCGATGTTGGTGAAATCAAGCGCAGGGTACTCGCCGCGTATACGAAGAGCCATCTCGGATTCCAGCGGCAGGGTGTCGTTGTTGAGTTTGGTGCTGTAGCATTCATAATAGGGCCGATCAAACTCCTTCAACTGGCTCAACACCGACGCCATTGACTCTCTATAAGTCACCGCACCGTCACTGCTCGCGTAGTCTTGATGGTCCAGTGTAAACACCTTCCAGTTCCAGGCATCAGCATCCAAACAAGTCAGAGAGATGCCGACATCTTTTGAGGTCATGGAGTCGACTACAATAGCAGCGTGGTGGTGTGCATCGTGGTGAGCAGAGATGTTCTTGGGTGAGAGGGTCTCGACTACAAACTTCCAGAATGTCAAATCGTAGTGTATGCCCAGCTCGGCTTTGGAGAAGAGGCAGTTGGGCTGGCTGAGACGGATGAGATACGGGATATCGGATGATGTAGCTTCCCGGAGAACGAAGCGAGGCTGCTTCTCTTCAGAAGGGTAAAGGGTGACAATGTCTCTGAGAAGCCGAGCCGATTTTGCAGGCACCGCGTTCTCATACCCAAACTGCCTATTTAGAAATGAACATGAAAATGAAGAGACCGTGTCAGAAGAGACTTCATATGTAACCTTGCGCCGGATGAGAAAAAGCGAGCAAATCTTACTTGTAGAAGTAGGGGATACCGGGGATGAAGAGCATCAAATCACCACGGGCCTCTGCTGCGGGATGAATCAGATCTAGGAACATCCTCCTCACTAGACCTCGATTGCGGTACGCTGGAAGTGAACCAACAGCCCCGGGCATGCCCCACTCCATGTCGACAGACCCAAAGTAGCCAGAGACCAACATCAGACAGGTCACAGCGACCACAAGGGGTCTTAGAGATTGACCGGGTTTGGGTGCCTGGAGGACGGTTGTATCCTCGACCAGAGCGAAATCGTACTCGGACATGTGCGGATGCTCTCCACTCATCAGTCGCCTCTAGGAAGCAATAGGGTTAACTGCTTGTTCTCACGACCGTCGTGTACGAAGAAGGAGGAAAAAGGATGCAGTGATGCTTACCGTAAATCCGATGAAAAACTCGTTCTTGCCTGGCAGCTGCCCTTCTGGGACGTTACGTCCCATGTTCTCAAACTATTGTTACAATAAAAAAAGGAAGAGTGATGAGTGGCACTGATCAACGATACTATCTCCCATTTGCCACCTAAGAAAAGGATTCATCTGTACCTGAAAGGAAGTGGCGAGACACTCGGCCACAGCATCTTTATCCTCTGCAGTTGACCATCTCATGACCAACCCATTTCCGAGGTCGATTCGTTCTGGACGAGGGACTAGTTGGCGTTTGAAGGTGGAGCTCGTATTAGTAGCTGTGTACATTGTTTGGTAGCGTGCTTGAAGGAATGAAGAAGAAGGAGGGGAGAGTGCGAGAATATGTTCAAATGATCTGCTGTCCCTTTTTAACCATTTCTCACGTTGGGCAAAACTGCGGATTTTTGAGTTCCAGCGTTTGGGTTTTTTCTTAATTGTACAAACTCTTACACTCTTTTGAAACAGGTTGGGAAAAATGTCAGTGGGGCTCAATGCGAGTGGAGGCAATAAGAGGGACATAGTATACCACGTTAATTGAAGAGAAGAATGACACGAGGAGTAAAAGGAAAGGACGACTATGGACTCAAAAGGCAATCGAGTTCCCATAGAATGAATGTACCCCGACAGCCATATTTTCTTCAAGGCAGTGCACTATTAATGTAGACAAAGACAATTGATTAGATCTGTACTCCACCCCTCTCTCAGACGGCTCTCGTCCTGGCACACCACTATCTGGTATGGACCCATTCATGCCTTTTTGTATTTTATCGTTGTCATTCTTTCGAGCGTTAAGTGTTCTAACATCTGCCTTTATCCCGTGCAAATAGGCGACATCCATGCTGGCATCAAACGGGTCACGGACAAGTTTTTTGCGCCTGGACGTATTATGGAATTTCTTGTCGACTTTGCAAAGGGCAAGGGACATCCTCCAAGCACAAGTGGACCTCTTGAAGGACTGCCTACAGTTGGGCGGCGACAGTTCGCCAAACCACCAGAGACTCGACCAAGTCTCCTGTTCTTAGACCTTCCTGATCCTGCTGTACCTGATTCAGCATCACGAAATCTTGCATCGGCTTCAATCTTGGACAAAGTGAAGGACAACAATCGCGCCATCATCCCCTCTCAATTACTCCCTAAATATATAGCTGTCTTCGGTGTCTCTGGTAAGTCTCCGCTAGCAGTGAGCCTTGGCCAACAAACCCCTCTGTTCTACAATACTCATTTTTTCCGTATTTTTTTGAAATCCATGCTTGTGGCAGAACCCGCTCTGTCTTGGAATTGCTGTGCCAGCACTGGGGATTTTACTTCAATGGCTCCAGTGACAGATTGGAGGCCTAATGATATGGCCACTCTGCTCTCCACGGTGCAAGAGTATTTGTATGATACTCGGCGGCCTTTTACCGTTGACCGGCAAGTCAACAACGCCTATGCAAGGAAGGCGACACTTTTGATTTTCCTTGCTCACATCCTCATTTTCAAGTTCTGTTTGAATGCCTCCGGCGGCAGCGAGACTTTTACCAGCGCTAAATGGACTCTACTACAAGTGTGTCCTCATGCGTTGTACAAGGACATACGCAATCTTCTCGCCATGAAGCTTTTTGATCTTGTGGATCACGATGAGCCACGTATCTCAAAGTTGGCCCGCGATGTATACGAGGAGGCGAAAGGCTCCCTCCTCAAGAGTGGATGTCAGCCAACAATTAAGGACGACACCAGGCTCCTAGTGGTCCACGACGAGGCGCAGCTTCTTAGCGATGCACTCAATGGCCCCTTCCAGTCTATGTCGTCATCAGACGAGTCCCCACGATCACTACTTAACCCTATCCTCCACGTGTTTCGAAACATTGGCGAGTATCAGCTTACACTAGTTACAAGTGGTGCTGGTTTGTCAATACCCTTTTCTGGATCCAGAGTTCAGGTCCTGGTCTGAAGAACAAGTCCAAGATCTTTGAGTGTAAGTGATCCAACATGATACATGCTTGTTTGTGTGTGTACCTCGTCTTCAGTTGAAAAGGTTCAAAGCTGAATGGAGAGGTCCGTTTCCCGTACTAGCAGTTTGGCTCCTTTGTTTTTTTTTACTCTTCCACCACCAGTTCTGGAATTCCCATGATGGACTGACCGAGAATCGATAAAGATGTACATTTCTCGAGTTCAGGAGAGTCTCTAGAGTGATGAGTCCAAGCTGGCTTTGGACAAGCTTATTCCTCCGGAGGCTGTTGATATGCGGTTCGAGAATTTTGCAGGACGCTTTCGTCCAGCAATCCTTGCGGCTAGTATGTCTCTTTGCGTTGCCTGATATGACCTCAACGATGAAGTGAGGTGACAAGCTACACACTGAGCTCTTTCTCATTTCTTACCATCTCCTCTGATCACTTTCGTTCGATAGGAGAGCATAATGGAGCGCAACGATTCGAATGGGTGGAGGAAGGTCATCCAGGATACCGAAGACGACTTAGTCTCTTGGAAGCATCGACACATCAAAGGCAATCTGTGCTACGAGATATCTCGCCTACACGATAAGCACAACAAAAGAAGCACAGGGGAGGGCAGTGGGGGCAGGGGACAGGGGAGAGGAGGGATATAGGGAATTGGGAGGAGGGAGGGATTGAGAGGGAAGAGGATATGGCCAGGGGATATGGAGAGGGAATATAGGGAGAGGATATGTGGAGAGGATGTGGGAACAGGAAGTGGTGGGAGGAGTTGGGGATATGAAGAGGAAGGTGGGAGAGGGAGAGGAGATATCAACTGCGGAAATTGAGGAAGTGGTGCCAAAAAGTTTATCATAGGGAGATATTAACCAGCTTGTGGCAGCCAAGCGTTCATAGCGACGTTGCTTTTTGATCCTTCGATGTCGGCTCTTCCTATCATACTGAACCAGAATTCAGTAAGCGTTGGATTGTTCACTCACTAATAGGGAACAAGAACTGGGGTTTAGACCGTTGTGCGACAGCTTAGTTTTGCCCTATTGCTGAAATATTGTTGCAATAGTAACTAAACTTTGTCCTCAAGGAACTGTTCATTCGGATAATTGGTATTTGGGCCTGCCTGAGCAGGCAATGGTCCGAAGCTATCATCCGTTTGGTTTTGACTCAACGCCTTCAAGTCAAAACCCGTGCTAGAACGCTACGATTACCGCCTTGTGCCATTTTTAGTTGAATACGAATAGACCCACGGTCCAGAATCATACGAACGGTGGGGTCATGTTGAGCGGAAATACTTTGTGAGGCCCCCACTAATGTTAACCTCAAATATTGTCAGGGATAAATCCATTGCAGACGACTTTAATTGAACGGGGTATTGTAAGCAGTAGAGTAGTCTTGTTGCTACGATCTGCAGAGATTAGGCCCGTTGTTCTATAGATTTGTTCGAAAGAACATCATCTCTCCCTCTCTTTTTCTTTTCTATTCCAGAAAAGTAAATTAAGCGTAGATACTTAAATATAAGCTGTTGGAAGTTGCAAATACGCACTACCTGAATGTTTTTTTTTGTCGGCAATATCGCCCGCAGAAGGCTTTGAAATTTTATTGGTTTTTATGACGGGCTTTGACTACAGAAAGACATAAGAAGGGGAGGTAGTTGGGATATTGAAGCTATCCCAGGCTGAAGAAAGATTGATGGGACATTAAAGCCGTCCACGGCTGAAGGTAGAGAGATTTTTTTGACAATATTAAAGCCATCTCAGGCTGAAACAAGAGAGAATTTTACGATTTTACTGGGATCCACCTGGTGTAAGTGGTTACACTGCACTCCTCTTGTTGTGGCTTACAAGAGGTCCTGAGATCGCACTACCTGAATGTGGTCTGCTTTCATCGCGCTCTTATATAAATCTTTTAGACTTTAAGGGACTCTTAGTAAGGTTTCTACACCCTCGCCATTTTATTGGAAGTCAAGAATTTCGAAGCTCGTCATGATCACTGTCGATCTGGGCCCGAGTGTCCTATTAATAGCCTCTAGTACATAGGGAGCAAAGTCGTTTTCCCTCAGGTTTAAAATGAATAGAGTCGAGTTGGCCTTGAGTGCTTCGGACAGTTTCAGAGCTCCTTTGACTTTGATGCTGTTGTTCCGTAAATTCAAAATGGTCAGACCCGAGTTGTTCTTGAGTGCTTCAGACAGCGCCAGAGCTCCGTCGAGTCCGATATGATTGTGCTCCAAGCCCAGCGTGGTCAATGTCGAGTTGTTCTTGAGTGCCTTGGCCAGCGCTTGAGCTCCATTGTGTAATGTGTTGTCGAGGCATCACACCCTAAAGTCTACCATATGCACCACGTTATCCTTCCTGTGTATTCCCTCATTATTTATTTCCATCCAAAATGCAACTGATATTAAGAAAATTTAGCTTTTGTGAGGAAGGATCCGCATCTATGCACTAGACCCGCCAATCTGGCGAGGTACAGACTTGGCGCGGCCGTTGATCCAGGCTTTAAGACTCTTGCCGGGGCCATTGATCGATTTGCGGAAGGTGGCAATAGTCCAGGCTGGATTTCGACCTGGCAGGTGGGAGCGGTCAATTGAGTAATCCCAGGCAACGTCCTGCTCGATCTGCGTCACGTAAGCATCGATACGCGCATCCAAGACGCCATTGTTGAAGACGCCCTTGGTAATAGTGAGGAGGATATTCTCAAATTCCCGGTTGGTGTCCTTGTTCTCGTAGATGACCTTGTTCACCAAGGGAAAGTCGGGTTTGCCACCACCGGGGAGCGTCTGCCCATAATCCTTGTACGTTGTTTCGACGCCTGGACGGTTGCCATTGCTGAATGTGTGGTCGAAGTCGGTGGGGATGAACTGCCAAAGCTTGCGCTGTGGATTGAAATACATGAGATAGTTATTGGCCCTCCACCAAAACAAATCCCAGGCGCCGGTGAGATACTCAACTGCCATCGAGCGCAGGTAACCTTGGAGATCGAGGTGCTGGTTCCAGTAATCAACGCCCCCGGTAGAGGCGGAATTCCAGTCTTGAAGGTTTTTCATAAAGGCGATGAGCTGCTTCATAGGCTCATTCGTAGGGTTGTCGCCGAGGATCTGGTTTTTGTAGAGTCCAAGATCGTAGTCGGCGGTACGACTTCCTTGGTAGCGCAAGGCCGCCCAGCGAGCCGAGCCCGATTTGCCCGAGTTTATCTTGTACAATGAACCCAGGGCCGACACGTCTTTGATTTCGCCGCGATGAATAGTGTTCATGAGGAAAGGCTCCTCAATGTCTTCTATCATCAGGAAGAAACCTAAGGGTTTACCATTAGCGTAAACACGCACATAGCTGCCTTGGGTTGATGACACGCCGACTGAGTTTAGGATATCTGTGTACAACTTTTCGCGGATCATAGATGGATCGGTGCGCTGGGCACGTAGCTTGATGGCTGGCCGGTCGAAGAACGTCTCACCCTTGGCAATGTCGAACTTGATACCCATCGATACTTTGTTGTACTTGCGCGAGGCGTGGCCAGAGACCTTTAGCTCCACCTTGTCGACCAAATAGACATTGTTGGCGTTGATAAATTTGAAGCCGGCCGCCAGTTCACGGTTCACTAGTGGATGGCCCAGCATGTCATCTAAAGCGGCTTGGTCAACGGTGAGGTGGATTGTGGCAATCTGGGAGTCGTCAAAGGCTTTGGATGGCTTGGGACGAATGTCCTTGTAGACCTGCTTGATTGTGGGCAACCTCGTGATTGTAGTCTTGCGATCAAAAAACTCGTTCAGAGTGGCAGAAGCCCCTGCGTTTTCAAAACTACGCAGGGACTTTTCGCTTGTGACCACAGTGCCCTTGTTGTTGAGCTCTACATAGCGGTAGTTCGAGGAGGCTGATGCACCAGTAACCACACCAGACCACAGAGGAAATGCGGTCTTCGACGTACGTAAAGGGTACAGCTTCTTGTCAATCTCCACGGCGAATGAGTTGTCTGTAGCGCCGGGGAAACCGATTACATTGTAGGTTACTGTAATGGTGGAGGTAGAGTCATTGTGATGATGCCGGCGATAGTGGTTGGAGTGATCAAATAAGAAAAGCAGAGGTTACATAAAGAAACAGATTGTCTGTGAGTACTACATTCAGGCACTGCGGTTTTCTACGTGTATTCAAGGATGACCAGGAGAGAGCGGGTAGGTATGGAGCTGATATGAGTTCATTTGATGGGATGAAGTGGTACAAATAATGTGGTGAGGATATCTTTGTGGGTGAATAACGAGTGGCGAGAAAGCACTTGATGCCAAGCTCATGGAAATAGAAATGGTACTCGATACCACCGCCACACCACTATGACCACGGCATAGTAGAGAAGCCAAGAGGGTGGAGTAAAGGATACAGGACGAAGAATCTTACCGTCAGCGAAAACACTGGAAACCACGGCCAAAAGGCCCGGGAGGAGGAGGGTGAGGATGATCATTGTGTATGAAAGAAGGAATAAAATACAAAGAATGCAAAGAGCGTAACGAAGTGATGAGACAAGAGAGATAAAGGATGAGGGGAAGAGAGGATGAAAAGGAAATCGTTCGAGGGAATAAAAGGAAGAAAGGACAATGTAAGATGGGTGGTGGAGTAAGCGAGGATCAAGTGACAGAGCTAAATATGGCCGTGGAGCCAGGTCTAAAAGCTCCATGGTAATGTAACCGACGAGAGAGGGTCAGCATGATGTGTACCCAGTGCCCAAGGGATGTATAGGACAGAAATAGTTCCACCACATGTCGTGTGCAGTTTCATCCTCCTTCTGTGAGCGCAATCATCTTCTTTCTATCCTCTCTACCCCTCTGCTTCTCTACTTCTTGCTCTCCTTTCTCCCTCGCCGCATACATGCCAGACATGCCAGACATGCCAGACTGGGCTCCCTCTTAAGTACAACGTGAGCCCTTTGCCGTGAGGTATCCCACCCCTCGATCCTTCATCCTTTCTCTCCTTTATATTCTTTATCTCTTGATTTTCTTTTCTTTTTTTTTCACCCCTTGATGCTCACCTTTTCCCCTCATTCTCTTTGTCCGTCAGCTGGCTTTACTCCCCACCCCTTAGGTATGTTCTTTCTCTCCCAACCAGATAGTGCCTGTGCAATTGGTGCTGCCCCCTCGCGTATCCCTTAAACTGTTTGGTCAACAAAGTTGTCTATTGTATACTATTCGATTTAGTCAATATTATTCCTATGTTTTAGGAGATAAAACAAAGTTCACTCTCGCTGAATAGCCTCATCTCTCGCAGTCGAAACGACATTTGCTAAAGCCTCATAAAGGGTTACCATAATTCATTTACTTGGGCGCCCCTTCAGTCCAGTAAGACCGAATAACCTTACTTAGGCTTGGTTGTGTGGTATACAAATCGAATGATATGCTTCTATCTTGCGCCACTTCTGCCACGTGCGGATTGAGCCATGCGAAAATTTACCGTACTAGTTTGCATCACCTTGTTTTCAGTAATCACTTCGGCGTAAAAGTGTGATCTCAAAATCTTGATTGGTAATCCGAACCAGTACAAAGAGGCCAGAAGGAAACGCGTCAATAGCGAGTGGTCTTGTACCCGATAATCAAACGACAAAACTAATGGGTATTATCAAATATGACTTTAAAGAATATCAAGAGATGATGGAAACAATAATCAAAAGCAAAGAAAAATCAAGGGATTGGAAAAGACAAGGGATGATGGAAAAGAAAATTTAAGAGATTGGAAAAGGAAAGGGGATGCTGAGAAAAAGGAAAAAGGGGAGGGCGCCAAAAAGATCAAGGGTATAGAGAGATGGTAAAAGGCCAAAGCATGATAGCAAAAAAAGGAATTGGAAAAATCAAGGACAACATTCATGGACAACATCAATGGACTACACAAATGGACGACATCAAAGGGCAACACCGGAAAGATCAAGGGGGTGGAAAATCAAGGGATAGGGAAATCAAGGGATGCTGGCTAAAGATCAAGTTTTTTTTTTTGATAAAGATCAAGGGAATGCGTTGAAGTCAGGGAGGCTAAAATATCATGGTATACTTGGAAAAGATTAAGAGGTTCTGGAAACATCAAAAAACTGAGAAAAGTGCAAAAATGGATACCTTCAAAGCGAAAGATCAAGAGAGAACGCCAAGGAATAAGACCAATCGACAACTCCAATGGACAAAATCAATGGACAACACCAAGAGACAGCACCAAGGGACTACACCAAGAAACAACGACAATGAACAACATCAAGGGACAACATCAAAAGACAACGTCAAAAATAGCATCGAGGAGCCATATTTGGAGGAGGAATGAAAAAAATAAATCAAGGGATGCTGCTACGACCAAGCGGGCATCGATATATCGCGTGATTAACAAACCGTCGAGGTAGTATATTCTCTTCAACACGACATCTACCAACCTTCTTCGGTCTCGTATGCATACGGCTGGACAACCAGACAGTGGCCAAGCAGTTCAAAGGAAGTGGGCAGTGATGGCACGGTTATGTGGTGAGCGTCAGGGGTCCATAACAGTGGAGTGGGTCAAAGGACACGACGGCAACAAATGGAACGGGAGAGCGGATGTGGAAGCCAAGGAAGCGCAGACGCAGAGAGGAGAAGCATGGCAGGGAGATATGGCCGCCCAAGACGATATTAGATATGCAGTAACGATGGCAAGGGTGACGCTCGATCAAGACACAAGGCACCTACTGAAGATGCAAACCATGAGACGCTGGCGTCAGGAGTAGAGGGCGCTAAAGAGAACCAAGAAGTCGATCAAGGACTACAAGGGCACGGACTGACTGGGCACTCTTTCCATCATACACAGCAACAAACCGGTGAATACATTTTTTAGCCCACAGCAGGACACACGGCTACGCAGCCACCGAGTCAAGAAGGTCCATGGAATGCTCCCTACCATGGACGCCCTACACGCTAGACGGCCGGACCTATACCCAAATGATATCTGTCGACAGTGTGAGGAGGAGACAGAGGACAACGAGCACATTTGGACATGCCAAGCCTCTAGGCGGGCATAGGCGGGCATATGGACGGAGGCGTTTGGATTACTGAGCAGATGGGGGGAATCACCGCAAGACACTACAACAAGGAGAGGAAAAGAAAGCGCAAGTTGGGAGAGCTACCACCTAAATAGATCGTCTGGTTGAGGCCGAGGACGAGAGATTGTAGAGAAGCGCTGATACGAGTGGTCGACGGAACCGGGCCTCAGGGAGGAGGAGGAGGCCCAATAACATACCGCGTGGGATGACAGATGGATGGCCTATCATCTGTACCGAGGACTCGTTCCCAAGGCCCTTACCAAGGAATGGGGCAAGGTCTTCAAGAACATGCCCGAGAGCGTTGTTCAACACAAATGCCGCTTGTTTTATCGGTTCGTCGAGAGAGAGGCACGAGAGACGCTATGGAAACTCAGGTGCGAAGCAACAGTCAGATGGGAGAAGAATGGCATCACACAGAGACAAAAGGAGAAGACACCAACCGAGCGCAGACGAGGGGTATGGAAGCAGATTTACGGAAGAACGCAACGAGAGAACGAATGTTTGTGCGGGAGAGATGTGGAGAAGCACGAGGCAGGGCGGTGCCCAGGTGAACAGAGCGTGGCTGATCAAGCAGTCATCGATACCCTCCTGGGCTTGAGGTACACGCATATTATGGAACGGCAAGAAAACATGACAACCAAAGAATTTGAGGTGGACGATACCTAGTCCCCTTGAGCTTGCTCCTATGAAGAGAGAAAGGGTCACCCGGAGTTAAGCGCCTTGTAGCGTAGAGGACGGGTTGTGTTTCCTCAACAGCAATTTCCTTTTTATTAGTTGGCTTAACACCGTGAAGTAGACTATGTAGTCGCACGAGCTGCACTTAGACAGTTCCAACTTACTTTGGATAAACTTGATGCGTTGCCACTGGACGAGCATCTCTGCCTTGGAAAAAAAACCCCCCAACCTTCTTGGGTCTCAAAAACACACTGATCGGAGGGTGGTTTTGTGAAGGGATAACTGGCTTGTGGCAGCCAAGCGTTCATAGCGACGTTGCTTTTTGATTCTTCGATGTCGGCTCTTTCAATCCTTGCATCATTAGAATTCGATGTCGCGTTGTTGCTGTTGCAAAATAAGGTGGTGGCTAGGCAGCGAAGGCGATGCCTTAGATTAGCAGTCATATTCTTTGTAGACATAGTGTTAGTAGTGCGCCCAGCCCTCTTGTCTGCTCTTTGTCCTTTTACACATCACTTCTTGGACCAAAGCAGTACTGACAAGAGTTTCGTTGGCGCGCTGCAGGTACAATCCCCCTCTTTGATATTATGCATAGAAGGTCCTTTTACACATCACTTCTTGGACCAGAGCAGTATTGACAAGAGGGGGTTTGTACCTGCAGCGCGCCAACGAAACTCTTGTCAGTACTGCTTTGGTCCAAGAAGTGATGTGTAAAAGGACCTTCTATGCATAATATCAAAGAGGGGGATTGTACCTGCAGCGCGCCAACGAAACTCTTGTCAGTACTGCTTTGGTCCAAGAAGTGATGTGTAAAAGGACAAAGAGCAGACAAGAGGGCTGGGCGCACTACTAACACTATGTCTACAAAGAATATGACTGCTAATCTAAGGCATCGCCATCGCTGCCTAGCCACCACCTTATTTTTCAACGGTCACTAAATTCAAAAGGACATCTCAAGCGAGAAATTTAGTAGCCTTGCGCATGACATATTGCGTTTACATGCCAGAGAGCAAGCCCTTCCCCTTCTTGCCACCGCCACCGCCCATCCCAGCCGCGGAGTTTATGGCGTCGCCCACAATACTGACACCCTTTGCGGGGACGGCGAAAACGGGGCCGATTATGTCGATGGAAAACAAACAAACAAACAAAAAGGCAGATGACCACTCCACCACACTTCACTTTCCGACTATCCTCATGCCGCGAACTAAACAGGAGCGGGCTAAGAAAGCACCAGTGTATGATGGATGGATGTCATAGTCTGGGCCTGCACTTATTACACAAACATCGAACGAAGTACCTTTGTGAATATACACGTAAAAATGATAACCGATGCGTGCGACGAGCGTCTCCCTGTGGGAATTGTTCAGCATAGGGGATATGCAACGCTACAGGCAGAGTCTGAGAACTGATGAAGTTAGAACCACCGATGCACTACAATAAAAACGCAATCAACACAAATTAATATCTAGCTCTCTTGAATAGAAGATCTGTAGCTCGAAGGGTTGATGGACTTTGGGGGATGAGGGATGAGTGAGAAGTTTAGGTGGTAGTAGTAGTTTACCTTCAATGACTGAAGCTATTGCGTGTGTGTGCGTGTTTGGGGGGGGGGAGAGAGAGAGAGAATGTGTGTGTGTATATATAAGTATGAAGTAAGAAGAGGGAAGAGGGAACGATGAAGCGATAAACAAAGAAAGAAGGGTATAAAGAGAAGAGTGATGGACAACAAAGGGGAAGACGATGAGTGTGGAGGGTGACAAAAAGAGGGGTATAAAAGTGATGAAACAGGCGTGAGAGTGAGGATGAGGTTGCTCACGCATGAGCTTGTTTTTATGCTCTAACCTTATTTCACGTCTCCAACTGCACTGTCATAGCCCATGCACCTGCCCCTTCTCAGGCCATGACTCTGCCATCTCTTATGCACAACACTTTTCTTCAATTTTGCTCTTATTCCTTTTCCAACTCCTCCTTTAACACCGCCATTACTCATTCACTCCTCCATCGACATCTGCCCACCTCATCTACCTTTTTCTTCTTTTTCTTCTTCATCTCCACAACCCGAACAAATACAACACCGGGTCACCTCAAGTCAAAGCGTGCATCCCACTTCAGGAACATCACCAGGCAGAAAGACCTCATTCATCCCTCCATATTCTCGAGATCCTGGAGCGCATCGTCTCCTTTATCAACACACCCACCGACAACCTCTCAATCCTCCAACTCTGTCGACAATGGCACCGGATGTTCCGCCACCTCTTTGTCTGCGAGGTCATCATCGATTATGGACTGGAACAACAACAGGGTCTCCTCTCCTCCTTCTCATCAAAAGCATCGACAGTAGCGCCTGAGAAAATGGGAAGGTTGCGTTGGTATGATGGACATGGCATATACTATCGACCACAGTATAGCGATCCGCACCAGGAAAGACGCTGGCAGGCATTGGTGGACGCTCTTCAGAATAGCTACGAGTTTACCAAAGGCGATAGAAACAGCAACCGAACCCGCGGTTGCTCCTCGCGGATGGTGGTCCACTTCGACACCTGGAGATCAGTGGAGGTCAAGACCTTACAGACAGCTTCCCGATGCTACTACCCTTCCTGGGCTCATTGACGCGGCTGTACCTCCTATGGGGCGGACTTGAAGCCTCCATCTCGTTGTCAGACGTATTTCGATCCTCTCCTCTCCTCGAGATGGTCTCGCTCACACCCCGGGATTCATCCTTGTAACAGGACTCGAGTCCATTCCTGCTGGAGCTCTGCCCCTGTTGCGGTCCCTCAGTCTACCTCGAATAGATCTTTACAGTGGCACCTCGAGAACTTGCTCTCGGCAACACCCAAACTCGAGGCCCTTCGACTGGTCGACGTGCGCACCAACGACACTGCCTCGACACAGTACAGTCTCTTGCGACTCGTCCAATCCCTCCAGGATCGATCCATCCAACTGTCGATTTTCCATGTTCGCCCCACAGCCTTCCACCAAGGAGTTCTGGACTTGGACTTGTCAGACGTAATGTATGAGCTGGATCCGACTCTGACTGGATGGAACTTCTGGGGAGACGACCTGAGAGCCAAGATCCTTTCGTCTCTGAGAGTCTTCCACAATGTGGTAACGACGCTCGAGCTCCACGACCTTGATCTGTGCGAGACATGACCCAAATGCTCTCTCCATAAATACCTTTGCGAGTCCCCATACTTGCTTCATCTCCGGGCTCCCAGGACTGCAATCATGGTCGAGGCCCTGGACATTCATGTTCGAGCTCATATCACCCAGGGAGTATCTGGAAGTCGATGAGAAGAACAAGGACAAGGTGGAGAGAGATTGAAGGAGAAACCAATTCTGAGCCAGTTGTGGTCATGGACAGACACAAGTGTGGATGTGTCGAAAACTCCGGACGTTGCACTGCTCAATATACAGTCGAACCGAGCCAGAGCTCATGTCGCCAGCCCGGTTCCAAATCGTCTTTGGGTACCTCTCCAGAATCTGTTCCACCTTGCAGGATCTTTAGATCAGTCTTCCTACGCGACAAGGCGGGAATAGGGTCATAATATATCCGACGCTGAATTTGAGGTTGGAGAGTGGCCTGTGTCTTTTGACAAGGATGAAGCAATTGAGGATCTTAAGGCTTGGGTCAGAAAAGAGAGAGTCGTCCTCTCGACCAAAAGACCTCGGGTGGATGTTGTCGGGGGGAAGTCAGAAGTAGAAGAAGGAGAAACACCGGCAAAGGGCTTTGAGGAGGTCGACAGTTGAGGGTTGGGCTGACTGGCTTAAGACCGAGGAGGCGGATGATATCCACTAGAGGCGTGCTCTTATGACCTGATGATGGAAACCCAAAAACGATCCTGTCGTTACTGAAGAGCCGTGGTTGAAAGAGAACTTGAAGAATATGGGTCTCATGTTGGACGTCAAGCTGTTGCTAGACGGGATGGATTCCCCGGATGATGACAATGGGTCAGAGTATCCTTGTTGACCGGCGCTTCGTCACATCTCGTTGAATTTCCCTGAGGAGAGTGTCCTGTCGCCTGAGAACGAGTTCCAGCGTCTCTATGCTTCTCGATTCGACTTTATCCGTCTAGGCCGTTAATCTCCTTTTTCTTTTTGTATTTGTACGTGTGGTCTCGTCCAAGAGAGCCCAAAAAGTAAATAAATAGATGACACCCTCCCTCTGTTCTGTTTTCCTCTTTTTCCTTCTTCCCTCTCAATCCATTTTCCCCACCAGTTACAAAACGGACACCAAAGTCGAAGATACGAACAGCAGAGCGAGGACACTCAACTCGCCCCTTCCCCTTCTCTCTTCCTTCTCCCTTCTCTCTTCTCCCTTCTTCGTCCTCCGTCCAGCTCCCCGCTCTTCATCACTCACTCAGCAGCAGACGATAACAACCAACAAGGATGTTACCACCTCACTCCCCGCTAGAGATCCCGGAGATCCTCGAACAGATCTTCTCCTACGTCGACGAGTCCACAATCGAACAATCCGTCAGCAGAGTCAATCGAACATGGTTCCTTCTCACTCGTCACCGGATCAACCAGGAACTTGTCTTTGATACGAACCGCCGTCGGGGTGATTTCAACACCGTAATGGCCCGATTGCCCGAGGCAACTAGGCTTTGGTGGCATGCAGAGTATGGCCGGGATAGGATCAATCAGTGGAGGAAGCTAGTGAGGTTGTTGAAGGTCAAGGATTTGCGGTATCGGGAGAGTAGGGGGGGAAAGACGGGGGTGGCGGTTGCTTCACAGCAAAGACTGGGAGCAGGAGCAGGAGCAGGAACAGGAACGGGAACAGTAGGAGCAGCAGGAAGTAAAATCCAAGCGGAGAGGGAGTACGGGTACAGAGACCACGACCTATTACGAAGCAGCACCTTCAATGAGAACGTCGCCTGGGTCATGCAAGAACGACCGCTACTTGAATTACGATTAAGCGGGTTTCTGAATCTTGATCTGCGGTTCCCTCCACTTCTTCCATACCTCAAATTCTTGACGGTCCTAAAACTGACTATGAGGATGGAGACTGATGTTCACCTACAGGCGGTTTTGACGCAGTGTGGGTCGTGTCTGCAGGTGTTACATGTCCGGACCACATCGACGCTGCGACTTATTGGACCCTGGATTCCGAAGAGGTTCCCGACACCGTCGTTCATAGAACCATTGCCTGAACGGTGGCGGGATCATGGTTCGTACCACTGGAAGCAAGGCGACAACACTAGTCAGGAGCAGGAATCGCCAAACACTCTGGCTTTGCGAGAGTTGGTCCTGGAACGGGCATACTTTTTTCAGACCAGTCTAGAGACCCTCCTCTGCTTCACGCCTCACCTCGACACCCTCCACCTCATCGAACTTAACCGTCACAGCTGGATGAACCCAAACCTACTCGAGTACGATCAACGCCGCCTCATTCGTTTCCTCCAGGACCCCAACTTCCCACAAAAGCAAATCCTTCCCCTCCGATCCTTCATCTTTTCTGTCTCCTCGACCGCCTTCGTCACTTCTACCGTCGCAGCCATTGCTAATGTCGAACAAGAAATCAAACACGCACAGTCAGAGCTATGCCCAGATTCGAAGGAGTGGACCTTTTTTACAGAGGATTTGTCGTTGCCGTTACTCAAGTTCTTGAAGGAGGATGTGCAGAATGTGGTGACGACGTTGGAATTGAGAAATAATAATCTGCACAAGTTCTCTCCAGACCCGGTCTTGCATCGGTACCTGTGTGCCTCACCACATTTGTTGCATTTGCGGGCCGAGAATACGTTTTATCTGGTCGAGTTGCTTGATATCCATGGACGGATGGAGATGGTGAATTCCAGGATCACCAGCCAAGGCGGAGTCGCAACAACACCAACACCAATCGGAGGGCGAGGAGCAACAGGAAGTGGAGGAACTTTTAACAGTACGATGGGACCGCCAGGGATCTGGGCCTGCAAGAACCTACAAACCCTCTATATATCCCTCCGCTCCGCCTCCAACACAGGCTCTTTCACCTACGCAACCACCACAACCTCGACCAATCCTTTCTCACTAACAACAACACCCAAAATCAGCTCCCGGATCGTATTCGGCTACATCGCCCGCGTTTGTCCCAACCTACGCGATCTCAAAATCCGCTCCGCAGAGAACTTATACTGGGCGGCTTGGATCCCCTTTGGCCCGCGGGGATCCATGACCACCCGACAACGGCTCTTACTCACCCTCGATTCCGGTTTCTGTCTCCTGGCGAGGCTAAGAAACCTTGAACAACTCAGTATCGGGTTTATTTCCGGGTCGGGCACGTCGTCTAGTTTCTTGAGCAGGAATATGGTTTGGGGGTTAGAGCCCGTAGATCTGGATTGGATGTTGGAGAGAAGCGGTGGGCATGGGAATGACGAACAGAGGAGGAGTAGGGAGAGGAGGATGGCGAGGAGAAGGGTTGTGGAGGAGAGGTGGGAGACGTGGTTGATGGAGGAGAAGGTTGTCCTTCTCCAGAAGGCCATGGACGCCAGTTGGTGGATCAGTCGGACCCGCAAGAACGTCGACCATGTCACCGTTACTACCACTACCACGACTGGTAACAACAAAAACAACAACCGATCACCGATCCGAGGAAGGACTGATCCTGAGATCCATGAGCAGCTGAAGGATTTGGGGCTGTTGGTTGATGTCAAGAATATGCTTGAAGAGATGGAGACTGCGGACGAACAAGAAGGAGAAGGTGGGGGAGGAGGGGGAGGAGGAGGAGGGGGAGGAGATGGGTACAAGTACTGGCCGATGCTGAGGTGGATGCGGATATATCATTCCACAGAATATGGGCGGTCGAGGGAGAAGGAGGTCAAGCGGATGTTGACAGCTCTGCAGGAAAAGTTCAAGGATAAAGCGTGGTAATTATTGCAGTGTGATCATGATACAAGTAAAATAGCAGCGGAAGCCCACTGTGACAGCGAAAAAGCCAAGCATATATGCTTAAAATTATTATATATAAATATTTCTGTTGAAGATTTGAGAAGCTGCAACTAAGTACCTATTGTACAATTTAGCACCATGGTGACTAAAGGCAAAAGGCAATACCTTGTAAATTTAGCCGCAAATGTGGCTGCTTTTATGGGCTACACGGTGTAGATCATGTTTTCAATCTTCATGGCTTAGATTATTTTTTTTCTTTTTTTTTGTCTGGTAAAAGAAATAATAGGAAAGATGTGTGGGTGAGTGGAGGTTATGTATTTTACTCCCTCAAAGATATAACGGTGACAGTGTTGGCGGCAATGCTTACGGGTGTAAGGTACAAATGTCAATCGCACTCTCGACTTTTTATTATGTATGGAATCTGTTCCTGTGAAAAGAGAATGGGATAAAGAGTTGAGAAGGTTTCATAACCAGCTCTCTGGGTCCTGAAGCTTGCGCTGCAAGTACAGCACCAACGCCGACGACGACGGTAACTCTCCTTCGCCCTCAGCGCCTCTTGCAATATTCCCACCTCCTTCACTTTCTCCCTCACTACCACCAACAACGACAAAAGCCCCAGATCCAGTACTTGTCAGCTGATGTAAACTCTGAATCTCCGTTTTCGCATCCACTTCCAACATCCTTGCAATCTGATTCTTCCATTGTGTATGCTGACAGATATACGGATGCGTCGTTAATAATCGTTCCAGCTTCTTTCGATCCTTAACCGTCAGTGAGATAAACGCCTCCTTGAGCCGACATCTCGACCTCTCTTGCTCCTCGTCGTTCTCATTTTCCTGTTCTTGCCCCAGATGTGCTTCATTAGAGGTAGTGCAGGCAGGTCGTGGGTTGAGGACGAGGTCCCAATCTGAAGGGAACTGGCCAAGACATTTTAACGCGGGCACGGCAAGGTTGGCGTTCTCGTAGGCTGACTTGATCGACCCGCAGCGGTAAGTCAGATAGATCTCGATTCCTTGCGGGTCACAGTCCATTAACGCCAGTAGCGGGATCTCCAAGGGTGGTGGTCGACGTGCTCGCATTGAACTCTGACATACACTCGGCACATTCACCGATGACCTGCCAACATCACAATCACTGTCGCGACAATCGCCACCATCACCAGGAGAAGTATACGGAAACTTCCTAAGATAAACCCCACTCAGAACCATCTCCGAAAGAGCCTTTAACAACTGCCGCACAACCTGGTCTGGGTACCCTTTACTGGTCAACAGGATACAAGGGCCATGAGTCTCATAGAACCCCAACGAAATTAGGTTACTGAACGTGGCCTCCTTTTCGATCACCAGCACAAACCGTGTTCGAGGATGGATCTCGATCTCGACAATGTCAGAGAACCGGACAGGAATCGGGACTAGGGTGTTATAGTTCGTTTGAGAAAATCGGCTGTCTAGTGGATCACATCCTTCTTCCTCTTGGCGTTGATGTGATTGTTTGTTGTTCGATGATGTTTGTGCCTTTGAAAACGGCGAGTCCGCAATCTCCTCATGCAACCATGGCAACTGCCCAACCTCCTCGCATTCCTCACATTCCCCTCCTCCCTTAACACCACTCGTTTCTCTCTGCCTCCCTCCAAGAGCCTTAACTAATATCCGAACAGATCCAAAGACAACACTCCTTGTGCCCGCAACAACATTCAGACTCGACCGGGGCACCTCGAGCGTACAGGCCAGATCCTCAACAATCCCATCGACAGCAGGTTGGCACCCAAACGTCATTACGTCTCGGTAGTACGTGTCTCGTTTGGAGGAGATCGTATCCTTGCAGACGTTTTCGTGGATCAATTCTATGGCGCGGAGGATCCGGCTTGTGCGACTTGACCCGTACACGGAGCGTTGTGTGAATGGAGATGATGGTGATGATATTACGGGTGGCGGTGGCAAAGGGGACTTAGTTGCAGTAGAGATGTTGAAGATGCCATCGACCGTGGTCTTGGTTGACATGTCACCATTATCTACTCTCCTTTTTTCCTTCAGCCCTGACCCTTCCACCGCCTTCCGTCTCGTTCCACTGCTCGTAGTCTCCATCGTCTCAGCTCCATCACCCTTCACCTCCTCCTCGTCCCTCTCGACCTGCTCCACCTCTGTATCCTTCAACAGACCAACACCATCAGCGTCCTCATCTCCAGAATGCACCATCACTGCGTCAGCAGCTCTCACCCTCCGTCGCCTGATAACACCCACTTCCTCATCATAAATAATCGCATCCATTCGACTCCTGCAGGCTAACTCAATCACAGGCGGTACCCCCAACGACAAGTCGTACAAGAACCGACCCGCCAACCCTTCTAGTTGTTCAAGGATCCAGTCTCGCGGTTGTTCTATAGTCGACATGAATTCTGTTGCTCTCGATGTTGTTGACGGGATTGGTGTTGTTGGCTTGACGATTGGTGATGTTGACCGTCGTCTTCGTCGGTGTCGTCGCTGACGTTGCTGTTGTGGTAGCGTTGAGGTGAAGGATGAAGAGCGGGAGTGGGGAAAGGGTGGTGTGGCTTTTATTGGTGGTGGGATGTCGTTTATGAGGATCTGATCGCTCGGTGGGCCGAATTGTGTGGGTTCATAAGAAATTGGTGGCGCAACCATAGTCTGCCAGGGATCAGACAAGCCAACTGTTGTCATCGTAGTCGCAGAGAAAGTATCGTCCATGTCCTGCTGTACGTCAGGCGCTCCCTCTTCCTCACCAACATCGCACAGTCTTCGTTGCTGTTGATGCTCGCCCTGAAGAGTCTGTTGGTAGGAGATCTCGACATCATCACAGTCGCAAAAAGAACTCCATTTGAACGACGACAACAAAAGACCTTCCGCATCCGCGTCCTGATTTCCTTCTCCGCTCCCATAGATCTCTGTTCCATGCGTTGCTCTTGTTCGATCCGTGGATCCCCATTCAAAGTATCCTCCACTACTTCCTCCTCCCTCAGAGCTTTCTCGAGATTCAAGGCAGCTCTCATGAATCCACTCGTCAGACCCATCAGGATGTAAAATCGTCGAGTCGGGAACCGCTTGCTCTGGCAACCATACACTTTCTTCCCCCATTCTTTCGTCACTATCATCGTCTGCCTCATATGCTTCGAAACAGAAAGCATTCACCCCATCTGGAGAGCTAGGGCTGTCCACAAACTCATCTTCCTCCTGCAAACTCTGTGGGTGCAGTCGACCACCGCCACCAAAATCAAAGCCAACGTACAGGTGCTCATCCGAGTAGAGTGGCGTGTCTAAAACTTCCTGCTCCATCCCCTGCTCTCTCCCCTGCTCTCTCCCCTGATCCTTCGAAACATCGGACGATGCTTCTCCTATCTGTCTCCTGGACCATTTGTCCACTGCTGGTGAGCTGAAGGCGTCCCAAAAACGAGAAGGAGAACATATTCCTCTTCCTCTTGTCGGGCTAGACATGAAGTACTCCTCTTCCGCGTAAGTCATGCTGGTGCTAGAGCCAAGGAGCCGCTCAAACTCGTCAGTCCCGATCGTGGAAGAGCGTTCCTGGCAGAGATGCTGTTGCTTTGGGGGTGGATCGGTGGAGTGGAAGAACATTTTAGGTGGCAACTCTGTCGAGTGTGAGGAGAAGAGAAGTCAAAAAGAATATAGACCCTTTTTTTTTTTTACCAAGGTAGTGATGGGTCGTCTGTGACGACACATCAATTTTATCCAATTGAAAAGTGGAACTGTCTAAGTGAAGCTCGTACGAGCACATAGTCTACTTCACTAAGTAAAGCATACTAAACAGTACATCGGTACCTGAGGACCACAGCCCGTCCTCTTACGAGTCCGGACGACCCTTGCTGCTTTAACGCGAGCTCAAGGGATCTAGCCGTCTTCCATCTCCAACTCCTTGATGACCATATTGCCTCTCCTCTCCATAATATCCATGCGCCTCAGGCCCAGAAGGGACTCGATGACTGCTTGATCAGCCACTCGTGTGTCGCGCTGCTCGCCTGGGCACCGCTCTCCGTCGTGTTCTGTGTTGGCTCGTCCGCAGAGGCACTCATCCTCTCGGAGTTTCCGTCCATATATTTGTTTCCACCCGCCGCTTTGACGTTCGGTTGTGCGTTTCTGTTTCATACTGGCCGTGATGCTGTTCGCCACCTCCCACTTGACCGTCACTTCACATCTGGGTTTCCATAATCGCTCTCTCGCCTCCTTTTCAACGTACCGGCAAAACAGCCGACTCACGTGCTGAGCAATGCTGGGCGAGATGTCCTTGAACACCTTGTCCCACGCTTTTGCTAGGGCTATAGGCACGAGACCTCGGTAAATGTGGCTGGCTGTCCATGCCTCCTCGGTCTGCTGCTGCCACTCCTCCTCCTCTCCTGGCTTCTCGACCACCGACCACAATGCCTCGCGGCACGTGCTTGTTCTTGGCTTCCTCCAGACGATATCCGGCGGTGGTGGTTTTCCTAGCTGACGCTTCTTCTCTCTCTGCATGTTGAAGTATCTTGTGGCGGTCGCTCCCCATCCATCCACTTGTTTGAAGGCGTCCTTCCAGATCTCGTCTTGTACCTCCCTACTCTTGGGGCACGTCCAGACGTGAACGTTATCCTCCGTCTCTTGATCGCACTGTCGGCATCGGTCGTTCTCGTACAGTTCTGGGCGTCTGGCGTGTAAGACATCCATGGTTGGTAGCATCCCGTGGACTTTCTTTATCCTGTGGCTGCGTAGACGTGTATCCTGCTGAGAACTGAAGAAGGTATTGACTGGTTTGTTGTTGTGTATGTTGGAAAGAGTGCCCAGCCAATCGGTGCCCTTGTAGTCCGGGATCGACCTCTTGGTCCTCTTGAGCGCCCTCCACTCCTGGTGCCAGCGTCTAAAAAGAATATAGACTCGCGCTAATCATATACGCCTAGGTGATCTGGGAAGCACACGTGATTACTTAGAAAGCTAAAAACGCAGAGAAAAGCACCTTCGACAGACAGACGACCAAGCAACAACACACAAACACAAGCTACTATCATCTTTTTGAGATTGTAAGGGGTTTTAATGTACAAAGATCTCTTTCTAACAGAGAAGGTAAAAAAGCAATGATGATGGGGAAGTATGCTAAAAGATAAAAAAAAATAAGAATAATAAGGCAAAAAAAAAAAATGGAAAACGGTCTATAGATGGTGCTTGGGCTCCTCAAAAGTCGTCAATCGTAAAGAATATGTACGTTTCTAATGCTTTGTCGTCGTCGTCGTCAAGTTCGAATTCCTGCTTTTTTCCTGTCATTATTTTTGTTGTTGCGAAAGGATTCCTTGGATCCAGTTTACTCGTAGTCGCTCATGGGAGGGCAAGAGCAAACCAAGTTGCGGTCGCCGTAGCTGTCATCAATGCGGGAGACAGTGGGGAAGAGCTTGAACTTGTGGAGGTGAGGCAAGGGGTAGGCGGCCTGGAGACGGCTGTAAGACTTTGTCTTCCAGAAGTCATCATCCTTCATCAAGACAGCCAAGGTATGGGGAGCGTTGTTGAGAACGTTGTCCTTCTGGGGCTGCTTGCCGTCCTGGATATCCTGGATCTCAGCACGAATGGCAATCATGGCATCGCAGAAGCGGTCGAGCTCCTCCTTGCCCTCAGACTCGGTGGGCTCGATCATGAGGGTGTTGGGAACGGGCCACGACATGGTGGGCGAGTGGAAGCCGTAATCCTGGAGACGCTTGGCAATGTCAATGGCCTCGATACCGACAGAGCCGAAGGGACGGATGTCGATGATGAACTCATGGGCGCACATGCCGTTCTCGTTAGTAAACAAGACCTTGTAGTGCTTGCCGAGGCGGTGGGCCATGTAGTTGGCGTTCAAGAGAGCAATCTCGGTAGCGTTCTTGATACCCTCACCACCCATCATCTTGACGTAGGCCCAGGAGATGGGAAGGATAGAGGCCGAACCGTGGGGGGCGGCAGAGATGGGTCCGATGGCTTTGTCGCCTCCGGTGGCAAGGACGGGATGGCCAGGGAGGTAAGGAGCCAAGTGAGCCTTGACACCGATAGGGCCCATACCGGGTCCTCCACCTCCGTGGGGAATGCAGAAGGTCTTGTGCAAGTTCAAGTGGCAGACATCAGCACCAATGTGGCCGGGCGAGGTCAAACCGATCTGGGCGTTCATGTTGGCTCCGTCCATGTAGACCTGGCCTCCGTTGGAGTGGATGATCTCGCAGGCGTCCGAGACAGTGTCCTCAAAGACACCGAAAGTGGAGGGGTAGGTGACCATGAAGGCAGAGAGACGGTCAGAGTACTTGGCAGCCTTAGCCTTCAAATCGACAAGGTCCAAGTTTCCGTTAGCCAAGCACTTGACAGGGACGACCTCCATACCGGCCATGGCAGCCGAGGCGGGGTTGGTTCCGTGGGCAGAGACAGGGATCAAGCAGACGTTGCGCTTGGTGTCGCCACGGCCCTCGTGGTAGGCACGGATGGTACGAAGACCAGCATACTCTCCCTGGGCGCCCGAGTTGGGCTGGAGAGAGACATCATCGAAACCGGTGATCTCGGCCAAGTCGCGGCGGAGCTCCTTGAGCATGATCTGATAACCCTCGGTCTGGTTGTCGGGAGCGAAGGGGTGGATGTTGCCGAGCTCGGGCCAGGTGACGGGGATCATCTCAGTGGTGGCGTTCAACTTCATGGTGCAGGAACCGAGAGGGATCATGGAGTGGGTGAGCGAGAGATCCTTGTTCTGGAGGCGGTAGATGTAACGGAGCATCTCGGTCTCAGAATGGTAAGAGTTGAAGATCTTGTGGGTCAAGTACTCCGAGGTACGGATGAAGCGCTCGTCGAGGACCTTGGCGGGGCTGGACTCGGTGATGTTCAACTTGTTGGCGATGCTGAGGAGATCGGGGGTCGAGGCACCGTCGCGGGTGAAGACCTTCATGAGCTGCTCCAACTCGGCCTTGTTGACGGACTCGTCAAAGGTGACACCGACGGTCTGAGCATCGAACTGGCGGACGTTGATACCGGCAGCGAGGGCCTTCTTGACGAGGGCGTCAGCACCACCCTCAACCTTGATGGTCAAGGTGTCGAAGAAGCTCTCATTCTCGATCTTGTGACCAGCCTCCTTGACACCCTCGGCAAAGACAACGGTCATGTTGTGGATGCGCTGGGCAATCTCCTTGATACCAGCAGGTCCGTGGTAGACAGCGTAGAGGGCGGCCATGTTGGCGAGGAGGGCCTGGGCCGTACAAATGTTGGAGGTAGCCTTCTCACGACGAATGTGTTGCTCACGGGTCTGGAGGGCAAGACGGTAGGCAGAGTTGCCCTGGGTGTCCTTGGAGACACCGACGAGACGACCGGGCATTCTGCGCTTGTGCTCGTCCTTGCAGGCAAAGAAGGCGGCGTGGGGACCACCGTAACCGAGTGGGACACCAAAGCGCTGGGAGTTTCCTAGGGCAATGTCGGCACCCCACTCACCGGGGGGGGTGAGCATGGTCAAGGCCATGAGGTCGGTGGCGGCGACAACCTGACCGCCGTATCCGTGGATCTTGTCAGCAAGACCCTTGTAGTCGGAGACGTTACCGCGGGTATCGGGGTACTATCAGGAGTGGCAGTGGTGGGAGAGGAAGATAGGGAAGGAGATAGAGTCAGTATTGACAGTCGAATGGTTTGTTTACGCTGTCACACCCGCCAGCAATCACATGTGGAGAGAGGGGAAAAGAGACAGGGTGTTTGTAAGAATGGACCACTGTTTGTGCGTTTTCCCTTTCCTGTTAGTGCTGCTGTCCACGCTCAATTTTTGCTGCTGCTCTCTTTTTTTTTCATTGTTAATATTTCATTCTGGTATGCTCCTTCCATCCTTCTTCCTTTCCTCTCCGTATTCCATAATATTATTCGACAAAAGGTGCCTCCTTGCTGTTTATGCTTGTGTATGTGTGTTGCTTACCTGAATCAAGACACCGGAGAGCTCACCCTTGATGGCCTCAAAGTCAAAGTCGTGGTGGTTGCCGACGACGACCTTGATGTTGAAGGCCTCAGCACGGGTCTGGACGACAGAGATGGTCTGGGGGTGGCAGTTCTCGTCGACAAAGAAGGTGTTCTTCTTGTTCTTGGTCGCAGCCCAGCACATGATCATGGCCTCGGCAGCAGCGGTACCTTCGTCCAAGAGGGAGGCGTTGGCGATCGACATTCCGGTAAGGTCGGTGACCATGGTCTGGTAGTTAAGGAGCGACTCGAGACGGCCCTGGGCAATCTCGGGCTGGTAGGGGGTGTACTGAGTGTACCTATGTGTCCATGCGGAAGAAAAGATAGAAGGTTGGTTAGCATATGTGAAATGGATATGGATTTGGAATGGATCTCCATCCACGTCAAAAATCAAGCGCAATTCTCTAGCTCTGTGCTCCCCTGCCTTATTCCTTGGATTCCCCGCTTCGCGTGAGATGGCGATATTCCTTAATTAGGCTTCCCTCTTAGTTGGAGCTGGAGCGGGCGCCCAATTATCCATCCCCTCCGGAGTGAATTGTTCACTTTCAATCCTGTGTCCTTGCTTTCTCTGTTGCTTTCTCTAGTGCTTCGTCCTTGTTCCTTGCTGTTGTTCCTTGTTGTCGCTCCTCGTCGTTGTTTCTTTTGTTGTTGGTCGTTGTTGTTTTAATGTTTGGCATGTCCAATTGTCCTGAAGTTGTGCTTTTTTTTCTTTTTCTTTTCCTTTCTTCTCCAAGAGTCCATATGAAAAATGACAGAACGAGGAGGAGGTCCGAGTTGCATATTGCCACTACCACTTCAGCTCTCCACCTTTGTTTCATTTGATTCATCTCCCTCTTTTTTTTTTTTTTTTGCGTTCTGGCCTTTTCCCCTTTTGATCCGCTGCAACAAAGAGATAATCATGAACAAATTATAGACTTCAATGAAGAGACGTACCAGCCGGGGTTCTCCATGACGTTTCTGAGGATGACGTTGGGGACGACAACATCGGTATAGCCCATTCCGATGTAGTTCTTGAAGACCTTGTTCTTGGAGGCAATGTGCTTCAGACGCTCGAGGACTTCCTTCTCGGTGAAACCATGGTCAAGAGCAAGGGCACGGGTGGAGCGGATACGGTCAGGGATGGTCTTTCCGGTGAGGCCGTCCATGTCCTTGAGTCCGATAGCGCTCAACATCTCCTTAATCTCGCCCTGGGAGGGACCGTTGTGGCGGCGGACAAAGGTGTCGAGAGGAGAGAAGACGGTTCTTGCGGGGGGCTTCTCGCTGTGGAAGGATCGGAGGGCAGATCGGATAGAGAGGGGCGAGGTGGCCTTGACGGGGAAGGCGGTCGATCTTGAGGCGACGATGGGAGTGGCGGTGATGCGCTGGATCGACGCGGCCATGCGACGAGCGTTCCTTTGTGCGATATTGGCAATCATTGTATATATATAAGGGAGAGGGGTGAAGGTAAGTTACAAGGAGGAGAATGCTAGTAGAAATGAGATTACAATGTATGAAGGATAGGAAGGGAAGGGAAGGGAAGGAATATGTAAAGTAGAGTAGAGAGTGTGGGGTGGAGTGGATGAGAAGAGAGTAAAAGTAGAGTAGAGAGGGGAGGGGAGGAGAGGAGTGAAGAAGAAAGAAAAGAAAGAGAGAAAGGTAGGAGAGGAAGAAGAGTGAAAAGAGAAGAGAAGAGCGGGAGACGATCGTTTATAAAGGAACAAAAAAAAGCGAACAAAGACAGGATGGAGACGGAAACAGAAGGAGTCAAAATTAAAGAGAAGGATGCTCAAAGGAAAGGAAAAGCTGTTCTTTTCTTCTTTTTACTTTTGATGTCCATGGATCAACATCATGATCGCCTCGAATCGAGCTCTCTTCTTCCTCCTCCTTTCTTCTTCTTCTTCTTCACTCTTCCATTCACCCTCATCACTCCTCATTCTCCTTTGTCTCTTTCTTCCTTCTTTGCTTGCCCCAATGTTCGCCTTTGTTCTGACTCTTCTTTCTTGTTCAACATCGAGTGTATTATTCACAAGCAACCAACCATCCATGCTCATCTGTTCATCAGACACACCCGCTTCCACCGTGTCAAGAAAAAAAAAAAAAAAAAAAAAAGTTTAAACTCTCGGTCGGTCCCTTTTTATGGATGTGAATGTGAGTCTGTGAGCCACAGACACAACTCTTCTTCGTCTTTTTGTTTGCTTTTTTCGTTTTCCCTCTCTTACTGGCGAATCATCCTCTCTTCTTTGCTTCAGGCACGATGATTTTAATTTTTTTCAACGACCGTCCGATTCATTCCGCCTTATTCAATCGCAATAGAAAAAAAATTGGTTGGCAGAGTGGAACGGCCGTCACATTTGTCCTACACGTGACCGTGGGCGGATACGGATCGATCTCGTCGCTCAAAAAACTGGTGGGGGGAAGATGAAAGAGAAGAAGGTTTACGCTTTTGAGTTCGGGATGGGAAACATATATATCTCTCTCTCCACTCACTCACTCACTGCGTAGAAATGTTGCCCGAGAGTTGCCCTTTGTGTCCAGCAGACAGATCAAACCCAACACACACAAAATCCATGTCCGTGGGGAGACAGAAAGGAGCACAGAAATAAAAAAGAGCGGGGGGACCTAACGGATTGATTGCTTTGACCGTTCACCGCTTTGCATCCACTTTCCCTAATTCTTCCCTTACTTCCTTTACGTTACTCCTGGATATTTGTAAAAGTCCATGAGTCAATTCCGTTTGTCCATCTTCCTATGTAACCCGCTCCACATCGTACATATACATACACAAACCCGGAGATATCCTACTCTTCCCCCTGAAGAAGGTATGAATCTCGCGTGGCAAACTCCTCACAATTAACAGAATTTGGTGGCAAACTTGTGGCTTAAAAGTGATGTTTCTATTTTTTGGGGTGTGCTGTAGGTTGATAAGTTAGCGGTAATCAGGCCAACATTCCTGTTGTCCTTATCTAACAATCGGCTTGAAGTTCATTCGTATCCAAGACTCTCGAGGAAGGCATCTGTGCATCTGGTACACTGGGCAAAGTTCCTGTCGAATCCTCCCTGAGGGCCATAGTAAGGATCCTTGATAATTCTGTCACCCTTTGGATCGTAATGGCCAAACATTTTCACTAGTGGTAAAGAAAGAAGGGTAATTTTGTCAATCGTTTAGCTTCATCGTGTTCATGGGTATTTTTCTTTGTTTTGTTAGTTGATCAGCTTCATATTCATAAGTATTATTTTTCTCTTTTGCTCAAGAAGAGAAGAGGAACAGAGCTGTAGTTGAACATGTATGCTTCAGAATGGCAGGTATTTTTTTCTCTCTGCTCAATATAAGAGGGAAAAAGAGCTGTTGTGCATCTATGCGCTCTTCCGCCGTCTTTTTCGATTTCCAAACACGCGTTCGATCTGCTCTCATTTTTGTTCATGTCATGCTGCCAATGGCTTGTATAGCCATTGGCCGATCGATTAAAAAAATTACGCTAGTCCCAAGGAGACAAACAGAGAGCGTGAGACACACATACTCTCACAAAGAGCAGGTTTCTGGTTTTTCTTTCACCCCTTGTTGTTGTTATTGTTGTTGTCATTAATGGTTATTGTTACTTACATGTTGCGGTGTACTTCTTGGGCGCCATTTCCTTGAGATCTCGCAGGTTCTCCTCATCCATGCAGAGAATATGATCGTAGTATGTGAAGTCGTCCTCCCTAACCTGACGGGCCTTGTGCTTCATCGGCACTCCATTCTTGCGACATGTCTCTGCAGATCGGGAATCGGGGTTCGATCCAACCTAATGATTTGTTAATTCATTCCGTCACCCAACAAAAATAATAGCAGGAAGATGGCTACGTTAGTGTCATGCTGTGTGTTTTTTTGTATGCTTTCTTTCTTTCTCGTTTCTTGTCCTTGGGTTTTCGTTCTTGTGGAATGTAAGTCAAAAATTTGGAAAAAAAAGAGGTTCGTTGTTGTTTTGCTTGGAAAAAAAAAAAAAAAAAGAGAGCAGAGGGCGAAAAACAACATAAAACTTACGTGATAGGATGCGGTTCCTGCACTGTCGACCTCGAATTCCGCACTAATGCCTCGTTTTTCAATCGCATGCTTGAACACAGCTTCCGCCCTATTTTTTGTAGGTTTGAAGAAATTAATGGCAGAAAGAAACAGAAAAAAAGAAGGGAATAAGAAGGTCAGTCAAGGAGGCGGGGTCAATTAAGTGTGGTTGGGCTGTTGAATTGTCCTGTCGCTGGGCATAGAGCTTTTCTGGTATAACAAATATGTTGGAAACTCTGAATCGGGTCATTCATGAATGGAAATGGGAGAAAGGGAGGGAGGCAGTTACATGGTGGAGCGGCAAATGTTGCCAAGACAGACGAAGAGAACTTTGGTGGTTGTCATTATACTGATTTGTTTTTTTTTTTGCTGTTGTGGTGATGAATGAATGAAAGAATGAATTGAAAAGAGAAAAGTTGTAACGAAGAAAAGTAGAGCTGAGGGAGAAGGAGGGCGTAAAAAGAGCGTGTGAACTGAAATGTATGAAGAGAAGTAAGTGCGTTGCACAAAGAAAGAAGAAAGGTATGCACTGTACGAAAGACGGAGAGGAACACTAGTCTAGTTTTATGGCAGGCAGTACGTCGACCATGTGGTGGCAGTGGGCGAAAGGGTTTCCCTTTCTTATCCTTCATCCTTTTAAAATGTCAACAATAAAAAATGTTTGATCTGCCTTACGCTGATTGGTTCGAATATGTCAGGGACAAAGACTAAGGAAGGATGGTGGGATACAATGAGGGAGAGTGAGAAAAACAACAACAATAGCAACAAACCCATAAGGGCGATGCGCTGCATGTTTGTTTTGATTTGTCAGTCCTTCTATCTTTCAATTCCTTTGGTCTCTTGGTCTTTCGCTCCCCTTGTCGCCACACCCCCTCCCCCGTCGACAGTTAAATCATACCCTTATCCATCTAAACATACCCCCTTCCTCGCTCTTTTTACTTGCCCGATTCTTTGTCCCTCTCTTCCCCTTTCTTTTCATTTTTTTCTCTCCCCTTCTTTCCCTTGCCACTTCGTCTGTCCAACGGCTGAGGCGATGCATGAGAGACAAAGAGAAACCGCTCGGTCCCCTCCTATGTCTTGCTTAGCATCCACCAATATTGCCAATTGCTCGCTGTCTCAACTTCCCCTCTGTTGTGTCTCCCCAATACGTCTATTGTCGCTTTTTTAATTGGTGTTTTTTCTAAAATCTACAACTTCACAGTGTTTTATCATTTCATTTTGCTGAAAGAGTGTGCACAAGATCATCGACGGAGTAACGTTGCTGCTCGGTCTTGTCAAGGTCCTTGACCGTAACAACGCCCTTCTGCATCTCATCCGTACCAATTAAGACCGCATGGCTAGCATTCATTTTGCTGGCCCTCGCCAATTGCTTGGGTAATTGAGATTTGGAGGAAGAACTGCCCGTCAAATGCATAAACTCGACACGCAAACCCTTTGCTCTCAATGCCGCGCCGACAGACATCGCATGGCTGTGTAACGCCATGACTGACGGTGTTTTGTTGTCAACTTTAGGTTCCGCGGAGAAATTAGAACCACCGCCACCACCATTACGATCAGGGACAGGGATAATCGCAATGGGTCGAGCAGACAAGGGGACCTTCTCGTCATCGACCAGGAGGCTTAGTCGTTCCAATCCTGCAGCCCATCCAATCGATGACACGCCCACAGGACCGCCCATCTTCTCGACAAGGTCATCGTACCTTCCTCCTGCCAAGACTGTGCCCTGTTGTGCGCCAAGCAATGGACTTGTGACCTTGAACTCAAAGACCGTGTCCTGGTAATAGTCCAGTCCTCGGACCAGGCGCGGGTTGATGGTGAAGGGGATCCCCATGTGCCTCAATGTACTGGTGATGAATGCGAAGCGCTCCTTGGAGGCGTCGCTGAGATAATCCGAGAGGACTGGGCTGTTCTCGAGGATTTCAATGTCTTGAGGTGATTTTGAGTCCAAGATCCTCAGCGGGTTCGTTGTCAACCTAGCAACGAGTAAGTTGGATGCTAAGTCAGTGCTTTCCTTTTCTATTGCTCATTAGTTTTGGTCCGCGTCTGTTTTTCTCTGTTCAGGCCGTACCTGTTGATACTATCCTCTGAGAGTTTGTCGGTGTACTTTGAGAGATACTCGGTTAATGCCGCCCTGTAGTTTTGACGAGAGGCATTGTCACCCAATGTATTAATCTCCAGCTAGTAAGGGATAAAAATAGCAGCAGTTAGAATCAGCATTTCAAAGGGGACAGCTGAGTCTTGCATGTTTGCTCGGTTTAACGTTGACAGAGCAAAATGACTTACAGATGCAGAGTTGAGGCCCAGGCTTTTCAAGAACACCGAGGCGAGTTCAATGGTTTCTACATCTGAGGAGGCATGGCTTTGTCCATACAGCTCAATTCCGAATTGCTCAAACTATGTATAACACAAATACAAAAAAAAAAAGACATAGTTAGTTGGGTCACTCATCCTCAACATTGGACAAAACAAATAAATACGTCACCTATTTTTTTTTCTGCACTATTCAAATTCGCATACCTGACGCAGGCGTCCCTTTTGAGGTCTTTCGTGTCGGAACATGGGTCCCGAGTAGTAAAACTTTTGTGGAAGGTCATTGTACAACTTTTGGCTGATAAGGGCGCGTGTAATGCCGGCTGTGCCTTCAGGGCGCATCGTCAGGCGTGAACCTCCCTTGTCCTCAAAACTGTACAGCTCCTTGCCGACCACATCCGAGGAGTCTCCTAGTGTCCGCTCGAACACTTGAGAGTATTCCAGAATTGGCGTCGTAGCCTAGAAAAGAGTAAATGGTTCAATTGATCGGTTTGTCAGGCTTGGGATGTTTTTCTGACGAGATGGTTATTTTAAGGAAGTGGTTGTTTGTGGGCGTGAAAGAGTGTGATACGGAGAACTTCCTACTGTATCCTCACCTGGTCGAATCCGTAGAGGCTTGCAATTTTTGCGCCCTTGTCGTTGATCCATTGAAATCTCCTGTTCTCGTCTCCGAACCTATCCTTCATTCCCCGCACCGGGTTTGTCTGTTCTAGAAAGGCAGTAAACAGAGAGTATTAGCTTTTTCAGGAACCACTTTTTTCCAAGGTGTTTCCATGGCGGACTGCAGCATCGTTTCTTGCTCACCATTGTTGGCCTTGGAGCTAAAACATCTACAGAGATTCTTTGTTGAGTGTACACGTATCCGTGTTACTAGTGCTGCCATGAGAGAGAAAGGAAAGTGATAGTAGTAAAGTGAATGAAAAGAGCACACTCCTTGCCCTTCTGTCTGCGCCCAAAGCGCGCTTTTCGGAGGATTCGAACTGTCAAGGAACATTCAAAGCAGTCACACGTAAACAACGTCTTTCTTTTTTTTTTTGTACATGCCTGAGCTCCACCTAAAAGAGCTACTCTCTCTTTCCTTCTCCTCTCCATCACCTCGCCGATCCCTGATTACCCACCTTCCTCCCTTTATTTCTCTTAATACATACACACGCTCATCATGGACTTGTTTCGTATGCTCGGAGGCGGTGCCCGCTTTGACAAGAAGCGCTTCAAGGAGGATATCGAGGTCTTTCAAGTATGTACCTTTCCTCCCTCACACTTCATACCTTACACATCACTACACCCAATTGGAACAACCAGCCCATTCTTGCTTACAAGGAAGACACAGCTACCGAACCAAGATTGCTTATTCAATATCTTTACTCTTTTATAAACTGAAATCTTTATTAGCCTAAAGCAGCTTCTACTGGCCTGAACGCTGATGCCGAGGCTGCTCTTGCAACCGAGCTCGACTTTTTCAAAAATAAGAAGCCTGTTGCAAAGAAGGCACCCGTTGCCAAGAAGCCCGTTAAGAAAGGTACAGACTGCTCTGCTTGTCATGCTAGGATTGTAATACCGCTTCGATAATAATGTGTTATTCTTGGGCTGACTTGTAACATTGTTCATTATTGTCTCAAATAGCTAAGAGCGACAGTGAGAGCGGAAGTGACGACGACGACGACGAGGATGACAGCGGCGAGAGCAGCGGCGAGGATCAGACACACGAGGGCGATGATGAATCACAGGACGAGGACAACGACGAGGAAGACTCAGAGGAAGACCAGGAGGAGGATGAAGAGGAGTCGATTGGATTCGACAGCACCGAACAGCTTTCACTGTTCCGCAGCCACTTGAAGATCAAGGTCTACGGTACTGATATCCCCAACCCCTTCAGGTCCTTCAGCGGACTCGCCAAACAATACAAACTGGAGCCCTACCTCGAGCGCAACATTCTCGCCTCTGGATTCAAGAAGCCTACACCCATTCAGATGCAGGCTATTCCTGTTATTCTGCATGTAAGATTTTGGGCGACTTCCTACTCTGTTTCTTCACCGGGAGAGCAAGATTTATAACACAAGCAAGTGTGCTGGAAGTTAACAAACTTGTTGATATTTGAAAATGACTATTAGGGTCGTGATGTGATGGCTATGGCACCTACTGGTTCGGGAAAGACAATGGCATTTGTATTGCCCATATTGCACGATCTCAAGGGACCCGAGAAGGTCGGCTACAGAGCTGTCATTATTTCCCCTACCCGTGAATTGGCTACTCAGGTATGATTTTAGAAGACGTTTGACTGCGGCACGTAGGGATACTGATGTTCAAATGGACTCTCAAAGGGATATCGAGGCTGACCCGGTTCATTTTCGTGTGTATATTATAGATCTTCAACCAAATCAAGAAGCTGAGTGTCGGAAGAAAGTTCAAGATCTGCATGTTGACCAAGGCCACAGCTGCCACGCAGGGACAGGCGCCTCATCTTCGCCAGAAATACGATATTCTCATCAGTACACCCCTTCGACTCGTTCATGCCATTCAGCAGGAAAAGATGGAGCTCGGACAGTAAGGAACCCATACTACATATCCTATGCCCAGATTTCGCATGCTGTGACCTTGGCATATATCAGAAACTCACCCAAGATTTATTTACAACACTTTTTAATAGCGTTCGTCACCTGATTCTGGATGAGGCTGATAAGTTGCTGGAGCAAGGATTCTTAGAGCAGACAGACGAGATTTTCGCAGCATGTTCGCACCCTTCCATCCAAAAGTCGCTCTTCAGTGCCACGCTTCCGTCAGGAGTCGAGGCTCTCGCCAGCACCTTTATGAGATCACCCATCAGAATTGTTATCGGATCCAAGAACGCCGCCACAGAGACTATCAACCAAAAGCTTGTCTATTGTGGATCTGAAGAAGGCAAACTCATCGCTATCCGCCAGCTTATTCAGGGCGGCCTCAAGCCCCCAGTCCTGATCTTTGTGCAGAGTATCGAGCGTGCCAAGGAGTTGTTCCACGAGTTGATTTATGATGGTATCCATGTCGACGTTATCCACTCTGAGCGTACAAAGGCCCAGCGTGACAAGATTGTCGAGAGCTTCCGTCAGGGCAAGGTGTGGGTTTTGATTGCCACAGAGTTGATGGCTCGTGGTGTGGATTTCAAGGGTGTGAACCTGGTCATCAACTACGATTTCCCTCAGACAGTCCAGTCTTATATCCATCGTATCGGTCGTACCGGTCGTGCTGGTCGTTCTGGAGAGGCCGTGACTTATTTCACTAACGAGGATCAGACCTACCTCAAGAGCATTGTCAACGTCATGCGGGAATCTGGATGTGAAGTCGCCGATTGGATGCTGGCCATGAAGAAGCCAAGGTAAGATTACTGGACGAGAACAGGTGTCTTTGGCTTAAGATGTGTTTTTACTTCATTTTGAAGCCATTTTCCTAACATGTTTTTAAATTATTTTGTACGCTTCAATAGCAAAAACGAGAAGAAAAACTTGAGAAAGATGCCATTGGGACGCAGCACGATCAACACAATGTCGTCATATGACAAGAAGAAGATTGCACACAAGCGGGATATAATTGCCAATAGCAAGAAGAGGAAGGCGAACGGAAGTACCCTAGCACCTGCCAATGGCGCTGACTAGAAGAAGAAGAAGGCTACTCCCGCCGAATCTTCCTAGTTATTTTCATTCAGACATCCCCATTCTCTCACTGCATCTTTTTTTCATTTTTCGCATTCAAAATATACTCGTTAATCACGCATATATCGCGTTGGAGGATGCAATGGCTGAAATAATGTTACAGATGATCTATTGTGTGTATAGTCTACATTGAGGTATCGTGGAAAACAAGAGGACAAGAGATAAGTCTAGAGCTTGACGAACTTGGCCTGGAGGAATCTTCGGTCAAGACTCAGGTCCATGGCTCTGTTAATCGTCTCGCGATGGACATACCCACACTCCTCCACCCTGAACCCCTCCTTCTCAAACAGCTCTGTCATCTGTTCGACCGAAAAGAAATGCGACATGGTTCCATCTTGACGGACATACAAGTTGGTATCCAGCATATGGCCTGGGTTCGAACTGAACTTGACCTGCGCCGCATCATACACCGCATAGTCTCGGAAACAAATCATCCCGCCGGGCTTCATGACCTCCTTGATATTCCGGACTGCGGCCTCGAGTTTCTCGGCGGGGATAGCGGAGAGGACAAAGATCGAGGAGACAATGTCGAGGGACCCTGCGGGGATGGTATCGGTGAGGGGGTCCTTGGTCAGGTCGCAGACGAAAGCCGAGCAGCGACCCTGGGGGTAATCCTCGTGCTGTTTGACCAATTCGATGGCGTGGGGTGCGAAATCGCAAGCGTACATGAATAACCGTTTGTTGAGATCCAGAACTGGGAAGATGAAGTTGCCGACTCCACAGCCAATCTCCAAGCAATTGATGGTTCTCTCGTTGTCTCCGTCGGCGGTCGCCTTTTCACCAAAGATAGAGAACTCACGCTCGATCCAGTGGCGGTCCTTGTAGAAGCGGGTTTCGTTGCGTTTATAGAAGCGGTCCCAGTTCTTGGCGGCCTCATTCTTGTACTTGTTGACCCAGAATGGCTTGATGGCCTTGTCCTTGGAGATGACGCCCTGGGCGTATTCGAGCTTCTCGGGCGAGATGATGGATGCTGGGAGGGGTTGTTGGAGTCTGACTTGGCGGACTTCGATACTTGACAGCTGCTGCTGCTCCTCTGCTCCTGCTCCTGGTGCTACTGGGTCCTGTGATGGTTGTTCCTGAGCCATTGGTTGATTGATATCGGTACTGGTTGTGTGAGGTTGTGTTGAGGGCGAAGGGAATTGAAGAGAGAGAAGTAAAAGAGCAAAGGCTGTTGGCTACTGATTAAATTTTTGTCTGTCTGTGTGCCTGGCAGTGATCAAACTGGGACATCAGTGTGCGAAAAATCAACAGTGACTGCTTTCCTTATTTTCTTTTTTTTTTTTTCTTTTTTTTTAGAAGCTGAGGCATAGAAGGCACTGAGTTCTTGACACTAGAGGACATTCCTTCCTGCTTCACATTCATCAATTCACACACAACAACACATCATGGATAAACAAAAGAAGCCTCTCAAGAGCGCACTCAAGAAGACCACCCCTGCCGCAGTTGCCGCAGCACCCGCTCCATCGACCACACAAAAGCGCAAGCACACCCCCACCGTCTCCACAAAGCCCACTGCCAACGCCAATAACAACAATAAACGCACCAAGCCCGATCCTTCAAACAACAAGAACAAGGCCACCGCAGGATCAAAACCTAACAACAAGAAGAGCATGAAGACCAAGCCTAACAACAACAACAACAACGGAAAGAAGGGAGGACCAGTTACTGGAGGCGCCAAGAAGGTTACTGTTGCCGCGCCAGTCAAGAAGGTGGTCGCCAAGCCCAAGAAGATCGAAGTTGTCCCTGAGGGCGCCACCTTGGAGGATTTCCGAATTGTTGCAGGAACTTATGAGAACATTCTCTATGGTGTTGATGCCTACTGGAATGAGGTAAAGATAATTGTTGAGCTGTTCGAATTGTGCATTATTTATTTGTTGTTTTTCACGGTAGGGTTGTCATATATCGTAAACGAAACTAACACGCTATCTTGTCTTTCTGATGGCAACTCTATACAATAATAGGACATGACGCTGAGACTGTCACCAATTTTCATCTTCTCGGCACATATCGGCTGCATCAAATCATTAGCCATCGGCGGCCACTTCTTGGCCTCTGGCAGCACCGATGAAAAGATCCAACTCTACGATTTGAAGCGTCGCAAGGAACTGGGAGCCCTTCTCCAACACCAGGGCACCATCACCGCCCTGACCTTCCACACCAAAACTCATATGCTCTCTGGATCGGACGACGGCAAGATCTGTGTCTGGCGTACAAAGGATTGGGAATGTCTCAAGATCATGAAGGGTCATCAGGCGTCCGTTCATTCAATTGCGATCCACCCTTCGGGAAAGATTGCATTGTCGGTCTCGGTGGACCATTCGGTTCGGTTGTGGAATTTGTTGCTTGGAAAGCAGGCTAGCATGACGCGTTTGCAAGGAGAGGGGCTGAAGGTTGTTTGGAACCCTTCGGGAACTGGGTATTCGATTATGTTTGATCAGGAGGTTGGCATCTATGACATGGCCGTAAGTCTTTTTCTCTTTTCCACGCGTTTCCGTTGCTAAACACTTGTTATTATACTTTGTTCCGCGCGACTAACTAACATCTATACTTGTTGAACTATGTGGAGAATAGACGGCAAAGTGCATCCGCACGATCAAGCCCGCAAAGAAGACGCGTCTGAACACAATGATCTACTACAAGGACGATTACCTGGTGGTCGGCTGCGAGGACAAGATGATCCGGATCTACAACACCGCCACGGGCGCACTCGTTAAGACCCTCGTTGGTCACGGCAACCGTATCAAGGACCTCGACCTCGTCACTGTGCCCTACACCCCCGAAGAAACTTCGAACAAGGACTTTGTGGGCCGCCCCGGAACCAAGATGTGCGATCTCTTGACGAGTGTTTCCTCGGAGGGCAAGATCTTGGTCTGGAACATGGAGGATGTTGTTGCGCCTGCTGCTTCGGCAGAGGAGATGATGATGAAGACGTTTATTGGAGAGCACAAGACGGATATGAGGGTTACCTGTGTTTCGGTCCAGAAGGGAATCTGGAAGAATAATGGTGTCCAGAGCTTTGTTGCTGATGGTGAAGAGGAGGAGGAAGAGGAGTCTGCGGATGAGGAGCTTGAGGGTGCTACTGCTGCTGCTGAGGATAGCGATGAAGAGGAGGAAGACAGCGAGTAGTCTAGTAATACAAAGAACCCAGCCTTTTTTTTTTTTTGTTTTATTTGTTCGATGTGTCCATGGGTCCTTCTTTACGACCATCATTCCTTAATAATCAAACAATCAACGGTATAAGCTATGACGAAGGATATGTCATTTTGCATTGATGGTTTATTGTGTATGTGTGTATATGCATGTATGTTGTGTGTGTGTTGTGTGTATCACAGTGTGGTGTTCAAAGACAAAGATATGAAAGAATAAAGAGGACAACCTCCTAACGACCACATCCAATGTGGCTATAAAAGGCTTTGTAGCACTCGCTTTTTTGCTCCTTCCCTTCCCTTCCCTCAACTGAATCAGCCCCAACGGTAAGAAACGAACAGAAAACGAAGCTCGGCATTGAGAATCCTTAGTCCCTATGACAAGAGGCCCCTTGTCCTCAACGACCGACGACATCCTATCCTGTCCTTGCCATTTCACTCATTTATGTTGTTCCTTCTCGTCATTTTCCTCCTCACCCAACTCCTGCTTATCTGCCCCATATAAGACCTCGCCCAGTTGGCGGTTCTGCTCGGTTGTCATCAACGACGGCAGAGGGATTTGGTTGACCCTCGCCTGTCCCAATCCTCCTCTACTGCCCCCTCCAAGTCCTCCCTCCCACTGTCCTTGCAGTCCTGGCAGTCCTTGGGATTGTTGAACCTGAACCTGCTGAACCTGAACCTGCTGAGCCAGAGTCATTCCGAGTCGCGCCTGCTCCTGACTCTGACTCTGCACAAGCGCACGCGTCAGCGGGTCCTGTCCCTGCATCTCGTAACTCCTCTGCAACGTCCTCTGTTCGACTTGGGTCTGAAGCTGCTCCAGCAGTTGTCGTTGCTCTTCCTCGTGAAGGGCGTATTGACCAAGTTGCTGTTGCTGTTGCTCTTGGAGGATCTGTTGGTACTCACGTTGTAACTGGACTTCTTTGTCTTGGGAAGCCAACATGATCTGAGGCGATGGTGGTTCGACGGCCTGTTGTTGGTGTTGGTGATACTGTTGGGAGAGGAACCCGAGGTCTGCTTTGGGGGTTTGCGAGGGGTTGTTGCGTTGATGTTGGTGTTGGTGCTGCCCAGAGTTGAATCCTTGCTGGTTTGGCAACATGTACTGTTGTTGGAGCTGATGTCGTTGTTGAAATTGCTGCTGGATCTGCTGCTGCTGTCGCTGGTGTAGAACTTGGTTCTGTCGGATCTGTTGGTGAAGTTGTTGCTGTTGTTGGAAGATTAGCCGCGGGTGGATAGCTCTCGAGCTCGGGTATTGGGATGATGATGCGGAGCCAGTCAACCATGGTTGAACAGGCGGAGTCAAGGTTTCGCCGATGAACTGGTTGCCGCCGCTGCCGTTGCTGTTGGTAGTGCTTTGGAGGTGATGATGTTCATGTTGTTGTTGGAGTTGGCGAGGGTCCTGGAATTGGCGCGCGGAGAGAAATGCCGTGTTTGAATCGACACCGTTGTCACCGTCCAGGTCCTCTATCGGGTCGTATGTTGTCTGCGACCAACGCTGCTGTTGTCCTCCCGCTGAGAGGTGATCTCCTTCCTGCTCCTGATGCTGATCTTGGTACCGTGGTTGGTGCTGCGGCTGAAGGGGTTGTTGAGGTCGAGAGTGGAGTTGATGAAGTTGATGTTGTTGTTGGTTGTGTTGAAGAGGAAGTTGTGGTTGTGCTTGGTACTGGGGAGGTTGCTGCGCCTGTTGTTGTGGTGGTGGTTGGTGGAAAGGTTGTTGGGTCGACGAGGATGAGGGCTCTGAGGTGTAGGAGACGACGTTGTTCTTGGACGTGTACATTTGATCCTGCTCGTGTCTGGCATGCCACGACCTCATAGATGCCATCTCTTGTGCGACCAGCCTCTGTCCAAAACTGTGGACTGACTCCATGATCTGAAGAAACCCGTCCTCACCCATTTCGCTCGCCATCGTGCCCCCTCCTCCAAGACCGAACGTCGCTCCTGTCGTTCCCATTGCTGCCATCGATGGCTGAGGAATCATCGCGCTATGATGAAGATCCTGTGACATCAAGGGCAACATGTAGCTCGGTATCTGCTGTTGCTGCTGTTGTTGTTGCTGCTGTCCTTCGAACATCGGGTTGTGGTCCGCCTGGTTTTGGAACGGCAGGTGAAGCCCACTGCGTGAGTTCGGGACGCGAACAGCTACGATTAGAGGGATCTCGTCATCGTCGTCGCTGTCGAACTTGGGGGTGAATGGCGCGCAGAGGAGAAGGCTTGGTGCTTGTTCGGTAAGTCGAGTTGGGTTAGACTCGTCCTCGCCTGCGCCCGCACCTGTGCTTGTATCTGTGGTGGCTGTTGTTATATACTGCTGGTTGTAGATCGGTGCTCCTCCAACACTAAGGCTTTGTTGTGGGAGAGATTGTTGGAGGAGATGTTGTGGGGGCGGCTGTTGTGTGATCCAAGACTGGCCGGTGACTAGGCGAGCCTGTTGTGCGAATGGCTGTCGTTGTGGTGACGGTGGTGGTGCGGCCGAGCTCGACGCCGTCGAATCGCGACCCAAAGGCATGTTGCGAAGGAAGGTGAATGGTCGGTGAGGAGGGCGGGGAGGAAATGGAGGGGGATGAAGAGGAAGAGGAAGTTGAAGAACGCTCTCTCTTCTATCTTGGGGAGCCATGATGAATGTTGGGTGTTGGGTCTGGCTTCTAACTGACTGCCATTGCCCTCTGTAGGCCATGGCCTGAGTTTCAACACCCCGTCCGTTGTCCTGCTCGTCCTCTTCCTTGATCTCAGCCTTGTCTCCTGCGACTCCAGCAAAGCCTTGCATCTGTGCTGCCCTATACAGCTTTCGGGCATCCTGAACGTGGGCATCTCCTCGAGCGAGTCCTCCGACCTGAGTCATCGCTGAGTCTCCACCCATCTCGTGCTTGACAAATGTTTCTTCTCCTGTTGCACCAGTATCCTGAAGACAGTGCCGGGAAGACTCACGGTTATCCCGCGGATCAGGCTTCCTGACTCGAAGAAGCCCTCGTGTCGAACTAGAGACCGAATCCAGCTGCAGCATTCTTCGTTCCTGTGACTCTTCCAATCCCGCTGATCGCCGCTGCTGAAAATCGTGATCGTGTTCGCCGAGGCGGACGCCGACACTATCGAAACCGAAGAACAGATCTTCGTGATGAAGGGTTCGAAGCCGATAACCGAGGCGGAGTCGAACCACAGGCCTGACGATCTTGAAATTGTGTTCGTCCCTCTCCACATTATCTTCCTCCGAGTCAATCATGCTTGCGTGAGACTGCACTTCTTGCTGGCGGCTGTGGTTATTGTCGACGGGAGTGGTTTCGATTCGGTGAATGTTGTGTTGGTTACCGTCGCCAGAAGAGTTGTCGTGGACAGGGTCGCCGTTGTCAGGTTCGTTATGGCCAAAGTCACCGCCGTCTCCTTCTTCAGACGAAGCCTCGTTGCTGCTGGAGAACTGGAATCGGCCAGCTGTGGCAAACGTTGGCGGTACCAGGGGATGTGATGGCCTGAACCTGGGAGCAGGGGCTGAAGCCGCCGACAAAGTCGATGACGACGTCGAAAATGTGAAGTCTGAGCGAGAGTCAGACTGGATCGCGGCAATGGTTGCGGCAGGCGAATCACCATATTCAGAGCCATTGGGACTGTTGACGCGTGTGGGCCCTGCCTCAACCATGTGCACCGTTAGATCTCGGAAGCGCGTAGAAAGATAGTCCTCAGCCATCTTGGTAGTGACCATCGTCGGGGGGTGCGCGGCGATGATTTGTTCCTGCGCCGACAAAGACGGTGACAATGTAGTTGAGAAGGAGAGTGTGGATGAAGGGGATGAGAGAGCCTCTTCGACTGACTCAAGGTCTAATTGAGTGGTTGATGGAATGGACGAATCGCTCGTGGCTGTAAGGTTGCCGTACTGTGAGAGAGAGGTAGGATCAGTCTCTTGGGGGGCTTGGTTCTCTGATGCTTGGGTTTGAAGGGTATCCGATATCTCTAACGCATTGACGCTGGCAGAGACGAGTCCGGAATCCGAACTTGCCGAGCTAGAGGTGGATCCGACCACAATCGTCGGCATCTCTGGGATGTCGGTGATCACACGGTAGACATGAAGGACCGTCATTGGAGTGGCCTCTTTCTCCTCATCCTTCAGTTGAGACACTTCTTGAGGACGATGAACGAGTGGCCAATAGGCGAGCAGGGCCTCAAGACGGGATGACATCGCCTCGGTGGACGGGGAGCCGTGCAATGCAACAGTACGTGTGATGGCCAGGGTCGCGCTCTGAGTGGTGCCCTGTACCCTTTCGGGGGTCAGAGGGATCTGGCAACCCATCGGCATGTTCGCTGCTATCGCGGTCGCATCGGCGAGCAATACATTGGGTGTGGTGGGTAGGGAAGGAGTTTGCTCCGCATCAATGACGACGGCGGACGAGCTGCTCTGGGGCTCAGTGGAATCCCCGTCAGCGACCGAGAGAGTCTCGTGGAGGATGGATGATTCACGCTGGACCGAGAAGCTGTACTCAGATGTGCACCGGGAGGTCAGGTTACCTGGAACTAGGCGGCCAACACCGACCTGATCTCGGGGGGTGGAACTGACACAGGCTTGTGCACCACCAGACAAGATCCCAACGACATAAGGCTCCGCGTCTAAGACAGCCGACTCGAGCAACGACTCTGGCATCATAGGCTCAATGGACCCAAGCGCGAAAGCCCTTTGATTTTCGAGGATGGTCCATTCAACCGTCGGAGGAGCGAGCGAAGGACGAACGGTAGCAGCATGTATTCTGGTCGTGATGTAGCTCCCCCACTCCTCGAGGGAAAGATTATATTTCTCAAGCGTGTCGTGGACAAGGTTGTCGAGGTGTTGCTCGTTTTGCTTAGTTTGAGCAGAGACCAGTTTATCGGCATGTTTGAGTATGGCATGGTGCGGCCGTGCGTAGTAGGAAATCACAGCTCCGATCAGAGGGAGGCAGAAGCGAAGCTAGGAACAAAAAATATAAATGCATTTAGAGAAAAACTAGCAATTAGAGAATGAAAAGATGGTGTAAGGGACTGCATGCATGCATGCATGTGTGGACATGATAGGAAATAATTGCATGCGTGGATGTTATGTAGAAGACATACCAAGAAGTCTTGAGACATGGTAGCGACCATATCCTGTTGAAGCTCCCTCAGTCGCTCAGGGCTAAGTTTGAGACCACTCAGCTTAGAGTAGATGAGCTTGTGGCTCAGCCACAGAGAGATGCAAGGGCCGACGATGAGAATTAAACCTACGGAAGCAAAAAAGTAAGAATAAGAGACATGAACAGACGCGAAATAATGAGTTATGAGGATCTACAAGCGACATGCCTCCGACTGAATCAGGTCTAGAAAAAAGAGAGGCTTTTATTGGAGGGGTGGTTGATTGTATTCAAGAAGAAAGAGTATGCTCAAAAATAGCGGTGCTCGTCAAACCAAGGTGCCGAAGGGGGGGGAGGGATGGCATCAACGCATTGAGGGGAGCATGGTATCAAAATGAACGACAACTGATTTCGAAATCAGCCAAAGCCGTTTTAAGGAAAGGAAAAAGAGAATTGACACACTGATGGTTTTATCGAAAAAATTAAATGCACTTAAAGCCAAGAAAGGAAGGAAGAGGGAGAGAAAGGAAAGAAGCAGATGGGGAACGCGCAACTTACCTATAATGAAGGCCAGGCCAGGCTGGAGTCCAGGACCAACTCCCGCAGAAGGGTACACGGCAGCTGAGGGAGGAAGGCCAGGACCCTCCAACGCAGGAGAAGTTTCTTCCTGATTCGTAGGGTCAAGGGACTGGGCTGGTCCGTCGAGAAGAATCACCGATTGATCAACGACCCACAACCGAGCTACGTTGAAGGCGAGGCGTCGGCGGTAGTGGCCATCGGTGGGTTCAATGGTGAGTCGTGCCTTCTCCAACCTTAACACTTTGGCTTCCTCTTCTCTCATTTCTGGATGGTCTTGAGCAGGGGCCTCCATGAAGATTTTGCTCATACTTCCAAAGATCATGATGCTGGCAAGAGTTTTATCCGCGTCTAATACTGTTCAAGCCAGAAGAATAGGAACTGTGGGAAGGTCGGTATGTGTGCGCGTGTTTTGTTTGTGAGGGTGGTATGTCCTTTATGTGTGAAATCGAGGCGTGGAAGGAGTAAAAGCCGTGGAGGAGTAGATAGGCAGTTTAGGAGGGAGGGCAAGCAATTGTAATCATGCAATGTGGAGCAGTGGTCGTTTGTCAAGATAGCAGCGCGAAGGGGGGGAGAGGATAAGTGAGTGTAGGTGGAGCTTTCTAGGCGAGGGGAAACCAAGAGCGGCAATCAAGCGGATGAAAAGTATTCATGTCTCTAGTTACCTTTGTTGTTGCTTGTTGGTGGAACCGAAGCAGATGTTGAAGAGGATAAAGAACAAGAAAGAGAAGAGAAAGGAAGGGGAAAAGGCAAAGAGGACAGCAAGAATGGATATAAATGGCCAAGTAGGCGACGAAGAGAAAAGGAGGGAGAGGAGGGTGCTGGCGTATGCTTCTTGTTTGTACGCGTCAATAGTCCATAGTTGCTGCATAACAACCAGGTTCAGGCACCGGCGACGTAGTTGTAAGCAAGGGGTATCAAGGAATTAAAAACAACGGCTTTGTTTTTGGCTTTACAAGGAGGAGCAGCATTTTTACTGAAATGACGGGAAGCACGGGTTCAAGGGAAGAGAGCTAGAGCTATTTCCTGAGGGAGTTCCGGTAAGAGGTGTTCAGAAAGAAGGGGAGGATAAGAAGGACTGCCAAACTGGCAGCGGTTCCTATATACAAGCTTCCTTGCTGGGTGAGGTTGTTTGTGGATAACAGTAAGGACAATGAGAAGTAACTGTCTTGTTAAGCGTCAAAAAACCAGAGCAAAGTCGAGCGAGAAAGTGCCTACAAAGAGAGGTCTCAGGAGTGCGTGTGAGCCTTTGTTTTTTCTTGGGCGCGTCAATTATTATATTCAACGTAGTTCTGACCATGTACGACCGCTCCGCTTGAATAATTTTTACCGCGGTGGTTCACACTCGCATGGGTGGCACACTCACAAATTAGCGCTCTCTCTTCCTGTTGTCCGCATCCACACAGCTCACTCACATTCTCTCTCTCTCTTTGCTCACCTCCAGACGATCGCATTCAAGCAGTATGACATAAAAGTGTGGTGTTCTTTAATACTTTCACGCATGCGCAAAGAGTACCTTGTTGATGACAACGATCGGACATGATCCACACTGGCTGTCGCCATTGTTCAACAACAAAGAGCTACAACTCGTCCACCATAAACTAAAAAACATAAAAGACGAATCTTTTATTTTTCTCTCACTGCCAGCTCTGCGTGTGAGCAGATGCCACGGCATGCGTTCTTGCCTTCTACGCCGTCAAGATACCGCCATCGATGCACCACCAATACGCTCACCCTGACCCCAGAAGTCTCCTTAACAACAATGTGGCATCGACACACCACCACTCTCCCTCTTTGGATGCTCCATTTGCCAGAACTCACACAGTGAAGATCATGGCCTAGCTACCTGTGGTGCCTGTTTCCAGACTCGGTGACATCCAAGGGCTAAAAAATTTAATACTACAGGGGTTAAGCAATAACACTCTTGGGGGTCCAGTAAGGCTGGATAGCAGTGGTCATTGCTATATCGTTCTTCTCAAGTCAACCTCGCTTATTCCTCTTGAGGAGCAGTTGGAATGTGAAATTGCTTACCAATGTGTATTGCAACTTGTTATCCTTTCCTTTTTTTCTTTCTTCTCTGATGATCCCATATGCAACTCATTGGCGATCGGGTACATCCAACATGGCTGTTCGGCTCACGGATGGATTTAACGGGCAGGGAAAAGTATACTGATAAAGGCTAATGATCTGTGGCATTTATATGCGTTCGCGTTTACAAAGGAAAGGCAGCGAGGAGGTAATTAGTGGATTAGTAGTCAGCGCACATCGTAGTTTTTGAAGAGGTGCCTCCGGTCCCTAACAGACCAAGGAGATCGCCGAACAATGGAGGCTGCCAGTATAGCAGCGGTTCCTGTCATGAACAGGCTTGTCTAGTCAGCGTAATGGTCCTTCTGACTACCAAAGTTTGGACACATTTGAGGAAGCGACCATTTGAAAAAGCAGAAAACGTTTTACCGAAGCGCGCCCGATCGCTGATCCTGGGACCTGTTTGAAGCTGAGTAATTGCCGGTCCTATCTTTTCGTTCTCGTATGTCGGCCATGAAGAGGATGGATTTGAGCGATGGATATAGGCGGTCTGGGACAGGAGGTAAGAGGATTGTGGTTGACAACAAATGGCCTACCACAAATAAAAACTTTTTTTCTTTACTTCATCATATTTGCACGCTGGTTTGTGAGAATAGTGACAAGTGAATGCATTGTATCATGACAAATGACAACCTCCTATTGCCACTACTCACTCGCGTTCAAAAGGCGTAGCACTCTCCTAATGTAGACCCAGATTGAAAAGGAGAGGCAACGGGATAGAAAACAGAAAGAAAGGAGTAAGGGTGGATCACGTTGAAAAGATTTAAACGGCGAAGACGGGTATAGACAGAGAGTAAAAATACAGAACCTACCGAGAACGAAAAAGAACAAGGGTAAAAAGACAGAAAAGAAAAGGAGAGGGGAAGAGTACAGTACAGGGCTTAGACGAAGGTGAATACAAAAAAAAGAAAAAAAAAAGGTGGCGGGGCAGCTAGACACGGACAGCCAAAAATAAACACTGCCACATTATTTCACTCACACTACATATATGGCGATCATGATAGTGTGCGTGGGTGGGACATGCGGTGAGGACGCGATGGGATTGGGTGGATTTTTGTTGTGAGAGTGTTGTTGATTCCTCGGTAAAAGTAGAAAGAATGCAAACACAAACAAACGTTTCTTTGTCCTCTGTCGACTATTCCCTTGCCATGTCTCCCTTCGGTCACCCTGCAGCTACTGAAAATCTTCTGTGCGTTTTTTGTTTGCCAATGGCAAAGAAAAAAGAAAAAAAAAAAAACGGCGCTCGTTCCTGCTGATGTTTTTTTTGTTACTTGCAGCAATTGATGTCCCAAAGAAGGTAGTTATAGCCATGAGGGAGACAAGACAATGCCGAGGAGCATCAGAGGGAAGAGACGGAAGAGAGGGAAGATGGGAAAGAGTAAAGGGGAGGGAGAGCAGGAAGGGTATCCCTGCTTGTGAGATTGTATGTCGGCACGACCACCTCAGCATCGTTTGCATGTTTCCTGTCGGACAGAAAAAAAGACAGTGTGGGATGAGGCCAAGGAAAGTTAAAAAGGGCTCTCTATAAAAATAGATAGGATGAGAAAAGAAAAAGACACAGCCAGTGCGTCCATCTACATCGGAAAGAAAAAAGACAGTGGAAAGGATAGGGATGAAGGATAAGGGGATGAGGGAAGAAGGGGGAGGAATGGCAGGCAGGTGATGTATGTTAAAGGAGGTGAGGTATGGGTTAGAGTCTTGTGCTGTACAGAGTGTAATGATGCGAGGAATGTCCCTTTTGTTCAACACCCCAAAGGCCGTAATGCACACGGTACTGTACAGCCTTTGTTTTTCTTATTTCTTTGTTCGCTATGTTCGTTCTTTGTCTATTTCTTTCTTTCTTTCTTTTCTTCTCTTTCCTTCTTTTACGCACAAAGAAAATAACAACATCCTCGCGGAAAGAGTGATTATTCTTCCCTTTTTCTTCTTCACTCACTTTGCATCTTTTTTACTTGCCCTTTCACTGTCACCCCTTGCGCCTTCCTATCACTCTCTCTCTTCTCTATCCCGTCCCTCTCTGGCACAGTTCGTGTGTGTAGTTTTGATCACGGTCCACACGGTGCACCCGTCCATCCTTCTCTTCTAACACCTTTTCAGCAATCATAACGAACGAACTCAGGGACACCTTCGCCAAAGGGCATCCAGGAACCACCCTCAACTGCTCCACGTTCTTCTCTCTCTTTCCCCATCTTTTGAACACCTCCTTGTTCTTGTACATCTCTTTATTTTCGCCTTTTTTTCTTCTTATCTTTCTCTTTCTTTTCTCTTTCCTTCCCTGCTTTCCTTCTCACCTACATAACACATATACGTCAGTTGCTTCCTTGCTCTCGCCAACAGAAAGACAAAGACGACGACAATGCATCCTACCCTCTTCAGCCCCATCCCTATCCTGGGGTTCATCCTCCTCTCCCTCGCCTTCTTCCAATCCCGTCCTCAAGGTAACCACTCACTCCTCGCATGGATATCGCCCGGAGAATAATAATGGTGCAGGTGCATGGAGAACGGAGGAGAGACGCGAACAAAAGGCTCAAAAAAAACGCGTTTTCTGTGAAAAGTGCTCTCTGTCTCCGCGTGCGTGGAGAAAAAAGAGAGAGTGAGACAGAGAGAAAGAGAGCATGACATGGTATCGCATAGCGATACTTTAATGCATATCTCAACAAGAATGACAGCACTGAATGAGTGATCTCTCTTTCTCTCTCATTCCTTTTTGACATTCATTCATCACGAACAACAAAGAAAAAGGCGGAATGTCGCAAGAGAAACTAACCCAGCCTTGTCCCTCTCTTTCCCTCTCTTCCCCTCCTTCCCGCCTTGTCACTCTGCTTAAAATAAAAAATCGCCTCTACTTCTTTTCCACGGCATCGCACATTCCACTCTCCGCACGCACACCGCCACTTCTTTTTTTGCGCTGCCACCACCACTACGTAACAACAAATACAACAACAAACACACACAGCCTCAGCTGCGCCCATCCCTCCACTCCTCAGCCGTCAAAGCCCACATACATACAACAACACATTTTTCCCCTACGACATCTCAGGCCCCGTCCCACCTTCACTCTATAAACCAGGCCAGGTTCTTGACAGATGTACAAAGGCCAATGCCTATGCTATTTCATTCGACGATGGTCCTGGTCAGCTTACGGATGAGCTGTTGGATGCCCTTGAGGAGCAGAACTTGCAGGTCACCTTCTTTATGAATGGCGACAACTGGAGCTGCATCTACCGTATGTTCACGTTTTTGTTTTGCTTTTCGTCCGTATTCGTGCTTGTTGTTAGAAAGACCAATTGAGTAGCGACATTAACGCCTTGTTATCTCTTTTATTCTGTTCCCATCGGTACAATAGGCCCGGAGACGCAGAGGCTGTTGAAGAGGGCATACAATGCACAGCATCAGATTGCAGCACACCCATGGTCACACAAGGATCTGGATGCACTCTCGGACGACGAGATCCGAGAAGAAATGTTGAAAATCGAAGATGCCTTCCGTCAGATCCTTGGTGCCGTGCCCCGGTATATGCGCCCACCCTATGGGGAACATGGTGAACGTGTTCGTCGGGTGTTGGAGGATATGGGATATATTATTGTCCTCTGGGACGTGGACCGCTTCTCTCCGGACGATGATATGGATTCTTCGGAGTCACTTCAGGACGCCTGGTCAGAGAGCAATAGCCAAGCAGAAAGACCAATGACAGGTACTCGACAGCACCTGCATCACCATCACTCACACAGCAGTTCAAATGCCTATTTGGAGGAAGAGGAAGAAGAAAGCGAGATGTCCTCGTTGTCATTCACAAACAAGTGGGCCGAGGCTGTGCGCGGGGTTCCATCCATAAAACCTCTTGACAGAGACGCGTTGATTATGGGCGGGATCTACCAGGAGGCGACTCCGATCTGGGCAGTCGAGTCGGTGCAGAGTCTTGGGTACGACTTGATGCCTGTTGCGCGGTGTTTGGGCGACGATGATCCTCGGTTGTGGTATAAGGAGGTTGTCGCACCTACTGCCATTGAAGACATGCCTGGCCATTGTCACCTGTAAATCTATTGTAATCACCGTCGGTGAAGATGAATTTCTTTGTCGGCTCTTTTTGTCTGAAGAGACACAAACACAAATTCACACCTTTCCCTTTCACAACTAAACCCGTACATAATCCCTCTTCATTCATCCTTTCCAGCCTTTTCCTCATTTCCGAGCATTCTTTACACAAAGTGCAAAGCTTACTTTAGACACACAACCAAGCAGCCATCTTTTTTACATATATCCTTGTACATAGGTTCACACATCTCACAAATACACATTTTTTCTTTCAACAAATACGCGATTGGAATGTTCATGTGCATCGTAATTTGATTGCTGCATGTGGGAGAAGAGAGTGGGCCAAGGAAGAAAGCAGGGTGTGCGATTAGGAGAGGGAGAGAGAACGAACAAGGTAGGAGGTAGGCTGGTAGGAGATGGACGTGACAAGCGGATAGAGAAGGGGAAGGAAAAGGAATGTACTGTGCACGACGTTGCAGGAGAGAAGGAGAGAAGGAGATAGAGCAAAGAGGTGGTCGTTAGTATGGTTTTGTGGTGCTGTCTATTTGGCTAGTTAACCCGATATTCCTAGACGTCGTTTCTCTTTTTGCTGTAATTGTTCACTAAACGACGAAATAGATGGGATAAGATGCGGTATGCTTGGACTTGGGACCGTGTGTTGTGTTCATTTCCTTCCCTATGTGTGCAAGTTCCCCGGCGTCCATAGAGTTGAGAATTTTGATCGTTGGTATGCGGTTTTGTAGCCCCTCTCCTCCTTCTCTCTCCTTTTCCTCTCCTTCTTTGCTTTCTCTCCTGAGCTTGTTGTTCTCTCCTCGTTCTCTCTCATTTTCTCTCCTTCTCTACAATTGTATCGCTTGATGTAAGGAGGAGGGCTTGAAAGAGAAAAAGAGATAGACCGTCGACCTTGGTGATGTGATTTTTTGTTGTTTTTTTGTTCAATTTCATAGGACGCGTTTGTTGAGATGTCTAAAGAGCGGGAACTATAGCTATCGGCGACTAATATTTCTAGAAGACTACGAAAGAAAGGGTCACCCATCCATGGTTGTTCGAGTACCTTGCTGGTTCGCGGAAGACAAATGATGATTCTCTGTCAGATGCCAATTACCATCTTATTTTAGATCCTGCCCTCGATTAACCATTTTTCAAAAACAAAAACGATTAGCAAAGAGTGAATTAGTAGACGAGTAGTATCAGAAAAGGATCAGGACGTAAGCGGGATCGCCAGTACGATGAAAGTCCTGTCATTGGTTAGTAGTGAAGGAGTGTACCTCTTCATCGGTAGTCAATCAGTAGGACAAAGATGCGAAGAGGCGAGAGAGAGAGAGAGAGAGAGAGAGAGAGAGAGAGAGAGAGTTGTTTGCGATCCGATGGCCGTTTTGTTTGTTGAAGGAGTCAATTAAGTTTGTTTTTATTTTTTTTCAACTCAGTTTTCTAAGGTTAGACGAAACTCCTCTTTTGTCTTTTGTCCACCTGGCTCCTGTTCAACTTTTGAGTGAACGCGTTCAAGGTTGACCGAGCGACCCCGATCAGACGAATAAGTGAGCAAATTGGCAGTCAAAGAGACAACAAGAGCTGGCAAGGACAAGGAAAGGGGAAAAACAAAAGGAGACGAGAAGACGAGACGATGAGAAAATAAAGGCGGGCAATTGGATGAATAGAGCGTCTGGGTTGAACCGGGGTCCGGATATCTACCTGACGATAGGTACCTTTTTTCTCAACTTGGTGACCTAGAGGAACCAGTATAGTCACTGCTAGCAAACAAGAGGAGACTAGTGCAAAGAACAGCTGCTTGCATCTCATGACAAGATGAGGTATTTATCATTGGGTACGCGCAGAGCAATTCATGAGTTTTTGAAGGTCACAATGAGTGGGTGAGTGATCGCGTAAGAAAAGAGAAGGAGTGAGCCATCGATGAGAGTGACAGGGAGAGCAGAGAGTTGGGTGCCGGGAGCAGGAGCAGGAGTAGGATGAGGACGAGGAGGGCGCAAACCTAGGTAAGAAAGGAAACTCATGCAAAGCAGTTGGTCAATGGCCTGGCAATGGTGAATATATTCTCCGGTTCATACACTTGCAAGTGACTCTCATTCTCCGACTGCCAAATTCCTCCACACCTTTAACATAGTGGTGGCTAAAAACAGCCCGTGCCTCTGTACGCACTCTCTCTCTCGTTAGCACTCATGCGGGATATTTTTTTTTCACTCTGTTCATGTACCTTTTGCATGATAGTCATTGCCCCTCATTATTTTGTTCCCTCTTTTTTTATGCAATTCCGGGTCGGTCGCAAAAAAAAAAAAAAAAAAAAAAAAAAGAACACAAAGAAACACGCTGTTCTGGATAGCTGCAAGAAATGAAAACGGCCAACCGAGGATGTCAAGGAAAATATCTCTCCTTTTCATTCCTCTCTTGCTGGCTTGCATCCATTGTCAACAGGTGATGCACAGTGAAGCGAAGTGGTTGGGGGATGCTGCATGAGAGGAGAAACGGAGGCCCAAATAACTGTGCTGCTCTCAAGCATAGGCACCGTGGCCATCATCCAACCTTGGGTGGGTCCTCTCTTTTTTTATGTTCCGAAGGGCAAAAGAGCGAAGAAGGGGTAGGATCGAGGAGCAGGGTTAGGAGAGTGAAGGAGGAGAGAGACACATATCGTGTACGAACTGGTTGGGCACAGGTATGCATATGTTTTATTTCGACGGGGGATAAGCGTTTATTTGGCACATGCACAGGTGTAGTTAAAAAAAAATGGGCCTAAAATGCTCATCTTTATCAGAGGGAGAGGGAGAGGGGATCCTTTTTCAGCTAGTGTGGATGGTAGTTGACGAAGAAAGTGGCACGCCAGTAGCCAGCCCCTACCTCACGGATCAAACCGACAGAACTCTCTTTGAGCGGCCGCAAAAAATACTGATTGCAAATGAAGAAGAGAGAGAGACGAAATGGAGGAAAGCGAAGAATTTCTGTGAAGAAAGAAGGGGATTGTAGCTGTGTTTGGACAAGAAATGAAATGTGCGGATGCTCGTGGTTGTATTCCCCTTTACTTTCTCTTTCGTCGTGACATGCCTCGTGCATCAGGCTTTTCGTTCTTTTTTTTTTTTTTCTTTTCTTTTTTTTTTCCTTTCGTTCATTCATTCATGGCTCGTGTCAATGCACAACGGTTGACACGCACCCAAACCAATGTCACACAAAACCATATATCCGTATAAAAATAGAGAACGTTCATATTTGTTATTCACATTGTACTTTTTTCCATCCTCTCTGCCGTGTTAAGTATGGACAAGGGAGCGACTAGGGAACCATGGTGGTCTTTTTTTAAAAAAGAGGGTTGAGTGTAGAAAGACATTCATGAGCTGGGACAAGGGAAAGTAAAACGGTCGATACGACAGGGAGCAGGGAGCCTCCTGACCTGAGCGTACGGGAAAATAAACGGGCGCCCACCACTGTGAAAATTTTGAGTGTTGGTGCTCTCAACATCTCAATTCTCCTTTTCACTAGCCGAGGGGATTTTGAGAGGGCTTTACTACAGTGGAGATATCCAACTGGACATTTAGCTTCAGAGCTTGAAAGGATGAGACTCCTGACTTTGAGGATCATGCCATCCTTACATTCACTTCTTTTTGTCCTTTCCCCATCCCATTATTGCAAGGTTTGGAGGAATGGTGTATTGGAGGGTACATGGTGAGAATACATGAGTACAATTAAGTGAGTGTAATTTCAACTCTTCATGCTCCTTGCATTCCTATAGTCTACCTGTGGTGCACAAGATGAAGTGGTGGCGCTTTTCTTTTTTCCTCACATGAACATGCAGAACAATATTGTGTGGTACTACTTTCCGGACATGAGGAATGGAAGAACACAAGATGGAATGAAGGACAAGAAGATATATTGCGACTTTGTGAAATGTAAAGGCTGGGGTGATCTTACGCACATGTGGTGGGTTGGAATGTTGCCCGCTCGTAGCATTCCAGGGCCGAAGACTTTTGTCAACTGCTATTTGCAAAAGAGGATATTCCAACGGTGAGCATGTTGAAGTCCCCCTAGAGGTAATGTTATCAAAGGACGCTTTCATAAGATAGGCAGGCTGCCTTCCTAATGACCTTCAGTAATTGTATCATTCCTGTTAACCTGCCCAAATGAGTTAATTACTGACAATAAGCTAATTGATGAGGGCATTTCAGACGAAATCAATTGGTCAACTCACTTGAACTTGTGCCTGAATTACCAAAGTCATTAGGCTTCTTGACATACAGCTATTGAAAAATGACGCTGCTGTTGTTATTTTCCTTCATCGTCACTTCAATAATAAACAGAGAGGATATCATGAACCAGGTGTATGTGTGCCTCTGTTGTTGCGCCATACCGTCCGAATAAAAGAGCATTTGAATCGACAAACAAATCGTCTCACCCAATGAACACGCTCTCAAGGGCAAGAGGCAAGAGAGTATGTCGGTTCATTCGAATAGAGAGGAAAGGGGAACGCGTTGTTTATGTCTGTTGTTGACGATATTCATATGGCTGCTCGTTTATTTGATGGATGAAAATAACAAAGGTACGAAGGGCTGAGTATCTGTTCATCTTAACCCAATTGCAGCAGACCCCTTCGACACTCCCTCCTCCCCTATTCTTCCAAAACGGAGGGGAGGCGTGATTATTTGGTGGGCTCATTTTTACTCTACTCCCTATCGGATTCAGGTTTATGCATATTTCGAGGATTACTCGTGCACCTTGCTCAGTCCACTGTTGTCCTTCCCCTCCTCCCCCCTTCACTCTCCTCAGAAGGCAAGCCTTTTATTTTACTCGCATCGGAGGACTGAAGATCTTGAAGAGCGGTTGGCAGGAGCGTCTGCTATCTGTGTGTCTAACCGTTCACATTACAGACACATACCTGTGAAGAGGAGCTTCTTTCTGCTGTTCTTTACCAAACTGACTGTACCTTTTTCGTTGTTGTTTTATTGACTCTATTTCTGTCTGACTGTGTACCTGTGTTGGCATGCATGTTTTCAATCGTTGACACAAAGAACCATCCGTGTTGAATCGAGTATAAAAGCACTGACATGTCCACCTCTTTTTTATTCTTCACTACACCAGTCCTCAACAACTTCTTCAACACCCACCACTACAACAACAACCCAGTTGTCCCCTTCCCAATCGCCACATACACTTTGGCCGTCTAGATAACACATCTACTTCCCCTACTCCTTACCCCTAACTTTTCAAACACACCCTCTACCTCCTTTCACTCCACCAATCAACCGACCAACTACTATTCCAAGATGAGATCCACCGCCACCTTCTTTGCCTTGTTCCTGGCTCTGTTCGCTATCTCCTGCAACGCCGCCGCCATCGGCTTCCGCACTCCCTCCACCGACCTCGAGCTTGAGGTCGAGAAGTCCTCCAGCTTGGAGATCGAGAAGCGCGGTCTCCCTATCCCCAAGGCTGCGTTTGATGCCACTGTTGATCTTTTGGTCAAGGACCACACCCAGATTGTTGTCAAGGCCTTTGCTGATGTTTGCACTGACGCCGATGTCTCCGCTGCCATTTCCACCTCTTTGAACGTTCAAGTCAGGTAAGAAGCTTTGAAATTTTACCTAAGTAACAAATTTGGTGGCGCATTTTCAATTGATCAAATCGATCTCTCTCTCCATTACTTTTGTCCCTTGTTTCTTTCTCTTCCCTCATACTCCCACCTGTATATTCCTCACTCTCCCTTTACCAACTCGATTACTAATCCAGCATCCTTGTTCATACCTACCCATCATCAATAGCGGATTGATTAACGCCGATTTCGGTTTGGGAACCAAGTTGTCGGCCGCGCTCAAGGCCTCTGTCAAGGCTGCCGTCAAGGCCGAAGTCGATGCCGAGGTCAAGGCCGAGTTCACTGCCAACCTCAAGGTCAACATCGGAAACATCATCACCAAGGTCTGCCCCGCCCACGACGCCGCCTGCATCAAGCTTCAGGCCAAGAAGATTGTCTCCGAGGCTGCCAAGTTGACCGTTAAGGCCTCTGCCAAGATCCAGGCCAAGATCCAGGCTTCCCTCGCTGCCAAGATTAAGGCTGCTGTTGATTTGCAGGTCAAGAAGTTCTCGGTCAACTTGTTGTTGGTCAAGATTAACGTTACTGGTCAGGTCAAGGTTGCTGAGTCTGTTGCTGCTAAGTTCAAGGCGGCCGCTGGTATCTGCGCCTCGGCTGCTACTCAGATCCAGGCCAAGGAGGTCATTGCCATCAAGGCCATCTGCTCCGTTTAAGGATGTAGTCTTTTTTCCCCCCCTCTCTCTCCTTCCTCCCTCCCTCCTTCCTTCCCTTGTTTACGCGTTAATCCATCTATGCCTTATTCTAGAAATATTAGAATCACAACCTCTCAACTTTTTTTTTTAATATAAAAATCCTCTATCTGTAATCCCCTCTACTTTTACGCGCTATTCAATCATCACTTTTTTCTAGAAAGCAGCAATCACAACCTCTTACGCTTGTTCTTATTATTCGCCCATTGCCTTTAGCAAAAAGCCTCCGTAATCTCTTTTGTAACTCTTATTATTCAGGATGTCATCGCAGTCAAACCGGGTGAATGTGCCATCCTCTACCCCTACCCAGGGGTGGACCCTTTCAACGGAGCAAAAGATGAAACAATGAAAATGGCTGTGCGCAATGAGTAAGAGAGATTTGATCAAAAATGAAATATCACTAATCAGTTATTAATTTTGATTGGACAAAGGGAGAGACGCTTTGAGTTTTCGATCGACCAGCTCCAAAGCTGACTAAACCTAAAGGAGTGAGATAGCTAACGACTACAGTATCGATGATAGATGCAACGATCAATTGAAAAATAGATGATGGGTTACCGGGCTGGCTACCTACTTCCATTTCGGATGTGCAGTGAGCCAACGGTTGTTTGTGCTTATATGAGTGTGCAACTGTAACCGCTCGCTCGGCATGTGCTCATAAATAATAAAACCAGTATTTTCTTCTGACTATTCCATGTTTCCTTTTGGGCCCAAGTCCTCATGATAAAAAAGAGAGCCCTTTTCTTGTAAGTCTGTTGCCAAGCCGAACGTGCTGAGCCAGTGAGGGAGCGAGTGAAGAAAAAGACGCTAGTCAAGGAGTAGAGAGAGAGACAAGAGGTAAACAAAAAAAACCAAGAGACAGCCTTTCACTTCTTTTACGTCTTCTACTTTTCCCTCTCTCTCTTTCTCCCTCTCTTCATCATTCTCATTCATCATCGCCTCTCATTCTATTTTTTATTCTCTCTTTCTCCTTCTCCTTCTCTCTCTACCCTTCACACACGTTTCTCCAAATCATTCTCACTCGTTTCCAACCCGGCAACCCGCCTCTTCTTTTTATCCGCCCTGACCCACAACCCTATCTTACTCTTGCAACCCGACCCAACTCCTGCCCTCCCTCTCTCCTTCAATCCTCGCTCCTTTCTCCGCACCAACCTTCCCCTTCCCCTTCCCCCCTCCCCCGTACGACGATAACAATAACAGACAACAACAACACAAGAAATGGACAAGGACTTGAATTCACCATTTGAGGACTGGTCAAGCAACATCCACGCAGTCATCACCTTCCTCCAACCCTTCTTTGACGACTGGCGCAGCTATGCCTCTCTTGTCAGCGCCCTCCTCGGCGTCGGAGTGTTGATCATGGAGAACCAGATTCTGTTGAGAATGCGCATGGGGCGCTGGGAGATCCTTGGTTACATTCTCTGTAAGTCTTTCTTCTTCATTCTCTTTTTCACACTTCAAGAAGGGTGTTGGAGACACAATAATGTGGAAGATAAAAAAATCCTATTCCGGTTGCGGTTTTGACACACAAGACTCTTTACCCACACGAGCAAACAGATATGAACAACAGGGACAAGGACGAGAAGGTCATCTCCAGACTACATGCGAATGGCTCTTCTTTTCTGGAATCAACTCTCTTTTATTATTTCTATTTTCCTTTCTTTTACTTCGAAGGATTATCGAGTTAAACACAGCAGCGACAAACTACAACAAATGTGTGGCTGTTCCACGACATCATCTTGTCTACTTGCCGGTATGTGTGGTTCCCTCTTTTTTGCTCACATTCATGTCCCTTTTTTCTCTTTTTTGACTTTAGGGTGTATTGTAAGTAACAACTACGACTTGGCTGAACGGCACAAAAAAACAATTCCATGGGACAAGCAGACAAGGAAAATTGGTCAACAACCGACAAACATACAACGGAATGGGATGGCGGGATAGTCAATTTGCCTTGAGACCTTTGACCACGAGACAAGGACTACATACAACAAGGGACTAAAGCGGTTAGAAAGAAGAGAAGACTCTAAAGGATACATGTCAAACTGGACAATGGACATTGTCGTAGATAAGAGAGAGAAAAAGAGAGGGAACATGCAACTGGAAAAACGGACAAGCTGCAGATACAACTTGCTGGGACGATAGGAAAAAGAGAAAGGGAACACATCGCACAGAAACGAAGCCTTTTCTTTTCTCTTCTTTTTCTCTTCAAGGGGTGACAGTGTCGACACAGAACTGGAGCAAAAGAGCAGCCAGGAGACAAATAAGAATAAGGGATATCAACAGCAAACAAAAAAAAAAGAAGAGAAAAATAAGGGCGAGCCCAGAGAATCCAGGAGTAGGCGATTAGGGTGATGGACTAAAAACGAACAGGCAGGGAACAAGCAGTAGCAGTAGCTGAAACGGAATCTGGATAGAACCCAATCCAGCCATGGATACATACCAGGAGGCTGCCCTGGATTGTTGTTCTCTCTTTCTCATGTTCATCCTGCCCACCCCTCACTTTCTGAACCCCTCGTTCGCCCCTTCCATCTCCCTCTTTTTTTTCTGTCCAGCATCTCTCTGTATTGTTGCTGAATCGTGTGTATTGTGTTGCATGTGCGCGAGTTGGCAAACTGTGCAAAAAAAAAAAAAAAAAAAACAGAAAAGTCACGCCTTTTTCTTCGCTCTTTGTGTCCTTTCTCTTCTTTCTTCTGTTCGTCCTTTTCTCATCCTTCTTGTTCTTCATATTCTCTCATTCTCTTCTACATCCTCGTCCTTTTTTTCCTCTCTTTTTACGCTTATCTCTGACTCCTACTTCGTTTCAAACAAGAAAATTGGCAATCAATTCATGTATGCAAACAAAAAGGCAAAAATATTACTTGGACCATGGGCCACAATTGCATTTCACATAACAGAATAACAATTAAAGAGCAGGACTGAAACACCAGACAACCGGGATTACCAAACTAGAGACAACATGAGCATGGCAGCATGTAGGATGCGCCCAAATGCTAGACATCCATGAGGAAAACAACAGAAGACAAAACCACTAGACATATTAACCTTCTCCTCAATAATTGCTTTAGATCTCGTCTGTCCTTGGACCTATATTTGATATTATTGTTATGCTTGGCCTGTTGGCTTATTGTCGTCAAAAGAGGTAAGGAGGCTTTCTCCGAACTACTATTTTGCTCAATACTGAAAACACACAGCCTTTGTCTCTTTTTCTTTTCTTCTCGACCCTCTCTACTCTCAATTTTCAGAGCACCTTCTTCCTTCCATCTTTTCTCTTCCTTACGCCTCGTTTGACTAAGCCCGTTTTATTGTGACTCTTTCTATTCATAGTAACCGTATGCACATCACCAACGAGTCCATCGCAAAAGGTAAACAGCCACTTCAGCCTCGCTCCTCATATACCAGTTTTCCCATCCGTTTACTGCTTCTCATTCAGCTTACTCAGTGGTATGCTTTGAAGGGGACAGTATTATTACTTTATCATGGGCACACAAAAAAGCAACGCTTTTCACGTTGGGTTGACGTTGTAAAGTGACACGTATGACTAAACCAAATCTATGTTGCTTCTAATTAGCATTGATGCCACCACCGGTTGCCGGCAACTACAGAGTGATGGGCGCCGTGTGCATCACTGCAACGATTCTCACGCTCTGCTCAAACGTGTTGTACATGCTGCGTGGATGGGAAGAGCCGCTGCCCTTTTACGACTGGTCCTCAAAGGGAATCCGATGGATGACCAGCCAGATCTGGTACGCCATCGGCATGATCTTCCTGTTCCATGTTGTGACACGCCCTGCCCAGAGCGGTGTTGTCCTCTTTGGCAGGTTCCCCAGAGACCTCTGGACCTACAAGGTAACCAATTATGAAGTTATGTACATGGCAAGCACAATTGGTTATTGTTTTGTCCTTCTCCTTAACCCTAATAATATTCATATCATCAAAAAATAGTGGTACCTGTGCGCTCTGTACCTCCCCATCCACTTTACGCTGTTGAAGCTCTGCAACTTGTACAAGGACACCAAGCATATCTTGATCCCATTGGAGATTGTTGTTGACATTGTCCTCTATAACGGACCCTTCCTGATTGTCTTGCAGAGACTGTTGTACCTGGCCTGGAAGGTTGCTTATGACGAGGCTGTGCTCACTGGTGCGATCTGTGAGGACGATTCGGGAATTATCGACACACCAACCTTGAGCCTTGGCTCTTTTCTTTGGACGAGACGTTCGGAGGACGACGACCGCCATCAGCAGCGTACGAGACGGCCAGGAACACACGGATATGTGGGGTTGTCGTTGACCGATTTAGACGAGGCAGAGTTAGGACAAAGTCGGGTTATTGGCCGGGGAGGAAACGGAAGGAATTTCTCTCAGCAACAGTCGATGTCCTCTGTTGGAGTGAGCTCGAGCAGCAGCAGTAGCAGCGGCAAGAAGCACACCGGTGGTGGTACTGCTACTCCCGCCTATGAAGTCCGGGACTCGTCTCAACAACAGCAGCAACAACAGAACATGCTTTCTCCCAAGCCAGCGGCTTCTTCCAGGGGACCATCACCAAGGTCGACACCCAGATCTTCCCCACGGACTTCTCCAAGGACGTCGCCCAAGACTGGAAGCCCACTCCGCAATGTGCTGTTTAGCATGGAGTCAACGGATGAGGAGGACAGTGATGACGAGGACGATAGCACCAAGGGCAAGGATGAGCGCCAGTAGGAAATGAGGCTCGTTTGAAGAAAAGCCTGGACCAAGGCAACAACAAAAAAACTGGAGTCGGAGACAACGAGAGCTCACCTTGGTTTGATTGATCCGACGACTCCATGCTTTACTCGACATCCACAAACAACATCAAAGATACCCGCATTGCGCCCGTCGCCACTATCAACACCGCTATTTACAACGACTTGGAGGACAGAACTACACGCCATCATCGTAACCATGGAGAAAACAACGCTCTCCCCAACAATTGAGCTGGCCCGGCGGATATAAAGGGAGAGATTGATTCTCGTCGTCCCCCTTTCCTCTTCTTTCCATCTCCTTTTCCTTCCTTTTTCTCGTCAGCATTGTCTTCCTCTTTTGTTCTTTATTCCCTGTTTCTTCCTCTTCGTTCGTCCTTCTCTGCCACGTTTTCTCCCCTTTCTTTCCCATCTACTTCCGCTTTCACTTATACACACATACCCTTCCTTATTGTTTTTCATTCCCGTTTCTTGTCTACTTGTATTATCGTTTCTTTTGTAAAGTATCTTGTTTTGCCTCTTAATAAATCTCGTCCTATATATCTATTTCACTTGCGCCATTTCTCCTAATCAGTCAACAAACATCCCAATCCGCGACCCACACTTCTCAAACCGTCGTCCTGTCGCGTTTTCATTTTGAGGACAGTGGGGGACACACTTCAGGAAGGCGACACACAGCCAGTTTACCATATATCCCACCTCAATGCCGAAGATTCAAGAGTTAAACCCAAGTACATTGTACGACGTTCTACATGAAGCGAATAGATGCCATTGGGCCAACTAAGCAAGGGCAGCAACGAAAACTCGTTTTTTTTTTTTTTTTATCGATCAATAAACCATCAATAGTTGGAGGGATGGTCATCAGGTGCGGTTTGCTGAGCGTGGGTGAGCTCGTTGTAACTGGGGCAAGAGCTTGGTATCTCCCTTAGGAAGATTTCGGAAATGCAAACGAGCGGGCTAACATTCTTGTTCATATTTTCCAAGAGAGTGAGAGTTTTACAGAGGCGGACCCTGCGTTGACCTGATAATTGTCCGTTGGATAAGAAACTGGCGTCGAACAGAGGAGTAAATAGATAGACTGGCCGCCTTTTTTTCAAACAATGAATTTTCTAGTTCCGAAATCCTCCACGGGGAAAGAAATGACCTTGTTGGAATCAAAGTGCGAGAAAAAAAAAAAAAAAAAAAAAAAAAGATAAAAAGCTGTCGGAAAGTACAGGAGGAAGTGAATTGGAGAAAAAGAGTTGGGGAGGGAGCACGGGTGCAGAAGTGGATGTTTGAGGCGGAGAGGGGCAATGAGGAGAAAGAAAAAAAAAGAAAAAAAAAAAAAAAAAAGGTTAGGTTTGTGGAGAACAGCAATAGCACATAACAAAACGGTTTGGGTTATGATGCCAATGAACAATGGGCAAAGAATCAGCCCTGTTTTGCCCGCAATCCACATTTTTCTTGTGCCCTTTGGTGAATGGGTGAAAAAATTGGCCGTGGGATAAAAGTGACAAAAGGTCACATGACAAAGGCATCCCCGGACTTGAACGGGATTGAATCTGAGGGTGTCAGAGCCATTTGTCCATAGGGTCCAATTGTCCAATCATAATCGAACCTGGGAGTGTGTATATGTATGGCCCATAGATGGAGTGTGATGTGCCTGCCTTGTACCAGAAGGGTATAAAAGGCCTGTCCCTGTGTTCCTTATGACAGTCGTCTTAATTTTTCCTTTTCTTTCTTCTTTCTTCTTCTTTCTTCTTGCTTCTTTCTTCTTTACTCTCCACTCTCCTTCCTTCCACTCCTCCTCCTTTCCTCCCTACTCTCTTTCCTTTCCTTTCCCTTAAAACCCTTCGATAAACCTCCGCGTTTCTGCCTGTATCCTTCATGTCTCTTCGCGCCTTGGCCACTGCTTCCAGACCCTTCCTCCTCAACTCCCTCAAGAACACCATCAAGCCCCAGCAACCCAAGGTACTTTACTCTTCTTCCTTTTTCGTGCCCCTGCAGGAACAGGAAAACAAGAACAAACACCATAAATAATAATAATAATTCTCCTCTACAACCAACAACAAAAACTGATTTCTTCATTTCTTCTCTCCCCCCTTGCAATTAGATCATCTCCAACATGCTCTACAGAAACTACACTAGCGCTGCTGCCGCCTCCGCTCCCATCGCCGGATTGGGTCAGCCCGATATGACCAAGGGCCCTCTCTACCGTTACGACACTGCCCTCCCCAAGTTGCCCGTCCCCACCTTGGCCGAGACCTGTGCCCGCTACTTGAAGTCGGTCCGCCCCCTCTTGAACGACAAGGAGTTTGCTGAGACCACTGCCGCCGTCGCCGAGTTCCAGAAGCCCGGTGGTGTCGGTGAAGAGCTCCAGAAGCGTCTCCTTGCCAAGGCCAACGACCCCAAGACCGTTAACTGGCTCGAGGACTGGTGGAACGACCTTGCTTACTTTGGCTACCGTGATCCCGTTGTCATCTATGTCTCGTACTTTTACGCTTACAAGGATGACCGTCTCCGTCGCAAGCCCACTCAGCGTGCTGCTGCCATCATCCAGGCTGCCATGGATTTCCGTCGCCAGGTTGTTGATGAGTCGCTTGCCCCCGAGATGGTCAAGAACCAGCCTTTGGACTCTTCGACCTACAAGTACATGTTCAACGCTTGCAGATATCCCGCCAAGCCCAGTGATTTCGAGTTGGCATTTGACCCTGCCCAGAACAACCACGTTGCCGTTGTCCGTCACAACCAGTTCTTTACTTTCGATCTGGTCAAGGACGGCAAGGTCTTGAGCACTGCCGATATTGAGGCTCAGTTGGATGCTATTGTCAAGATGGCCGGTGACCGCAAGGACCCCTCCATCGGTGTCTTGACCTCTGACAATCGTGATATCTGGACCGAGGTAATTATTTATTCTAATAGAAATGATGAAGGGGGTTGATGCGCCCGGATTGTTGGGTGTGGGTGTGTGAAGAAAAAGTGTGGGACAATTGGACCCGCCAATAGAATGGGTTGTAACAAGGAGATCGGTCGGGCCGATGGTCAATCTTAACTCAATACAACATCCGGACCGAGAAGCTTCTTGCATCAAGAACGATAACAACAACGGGCTAACTCGAAGAAAACAAGGTGGAGCCAAGACAAGAGTGAAGGATCGGCTTCTTTCTTCTCAAGCCAAGCGATCCGCTTTACTTTTACCTTTGATTACAATGATACGGAGAAAAGGGCTCTCTTTTCTTTTTTCTTTTCACTTTGTTGTGAACCCACAGCACAAACCGACACTTTTTTTTCATCTTTTTTTTTGCGCTCTCACATGGACATATACTTCGACAACATAACAATAATACGCCAGACTTGTAAGATCTATCCGGTCGTTATTCTTTCCACTACTCCCTTGTGCGCATCGTCATTATCGGCATATCGAATTGACTGTTTGTTTGTTTTTTGTCGTCAACAACGCCTCGTGGCTGCAAAGCGGACGTTCCTCCTCCTTTGTTTGTTTGTCTGGTCTTCTTGATTGTATTACTTCCCTTTGTCCATACTGCCATCCATTCAGGGCAAACCGATAACAGCAAAAGGGAGCATTACTTTATTTGGCTACTACCTCCCCCATTGTCAATTATCCACACTTCAAAGCGAACTCTTTTTTCATTCATTTTTTCCTTTCCCATCGGCGAGGCTGCTGTATGGGCAAGATCATATTCCGTCATTCTCAACCCTACTCTTCCTTTTTTTTTTGCGTTCGTCGTCCACAACTCTTCAACCCCGCACTCGTACCCTTTTATTATTATTTTTTTCGATCGACGACGCCTTTTCTTCCCTGTTCCTTGGTTCTCTTTCGGCTCTTTCGTGTCTTCTGTTACTCCGGAGTTCACTTTCACATGGGCATAGGGTATTAAAAGAGTGTGAGAGACATACACAGCAAATCATCGTCGTTATTCACATTGATCGGCTCCCCGGCTGGACACTGGGACAGCTTTCTTGTCTTGTCTTGATCTCCGATCAGATATCTATGCCTCACTTATTCTTCACACGTTCACTCTTATGACCATAACTATGACCTACTATACCATACTTACATGGCATGCATGGTGATTCAAGAGCATGTCATAACAACCACACCACACCACTCATTTTCAATTGTACCGATATTAACTATTATCCCCTTCCTTTTTGAAAATAATAGGCCCGCAAGACTCTTATCAACGCTGGCTCGCAGAACGAGGAGCTCCTCCGCAAGATCGAGTCCTCGGTCTTCTTGCTCTGCTTGGATGACTCCAGCCCCGTCACCCGCGATGAGGTCTCCCGCGCCTGCTGGCACGGTGACGGCCGCAACCGTTTCTTCGACAAGGCCCTCCAGTTCATTGTCTTTGAGAACGGCAAGGCCGGTTTCATGGGCGAGGTGAGTCTTCTTTTCTCTCTATGTCTTATTACAACTATTCGATTGCATCACATGACAAGTGCTAACATGTAACTTGGCTCTGTTGACTAAAATAGCACTCGACTATGGATGGTACCCCCACTTGCCGCTTGAACGACTATGTCTGCACGACCTTGGCCCAGAACAAGATCGACCACGGCGCGGCCACTGTCTCTGCCAACTTGGAGGCACCTCAGAAGCTCAACTTTGCCTTCAACACTGCTGTCCACAAGGCGATCGAGACTTCGGAGAAGAACTTTGAGGAGTTGATTGGCAAGCACGGATTACACGTCCAGAACTACGAGGGATACGGTAAGGGCTTGATCAAGAAGTTCAAGTGCTCACCCGATGCCTATGTCCAGATGATCATCCAGCTCGCCTACTACAAGATGCACGGCGTCTCCCGCCCCACCTACGAGTCTGCCCAGGTCCGCAAGTTCCAGCACGGCCGTACCGAGACCTGCCGCACTGTCTCGACCGAGTCTGTCGCCTGGGTCAAGGCTATGGAGGATCCTTACGTCTCTGCTGCCGAAAAGACTGATCTCTTCAAGAAGGCTCTTGCCTCCCATGTCGAATATATGTCCAAGGCTGTTGAGGGTCGCGGAGTCGATCGCCACTTGTTGGGACTCCGTCTGTCGCTTAAGTCGCACGAGTCCAAGCCCGAGATGTTCCAGCAGGAGGTGTTCAGCCGGTCGTCGCACTGGAACTTGTCGACTTCCCAGTTGTCCGGAGAGTACTTTGATGGATATGGTTGGGGTGAGGTTGTCCCCGATGGTTACGGAGTTGCCTACATGGTCAACGAGCACAACTTGTCGTTCAACGTTGCGTCGATGAAGGAGATGCGCCCCGAGCGCCTTCACCACTACTTGAAGGAGTCTGCGACCGAGATGAAGCAGCTCTTTGAGCAGACCCTCTTGGAGGCCCCTAAGTCCAAGCTGTAAATCACTCTTCCTTTTTCTATGACATCCCACCCTCTCTTATTCTTCCTTTTTGCATTTAGAAATATCGAACATGAATACACGATAATAAAAAATGACCTGTAAATAACTCTTGGTATCTTGGTACTTTGCGAACAAATATACGTGTGCTCCCGGCCTGGTAACTCTGTTTTGTGTTTGATTGTGCTTTGTAGTTCGTGTAGGTCGTGTAGTTCATGCACTATTTTTCCAATTGATAGTAGAAAGAGGAAAGAAGACACACACCAAAGAAAGTAGTATGTGAAGCCATCGTGGGCGAACTAGAGGTTCGTTGTGGTTTTTCAGTTAGTGGCACTGTTGTAAAGGCAGGCTATGTGTGTCTTCGTCCTGACCACTCGGAGCTTTTTGAGCCGTGGGAGTCTATACTCATTGGCCGATAAAGGATGAACAGGCTTACCTTGCCTGACATATTTTGTAGATGGAACGAATATGGGGACGGGGCCAGTGAGAAGATAGATGTCCATTCACGTTGTAGGGAATACTGAACGACTTGTCTTTGGTCTTTTTTTCGTACGAGCTACGAGTATCTTTGGACGAAATAGGGCTGGTCAAACAAGTCATGCACACAGGCTATAGGAGGTGTCAAGGGATCCTCAGTCCTTTCCTACTTTTTTTTCTTTTGTTCAGCGTCTCTGTAGGAGAGAGGAGGGAATGGTGAGACAATTGGATGGCGCCTATCTTTCACTTTCTCTCCCTTGGTTTCCCTATGCTGCCCACCTTTCTAATCCTTTCTTTGTCCTCCTCCTCCCCCTCCTTTTTTCTCTTTTCCTCTTACTTCGTTTTTTCTATTTATCTTTGCTTGATTGCACCTGACTAGCAGATCCTACCACTACCGTATCCCGCCGCTCTCTTTCTCTCTCTGCCGATATTCATTAGAGCCACTCTCTCTTGTGCAACTATTCTGCAGCTACAACTATCTTTTCTTCCGACGGTTTCACACTTTTACACTCTTTCCTTCTTACTTCCCCACTACTCAACCTTTTACACTTCCTTCCTTCGCCACTACGACCACTACAACCACTACCACTACCACTACCACTACCACTACTACTACCGCAACTTGCCTCGAACACCTTACTTTCATTTCCCTTGCACATATACACAAACATAACTGAGATGAAGTTCCTTGAGTACGCAGGCATAGACGCCATCAACAGCGCCCTCGTCTTCGAGACGCCCGAATGCAAAGTCTACGGCAGAGTCGAGCCCTACTCCTGTAAGTCCCTCTCTCTCTTTCTCTTTCTTTCTCTTCCTTCTCTTCTTTGACTTTTTACGGATGAGAGTGTGCTTGTCAGATGGTGAAGGCTTCATTCCTTTTGTTCTTGTGATGACCTGTCGTTCCTGCCCCATAAACCTTTTTTTCTCTTCGCTCCTCGTTCTCACACGCACACATACTCACTCATTTTGTCTGTCTGTCTCCCTGGTTCTTCGTTCTTCTTTTTCCACACTCCTCTGTCCCTTTTCTCTTAACACCACCTCTCTTCTTATTCGGCCCACCTCTTTTGTTCTATACTCTCCTCCTCCCTTTTATCCATTCTCTCTCTCCTCCTCCTTATTCCTCATCCTCTTGCTCCTCCTTCCTTCCACTTCTACCTCTTCCTCACACACCAACAAAAACACGAATAGGCAAGGCGGCAGGAGCAGACAAGAAGCTGTATAAACAAATCGAGATCAAGTACGATCCATCCAACAGCCCGCCCGACTCTACCAATGGCTCCAGTAGTAGTTTCCGCAACATCATCTCGCCCTTTGGACCCCTCGACCAACCGGCCTCCCGGAGAACTCTTTTTTATTTGATTGGCACCCTCAATGCTTCCTTCCCTGACTATGACTTCTCGTAAGTTGTCCCTGTCCTTGTTGTCAATTGGCTACCCTTCGCTCGCTTCCTTCACCCTCGCTCTTCACCCAAAAAACAATGTTGACCCAAGAGAACTAGACAGGCTAGGGCAAATTGGCACACTGAGTGGGCCTTTTCATGTGACTTTCAGAAACAGCTGGGACGGACGGATGGACGGAAGAAGAGCTCACACAGAGAGACAGGAAAGGCTTTGAGTGGAGCGAGAAGAAGAGGTACATAATATGACTGGTAACCCAAAAATATGAGATGCAATGACATGATATCATATTCTGGGGTTATTGCGGATCGGGAACTCAATTCTGGGCAAAAGACGAGCCCTTTAGAGTCTGTCCCGGCGTATTACTTGGCGCGGGCGAGACAGACAAAGGAAGACGGAGAAGCAAGAGATGGAGTAATGAGAAAGGGCTCGATCCACAAATGGTGGTGTCCGTGTGTTAGTTTGTTTGTTGGGATGGGTTTGGATGGGATGGGTTTGGATCATTCTTTCTCTCCAACGATGCACTCTCACACCCACACACATATGCACTGTTCTATTTTTTTTCTTTTTTATCTTTCCCTTCTCCTCGGATATGATCCATTATGCTTTGTTAATTTACTAACGACCAAATTGTCCGTCAAAAACACTTTTCGTCTGAAATAGAGATGCGAAACCTGAACAGTTCCGGAAAGAACCATCGGTATCGATGGTGGTGAACTCGGTCAATTCGACACTGCTGAATCACGGAAACGATCGCGCAGTTAAGGAGCTCCGGATCTGGGACTCGATCGATAATCTCATTGACTTTGAGGACTCGGATGTCTACTCCTACAACCCTGAGAGTGACTCTGACCCCAACGACGAGGAGGGCGGCGGAACCTTGTACGTCTCTTTTTTTTTTTTTACTTGGTTCTCTTCACTCTGTTGATCTGCAACTTTGGTACAAGCAGCTGTAAGATGTGGAGTACTAACAAGCTACCTTTATTTCTTCCCATAATCAATTGATGTAGATGGTCGTTCAACTACTTCTTTTTCAATCGAAAACTGAAAAGAATCATTTACTTTACAATGCGAGGAGTTAGGTATGGTTTTTCATTATTATTTTTTGGACAGGGATCTCGATTTAGATTGGATGGCCAAAAATAAGGCATTCCACATGGATATCATCTGATTTTGGGTTTTTATTCCCTGTGTAACTTACTGGCATGTTCATACATTCTCGACACTTTTTATTTTGTAGCTATGGAGCACCATGCGAAGATGGCGATGAGGACGACTTTTCGGATTTGAGTGATGATGATGTCGGATTCACCAGCCATCGACGGAAAAGGTACGCTTCTTTTCTTTGTTCTACTTATGAGGATCGTTATTGTGGTAACCATTTGTCTTCTCCTCGCCCTGCTAACACTCATTCATTTTTTTTTCCATTAGTTATCGATACGATGACTACGTTGCAGGAGAGATGGACATGCTGTAAATTGGATATGGCCTGTAAAACATGCTGCCAAAAAAGACACAGTATTTGTCTTGGGAACAGAAGTATGACACACCTTTGTGTCTGCTTCTCATTCTCACTCTCTCTTATCGTCTGAGGTCATTTGCCCATTCGACTCTGTGCAATCCTCCGAGTTCTTTCTTTCTTTGCAGGTCTGAAATACTACGTGATGCTGAATCGATGATGTTCCTTTTCTTTTTACTCACTCTTACTCATCGTCTATGTTCACTCATTGACCTTTGATGTCTGAACAACAAACCACACTTGATTACCCTTTTTATACTTTTATTTTCCTCTTTTCGTTAATACCTTTCATACAATGCTTCTTTACCTTTTACAAAAACTTTCCGTCCCCTTTTTTATTACCCTTCACCTTTCACCAAATAAATCCATATCTAGGTTCTCCTTTTTTTTCTTTCTACAGTTTTCTGTCGCCAATTGGTAAAATTGGGTACAGATCTGTTTTTTTTTTGCCAACGCTGTCGCCAAAAGTATATTTGGGTACAGTGAGCTGTCGCCAATGGTAATTTGGGTACAGCAGACAAAACAAAAAAGAGTTAGTTGGAAAAAAAAAATGGGCCTTGGATATGTGATGTGCTGTTGTTGTGGCGGTTTGGAGGTGGAAGGGTACTGCTCTGCAGTAGTTTTTTTCATACTCTCTCGCCAGATTGGAATTAGTATGTGGTATGTGCGATCGAAGCAGGTAAAAGAATTGTGTTAAAGGCCAAGGGTAAGCTAAATGAGGTTTCCGATGACAAGCAGCAAGCATGCTGATTTAGTTCAGGTACGATGTGTGGTTTATGTGTTTTCTTTGTGTGTTTGTGTGTTGACGATGACTGTTAGAATGGTATGGAGAGAAGGGAAGAGGTGGACAAAGGATGGAAGAAGCATATTACAAATAGTGATAATTTCACTCTATGGAATAAAGAAAAAGATGTTTGAAGGTTAACGGGCAAAACAAAAAAAAACATTAGGTCCTCTGAGTCTCGGTACTTATGTATCAACCGTCGTGCCTTTGATATAAGAACGACGAATGCGCAAAAAAAAGAGGATGTTTGAACCAAAGAGTGGTCCCGCACTGGCATGTCGTTTTTTGGGAACTGTCTTTTAGTCAAAAAAAGGAAAACCTCACGCGATCGCGATTTTTTTTTTTTTTTAATTTCTCCAGTAAAAAGCCCAAGGGAGGCATTTGAGAGTAAAAGGGGAACTACATACCAAACTCTTTCAAGAGCCATCCACCAGTCGCAGTCCGGTCCACAGCCTGGCTCTGAGCAACAATTGTCGCTGCTCTTCACAGTAAAAACGGAAGACAAAATAAAACTAGATACGAATGAAAGGAATTTTTCCCATCCTCTCCATTAATAACAACCTCCTTCTTTTCAACAAACTGTTCAATAACCGCTCATCAGCCGCGCGTGGATACATGGACACTTCAGAGCAGCGCCCATCCTCATGTGTGGCTAGCAAAGCGCCACTCGGACAGAAACCATCACGCGTGATGTATCCGTATCCTTGACTCCAGTCACCTCGGGGGCCGGTGTATTTGGATGTCTTGTTCGTAGCAGAGATGCCTTGGGTCTGCTCCCACGCGATCGTCGTGGAGTATCGGGTTTTCCAGATCAGCTCTGAGGCCAGCGTCTCCAGATAGCCAATAAACTTATGAAGGACCGTCTTGGCAATGGACTGTGGAGTCTTGAAGGCCGAGGACTTTTTTTTTTTTTTTTTTTTTGTACACAATTTTATTTCTCTGACAAACAGTACAAAGGAGGCATTTGGAAGTAAAGGGGACTACAGACCAAACTCTTCAGTACACCATCCGCCAGTCACAGTCCGACCCGGAGCCTGGCTCTGCGCAACAATTGTCGCTGCTCTTCACAGCAAAAACGGAAGACAAAATAAAACTAGATACGAATGAAGGGGATTCTTCCCATCCTCTCCATCAATGACAATTTCCTCCTTCCCAACAGACTATCCAACAGCCGCTCATCAGCTGTGCGTGGTTCCTTGGTCGCTCCAGGGCAGGTTCGATCCTCATGTGTGGCTAGCGAAGCGCCACACGGGCAGAACCCATCACGTGTGATGTAACCGTATCCTCGACTCCAGTCACCTCGGGCGCCGGTGTATTTGGATGTTTTGTCCTTGGCAGAGATACCTTGCATCTGCTCCCACGCGATCGTCATGGAGCATCGTGGTTTCCAGATCAGTTCTGAGGCCTGCGTCTCCAGGTAGCCAATAAACTTGTGAAGGACCGTCTTGGCAATGGACCGTGGGGTTCTGAAGGCCGAGGACCACTCAGTCAACATGCTCTTGGGGGTGATTCCGCGAAGAAGGTCCGAAACGTACCACTTGAGGTTTTCATCACGATCGGGAGCAGGACTACCGCTGTGCACGGCTCGAGCTCCACCGATAGAAGAGAATCCCCGAATATGATCCGCATCCGAGGGGGACTGCCAGTATATGGGTACTGGCCGTGAAGGCCGAGGACTGCTTCCTAGCTTTTTTTTTTTTTTTCGTACGCAATTTTATTTCTGACTGCTTCCTAGCGGCATTCGGGTCCTCCAAAAAATTGGTGGCGTAGATGATCGCGCGTTCACGTGATATCAACTAATTTGGATATAAGTTAATCATCCGCAAATCCGGAACTCAACCAATCGTTTTCAATGAGCAGGGCTTGTAGGATAATGGATAGTCCCCTAGACTTCGAATCTAGTAATCCGAGTTCGATCCTCGGCAAGCTCATGGGATGATTTTTTTGTTCAGGCCTCATGGACGGATGAACAAATGGACAGATGGGGATAGGGAAGAGGGGGCATTAGTTTTGATTTTGGGTGAATATACTTGATTGCCCGAGTTGTTCCTTTTATTCGGTAACCCGCCTGACTCCCTCACTAAGTCTATGTAGAACGGCCGGTTGACGGACTCAATTTCACACAAAGTGAAGTAAATCGGATTAGTAGTCTCACATAACGAGGGGTAACAGAAGCAATCAGGAAGAGGAAGGGAATAGCATAAGGAATTGTGGAGTAATTAGCCTCGAAAGGTTGGGACTGCTCTACATGGACCTAGTGTAGCCATGCAGGCGGGTAGTCAAACAGATTAATCCTTTGTTTTTGGTTTGCGAAGGATGAAAGGAAGGGACGACTGGACTCCAGGTCACAGAGAATGGGATGGATTGTTTTTGCTTTTGTTGTTGGCTCCGGTGCATACTGAGTCAGACCCGTTCTGCTTCTTTGGGCTCGAGCCGCGCTAATTTTTTTTTTTTTTTTTTGCAAGTGAGGATGCGGCCGCGTTTTTGGATATGAAATGTGTGATAGACAGGGAAGAATGGACGAAGAGGAAAAAAAGAAACAAAGCAATTGCTCCCTACTAAACTCTAGACCCATAAGAGAGGAATTGTTGTGAATCTAGACGCGCGACTTATCACGTTCTACACCAAAAGATAAAAAAAAAGGAACGTTCCGGGTGAAGTAGGGTGGCAGTCTTGGGCGAAATGCAACAGATTGCTCACCGTCTTTGCTGTCATCAACCATGTGTCGTTCTTCCATCAAGGCCGTTATCATCATGTATTGTGGAGATCGAGTGAGTGAATAAGTGAGTCGTTGGACTGTCTGCTTGTATATCTGCATCATTCAATTTGTTCAGTTGAGAGAAACACGCCATCCCCAACTCTGCATCAACAATCAAGGACGAACGCAAAGTGGGTCCTCCTTAATAGAGCTAGCCATCATTGGTAGCTTGTTAACAAAGGTTCTACGCCCAACGGCTTTTTGTTTATTTGATTTGGTGCATTGGTTGAACTGGGCGCTCCCTCCGTCTGTGTGTGTGCACTGCGGAGTATGGATGGTTGTTGGCATGTTAAAAAACAAAGGCAACACGCCACGCGGTGGGAGGAACGGTGCGGCGCCGCGCCTTTTTTGTTCTTCCTTTTGCTGACCCCTTTTGACGTTTTGTTGTTCCTTTCTGTCCTCACCGTAAGTGCAGTGGTTGACATCTCATCCCCGATGCAACATCCTTCCATTGCTCATCCTCTCTCTGTTTACCCCCGTTCTTTGAGAGAGAGGGGCAATTTGTTTTTTTAATGGGTTTTCAAAGGCCGCCGAAAAAGACAAATCTGATTAGGAAGCATACTCTCTCACTCATTCTCGGCCCTCAAAGTGACAGGTGAAGTTGACAAGTGGGCGAAAAAAAAAATGGCTTTGCTTAGCTTGCTAGCTTGAGTTGTTGCAGGAATGGGTGGGTATAAGGCTCTCTCATTTTTTTTCTTTGTTGTTGCGCGAAAAAACCTTAGTCTTGCCTCAGGGCTTGTTTACTAAAGGTACAAAAGAGCAGGTATCTCTTTTCGTGCCCATCGTTTTGTCATAAGCGGTGTTTTGACAGGAGAGAGCGGCAGAGAGGCGAAGAAAGCCCATTAACGCCTAGAAGAGCTACTGGTGGTGGTGGAGGGTGATCATTGGCTATTCAGTTTCGGCCGGCCCATCAGTCGAACCGAGTCAAAGTTGATATCGAGTAAACTCAAGTCAGATAGAGTTAGTACGGGTGTAGTTTACTACTGAGTTCATTCACTCGCTTCGTGCATTCTGTGTGTGTGTAAACGAGTGGATGAGTTGAGTGAGTGTGCCGGATGTATGTAAGTACAAGAGTATGCGGGTATACGTTGTTTGTGTGCGTATGAGAGAGAGTGTGTCGTCGTTAGTGCGTGTGGAACATCATCCTCCCTTCTCTTTCCTTCCCTCCCTCATCCCTCACCCTCCGCTCTCCTCTCCATTTATTTTCCCCTTAAAAAGGATCTGATAAGTTTTTTTTCATGATGTGGTGATGTTTTGATTTGGTGTTCCGCCCATAAAAATGTTATCAGATCCGGGTCAGAATTTTTTTTATTATTCGTGCGACTGACTTGGACTACACTTTTTTTTTTGCTGTCTGTGTGTGATTTGCATTCAGCACAGAGGAGGATGCAGTGAAGGAGGAGGGATACATAGGATGGAGCAGGTCAGAGCCGCTAGAGCTTACTGACACGCCTTGTTGTTGGTAGGGCTTTACTTTTTTTTTGTTAATTGTAGTGAACGATAGATTGCAGAAGGAGATGGACATTTAGCTGGGGCATCACCAGAGGATGAGGAAGAAGGACAACGTTTCGCTCCGTTGTCCGAGATCATAAGGTTCCATACGATGAAGCAAGAAAAACGAAGTGGGACGAGTGGTGTTTTTTAAATGCGATGATAGGTTTCTCTCGTGCGAGTGAAAGTGTTAGAAAAGAGTTTTCCGAACTGATTGAGCCCTTTTCGCTCACTATACCACTGAGTAATCGGATTCAATTGAGAGATTAGTATTGAAAATCATGAATTACACGATGACTCGATGACAGGTTTCCTCTTATTTTTTCCCAGTCTATTTTAGATGCAAGAAGAAGAGGAAGGAGGAGACCGACGAAAGAGAAAGGCCGGACACAGGGCCGAAAAAAAAGTGCTCCCTTTTTTTCTTGTGTTTTGTGTGTGGTAAACATGAGAACAAATATGGTAGAAACAGCCGAGATAATAGGGTTTCGCATGGTGTGTTGTTCTCTTCCCGATGGGTAATAATAAAAAGGCGATGAGAAGATGGGGCACGCAATCTGGAGAGGTGAGTTGGGCTAAGGATGATTTATTTTATTATTGGTTTTCTGTTGGTTTGGCCGAGAGTGAAGGGTTCGGGGAGCACTCTCCTTACACGTCGATTGCTTTTTTCTTCCCTTTTTGCTTTCATCATACTTTCTTTTCTGGCGGTATGCGTTCCCATGTTTTAGCGTTCTAACTGGTCATTAACATGGGGGGAGGGTGAAGGAGTTAAGTGGATTACAAAGTGAGATAGGAATATCGCGTGGAGGCAAAAGGGAAAGACAGGCATGATTGTACCGAATAGCAACAACACTAAGCGGTGAACCGAGATGGTGTCAACTAGAGCCATATATTCCTTCGGCCTTTTCTTTCTTCTTTTGTTTTTTGTTCAAGCTGTTCGTTATCAGATTGATAAAGTAATTGGCAACAGCATAAGTTACTTGAGTGGACAAAAAAGAGAAAAGTCGGCCCACCTTTTTATTCTTCTCTTTCGCTCACCCTGGCTTAATCTGCGGTATCACCTGAGAGCAGAGCAAAGCGCCCTTCTTCCTCTCGTTGTTTTTTTTTTGTTCTCCGGATCAATTGTGTACAGTACAACAGTAAGCGTGTGTAAAGTGAGTAAGAAGTGAGCGTGGGTCACTCACTCCCTCCGTTTCCTTGGCCTCCGTCAGTGGAGTGGCTTGTCTCTTGCCTGTCATAAAAAAAGGATCTGATAAGATTTTTTTCATGTTGTCGGTTTTATCTTCTCCCTCTCTCCTCCTCTCTCTTCCTTCCTCTTCCCTTCCGACACCTCCCCTCCCTCTATCCTCAGTAGTCGTCCACTATCACTACCACTACCCTCACTCCCTCATTGTCTTCATCCCGACAACTCTTCCTGTCTTCTCTCTCTCTCTCATTCGTCTTCATCTCTTCTCGTTTTCTCATTACTCTTGATCAGTCAATCACATCCCTTCCCTCCACCCTCGCTCTCAACTATTCAATTGTAACCCATCCTCCAATATCAACCGAATCATACATACAGTACACAAACAAAAAAATGTCGACTTCAACGCTCCAGCTTCTCCCGACAACAGCGACCGAGATTGCCCAGCTCGACCCCGCAACCCTGGCTTCGATTCCTGGGGTCGCCTATGACCTCAAACGCCTCAAGGTCTACTCGTCCTGTCTCCGCTGCAGAGCTAAGAAGGTCAAGTGCGACCGCAAGGAACCATGTTCCCGCTGCGTCAAACACAGCGTCGAGTGCTCCTACCGTGAACTCGCCTCTGTCCAACTCGACATCCGTCAGTTTCAACGTCATCTCAACAACCCCAAAATCAGAAAGGATGGCGCCGGCATCATTACCTCGACTGCGACACCTATTATCACTCTCCCCTCAGGCGACACCGCCGTCCTCTCGCCCGCCACCACTGCTGCTGCTACTTTGATCGCAGCCGCCAAGGCTGGTGCCGCGGCCTCGCTCGCTGCTGGGTCGTCTGGCTCAGGCTCTAATAAAAAAAATTCTGCTGAGAAAAAGGCTGCTTCTGCTGCCGCTAAATCTTCTGCCTCGTCGCCCTCCAGCTCTACCCCCGTCTCGCCCACGACCGCCACTGCTGCCACTCCTCTCCACTCACACCCGGGAAGCCCCGCAAGCAGTGGCAGCAGTACCGATACTGAGTCTGATACCCCCATGTCGGCTCCCGCCTCGGCCAAGAGCATCGCCATGGCTCGCGCTAAGGTCCATAAGATCATCCGTCGCAAGCCTGTCGTCCACAAGCCTACTGTCGCCCCCACCGAGAGGTTCGAGTCCACTCAAGTTCAGCGTCACCTTCATCTCAACAGCCAGTTGGTTGCCCATGTCATCGAAGCCGATGATGATGAGGAGGAGGACGAGGACGCTGAGGAGGACAACGATATGGATGACGACGATGAAGATGAGGACGAGATCGAGCGTGTCGTCTTGCGCAGCAACCCTGGTTCTGGCCCCACCTTCTCCCACGTTGCCACTCCCCAGCAGCAGCAAGCTGACGCCAACATGTCGTCCGAGACTGAGGATGAGGATCAGCCCCAGAGCCGTCGTCGTCGCAACAACGAAGACGTCCCTATCTGGCGCGCCAAGGCCGTTGGCAAGCACAAGCAGACCGTCCACGAGCAAGACCTGGCCGAGACTTTTGGCCTCGCCGCCTACCTCCAGGCCAAGGAGTCGTCCATGGATGCTGGTGTCCCCGGTCAGACGATCGATTACGATATGGAGCTCGAACGCGCCCTTGCCCAACGCCTGCCCACCTCCTTCTCTCGTCCTGACCGCTCATTGTCTCGTGCTCGTAAATATGCCCAGGCTGGGTACAATCCTTCTTTGCCCTATGCCCGCCCCTCGCACTGCCAGCTTGCCGGTGCCGCTGGTAATGGAGCTCATGCCCCTGTCGCTGCCAACTGCTGCTGCCAGATTGCGGCCAAGCAGGGCCAGGCACCCGGCACTTGCTTCTTCTCAGAGAAGGATGGTCGTTCCTTCATCCGAGAGGAGGACTCGTCTATGTCACCTCCGCCAGCTCAGGTTGTAGGATATGAGCAAGGCGAGACCGGTCGTATTGCCTACTCGCCCTCGTACCAGCCTTCGTACAACGCCAAGAACACTGCTTCTGGTACTGCTGCTGCTGGTCCTGTCTCGCCTGTTAGCGCACAAAAGATGGAGTGGTCTTCCTCATCGTCGTCGAACTCGTCTATGCTCCCTCCAGCTCTCGCTCTTACGTCGCTGAAGAAGTTTGACTCTTCCTCTTCGTCATCCTCCCCAGTCTCATCGCCCAGAATCGAGTTGCCTCCCATTTACTTACCCAAGCTGCCCTTCCATCAGACCACCCCCGCTTCATCTGACTTGTCGGCCTTCCAAGTTGGTCGCAGCAGCACCAACAAGGGTACCAACGGCAACAGCAGTAGCAGCGGTGACAGTCGTGCTCCGCTCGAGATTGCATGCAAGTTCAACGAGCCCAACGTCGATGCGTGGGACATGATTGAGAAGCCGCTCTCACGTACTGTCCCCATCACGACCAAGCGTGGTCGTTCTGTCAAGATGGAGATGAACTGGATCCTCTCTTAAAAAAATCATAGTAGCTTCTTTTTGATAATACATAGGCATATAGGTCTTTTCTTTATTCTTTCACTCCTCACTCTTTGCACAACAACCCTTTTGTTTTCTTTTTTTTTTCTTCGTGCAACAATAGTACATAGCATTTTTTTTCAATAGTTTTCCTCCTCCTTCCCTCATCGACTGTAACATATTCAACACAATAACAAAACACTTTTTCAACGCGGTTAATGTGTACGTGCGCGATGAGATGTAATGATGTCAGGAGATAGAGAGATATCGCTGGGGAGGTTGAGTCGTATAGATGGGACTGAAAAAAAATGGTAAGCACTTTTCGGTTGTAGTATTAATTAAGGCAGTTCAGCTTTCTCAGCAGCAAGCTAGTTGGATGCATGTCCCAAATAAAGGGATAGAGAGAGGAAAAAAAAAAGGGGGGGGGGGGGGGGGGGGGAACGTGTGCAACACAGAGAATCAGCTCTACGGAGATGCAAGATTGCTTGTGCTCTCGACCCCCTTTTTGTATTGTTTGTTATTTCTGAGGTGGTGAAGAGAAAAGAGAAACATACAAAGTCGTCGCCTGTTTTTCTTGGACAATGGATCAATCTTCAGGAGGGAGGAGAAAAAAAGTACAGTCCTGTTATCTTACAAAAAAAAACCAATTTTTTTTTGCATACGTCCAATCATTTTCAAAAAAGACGCCAGAAAGAAGTGATCTCCCTTCATACAAAAACGGACTCGTGCAGACATTCCTCTGAATAATGTTCGTTCCCTTAAACTTGTCCTTTTTGAATCCCCTGATCCTTTATTTTTTTTATTATGGGATATTAGTTGTGTGGTGTTCTTTTACTGGCGTGTTAGATTGAGAAAAAGGCAGTTACTGGTACAGAGAGAAAAGGTAAGATTGAAAAGGACCATATTGTTCGGCGTTAAAAGAGCAAGCAGAACTAACCACAAACAAGCGCATCGTAATGTAGAATTTCGTGTAAGTCAGGCAGTGGTACTGGTCATTTTTTTAAAGCATGTTTCTTAACCTTCTTGACTTTATTGCGTGGAACGGGATACGGTACGAGATGAAAAGTTTTCGGTTATATGCTGTTACCACCAGAGGTGGAGAGGTAGAGCAAAAGTAGGAGAAGGAAGCAGAGAAGAGGAAGAGGAAGAGGAGAGAAAATGAAAAGTAAGGGCTACTCACAGTCATCTCGGCAGTAGATCCAATAGCCCAATTATAGCCGTCAGCAGCACAGTCCTTAGGAACACTTCCGAGAAGTGGCTTGGCTGCATTAACACATCCTTCATACATTGCTCGATATCGAAACCTGAAGTGATCAAGGCATCAAAGGAGGCAATGGTGTATTCTGAAGCCTTGGTGGCATCTAGAACTTTGGCCTGTGGCTTAAAGGCCTTGACAAGACTGTCGTGATCTGGGGCTTGTAACCTGCCAACTTCCCTTTAACGGCGTCGTAGGTGCCGGAGCAGGTCATGACGGACGCGTAGTACTGTCCATCAAGTCCTGGCACTTGATTGGCGGGCTATTCCCACGCTTTACTTGGTTTGACCAAATAATCATACACGATGAATGGAAGCAAAGCCAAATTTTGGTAAGCTACGAAACACGAATACGCGGTACGAGTGGCGTAGCTATGCTTGAAAAATATGGAGTCGAAACTGCATTTTTCGCCTTTAGCGGAGGTGCAAGTCATGGCGACAGTGCAGAGGACAAAAGACAGAATCTTCATTTTGATGCTGGGAGGAAGAGAGAGATGAGGGCGTGGTTATAGCGAACTGGAGGATCTGAAGTGGTTGAAAGTGTTGCGAATTGGAATGAAAAATAAAATAAAAAAAAGAGAGAAGCAGTGGCGATCACTTCGTTTTATGTGTCTCTTAGAATGTAGACAGACGGTAGCAACCAACAGTTATTCATTATATTCACAGAGAGACGGTAGTTCCACTCCAAGGTCTGGAGAGATTGTCAAGAGAGGTTGGAAGATGTGCGTCCCTTGGACCCTGTGCAAAAAAATGAGAGAGAAAATTTTTTTGAGCTCTCTCAGGAGATGGTTGTCCTTTCAGTGATTTTTTTTATTAATTCCTAGTCCTAGCTGATCCCCGGCTCTGCTCTTCCTTAACCAATAACATTCAGACCCTTTGCTTTAGAGGTTTCCTTTCCTGCCTCTTCTTCGTGAAAGAACGAAATAACATGGGCTTTTATGCATCTACTCCTATTTTTTCCTCTCTGGTTTGGCATTTCCCTTACTTTTTGGAGAAACACAGAGAAAACGAGGTCTTCCCCCCGACATTCCATCGTACCCACTTTCTTATTATTTTCGATATAACCAAGAAGGCTGGAGGATGTTACACAAGAAGCGACACCAACCGAGTTGATAACTGCCACGAAAAAAAGTCGAGATTTCTTGTTTGCTTCTGTTGTCGTTGGTGTCGACGTGACTGAACAGAATTACTCCAGGCAAAGACAACCTACCATGAATAAATAAAAAGAAATAAATAAGAAGCGCTATAGCAAAACGCGAAAAAGCACGTTTACACTAGCACGTTTTACACTTTTTTTTTTTTTTTTTTCGTACGCAATTTTATTTCTCCAGTGAAAAGCCCAAGAAAGGCATTCGATAGTGAAAGGAGCTACATACCAAACTCGTCCAAGAACCATCCACCAGTCGCAGTCCGGTCCACAACCTGGCTCTGCGCAACAATTGCCGCTGCTCCTCACAGCTTCAATAGAAGAAAATAAAACTAAACACGAAGAAAAGGAATTCTTCCCATCCTCTCCATTAATGACAATCTCCTCCTTCCCAACAAACTATCCAGCAACCGCTCATCGGCCGCGCGTGGATCCATGGACGCTCCAGGGCAGCGCCCATTCTCATGTGTGGCTAGCGAAGCGCCACACGGGCAAAAACCATCTTGTGTGATGTAGCCGTATCCCTGACTCCAGTCACCTCGGGGACCTGTGTACTTGGAGGTCTTGTTCTTGACGGAGATGCCTTGTGTCTGCTCCCACGCGATCGTCGCGGAGCACCGAGGCTTCCATATCAACTCCGAAGCCTGCGCCTCCAGGTAGCCAACAAACCTATGCAAAATTGTCTTGGCGATGGACTGTGGGGTCCGGAAAACCGCGGACCATTCAGTTAACATACTCTTGGGGGTGATACCGCGAAGGAGGTCCGAGACACTCCACTTGGGATTCTCATCACGATCGGGAGCAGGACTACCGCTGTGCACGGCTCGAGCTCCACCGATAGAAGAGAATCCTTGAACATGTTCCGCATCCGAGGGCGACTGCCAGTGTATGGGGACCGGCCTTGGCATCTGGCGTCCATGGGCAATCGCACGATCATATTCACGCTTCCTGGCGGCGTTGTAGCTGTTTGTCGCCTGTACACCCCATCCATCAATCCTATCCATGGCCTCCTTCCAGATCGTAGTGGTGGTTTCTGCAGAAAGGGGACAATTCCAGACATGTTTGTTGTCCTCCTCCTCAAGCTCGCATCGTCGGCACAGGCAGGTCGAATAAAGGTTCGGTTTGCGCGCTTGCATAGAGTTCAAAGTGGGCAACATGCCATGCAGCTTCTTGATGTGATGTGTACGTTGGTGAGAGTCCTTGCTGTTGCTGTAGAATGTAAAGACGGCTCGCCTATCATGAACATGGGCCAGGGTCGATCGCCACTCCACGTCCTCGATGTCTGGGATCGCCCTCTTGACTCGCCTCTGTGCTGTCCAGGCCTGATGGTGCCGAATTGTCGTTTGTTGTTTGAGCAGCTGCCGAAGATCAATCTCCACAAGCCCACCGTAACAATATGCAAAGTTCCTAATGTCCGTCTGTTGCGCCAGATCCACCACTACGGGTACTGTGTCGCTCTGTGCAGCCTCCTTTGCCGCCTGGTCTGCAAGCTCATTCCCATGTACATTGCTATGTCCCTTTATCCACTCCACCTCAACCCCGCCTGGCCGAGTTTCCACAATCTGCCAGAGTACCGCCCAAATACCAGCGTATGTGCTCCTGAACCGCTTCCTGGGCAGAACATTCCGACGATTCTTTACTAGTCGGCGGTACTGGTCTACCACTGACTGGTTATCAAGGCGAACTATAATGTCCTGCTCCGGAGGTGCTGCCAGAATTGCAGCTAGAAGACCCAGAAGTTCGGCCTTGGCCGAGGAGGCATGTCCGTCCGTTCGTCCTTGAATCGTGAGAGGATTGTCCTGAGAGAGGTCGACAGCTCCAAAAGCCTGAGAGACATTCTTCATTCCAGAGTTCAAAAGGGATCCGTCCGAATACAGAATGCGTGGCGTGGTGTTGTTAACCGGTGTGTCCTGTATGGCACGCATGGAAGCCGCTTGCACGTTTTACACTAGCACGTTTCATTTTACATGAGGGTGCTTTCAATTGCCATTCCCTAAGTGCAAAATTCAATTTTGATAAATGAATAAACACCATGTAGGAATTTTCAGCTCACAAAAACCGCGTTTTTAAACTCAAAGACACTTTACAAAGCGCCGGTTTGGATACACTTTTGAGATCCCCTGGATTCATTTCCTAGCTTTCCGGGCTCAAAGTAGCCAGAAATAAGTGTTTTCATTGAATCTTCTAAAAATTTGAAGATGTAGAATTGCAAATATCAACTGGTATCTGAAGTTACGGGGATCTAGCTCAAATGGTAGAGCGCTCGCTTAGCATGCGAGAGGCACTGGGATCGATGCCCAGGTTCTCCAACTTAACATTTAGTTAACTCACTTCTCTCATCCTCAAGGTGTGAGAGATCAACTTTTTCAAAACTAGAGTGTGTTCGGGGCAAGCCCCGGGCCACGTTTTGTGCCTCTTCAATTTTTTTTACGGGTTAATCTATTCGACAACCCGGGTTGCTCATTTTATTTGACAACCCTTTCCTTATTAGGAAAGTTTCATTGCTTATTTGACAACCCCCTACCCACTCTCATTTTTCAACCCGGGTTGCCATATAACAGGAGGCTATGTGGTATATGACGAATGAGTGTGTCTGCTGTGGATACTGTGATAGCAGCGAGGACTGTTATCTTACTTTGCCTCCAGTCTTCCCAACAACCACGCCTTCTAGACACTAGTAACACCTCCTTCTCTTTTTGTAAATAAACAGTATCCGTTCTTAAGCTTTTCTCCCGTTCCTAATATATTCTTGTCTTTACCCTCATCCTTGTCTCCTTCTATTCTCCTGTTCATAACCCCGTGCTCTGCTCTAGTTACAGATAGCCTAAAGGAATCGCTCCCCTTTTTTCGTTATTATTATTCAAGTCATGGAGAACACTAACTTGGTCACAGAGGCATAAAAGCTATCGAAGCTTCGCACTTCATTTAACACTCACAAAAGAAAATTGCCAAAAAAAAAACAAACAAAAGTTATACGGGAAGCCGCACCTATTGTAATTGCAGCAGAGCAAGGGGGTGTGGACAAGGGAATAGAAGGAGACAAGATTGTGGGGGTAAGGGCTTAAGAAACAAGATAGGGAACAAGGCACACGCGTGTGAAGAGAGAGAAAGGGACAAGAAAGGATACTGTTAATGGTACGGGCGAACTAGGGTATTAATGTATGCTTAGTTACATGGTGATGGTGGTGTGGTTGGGGTCAGATGGTTGGGTGCAGAGGTATGGCAGGTGTATCGGGAGTCAGTGGTACAGGTGCATGGTTCAGGCGCATCAAGGGTGTAATTTGGCAACTGGGTTGCCAAATTATTTTGCAAAATGTGACTGCCGGGTTGTCAATTAAGGCGAGCAACCCGGGTTGTCGAATAGATTAACCCTTTTTTTACATATTTTCTCTCTTTTTATTTTTTTTTTTATGAATAATATACACTGGCTTCCAAAACTGTACAAACGTTTTGTATTTTTTTCTTATTTCTTTCATTGCGAAAGTGGGAACGTCCCATTGTTACTCATATCACAGTGGTGAAAACCCTTTACTGATGTACATTGTATCAAAGTTGTAGATCGATAGCTTTTGTATTGACGTTGCTATTGACTTTTTCTAACGACCCCTTTTTTATCGTTCCTTGACTAACCTCTTTTTTTCTTTTATTCGAGTGTATTGCCATATAATAAGTTTATTTTTCTCTTCTTTTTGTTCTTGGTGTGTATGTCCGACTACAAGCACCAAGTTGTGTTTTTCTTGCCTTTCTAAATGTGAGCCATGAGGAAAATGACATTAAAGTGCACTGGCTACGATTCTTGAGAGTTGGAACATATCTGTAGGCTTGACTCCACCTCCTAGGAGAAAGGCATGAGGCAAGCCTCATGCTCGCTTCTCAGGGGAAGTGGAGTCGATATCTGTAGAAGAATGCGTCAAAAAAAAGAAAGGGAAAGAATGAGGAAAAAAATGAGAAAATGAATAGTCTCCCTTTCGGCTCACTTTACGTAGACAGGAATCAAAACCTCTTTCGCACAGCGAAGGTCCTCACGAAGTGAGATCTATTGGACCAATTAACCAAGTGAACAATAGAGGCGGCCGTAAACCCCAAAAAGGAGCCTCGCTCCTCTTTCGTCTTTCAGTGCACCGAGCTACTTACAACAACAAAAAAACAAGCATCGAGCTTTTACAATGCTGTCGTAGCCTGTTCAAATCTCATAATGTTGTCGTAGCCTGCTTAAACCTGGATGATCAAAGGGGAAGTTGCATGCCTTGCTGCTGTGAAAACACTTGACCCTCTTACGCGTATCACTCACCGGTGCCTTGGGATCTTTAGGGTTTTTTAATAACTCAGAACCCGTTTCTAAGTTACTAAAAAAAAAGAAGAGGCGCTTCCGGGGCTTCGCACCGGGTATACCTCTAGTAAGAATAAAACAAGCAAACAAAAGAAAGTATTCAGTTGGAGAACCTGGGCATCGATCCCAGTGCCTCTCGCATGCTAAGCGAGCGCTCTACCATTTGAGCTAGATCCCCGTAACTTCAGATACCGGTTGATATTTGCAATTCTACATCTTCAAATTTTTAGAAGATTCAATGAAAACACTTATTTCTGGCTACTTTGAGCCCGGAAAGCTAGGAAATCCGGGCGGGCGAGCCCACCAAGTTGGTAAAGCTTCCCCCTCTCAGCGCGAGGGTCGTGGGTTCAGACCTACGAAGATACGCTCAATTAGGATGTGACGGTATTGCGCTAGTCTCCCCTGTCCAGGAGGCCTGAGATGAAATAGTTCTCAGACGCATACAAGTGCATGGACAGAGTGAGTATGCCCACTATATGGCTACGTAACTCTGGTGATGAGCCAGTCGGAATGCCGTGTGGAGCCTGCCAACAACGGCGGACCGCTTAGACCAACCTTTCCAGTGCTCAAGTACATTCTGTCGGGTAACCGGCTTCCTGCACAAGCATACTAAAATGCCTCTGTGCAAAATAAGTACGCGCACCTAGTTAAGACTTAGATTAAAAAAATATCGTGTACTGCACAGATAGGCCATGTCAGAGGCAATTCTAGAAATAAAAAAAAAAAAAAGGAAAGCTAGGAAATCCGCGACGATCGCGTGGGAGCAGACACAAGGCATCTCCGTCAAGAACAAGACCTCCAAGTACACAGGTCCCCGAGGTGACTGGAGTCGAGGATACGGCTACATCACCCAAGATGGTTTTTGCCCGTGTGGCGCTTCGCTAGCCACACATGAGAATGGGCGCTGCCCTGGAGCGTCCATGGATCCACGCGCGGCCGATGAGCGGTTGCTGGATAGTTTGTTGGGAAGGAGGAGATTGTCATTAATGGAGAGGATGGGAAGAATTCCTTTTCTTCGTATTTAGTTTTATTTTCTTCTATTGAAGCTGTGAGGAGCAGCGGCAATTGTTGCGCAGAGCCAGGTTGTGGACCGGACTGCGACTGGTGGATGGCTCTTGGAAGAGTTTGGTATGTAGCTCCTTTCACTATCAAATGCCTTTCTTGAGCTTTTCACTGGAGAAATAAAATTGCGTACGAAAAAAAAAAAAAAAAGGAAAGCTAGGAAACGGAAAAACTTTCCTTCCTACCACAAGCGTGACACAAGCTCTAAACCGTTTTTCGTAGTTTTACCCCTGTTCCTCGAGTCTCCAACCCGGTTGCTTGAGAAATTCTTATTCTCCTTTATTTTCTGCTTTTATACACCAAATTTTGTCCTCTATACCTACACCCATTCTTGAAAAAACCCAAAAAACATTCTTATCCTCTTTGCAATGCCCAACAACCACGGCCCTGTGCCGTACCATCCCGATCCTAACGAGGAAAGGAACATGGACGGTATTGAAGTAGCATCCCCAGAGCTTTCGACTCAGGAGTTCGACAACTCTGTCGCTGCTGCCCAGGCTGGGATTGAACCAGAGTTTGTGGTTGTCACCCGCTCCAAGACAACCTACTGGCTTCAATTCCCTGTCTCTTGCTTTGATGACGGCGCTTCTCTGACTGCGATGGCCAACTGGACCATCGGCACCCTTAAAAAGGTGGCCACCGTCAAGCCCAAATCATTTGCCATCGAAACTCTGCCCTCCGCCACCGGGGCCCAGGAGAAGTTCCTCATCTTCCAGGTTTATACATTGCACGAAGCGGAAGCTGCTTGCAAGCATGGAAGCAAGGACAACACAGGCAACGTCACTCGTTTTGCAATCTACACCCCTGAAGCCCAGGCTGCACAACAAGGGCGCATGCTCAAAATCATGTCCCTCTCATTCGACACAACAGCTGACCAGATTGAAGCTGCATTGAGCAAGTATGGAGCGATCGAATCAGTCCGTACATCATTCAATGCCAAGGCTACTATGATCACTGCTACGGTTATTTATGTGTCTGCCACAACCATCGAGACGCTTAAAGCCCAACACACAACATACATGCAGGTGCGAGACGACATTGCCACGGTGACCTGGTTGGGAAACCAGCCTGTCCATCATAACAATCTCCTCACCATGAAGCTTGCTCACTTGCCTATTGGCATCAATCCCGTCGAGATTGCACGTCTCTTTGCACACCCGGACCCCGAGGACCCCAACGCAGCTGCCATCCCATTCCATTCCATTGTAATGCCCCGTAACATCTATAGCAACAAACGTCAACCCGAGGCATTTATTTTGTTCGCAACTGCTGATCAACAGCAAACCGCGATAAAGGTACCAGTCAAAATTGGCAACCACAAAACATGCTGGGTTTCAAGTAGTCAACCAACTTGCCGTCATTGTGGAGATCCGGCCCACTTTGTCAATGAGTGCCCAGTCAAGTCGGTCAACATCTCAGCCTCCGTCGAACGCCGTTCCAATATCAGCACTATCAAGGCCCGTACTCAATCCCAATCCTCAGGCACTCGCCCATTCACCCAGGTTCCCAATACCGGCACTCCTACGCCTGCAAAAAAGCTGTCGTCGTCGGCTCGCACATCCCCGACCAAGAGTTACTCGTCCGTCGCAGGTACGGTCAGAAACCGAGGTTCAGTCGCATCCAACCCAATTATCATCGGCACACCCACCCCCCAGGCTTGTGTTGATACTTCTCCAGGCATAACCCCCGCTGCTGCCACGTCTATCACACCTGCGGCACGTTCTGCGGCACGTTCTGCGGTTGCAAACGCTTCAAGTGCCCCTTTAAACATTCCTATGGACTGGATAAAGTACTTTGACGATCAAGTGGCCAAAATGAAACAACAGCAGAAGGACGAGCTTGCCAACATCCGCGACAATATGCGTGCTGAGATTCGTACCGCATTGCAGGCAGGGTTCGACCAGCTCAAAACGTGGCTCAAAGGGACGGAATCACAGCCTATCAACATCCATGGAACATCAACATCAACCTCGGCAATGGAAAAGGAAGACATCGAGCTTCCAGAAGCACCTACCCAAGAATTCGTCCCCGATTCTCTCCCACCAACACAGTCTCCAGCTGCTTCCCCTCATAGCCCGCAGGAAGTAACAACCTCGGGAGTGCAGAGGCGACCGAACACACCACCCGCAGGACCGGCACCTTACTGTGTCCTCAATCAACGCGTCCATTCAACTGGTGAAATTGTTAACGCAAAACATGGGGTGGAGCGAGGCGAGAGCGAACTCACTAGAAGACACAAAACCCCACAGGACCATAAAGGCAAGGCAGTCCCGGGGCGTAATCAACAGGAGGCCGCTTCTGACGTACCAACGCCATACCATCAGCTCAATCAACAACGCATCAACATCCTCGAGGAGGCCAACAACGCCTTGACAACAACCAATACTGCTTTGCAGGCCCAAATTCAGCAACTCGAAGCACGACTTGCACAACAAGAGGCGTCCTTTTTACGTTTTCAACAGATGATAGGAGCTCAAAACACTGCTCGGCAAGTATACAGCCCAAACAACAACTTTGCTGCCCTTAATACACAGGAGGTTGCCGAGTATGGAGAAGTTGAGCACTATGGCAGCGCAACACCACATATCCACCACAATGCCGGCACCAACACTGACGACAACACCCAGGACTCCCAAAGCGACCAGGAGCTGTAATGTCAAACACACCAACACCAACATACATTCCTGGACGTTTCGACCCCAGCACTTTTCACGACCCTTTCCACACCTTTACAGTGGCAACGTTCAACGTCCGCGGCGGCAACAGGGACAACTATTTCAATTATTTAACGCAACGCGTCAATCAACTCAATATTAGTATTCTTGGCGTGCAGGAAACAAAAATTCAAGCCGATAAAAACAAACACCTTCTTCACCGTCGATGCAGCAACCTCTATACCGGTCTCTGGAACCATACTACAACACACTTCAATGGAAAGGGCGTAGGCATCCTCATCCACAAAACATGGGCAACATACCTGACAACAACATTCTCCGATCAGAATGGACGTGGCATTGGAGCCCTGTTCGGTTTCAAACACGGCTTCCAGCTGGCAGTCATCAACTGCTATTTTCCTCCCAAAGGCTCCAACACATACGCCTCAGATTTTCAACAACTCCACTACTGGGTTACCACTCATATCGACAAACATAGAGCAAATGGCGCTCATGTTCTGCTGATGGGCGACTTCAATGGCGTTGTCAATCCTGCTATTGATCGCAACTCCGCTACCAGAACGACCTCAACCCCAGAGCTAAGCTTGTATCCATGGTTGTTGGGACGTTGTTTTGTTGATACTTTCCGTTCCTTGCACCCTACTACTCCTCTGTTTACATTTCATCGTTCAGATCAAATAGACACAAGCCGTATAGATTTGATTTGGGCATCTTCAGGTCTGGCGTCGTACCTGCTCCACACCAACATCCATGAGCCCGACGAGTTCGAAAGCAGCGACCACTCCATGTTCCTGGCAACGTTCGATCTCCACTCGCTTATCCGGCCTGCAAATCAAGCAAATCTGGCCGCACAGCGGCCAAAAGACAAGAAGCTCCTACTGGAAGATGCAGACAATGAGGCTTGGGAGTCCTTTACGGAGCAGGTCGATCGTTGTCTTGACGTCTACGGCCGCCTGGAAGACGTCCCTCAATTCCCTGCCGCTTTCCGCCCCGGACCGACAATGAAACCGTTTTCAGAGGATGACTTGCGGGGGTTTCCTTTGAATGCGGCTTGGGAGCTGCTCCGTGAAACCATCATATCATCTGCGTTCGCACACCTCCCTAGCGCGCGCACTGGTGGCCGTCCCCCCCCTCCTGAAGGCGAAGGGCTTCTTCTTATCAAGATCCAGGAACTTGGCGGTATAATCTCGTCCGCCCGCACAGTGTTCATTCTACAGCAGCTGCCCGAAGGGGTGACCAAGGAGAGCGTACACAGACGGTTTGTCGACTGGCATCGAGCAAACGGACCACAACTGGGGCTGAGCAGCGTTCCGGACATGGAGGCATCGACCATGGCATGGGATGGATGGATCAGGGAGGTGCAAAGGCCTTGGCGACAGGGGAGACTGGACCATCAGGAATACTATGCTGCCAACAAACAGGATATTATCAATACCCACATTGAGAATCGCGACCTTCGATTCCAGACGCATACAAGGCAGACGATCCGCGGCATCCTTGACATCTCAGAGGGACGCGTAAATCTTGACCACCTTGTTGTTGAAGCTGATCCTGTCAATCCTGGTGCCGCACGGAACGGACCTCCTGTCACCTATGTTATTGACGACCCCGACGAGATCAAAGCACGAGTACGTCAATATTTTTGCGATACATTCCACAAGGAACGACCAACGCAACCTTTGAGTGATGAATGGAGGGCTGCTTACCAACCGAGGGAGGATGTTTGCTCAGAGTGGTACGACTCGGTGATGGTGGTGCCGGATTATGAGGAAGTTTGTGCAGCGATAGCGGCGGCACCATTGGGTAAGGCACCCGGCCATTCGAAGGTGTCTGGAGACCTCTTGAAACGACTGGGACCTCTGGCACAAGCATTGTTTGTAGTCCTGGTGCAGGCGTGCTTTGTGCAAGGGGTAATGCCGGAGGACTGGTTGAAAGGTGTGATCTATTGCATACCAAAAGGACCGGTGTGGTCGGGAAAGATTAGTGAGGTGCGCCCTATCACTCTATTGGAACATGGTAGGAAGATTTTCTTTTCCATCATGGTAAATCGACTCACCATGGTGCTATCTCGTCACTCCATATTCCGCGGACCCAACTTCTCGGTGCTTAAAGGAACAATGACCAAAGACCCGATACACATCCTGAACTCGGTCCTCGAGGACGCCCGAGAGTATAAGAAGGAGGTCTGGGTCTTGCTGCAGGATATGAGGCGGTGTTTCGACTCTGTGTCGTGTCAACGAGGTGGGATGTTGGAATTGGGCCTGCGACATCTCAAGATCCCGAACAAGTTCATCGAATTGTGTCACTATGTCGCCGCGACTAAGACCAACCGGATCATTACCGCATATGGCCTTACAGAAGCATACAACCCCCGCTGTGGCCTAGATCAGGGAGGAGTCGAGAGTCCCCTTCTCTGGCGCATCGTCTACGAGGTCCTGCTTGCCCAGGTGTGGCAGTCCAATCTCGGCTACCCAATGGTCAACAGGGCCGACCTACGGGCCTTTCACAAGATCCCCACCTTCGAGTTCATGCACCCTGACACGCCACTCAAGATCGCCTGCCTCGCGTTCATGGACGACACGCAATGGATTGCTCCATCCAAGGCTAATTTACAAGAGATCACAAACAGGGCGATGAGTTTCTTTGCATTGCATGGTATTGAGATCAACCCAAAAAAATCAGAACTGATCGTGGTCAACTCTACCTGTGCTGATCCCTCAATTAGGCTCGGTGCGGACACGGTGACCGCTCTACCTCCTGCCACTGCTGCCAGGGTCCTGGGAGTGTGGTTCTCCGCCGATGGCAAAGGCGCTCACACACGGCAGCTAGTCAAGGAGGAAGTGTCAAAGATGTGTCAGATTCTTTCGCGCAAGGCTGTTACCGACAAGCAGTGCATCTACATCTTCAACAACGTCCTGCTGCCACGGATTCTATACCGGTTGGCGGTGACAATCCTTAGCCCCCGCGAGATAAAGACCATCGTTGGCCAGTATTCGAGCGTTGTCCGTCAGAAGGTGGGTCTGCCCCATGGTTCGCCAACCAGTATCTTGTTTCACCGTCGGCTGTACGGCCTGCGAGACCTCGGTGACGCCCTAACGGAGGAGCAAGTGTCTACCGCGCACCTTCGCCTCAATGACCACGATCTGCTGGGAATGGTGTTGGCGAATCGAGCAATGGCCCATCAGGCTGAGTGTCGTCTTACGGTCTCCCCCTTTCTTATCCCAGCCATCGGTGCCCAGTTCAGTCGATATAACCTCCTTGGGCATGTCTGTCGTCTCATGGTTGAAAGGGGCATCACCTTTCAGCCGCCTGGGATCCCTGTCAACATCACTCGATTCATCGGTTTCGTACTCCCCCCGGATGTGTATCCTAAAATCGCCCATCAACTCCTTCTGGACGGAGTCGTCACTTTGGACGATGTGTTGACTGACGATGGCCAATCCCTGGCATCCTGGCAAGACCTCCGTGCACGGCACAAGCTGAAAGGCCCTGTCCACCGCTGGTTCAAAGAGCTGGTGAAAGTCGTCTCGCTACCCCCAACAGCTGCTAACTACTGCTGCGGTCGTTATCGAAATAGATGATGGTAAAGCGACGACAGCAGCCGCTTCGGTACCTTCGCCTGTCGAGGAGGACTCTTTAGTGGCGACCTCAAGTCCTCTGCTGCAATACGAAGACGATGATTCCTCCGAGGATGAAAAGCTGATTAACCGAGCCTTGGAACGTCGTCGAGGGCAACAGAGAGAAGCGGCTATCATCTCCCTGGCCCATGTTCCCGCTGACGACAGAGTCACCGCAGCGCCCACACCTGACCGTGGTGAGGCTGCTGATTCCCTGCAGGTATGCCCCTCTCCCTTTGCAACCATTGCTTCATCTGATGTTGCTGAGGGTAGCGGAGGTGTCGATGTTGGTGAAGGAAGCGATGACAAAAGGAATGGAGGTGAGGAGGTGAGTGGACTCGAGGGTGTGTATAAAGAAAAAACAAAAGGAAAAAAGGTCCAGCGCGAAAACAGGGGGTTTTTATACCTGGACACATTCTTGGGCGAAAAAAAGCAAAGGGCAAAAAAAGACAAGGGAAAATTCTCATTTGCAGCCCAGACCAAAACAAAAACCACACGCGCAATCAACAGCTCAGATGAGCGTGGGAGTGAGATTGACAAGGCAGGTTTTGTGAGTGATAAGAGGGCGTGGGGTAAGGAGTGTTGCCTGCAAGGGACATGCTCCGGTTCTTCTTCTTCGTCTTTTCTTTCTTCATTGTCCTTTTATGATTCTTTTTATGCTTCTGCTTCGCTTTTGTTTCCTTCTTCGTCGACGTCTTCTTCTTTGTCACTTTCTTCTATTTCCTTTCCCGCTGCCGCTGAGTCGGATATTGGTCCTGCCTTGTCTTGTGAGCCATTTGTTACTTCTACTTTGACTATTGAAACTGATCCCTTGTTATCTTCTTGTTGCAATCAGTACCCCGCTTGGGCGTACCTTTCACTTCTGATCCTTCCTTTATTTTTGATGTTTCTTCTTTTACTATAATTGATCAACCACTTGTTCTTTCTTCTTCTTCTTCTTCTTCTTCTTCTTCTTCTTCTTCTTCTTCTTCTTCGTCTTTGTCTTCTTCCTTTTCTTCATCATCTTCTTCTTCTTCTTCTATTCTTCCAGTTTCCGTCTCTTCTTTTGTTCCATCTTCTTCTCTTGTCCCTTCGTTGTCACCACCCCTTCCTCCTTCTTTTTCTCCCTCTGACGCCCCTACGACATTCCTTTCTCTTACCTCCCTTTCTTTGTTGCCACTTACTTCCTTTTCTACTTTTTCTCCTTTTGATCTTTTTTCAACACCAATCTCTTCTTTTCTTTTTGATTCTACTCTTCCCCCTCTCCTCCCTCCTCCACCACCTCCTTCTCTCAATCTTCCTCCACCAACTTTATCTTTACCCTCTTCTCCTCAGTCACCTATTCCTTCGCCTTCACTCACACTTCCATCATTGTCACTGCCTTCGGCCTTGCCACTTGTCGTCGCCCCTGATCCAGTCTCGAGCTCTGTTCAGTTTGGTCCATCTGCATCCCTCTATCAAAGCACAGACACTCCACCCAACACACCAGCACTCCCCACACCAACATCATCTCCCACTCCACCATCTCTTCACGCTCTCTTACCTCTCCCACCCGATGCAACCGACCCTATCTTTGAACGGGCAGTCACCACTTTGGACAATGCTTGCAGAGAACGTCTCCTTCGCCCCGCAGCCGAGTTCAATGCCGAGATCCGTCGCATTGCCAGCGATACCAAGAGACAACAAACAATGGACTCCACAAAGTATACCGCGCTCAGAGCTCGATATCGGAAACAGCTTGCCAAGAGACCACAAGACCTAGCCATCATGCTGCTGACAATCGATAAAGAGGCTGCCAATGCCACAGCACGCAGCCAGTCTCTTTCCAGCCGTCGCAAGACCATTGCCGTGGAGATCCGCCGCCGAGCCACCGAGGCCATCAGTGAGTACCGCACCCGCCGCCTAAGCGATCTTCGAGCGGACCTGGAAACCAGGCTGGTCAAGGCAGCAGTAAGCTCTAATCTCCAGGAATCCCTTCAAGCCAAGAAACTGCAACAGAAACAGGATTCTGAAGTACTTCGCCGGCAACATCGCTCTGTCGTCTCTCGTCTGAAGGAAACACTGCCTCAATTTAAGGGAACAAAGCCTCGCAACAAACCAACCTTCGACACCACTGCTAGTTTTCCGTTACAGGAGTGTTATCGAGTCCAACCACCTTCTGCACCAGGATTACCCACTTTGCACATTGGACCTCTTTGCATGTCACTAACAGAAGCGGCTTCCATGCGTGCCATACAGGACACACCGGTTAACAACACCACGCCACGCATTCTGTATTCGGACGGATCCCTTTTGAACTCTGGAATGAAGAATGTCTCTCAGGCTTTTGGAGCTGTCGACCTCTCTCAGGACAATCCCCTCACGATTCAAGGACGAACGGACGGACATGCCTCCTCGGCCAAGGCCGAACTTCTGGGTCTTCTAGCTGCAATTCTGGCAGCACCTCCAGAGCAGGACATTATAGTTCGCCTTGATAACCAGTCAGTGGTAGACCAGTACCGCCGACTAGTAAAGAATCGTCGGAATGTTCTGCCCAGGAAGCGGTTCAGGAGCACATACGCTGGTATTTGGGCGGTACTCTGGCAGATTGTGGAAACTCGGCCAGGCGGGGTTGAGGTGGAGTGGATAAAGGGACATAGCAATGTACATGGGAATGAGCTTGCAGACCAGGCGGCAAAGGAGGCTGCACAGAGCGACACAGTACCCGTAGCGGTGGATCTGGCGCAACAGACGGACATTAGGAACTTTGCATATTGTTACGGTGGGCTTGTGGAGATTGATCTTCGGCAGCTGCTCAAACAACAAACGACAATTCGGCACCATCAGGCCTGGACAGCACAGAGGCGAGTCAAGAGGGCGATCCCAGACATCGAGGACGTGGAGTGGCGATCGACCCTGGCCCATGTTCATGATAGGCGAGCCGTCTTTACATTCTACAGCAACAGCAAGGACTCTCACCAACGTACACATCACATCAAGAAGCTGCATGGCATGTTGCCCACTTTGAACTCTATGCAAGCGCGCAAACCGGACCTTTATTCGACCTGCCTGTGCCGACGATGCGAGCTTGAAGAGGAGGACAACAAACATGTCTGGAATTGTCCCCTTGCTGCAGAAACCACCACTACGATCTGGAAGGAGGCCATGGATAGGATTGATGGGTGGGGTGTACAGGCAACAAACAGCTACAACGCCGCCAGGAAGCGTGAATATGATCGTGCGATTGCCCATGGACGCCAGATGCCAAGGCCGGTCCCCATACACTGGCAGTCGCCCTCGGATGCGGAACATGTTCAAAGATTCTCTTCTATCGGTGGAGCTCAAGCCGTGCACAGCGGTAGTCCTGCTCCCGATCGTGATGAGAACCCCAAGTGGAGTGTCTCGGACCTCCTTCGCGGTATCACCCCCAAGAGTATGTTAACTGAATGGTCCGCGGTTTTCCGAACCCCACAGTTCATCGCCAAGACAGTTTTGCATAGGTTTGTTGGCTACCTGGAGGCGCAGGCTTCGGAGTTGATATGGAAGCCTCGGTGCTCCGCGACGATCGCGTGGGAGCAGACACAAGGCATCTCCGTCAAGAACAAGACCTCCAAGTACACAGGTCCCCGAGGTGACTGGAGTCAGGGATACGGCTACATCACACAAGATGGTTTTTGCCCGTGTGGCGCTTCGCTAGCCACACATGAGAATGGGCGCTGCCCTGGAGCGTCCATGGATCCACGCGCGGCCGATGAGCGGTTGCTGGATAGTTTGTTGGGAAGGAGGAGATTGTCATTAATGGAGAGGATGGGAAGAATTCCTTTTCTTCGTGTTTAGTTTTATTTTCTTCTATTGAAGCTGTGAGGAGCAGCGGCAATTGTTGCGCAGAGCCAGGTTGTGGACCGGACTGCGACTGGTGGATGGCTCTTGGAAGAGTTTGGTATGTAGCTCCTTTCACTATCGAATGCCTTTCTTGGGCTTTTCACTGGAGAAATAAAATTGCGTACGAAAAAAAAAAAAAAAAAAGCCCACTTTGAACTCTATGCAAGCGTATCTGGGCAGTATTATGGCAGGTTGTGGAATCTCGGCCAGGCGAAGTCGTAGTGGTATGGATCAAGGGACACAACAACATTCAAGGAAATGAGCTAGCGGATCAGGCGGCAAAGGCGGCAGCAGAGTGTTACGGTGCCTTCGGTAGTGGATCTTACTCAGCAGACGGACATCACGAGCTTTGCACATTGCAATGGCGGGCTTGTCGAAACCGATCTAAGACGGCTTCTCAAACAACAATCGACAATCCGCCATCATCAAGTCTGGATATCACAAAGACGGGTCAAGAGGGCGATCTCGGACATTGACGATGTGGAATGGAGTTCGACCTTGGCCCATGTCCATGACAGACGCGCCGTCTTCACCTTCTACAGCAACAGCAAGGACTCCCATCAACGAACACATCATATCAAGAAGCTGCATGGAATGTTGCCAACATTGAACTCCATGCAGGCCCGGAAGCCTGATTTGTACTCAACCTGCCTGTGTCGACAATGTGAGCAGGAGGAGGAGGACAATGAGCACGTCTGGAGATGCCCCTCTACTGTTGAGACAACCACTGCGATATGGAAGGAGGCCATGGGCAAGATTGATGAATGGGGCGTTCAGGCAACAAATAGCTACAATGCCGCCAGGAAGCGTGAACACAAGCGAGCAACTGACAATGGTCGTCAAGCACCATGGCCAGTACCCATATACTGGCAGTCCCCCTCGGATGCGGATCATATTCGGGGATTCTCTTCTATCGGTGGAGCTCGAGCCGTGCACAGCGGTAGTCCTGCTCCCGATCGTGATGAAAACCCCAAGTGGCACGTTTCGGACCTTCTTCGCGGAATCACCCCCAAGAGCATGTTGACTGAGTGGTCCTCGGCCTTCAGAACCCCACGGTTCATTGCCAAGACGGTCCTTCACAAGTTTATTGGCTACCTGGAGACGCAGGCCTCAGAACTGATCTGGAAACCACGATGCTCCATGACGATCGCGTGGGAGCAGATGCAAGGTATCACTGCCAAGGACAAAACATCCAAATACACCGGCGCCCGAGGTGACTGGAGTCGAGGATACGGTTACATCACACGTGATGGGTTCTGCCCGTGTGGCGCTTCGCTAGCCACACATGAGGATCGAACCTGCCCTGGAGCGACCAAGGAACCACGCACAGCTGATGAGCGGCTGTTGGATAGTCTGTTGGGAAGGAGGAAATTGTCATTGATGGAGAGGATGGGAAGAATCCCCTTCATTCGTATCTAGTTTTATTTTGTCTTCCGTTTTTGCTGTGAAGAGCAGCGACAATTGTTGCGCAGAGCCAGGCTCCGGGTCGGACTGTGACTGGCGGATGGTGTACTGAAGAATTTGGTCTGTAGTCCCCTTTACTTCCAAATGCCTCCTTTGTACTGTTTGTCAGAGAAATAAAATTGTGTACAAAAAAAAAAAAAAAAAAAAAAAAGTGAGGAGCAGCGGCAATTGTTGCGCAGAGCCAGGCTGTGGACCGAACTGCGACTGGTGGATGGTTCTTGGATAAGGATTGGAAGAGTTTGGTATGTAGTCCTCTTTTACTATCAAATGCCTCCCTTGGGCTGTTTGGCAGAGAAATAAAAATTGTGAATGATTGAGCTAGCGGCTGACCTGTCTTATTCTCTCCTTAGTCTCTTCTAGTCACATACTGGAACGACAACCTAATAGGTGCCAATTTTTTATCACACTATAAGAACGGTCAAAAAAAAAAAGAAAGAACAATGGGTACGAATAGCAAGTTTGGAGGAAAATTAAAAATACACATTCACTCTTTCCTTTTTCACAGTCGCATGTCAGCCTTGGGTCTCCTCGCAGTAAGTTTGGATTCATTTTTTAAGTTACAAATACAAGGGAAAATGAACGATCGACCTATGTCTCGTCTAGATACCAAAGCTGTACATTATGGCATTTTTTTTCAGTCTATATTACCTGGCTTATGACCACAAGCAAAAAAAAAGTGGATTCTGACTAAAGGGTCTAGGAATTTGCCGCGGAATTTGTCAGAAACCTGGCCACCTACTCATTGATTTGCTTCACCCGGTAGATGTCCTAAACCAACCCGGCTCATTGAAGCTTAAAGTACATTAACATACTTTTTTTGTTCTGGCACACACAAATGTTGAATAAATATTGTACAATTGTATTATATGTTTTTGTTCTAAGGATACAAAGAAAGGGTGGTGACAACGCTCTTGTTCGAAACCTGTGGGATACCAAGGTGGCGTCTTGGAGGTGGGGTGGGTAGTGGGGGTGGTGGCACGTACGACAGTGCCAGTCGCGGGGATTCACCTGGGAAGAATCCAAAAGGTGGTTCTTGGTATTCATCCGGGATCGAGCCCCAGTCCTTTTGCGCAAAAAGAAGGTCTGCTTCGATCGCGTCTAGTTCGTCGAGGGACCCAATGGGAATATCGCCTGCGTTCATCTGCATCACTGCTGCTGCCGCGGAATCTTCCAACATCATGGAACCTGGAGTTGGTGCCAAAGTTGTAAGCGTAGGTGCCGCGGCGTCAGTCAGTGTCGGTGAGAGCGAGTAGTTGGATGGGGCTGCCATGGAAAGTTCCCTGTCTCTAGTTTGTTGCTGGGATTGCTGGTGCAACGTCTGGTGTTGTTGCTGCTGGTGCTGTTGAAGCTGTTGAGGTTGCTGTTGTTGCTTGTGCTGTTGTTGGGAATATCCTTGGGCTGGGTGTTGCGCACCTAGTGGTCTTGTGGATGTCTGATGCAGGGGCTGGGATGGGTATACACCATACGGGGGGTTGTCGAACACTGGCGTCATGAGCGCATTCTCGTCAAACTGGTAGGGATCGTCAAGTGAGTTCGGCGCCATGAGATCCATGTGCATATAGGCGTTTCTGGGGTGCAAATGGTTGGGATCGTTCATCGCCGAAAAATCGCTCGAAACAGACGCCATGGAATCCATACGGTGTCGGTGTGAACCTCCAAAGGGATTAGGAGGCGAGAACCCAGGAGATACAGCAGGCCAGGGTCGACCTTGTGGATCCAGTCCAAAGTCCATGTCAAAGTCCATAGCCATATCAAGCTCATCCTCGCCAATATCATGCAGTGGAATGTAAAACGACGACGGTTGATTGGGTGGTGGCATCGGATAGACGTCGTAGGCATATGGTGCAGTGTACGGCCGTGGTGGCTGTTGGTGCTGGGATATTCTTTGGTGGTGAGCATTGGGATTCCTGTGTTGCTGATATGGGTACTGGTTCTGGTGTGACAAGCGGGGGTGATAGTTGGGTGGGTAAGATGGTGGCTGCATCTGTCTGTCAACTTGCGAAAGTCCGATAGAGTCTGGAGGAGGGACTGACTGATGATCGACTGAAGAAATGACCGATGGTGACCGTGACCCTGTATAATTTGACTGCGCCTTGGTCTTCTTGGGCACTTTTGGTTGATCCTGGAGTGGTTTTGCCTTGCGTTTCCGGACCTTGTTGACATCGTGGATTCTGATATGCTCCTTGAGGACGTCTGATCGAGAAAAGTGTTTCCCACAGCCCTCCTGAGGACAAGCATAGGGACGTTCACCTCCGTGTGAGCGGACATGACGGGCCAGATGGGCGGAGCGTGTGAAAGTCTTGTGGCAATTGGGCCACGGACAGTGGTGAGATTTTTTTGGTTTAGCCTCCGTCTCCTCAGCCGGGTCGTCGTTCTCATCCTGCTGGTCTGAAGGTGGATCTTGCCGTTCATCTACCGATGAAAAAAAGACAGTAATATTCATGGTAAATAATTCATCCTCGGGTCAAGAATCAAAGATTTTCCTTGCTGTTATTTTTTTTGCACATCCGCCGTCTGCATTTGACGTCATATATCGTACCTGAATTATTCGATACACTGGTATTGTTGGCGCCGCTTCCATTAGATCCGACAGGTACCCCTGTATCTATATTTGGTACTTGGCCGTTTTGCATCGTTGACATTGACAGCCCACTTGGTTGCGCACCAGGCACAGAGGATAGAGTTTGGTGGACGGGAGCGAGAGATGTGGGGCCTGCAACGGATGGGGTCGTTCCTGAGGGGAGTGCTTGGGATTGAGAAGGTGGTTGGATTGGGAGTGAGAACGGCTCTGTTGTGTTGAGAGGGGCTGTTGTTGATGTGGAGGGAATAGTGGAGACAAAGGTATTTACAAGGGACGATGGGTTGACTGGGGAAGTAAGAGTGGGAGCATTGATGACCGAGACGATGGAAGGTGCTATTGAGGGAGTTGTTCCGTCGGAAACGGGAGAGATAGGAGCGTCATTTCTTGGGTGGGGTGTCTCCGGACTAGGCACCTGGCTTTGAGCTTGTGCTTGTGCCTGTGCTTGTGCTTGTGCCTGTGCTTGGGCTTGTGCCTGAGCTTGTGCCTGAGCTTTCATCGAGACTCGGAGCCCCTTGGGTCCGGTATGAATGCGCGAGTGTCGCGTGAGCTCGTCGCTCCTTGAGAACCGTTTCGTACAGCCGGGGAATTTGCAAGCGTGGGCCTTTTCGCCTGTATGGGTGCGGATGTGTCGATTGGAGTGCTCGAGACGGTAAAAGGATTTGGGGCAGACAGGACATTGATAGGGACGCTCCGGGGCATCGGTTTGGTGGCATTGGAATGGCTTGGGTGCTTCTCCGTTGGCGGGTGGTGTAGGTGGTCGGGGCAAATTGTATGGAGCGAGATCGGTCGGAATGGATGACATTGAGGACGAGTCCGAGATCGACGTTACAGTAGAGGTGGCTATTGAGGGAGTGGTCGCGACTACAGTTGTATCCATGATTGATGTTGTTTAGGTCGATAATTAAAAAAGTAATACAAAGGCGAGAGGATGGATGATGTGGGGTTGGGAAAGGAGGAGAAGGAAGAGGAGGAAAGGAGGAGAAAAGATCCGGAGGCTGTGTGCAAGGGACCTGAATAGTGTGGGGAATCGTTTTTTGCGGGGTTGAGGTGTATCAGGAGGAAGAAAAAAGGTACAGCTGTTTGGAAGTAACCCTGGCTGGTTCGTCAGGCAGTCTGAGAAGAGAGATCCACAGTGAGATTGAATGGCGAGGTGGAGTGAATGTCGACCACAGTTAGTTAGAGAGAGGAGAAAGAATGAATGAAGAAAAAGAGGGAGAGAGAGTTAAAGGAAGATAGATGGTTGGAATGTGAACCGAGTTTGGGGGGTGAATGTGAATGTGGGGTTGGGGATGGGAGCCAGGAAGGACAAGGGAGAGAGGGGGAACAGAGAGGGGGAACAGAGAGGGGGAAGAATAGAAAAAAAAAAAAGCGAAGCGAAGGAAGACAAAAAAAAAGAGCAAAGGAGAAAAATGACAGGTGGGGCAAACGGCGATTTTTTTTTTGTCCTTGGTACGCAAGCACACATACAACAAAAAGAAAGATGAAAAAGGAGAATTTCTGACACTTGTTCAATTGCAGGACAATGGCGGAGATCGTTGACGGTGGAAGAATGGAGGGGTGGTAGTTATGAAAGGCACAAGCAACGCTTTGCTAATGAAGGCAACGTATCAATTAAATTGAAGATAAAACAACCACGACGACAAGAGCAGCAGCAGCAGTAGGCAGCAGCACAAGAGAAGAGAGTGACCCAGTTTTTTTTTTTTTGCTTGTTTGCGTTGTTTGCTGTTGGTGGCCCCTGTCTGTTTGTGTGATAGACGGACGGAAAGAGGAAATAAAAAAAAAAGAAAAAGAAAAAGAAAATTGTAGTAAACAACAAAACAACAATAAAAAAAGTGGAGTCGCCTCTGTTTTTCCACTCATTCTCCTAAATCAAGTATCGATCACATCGTATTGTAGACATGTCCACGTTACTAAACATAAAATTCTCTGTGTTTTCCATCTCTTTCTGATTTTTCTCGTTTTTGTTTGTAAAGCAAGCGTCCATCCTAATAAATGACTCCGGGGACCAGGACGCAGAGAATAACAAAGAAAAAGAAGTTTATCTCATGGACATCATCCATCTATGTTCCATCCATTATATATTACGAACTGCATGTGGAAAAAAGAAAGACAAAGAAAGCCCCAGTATTTTTTTTTTTTTTTTTTTTGTTCATTGAGCCCGTCGTTAACTCTCAGCACTTGTTTTGATTGTTTTCATGAAGAATTGCGTGTCACCCACTTTTTTGTCCACTTTTTTCCATTTCTTGATCAAACCCTAATCCTCTCATTGGTCCGCTGAGCCTGGGTCCACTCCTCTCCTTCCGACATCTTCCTTGCACGCCCAAACAAAATGTCCCAACTTTCCCTCCCCCTAAAAAACAACGTCCACTCGAGCATCACATACATCATACAAATCATCTGGTACCTCCTTCTCTTACCCCGCATTTTCCCCTCTCGGAAAAAAAACAATTCTTCCTCCTCCACTCTTTGCTTTTCTACCTCTCAACCGTTGATAGCCACGCGAGCTTTCTTGAGCACATTAGGCTTCTCTTTTCCGTTAATTGGTTCGTTAATAAAACGTCCCTGTGCCAGTGATGGAGCACTTCTGGACCCTCATTTTTTAATATTCATCTTTTTGTTACCCTCGTTTTTTTTCTTGCATATTACAGTACTCCTTGTCTCGATCTCCGACGATATTGAGCTGAAGGCTATCTATTGGCGTAAGCAATGGACGGATCATGTGTTCAACTTAGTACTTCAATGAACACGTTGCCACCGTCCCTACTCTACCACAGCCCAGTTCATATACCTTCTTGATACTCAAGACTGCAAGCCTTGTGGACCCTGCTATGATGTGTTTGCCCAGGGCTTGCTACCAGCTAAAAACATACGAGTGCTACTCAAGGAAAGCTATTGTGGTTAATCGTTTCTAAGTCACACGCAGCTGCGTTTCGCATAAAGCAGATTTACTACTGGATGGTGCCGTTGAGATGCAAGGTGTACAAGTAACATCGGTGGGAAGTAGCTCCGAGAGAATATAAGATGACAAGCCTAGTGTCCTGCACGGATGATATTGGCGTCTCGAGTATAAAATTGGCTGCAATCACAGATACTGTCCACATCTCAATAGCATCGAGTCCAGCGAGACCAGCGAGGACAGAAAGAGCCCTACAAGCCTGCAGTTCTGAGTACTCTTCTTTAGAGTAAAAAAAAAAATGGTGGCGATTTTCAAATGCAGTCACGATGATTAAGAAAATGTTACTGATTCTGTCAAAAGTGAATCCCCTCCGCTTCTTCCATTCCCAACACTTGTCAACCATTAGCGATGGAGGTGGAATTCGATTCAAGACCTGTCCGACCAGGATCGCTAAACTGGTCTGAGGACAACATCCTCGCTCTGATCACTCCTGCCAGCGTCAACATCGTCGTACGTTCAGCAACTCTACCAGGAACGGCTACAGGAAACGCGTCGTCACATTGTGTCAATTTTTAACCTGGTTCCAAAATATTGATGTATGGATTAGACGCCTTGCCTGCCTGGAGCTCTGGATCGGTCCCCGGTAAAATTTTTACTGACTTCGACTCCAGCCCTGACTATCGCTGGTGATAGTCCGCCTTGGAAGCTTGTGGCAAATGGTACGCTGTCCTTTCTCTTATGTTGTCTGTCATAAAAAAGTTCAACAGAAAATAACACCCTGAATCCTTTCACACTTTGTTTTCATTATAGTGGCCAATATCAGGAATGCTGTGTCACCTTTGGTAATCGATTACTTGGCTGGAGCTTGGTCACCAACTGGTTGCTCCCCTTTAAAAGGGTATGTTTGGCGTTCACAACAAGCAACAGATTATATATATACAATCAAATCAATCTCACGCGTTTATTTTTTGAACGATTTAGGTGCATCCTTGCAATTATTACTTCGAGGCACTCAGTTTTTTTGTACATCCCAACATCCTCGCACGCAGACAGACAGTGGCAAAAGGTACTGTCATGATCAAATAGTATATGCATCTGCCGTATCGCCAGGGTATAGCTACATGTCGGCACTCACTGACAATAATATATTGTGGGCTTTGCAATAGCATTTGGTCTTGGATCAATATCTTTCGACATACTGGGGAGCACAACCGGAGATTGACCCCGAGATGGCCGACAAACTTGAATCGGTCTCGTTGGCATGGTCTCCAAAGATTTACTTTGGAGGGATTGGGTCCGTACTGGCTTTAGGAAACAAAGCAGGGCATGTTACCCTCTGGCACGTCACCAGCAAGGAGAACGTTCGCTGCATCGAATCTTGGAAAACTGGAAGCGAGACATGGGTGATTCAGTTGTCCTGGTCGCCATGGGTTCTGGAAGGGAACCAATACGTCTCTATGCTTGCCTATGCCACTGCAGACGGACAAGTTCGGGTCCGGGAGGTGATGTTCAATCCGGAGTCGCCCCTGGAGGATATTGACGTGTCTGAAAATGTCATGGGAGCCCCTGATCAGACTCTTCATCCATGTACAGTTCTCCGGTGGAGCCCAACATTTTATGAAGTAACTTATAATTACTCACCAAATAATCATGTCGTTATTCTGTTTGTAGAGCTTTCGGTGTACTTGAAACTGATATCATTTTCCCTATCATCTTCATGAAACTAGGCGGCAAGAAAGCGCAACATGCTGGCTTTCAGCCGAGGAAACAGATTGAATGTGTGGTATCCAGACTCTAATAGGACGGTAATGTGGAGGCGACCTATTGCAAAGGCGATTGCGGACATCACATGGGACACACATGGAAAGCGACTTATTGTGTTTTTCATGGACGGCAAGCACTGTGTGCTACTTTTGCATGATGAGAGTCTAAAAGTGGACGACGAACAAGTCGAATTCATCCACCAAAACATCATATCGCGTTGCCATATGCAAACCAAAACGAACATCACACAGGACGAAGGCGATGCTGACAACGCTAATGCAGATGACGATGGTGCAGACGAGGAGAACAGTGGAGGAGCGCTCATGGGAAGCAAGTTACAGCTGCACATCACCTCCGGGAGCGCCTCATCCGAAAGGGTTCAACTCGCAACGGCGTACTAGTAAGTACCTTTTGTTTGTCGTTGCACTATTGTGGTACAGTGGACTAAATTTGACGACTGCTGACCGTCTTTTTTTTTCTTTTTTGTTCCACACGTAGTGTTACTTCGCCTTTTCATATGGAGTTCCAACGTGAGCGATATCAGTCATCAACTCTGACACTCTCCAAAGCCCACAAGTCCCTTCAAGGAGCACCAGCAGATGCCTTATTCGACAGACTGGATACGTACATCTGCCTTCCTAATGCAGGTATACATCATATGTTGCCAAGTTGACATATCCCAGAGTGTGTAGATCAGTTGTTGGTGGGCGCTAATACTTAATGTTTCCTTGCTTGTAATAGCACTGGCTAGAAATCCGGCGTTTCACATGTGGGACATGCTTTTATTATTAGGAGAGAGCTGGAAGGCCAGAGACACTGGATCTGTCGACCTTGAACGACTGATGACGATTTTAAGCAGCAAGACGAAAAAGGCACCAGCTACTCTTGAAACGCTTTCCAAAAGAGATGCTCTCGTGGACGCTAATACCTCTCTGGAGTCAAGGTATTCCTCCTGAAGAGTAGATTGCACTTCTCTTTTCAAAAAGTTGGAGCGCCTTCTTGTAGCTAACCTCGATCGATCGATAACTCTAGGCTCAAATGTACTCTCTTCAGCAAGACGACAATGAATTCAGAGCGGGTTGCAATCTATCTCTATAGTCAGTTGAAGGTATAATTGAATTTGCATAATCTCTTGTTGTAAAGAATATGGTTGGCATGACTTACTAACCATGACTGAAATCAATCCCATATAGCGCTGTGATTTGGAGGCATCATTAGTGGAGCGGTTTGAACACTATGTTCATGATTCAGAATCTCGCGTCAGGAAGCATATCACCGGGAGCGTCCTTGCCTTGTATAATGAAGGGTCAGCCACTTCTAAATCGCCGTTGCAAGGTAACGCACCGTTGGCTACGTGTGCAGAATATGTAAAGCACAGGTTTCTAATGCCAGTCTTTATCTCTATTCCCCCAAATATAGACTGTGATCGATCGCTGCTCTTGCTTCTGTGCGACAGCATTCTTTTGTTCCATAATGATGACAAAGACCTGTTGGCAACGGCAGAGAAGACTTATCTTCGACTCCAAAGCACGAGTGCTGTTGATGAGCAGTTGAAAGTTCTCCAGGGTATCAAAAAGGGTGCGGCTCCAGATCATGTCACATTTGGAGCAGGGAGAGAAGAGTGCCCGGCATGCGATGCTGAAGTCAAGCTGGAGGATATGCAGGAGGCGACGTGTGCGAACGGGCACACGTGGCGGAGGTGCTCGGTGACCTTGCTTGTGATCGCAGACTTTCACCCTCGGACGTGTCTTGGATGTGGGAGAAAGACACTGATGGTTCCTGATGCACAGGCTGACGTGCCTACGTTACCAGAGACCACGGCGACTTCGTGGCTGGAGGTTGTTCTCCGTGCACACAGCCTGTGCGGTTACTGTGGGGAGCGGTTTTATACCGCGCTCAGGAGGCGAGCGTAGATGCAAGTCACAACGTTGTTATTCCTAAAAAAAAAAAAAAAAAAAAAAGACTTTGTCCGAACCTTTTTCAACCTTGCAGACCACCGAGAAAAAAAAAGAACAAAACTCCGTGTGTGTTTTTTCTTTCTGCATGCTACGCCATTTCCGACGATTTGCTATTCCACTTTACCATTCCCAACGACGAACTTCGCCTCGATTCTTCATGTCAGGATCTCCCACACCATCACTCGCGATCTCAGACGTTGCCATGTCCGCTGAAACTTCCGCACCAACTTCCGCGCCCAAGGCAGAAGCTCCTGTCATGAAGCGGTCCAAAAAGGTCAAGAAGCTTACCAAGAAGGATATCGACGAGGTCTTGATGTACGATATCGTTGAGCTGCGAGGACACAACCACTGGGACTGGGATCCAAAGACCCCTCCTCCTTTCCAGAACTTTGAGGAGCTGGAGGTCACTATCGGTAGTTTTGCTCAGTCTGGCGAGGGTCTTGCCCTCCTGCCAGATCGTGGAGAGGGATGGGTCTTGGTGGTTCCATTTGTTGTGCCAGGCGAGAAGGTCAAGGCCAGGGTTTACCGACACAACTGGTAAGTCAACAACAACGCTGTGTCCGTATATGATCATGATCTGGCTCTGGATACACACAAAGACCACTGACTTTTATACCATACTTTTTGTTATAGGGGTTATTCGCACGCTGATCTTGTTAAGGTTATCGAACCTGCAAAGAACAGGATTGCCAAGGATGACATCTTGTGCAAGTATTTTGGCACATGCGCCGGATGCCAGCTGCAGCACATCTCCTACGCCGATCAAATGAAGTTCAAGCGCCAAGTCGTCGAGAACGCATTCAAGAACTACGCTGGTACGGATTCTTACCAATTGGTCTTTGCCATGTATTCACCCATGCTTGCTTTTAAACTGGCAAACACTGACACTGCTCGATTTACTACTATGAAATAATAGAAAAGTACTTTGCTATACTCCCACCTGTTGACCCAGTCTCTCAGTCACCAATTCAATCCAACTACCGCACCAAAATCACCCCTCACTTTGAAGCCCTGAACCCCAAGCATCAGTCAGCAGGAACGGTCCAACCTGTCCAGATCGGATTCATGCAGGCAGGAAAGCGCAGGATTTTGGACATTGAGGAGTGCCCCATCGCCACGCCAGTTGTCAATGAAGGAATGAAGACCATGAGAGCCGATGTGCAAAAGTAAGTCTCAACGACCGATGCCATCAGTATCGGGGAACAATTGCCAGGATCGAGGTATTAACCCATGTGTTTGTGTTATGACTATGTAGGAACATTGCAACATACAAGAAGGGCGCCACTATGCTTCTTCGTGAGAGCAACCCCATCGTCCCAGGAACAGAGTCGGAGAGCCCTCCTACTACCACCAAGATTTGTGTGACGGATCATAAGGCGACCATTACAGAGTGGGTTGGGAAATTCCGGTTCGACTACCCAGCTGGATCGTTCTTCCAGAACAACAACGCCATCCTACCTTCTTTGATTGGATATGTTCAACAGCAGCTTCATCTTCCTCTCGCCTCTTCGACCACACCAGCCGCTTCCTCGGACTCTACTACAGCATTGACTTCATCTCTGAACCACGAAATCAAATACTTGGTGGATGCTTACTGCGGCTCAGGATTGTTTGGCATCACTTGTCACGAAGGCTTCAAGAAGGTGCTGGGTGTTGAAATTTCAGCTGCCTCCATCTCTTGTGCCACCAACAACCTCGTCCTGAACAAGCTATCGACAGAGACGACAGCATTCCATCTGGATGATGCCGATAAGATCTTTGCCCACATCGACTTTCCTTCTGCAGAGACGGCGTTGATTATCGATCCACCCAGGAAGGGCTGCTCGGACGAGTTTTTGGATCAAATGGTGGCCTTCTTACCAGCCCGTGTCGTCTATGTGAGCTGTAATGTCCAGACTCAGGCCAGGGATCTCCAGGGACTACTCGATCGCTGCCATGCCAAAGGCTTGCCTGGCTACAGGGTGGAGGCCATCCGCGGCTTCGATCTCTTTCCCCAGACCAGGCACGTTGAGGGCGTTATGACCTTGACCAGACTGTAACTATGAGACTATCTAATAAATTTTCAAGCCACGAAAATATGCTTTTTCTCAAGGTTGTCATTTGTTTCCCTTTCTTCTTCGTTCCTATTCCAACAACACCCTACACACAAATACCCAACGCAGTGAATGATGGCCACCGACAGCACGCACGACTTATTGCCCGGCACCACACAACAGCTCGGCGATGACAACACAGGCACCCTCTCTCAATCACAACCAGCTCCCTTGGCGCAAGCACAGACACACTCGCTTGACATTCATGGCAAACAAGCACAACAACAACAGCATCAACAACAACCTCTGCAACACCAATCTTTGGAAGGTGACCTCAACAGCGAAAACGTCAGCCCTCAAGAGCTGACTCTTTATGTATGTGTTGGTTTTTGGATCTGCCGCAAGCTTCTTACACGCCGGATAAGCTAGTTTGTTTCGTTTTCTTAAAACCTTAAGCAGTTAACCAGACTTGTTTCGTCTGTTTGACTACCGTTGCATGGAATAGGTCGAAAAGCTGCTCGAGCAAATCAATGCCAAGTTTGACGGAGTCTCTGGTCAAATTCTCGGTAAAAGTAAGTGTCAACATGGATGTCAAACTCAAGAAGACGCCTCAACTAACTATCCAATAACGGCTAACGTTGGAGACGCTGGCCTTTTTTTCAGTTGTCACTCAACACACTCCTCAATAACGTCGGTCCCCTTCTCTTTTTGTATCTTTTGTAGTGGATGAAATGTCTTCAAGGATTGACGATCTGGAAAAGTCCATTGGAGAACTTGTGCAGAATGTGGAAGAGGAACCAAAGCAGCCACCTGCACCCGCGGACAAGTAACCGCAGAAAAATAAAGTGTTCATCAAAGCGACATCTCTCTTTCTTTTGTGCCTGGAATTATTTTTTTTAAATTTTTTATTTCCTTACGACTGCACTTTTTTACCGTTCCATCATCTCGCTCCGCCCTCTTTCGTTTTGACCAGAACATCACTTACACAACTCACATGTCGCCAGCAGTACATGAGTCGTCGACCACAGCACAAAGAAGCAGCGACGTTCCTTTGAAGGACAACCATCCAGCGGATACTCATTCAAAGTCCAACCCCAGCTTGGAGTTCATCAAAGCCTTGACCAACGTGTCTGACATTCAGGAATGTCTTCGACAACTCGAACTGGAAGAGACCAAGATTGATGCTGACCTGGACGAGCTCTTGGCAGAGCGTGAAGAATTGGAAGCCAGCCTCGACAAACTGGAAGTCCTGGAGTAAGTTTTTGTTGTCTCTCTGGTAAACTGCAAACACGCGATTGCAATTGGGCGGTGGCAAGCAGGAGCCTTTTGGCACTTGCGTTTGGTGACCTAACCCGCTCACTAATCCGCATTTACAAACACAAAACCGCCCTGGTAGGCCTCAACTCGGTGGCTTGCAGCACGAGTCCAAGTCTCTTGTCAAGATCATTAGCGACACTTCAGGATTGGCCGAGAGTATCAGTGTGAAGGTTCGACAGCTCGATCTTGAACAATCACGCGTTCAGCTGGCTATCAAGCACGTTGAGGATGTTCAGGAGCTCAAATTCTGCATTTCGGGGATTCAACGGGCAATGGAACAGTCAGACTACGAGGATGCAGCACGACACATGCACAAAGCCCTTGGCTTTGATAAACGTATTCTTGAAGGATCCTTTGCCGAAATTTCAGTGGTACGTTCAGCTAGCAGAGGCATCGATTGAATCGAGCAAGGACAAGGAATCATCAGCTGTCCTTGGAGTAGACTAACAAATAAGTTCATTACTTTTCATGTAGCCCTCAGCATCAAACCCTGAATATCCCACCGTGATGCTGGCCAATTCCAAGGCCAAGTTGCTGGAGATTATTTCAAAAGAATTCGAAGGAGCAACACAGAGACAGTCGGAGGAGGACATTACACGGTACTTCAAGCTGTTCCCACTCTTGGGGGAGGAGCAAGTTGGATTGGACAAGTACTCTGAGTTCGTGTGTGCCATCGTTTCTGGAAAAGCCCAAGCTTCTCTTGCTGGATCACGTAAGAATTATTTCAGATCGACATTGGATGTTTAGGACTTGTCTTTTAAAGACAATTATTTACTGCCTCCTTTTTTATATCAATACTTTTAGCGAAATCGCCAGCTTTCTTTGCCGACACGTTGATCAGACTGTTCGAATCCGTCGCAGTGATCATTGACCAGCACCAGCCTGTCATTGAAAAGTTTTACGGTCCAGGAAAGATGCTTCGAGTTATTCAGAGGTTGCAGGAGGAGAGTGATATCCGGAGTAAAAAGATCCTTGAGGCATTTGAAGAAGAACGTGAAATCGCCAGAAAGGTGCGTTCTGAACATGGATACGCAATTCTGGCTTTTGTCACAACGAACGCGGGAGAATAATCGGTACTAATATTGAAGAAGCACACCCTTATGTAATAGGTGGCAGAGATCAAAGCTTTCCGGGAACCCAAAAGGACTACGCTTCAATCCTCGGGCACAATCCGGAGTCTTACACCACAACCTGGCTCATCCAATATGCAGCAATCTTCGGCTATCCCTGATGTGATCGACCCACGCGAACTGGATATCAATCTTAATGAAATGGTTCTCATCTCTCAAAGAGCACACCTCTACAATCGTTTCTTGGAGTCGAGAGCCAAGGTAAATATCGCCAAGAGAACCTTTGTTTGCAGTGAATGTTATTTATGATTGTTGTGCTAACTTTGTATCATTACAACGTTCCACCTTCTAGTCTGAGGTCGAGCACCTGAAAGACGACCATGCTGGAGAGTCGCTCCTGGAGAAGCGAAAAGACATGCACACCGAATCGGGACTGCTTCGCGTTAGTGGATTGTCACGCAAGGTCGAAGAGGTTATTGATCATTACTTGGCCATCGAAGAGTTCTTCCTGCGGAGAAGTGTTGACAGGGCCATGAAGATTGACGAGTATGACGCAGGCAATCAGACCTCCAGCTGTGTGGACGATGTCTTTTACATCCTCAAGAAAACCATTTCACGGGCCGTCTATACCTCGAACGTTGATTGCTTAGCCGCGATGATCAACTTTATCAAGAATACCCTCGAGATGGACTACATCTCAGTCTTTCAGAGGAATATGGCGAGTGTCTTTTCGAATGGAGATACCCGGGATGCACGCTTCCAGTACATGGTAAGAGAATATTCAGTAGCTTATTAATTATTATTTTTTCACTTTCTTGTTGCGGCCGTATACTAACGCCGAAATACTGCCCCCTCCCCCCCCCCATATCCATGATAGATTCTTTTGAACAACGTGAATGTCAGCATCGACTATCTGGAAAAGCTTACAGTCGAGATTGAGCAGGAGTGTGTGTCAACAATTGCTTCGCTATCAGAGCATTCGCTGGCCAAGGCAAAGGTGGTACTGTCAGGACTTATGGGATCTTCGAGCAAGTTCAAGCGGATTTTGAACCACGGTATCGAGGAGCTGTTTGAGCGGACACTGAAGCCTCGACTGAGACCTCTTCTTCAGGACTCTTACAAGGACATCAAGTATGTTGTTACAGACGAGGAGTATGCCGAGCAGGAAGCCCTGAATAGCTTTGTTAATCGGTTTATGTCAGGCTTGGATAATTTGGTGGATGCATTCAAGGTAAATCATAAGGGTAGCTCTGAATGCATGACAACTCAACTTTCTCTTTTTAGATACACTTTCTAACACCGCTGTGTTTTGGTATCTCATTACTTAGTCAACCTTGACGGATGATAACTATAACCAAGTGATCGCCAATGCAGTGACGACGTTGACAAGAACCTGGGAGGGCATCATCTTTGATACAAAGTTCAACAAGATGGGTGCTATCCGGTTCGAGAAGGACCTCCGCGCAGTCGGCTTCTACATGGTTTCATTGACGTCCTTCCCCTTGCGTGAGAAACTGACGCGGCTCAACCAGATGGCTATGTTGCTCGATTTGGAGGAGCTCGAGGATCTTTACGAAATCTGGGGAAACAATGCTGGTGCAATCACCTGGCGACTGACGGACGGAGAAGTACGACGCATCTTGCGTTCCAGGTATGTACACGTCCAACCTATTTTGTTGTTTCTCGTTGCTGTGATTATACATGCTGATTGGATCTTACTTATTGACCATCAACTATTTCTTCCTTAGAATTGACTTTCATCCCGAGGAAGTGGCACGGTTGAAGCTCTAGATGGTTCTTCAGTTGAAAAAACCTAATAAAAGCATTCTTGGGCGTTTGACCTTGAATTGCGAGTCACGGACACTGCATTTTGGTATGTTCCCTTACATAGAGCCCCCTTTTCATTCTATCCATTACTCATCACTCAAAAACACTCACACCCACCCACCCCAGCCTTTCTGTTCATCCGTCCAGGCAACAGCAATGAACAAAATAAACCACGAACAATTGCTTTCATTGGAGCACCCTTTTGTGAAGGTAAGGCTACATCAGACCATAGACTTGCATGCATAACTCGTTTAGTTTTTACGTCGATGGGTAATCTTAAAACTAAATGGCTACTATTCTTCCATGTCTGTGTTGCATGCAACAAACCAGATTCCGGTGGAGAAGTTCAGGTCATCTCTCAGAGTCTCGCAAAAGCATATCGAAAAAGAGATTGCAACATTGACTAGCACCGTCTCCGAGATATCTAAAAAGTCTATCCAGGGTAACATGGACCCCAAGCAGGTGGAGGTTGCGCTGGAGGCCATTGTGACTCGTCTGAGTACTCTGAAGCGAAAGGTATGAAGGAGCTCGTAAGATTTGAAAGCTGACTCTTTGTCATAATCTTACTATATGCTCCCTAACACGATACACGCTGCCTCTTCGACTCTTCATCTAGCTTAAGGATACTCGCGCAGAGGAGAGCCTTTACTCCCAAAGAACGAAAGTCCGACTGCAGCACCTTCAAGAATTCACGACTATCCCCACGCTGGATTCGGACGACTTTGCCCGATGGAGCAGAGTGCGACTGAACCGCATCCTGATTGACTACATGCTCCGTGACGGCTTCAGGGAGACCGCGACGCTCTTAGCTAAGAGTGAACACATCGAGGTTAGCGTCCAATGTTGGCCTTGCAGGAGCTTGTTTTGGGGTTTTACGCGAGTACTTTTTACCCATTGTCGCTGAAATCCCGCATGTTTTTTATGTAAACAATATTAGGATCTGGTGGATATTGAGTTGTTTGTCCAGTCTGCCAAGGTCGAGCAAGCTCTGATGCGACAGAGCTGTGCAGAGTGCTTACAGTGGTGCAAGGAGAACAACTCTAGCCTCAAGAAAATCAAAGTATGAACAAATTACCGCTTTCAAATGCTTTGGCGCCTTGTAAGACATGATGCGCTGGTCTTTCCGTTGTTAACCGAAAGGCTTTTACCACTTTTAACACATAGAGCACCTTGGAGTTTAGTTTGCGCGAGCAAGAATTCATTGAGCTTGCCAGGGAGCGTCGATCGCAAGAGGCTATTGCCTATGCCAAGAAGCATCTTACCCCTTGGAAGGACACGCATTTAAAGGAGATTAGCCACGTGATGGGATTGCTGGCCTTCCCACCAGAGACCAAGTGTCATCCCTACAAGGTAAGGAACGAATAGGCTGACTTTCGGATGCGTTCTCGAGGATGAACAGTGTTGGTAAGCAACACGCGGTATCACTAACTATCACTGCTATGAACATCTGTAGAGGCTCTACGATAAGTCACGCTGGAATGATTTGATTACCCAATTCCGTTCCAACAACTTTGCACTGCAGTTCTTCACACCCGAACCGCTTCTGAATGTCACGCTTCAGGCAGGATTGTCAGCTCTCAAAACACCCATGTGCTATCAGGCAGACCATCGCAACATCAACTGCCCAGTCTGTGACCCTAACACCTTAGGAGCGCTCGCTACAGACCTCCCACTGAGCCACCATTTCAACTCATCGATTGTGTGCAGGATCAGTGGTCAGATCATGAATGAGGACAATCTTCCTATGGCGCTTCCCAATGGCTATGTCTACTCCTACAACGTATGCGCTTTTTTTCGTTGGTTCTGTGATGCGCTAAACAATTTTCTTTGCCGTAGTTGCAGGGGATACTGACGGTTGATTGTTGTATTTAATCACTTTAGGCATTGGCGGAGATGGCAAGTCTAAACAATGGCAAGATCACTTGCCCACGGACCGGAGCGATCTATGATATTACGCAGATAAAGAAGGTCTTCATCTCGTAGGTCGCCTCTTGTGAGGTGGATACAAGGACCTAGACAGGATGTAGAATTGGTGGCAAAAATAAAATGTCAGTCACATGAGACGGAAGAAAATGATGACGGCTACAGGACAATGGGCGCCTAAACCCATTCTAGGAAAGAGACGAAACTGATCAGTCCAACGAAATTATTCCTAATTTGGAATAATCTTCAAACTCATGCTCATTTGACAATATCAATTTGTTCACTGGCAAGTTCAACCTGCTTCGACAGTGCTCAAGGCCTTCATCTCAAGAAGAGTACGCTCAGGCCTTGCAATCGTGCCTTGAAAGAAAGGAAGGGTGCACTTTCTTCTTTTTATGGCTTTCGCTTCATCGCCCATCATCGTTAGAAGAGAATTCATTCTGGTTTAGTCCTGGCCTTTTCAAGTTGAAGTACAAGTGATGGTGGTAACATCGCCTTCAACCTGGGAGGAAGCTCGTCGTCGCTGTCATCACTGTCGTCGCTATCTCCGCCATTGTCGGCAGGGATGGTTAGATTCGTGAAGGCATATCACTTCCGTTGAAACAGGTCTTCATGTTGTTATAGATCCGTGATATCAAGTACAGGTACTGGCATGGCACGCGGTTATGGACATAATTCATGCAGGTGCAGGAAAGAAGGTGGGTTGCCTCTGTGTTTGCCATGGCATCGCACTTGGTATCTGGTGATCCAAAAGACCTCACCGAGATTTATAATACAAACATTAAAAAAAAGGCATGATGTTGCATTAAAGCGAATTTTATAGATGGCAGCATTAACTATTTGCACTGAAAATGCTGGTTACCTTTTTATCATCGTTTATCTCTGCGACCATATTATTGGCTGTGTCGAAAGGCTCCTCCAGAGCCTTTGCTTTTACACCCCTGTCATATTCCGAGAGTAGCATAGGTTTCAATCCATGCACAGCTTTGGTGGCGGTGAGTCCTGAAGTCAATATTGGCCACGCCTGTTAACAAATGAATCAAACCATATCCGTGTAGATCGCGTTCATATCTCAAGTGCTGTCTCTTCAGGGTCTAACGCCAACTTCCAACGAGATTGTTGGCGTTGATATGCTGATAGTTTTATTTTTTCTAATCCAAATCAAGCAACAAAGGGAAAAAGATTGCAACAAGCAGTGTGGCAAGGACGCATTTTCAAACAAGCAGGAAAAGGACTAAGACGGTGGGAGAAGCAGGATCGAGCGACCCGAGGCTGCAGCAGCCAGCTAACCCAGAGCAGCAGCAGCAACAGACGGTACAGCAGCAGAAGACGGCGAGTGACCTCGATCTAGAGATCAACCATGATTGGAGTGCTGTAGAGATTTCGTCAAGTTCAACCAGATGACACGTAGTCCTCGACGATTCGCCCCGTTTCTCGCCAAGAACACGGATTTGTGCCGTTCACAGAACGAGAGCTGCTGGTTTTCTTCTGCAATCAGCTGTTGGTGAAAAGCAAGATCTGGGATCTGGCCAAGGACAAGTTTCCAAATGGAGCTGCTGTACAGGACTTGGAGGGATGGTTGGCAGGTTTAGAGCCAGGATACCTGAATAGGATCTTCTTCTCAGATCTCAATGCTGATGGACTTAGCTCACGGCAGAAAGGAAAGGCAGGGTACAGAGATAAGATCAAGTCTTCGGTATGGACCAGATCAAAAACCACCACCAAGCCATTGCACAAGGTACCATCCAACCCAAGGACTATACAACCAAAGGATACCTGCTGCAAGGCTCCATCCGCTCTGACGGCTTGGAGATTCAGCTTGTGGCATACAAGTTGAAGGAGCTCCAATCGGCAAGGTTCAAGCGTTTGCCTGCGGATTGGTTGCCTGAGGATCGATTGGCTTCGACTGTTACCGGGATGGACTTTTTTTTTGAAGGAAGTTCGCAATATTGTCCGATCCAAGGAAGATGTCATGCGGCTGTGGCCGTAGGGGGGATGTGATTTGGAGCATGTCAAGACGAAAGAGGATATCGAGTTTCTTTGGTCACAATACAAACCAGAAAGGATCAAGGTCTTGTGCTTGGATCTGGGTCAAGCGTTTGTCGTCGGAGCATGTGCTCTGCTGCCGGACACGCTGGGTCTGGACAAGAAGGCCAGGATGACGTTCTCGGATCAAGACAAGAACGACAAGATGAAGGCCGTCTCTACTTCTAATGTGCCGTCGTCTACCATGTTGTCCGCTGCCCCCTCGACCGTCGCCGTACCCTTGATGTGGGCCTCGTCCTCCTTCGTGCTGTCCGTTTCCCCCTCGACCGACCCCGCATCCTGGACTATCCCCTCGACCTCCTCCTCAGCCCCTCCAAAACCTGTATACTACAATCTCGCTGTGAAACAGAAGGCTGTTTACCAGCCTACCTTTAAACACAGATGATGGTTGGAAGACTCTAAGGTACAGATCCCTCAAGGCTTTCACACGTCAATATCGGAAATTGAATCGATGTTATCGGCATGGCGCGGCGCTGATGCAAGTGTGTTCGAGTATCTCGAGTACTTGGAGGATGTTGAGGAGCGTCTGGACAATTATTACAACGGTGATCGAATGAGGTACAAAAGACATGATTGGGATGCAACACGAGCGCGGAATGAGGAGTTTAAGACGATTGCCAACCGTCCTCTCGGACCCCTTGGGAGTACCATCGGGGCCAAGCGCGATACGGAAAATCTGGCGGTCATTGGAGTAGGACTCGGCGAATTCGATTCCAAGAACCGTTTATCTTCTCTTCACGGATCTTTTTTATCTTTCTTTGTTCAACTGACAAGTTTCCCTGTATTACTCAATTTGATTTTTTTGATGCTCGAGTACTGTCTGCGCACGCCGACATCGATCTTAACCTGCAGCATTCATATTATTTTTCATTAGGCCCGCTCGCTAGGGTGCGTTGTTGTCGGGATTAACGAATATTTCACCTCGAAAAAGTGCCCGATATGTCTCCAGTTTGTCTGTCAAGTCAACATACGGAGACTCATTGCCTACACTGTCAGCAATATGTACATCGCGATGTTTGCCGCGCATTACATGTGTAACATTGTCAAAGGTTATCTCATGTACCACCGGGGTCTCTTGTATCTGCAACCAGCCGACAAGGACGGCAACTATCTCTGGATGGAGAGCGACGGTGACAGTGCTTGTTCAGAGCCGACGAGGACCAGAACCACCACATCGCAAGATCTCAAGATCAGGCAAGCCGCAGATCCTATGGTGGTGGACGATGGCAAGCCTATTACAGGTTCCGAGAGGAGAAAGCAAGGCATCGATCCGATGATCGTTGAAGATGACAAGCCTATCGGGGGCTCCAAGAGGAGTAAGCAAGCCATGGATCCTAAAAGGCTTTCTACTCTATAGCATTTTTTTTTTGTGTAGAGCAAACACACTAGACAGTTCAGATCGCGGGTACAGCGGGTACACGCAATGCGTCTTCCGTGACGTAGCGCCCAATGTCCTACTTTCTTCGCTGGCCCACCTACTCCTACTCCCTCTAAAATTTCTCGTTGCCATGTTCATTCTGAATCCTTCCTTCCTCGCATTTCCTGTGCGCCGCCAATCTACAAAATGTCCTTGCCGCCAAGTTCCTCATCTCAATCAAACACAACTCCATCAACCCTTCTGGACGAGAATGATCCCGTAGTCTCCGTTCTTAGTGACGAATCAACCGTCCGTGCTCTCATTGAGGCCGCCGTCGCCCATCAACAACAAGAGGAGGCCGCCGCCGCTGCTGCTGCCGCTGCTGCTGTGGCTGCTGCCGCCGCTGGTGTGCAAACGGATACGATAAAGACGGTGACCGATGCTACTGCGGCGATGGCCCAAACAGTCCCCGCGGATATCATTCAGCAGCTGATCCCTTCGGCAATCGGCAGCTCAGCAGCACTCTCTGCACCGGTCTCCCCAGCGCCAGTCGTCACCCACGCAGCTTTGTCGCCTGTTCCGTCCCCGTCACAACAAGTTCCTGCTCCTGTTCCTGTAGTGTCAAAACCCTCGACCTCGACCGCCGCCACTTCGACATTGATTTCTGCGCCTTCCTCATCGTCCTCATCTTCATCCACGAGGACTCCCTTTGTGTCGACAAAACGCTTCAACCCAGACGATATCTTTTGTCTGGGCTGTTGTCGAAACCTCTCTGTCGAGCACTACACTTGCCCAACGACCAACCGAATTTTCAAGTCTTGCAATGCCTGTCGTCTCAAGTCCAGGGTCAACTCGAAAAAGGTCGTCAAGCCTCCCACCATCCCTAACCGGCCGACAATCTCCATGGAAGAATTTGGAGAGAAGCTCAAGGAACTTGAAAATACAGCAGACAAGGCGTCCAGTCTGGATGTCATGATCCGTTTGGGAGGCTCTGTTGAGATGGACCCGGAGACGCTAAAGAACCGGGGCGCATTGATTGCAGCCCAGGTCTATGAGTCCACTGGCTACTGGTTTTCGTAAGTTGGATCGCTCTTTTTCTTACTTTTTTTTTTTTTTTTTTGCTTCACTTGGCAAGGTTGCTGGATATGCCAGATACAGTGGAAAAAAAATTAGTTGACTAATTGCTGCTCTGTTGTTCAATCATCTAGCCACTCGAGGACGAACGATGAAACACAGGCCAAGACTCGACTCAAGATCTACGGATGCTCACAACGAGAGGATCGACGCGCACCCCCTGCACCCAAAACTCAGAGCAGAAAGCGCAACCGTCCCTCGACCAAGGCTTACTTTCCTTGCAAGGGAAACCTCACGATGACGTTTTACCAGAATGTGGACCATGTCCGAGTCGTCTATAATCACAAGAAGCACGAAAAGTACGACAACCGCAAGTGTCCCGACCACGTCCGTGTTTACGTCAAAGAGAACCTGTCACTTGCTCCCCGGACATTGTACGACAACCTCAAGGAACAGAACCCATCGTTGGGCATCACACAGGCGCAAGTCCGTTACTGGAGTCACTACTATAAGAAGAGTATGGACCAGGACGGAACCCTTGACGGCAGCAGAGGCGGCAGCGACGATCCTGCCTCACCGCTCACCCATGCCTTTGCTGGCATCAAGGACGATGCCATCGAGCAGGTCATGAAGGATGTGGCTTCTTCTCAGCAACAGTTGGCCCAGCAACACCAGCATCAGGCAACAGCACAAGACCATCTCGACAGCGACAGCGTCCAACAACTCCTTTTGGCATCGAATGCGGTGGCACTCCAGACTCAGGGCCTTGTCGGCGGATCGATTGCCATTTCGGTACCCATGTCAGACATGCCCTTGTCATCCAGTATTGTCCAGCGGGTCTTGGCAGAGGATGGTGGCAAAGGACTGCTGGAGCTCCAGGCGAGCTTGAACAGCGTGGCTGCAAGCGTTGCTGCCAGCGTCCAGTCTTCAACTGTCGACAACAGCGATGAGGTTGTCCAGCAGGTCTCGGCTTTGTTGAAGGAGAACGACCAGCAACTTTTGGAACAGCAACAAAAACAACTACAGGAGCAACAACAACTCCAGGAACAACACCAGCAGCACCAGCAGCAGCACACTAGTTTCCAGTAATTCACTCTCCATTTTCACCCTCCCCCTCTCTTCTCTCGCTTTCTCTCAGATGTCATTGCTTGACTTTAATCGTATTAAATTTTTTTTCGCATTTTCTTTGATAAAGCATGCGGTGAATGAGATTGTTATTCCAAAGGTAGTACCTGTGCTATTTTTTTTTATTCATTACGCACTTGCAACTGCCAGGCACTCTCACTTCATGCCACATTGGCCTACCTCCGTTTACTGGCGCGCATAATGATGAAATTTCTACCTTTCTGTTCATTCGGTCTTCCATTCGTTTACAAACGATCAAGAAAAAAATAGCAAATCCAGTCAAGACTGAACCGTCGACATCTTACATAACAAGAAAAGAGTAGAAGTTTGACGAACAGCAGATTACACCCCACGCCAATTATCCCGCTGTGGTGACAAAAACAAGTGAGAAAACAAGAGCGCTTTATAGGAACGAAAAAAATGACAATGAAGAGGAAAGAAAAAAAGCACAAGCAAACCCATACTGCCATCTATCGATGTATTATTTTTTTTCACATCTTGAATGATATTGATTGTACACAATTTTTTTTTCTCTGACAAACAGTACAAAGGAGGCATTTGGAAATAAAGGGGACTACAGACCAAATTCTTCAGTACACCATCCGCCAGTCACAGTCCGACCCGGAGCCTGGCTCTGCGCAACAATTGTCGCTGCTCTTCACAGCAAAAACGGAAGACAAAATAAAACTAGATACGAATAAAGGGGATTCTTCCCATCCTCTCCATCAATGACAATTTCCTCCTTCCCAACAGACTATCCAACAGCCGCTCATCAGCTGTGCGTGGTTCCTTGGTCGCTCCAGGGCAGGTTCGATCCTTATGTGTGGCTAACGAAGCGCCACACGGGCAGAACCCATCATGCGTGATGTAACCGTATCCTCGACTCCAGTCACCTCGGGCGCCGGTGTATTTGGATGTTTTGTCCTTGGCAGAGATACCTTGCATCTGCTCCCACGCGATCGTCATGGAGCATCGTGGTTTCCAGATCAGTTCTGAGGCCTGCGTCTCCAGGTAGCCAATAAACTTGTGAAGGACCGTCTTGGCAATGGACCGTGGGGTCCTGAAGGCCGAGGACCACTCAGTCAACATGCTCTTGGGGGTGATTCCGCGAAGAAGGTCCGAAACGTGCCACTTGGGGTTTTCATCACGATCGGGAGCAGGACTACCGCTGTGCACGGCTCGAGCTCCACCGATAGAAGAGAATCCCCGAATATGATCCGCATCCGAGGGGGACTGCCAGTATATGGGTACTGGCCGTGGTGCTTGACGACCATTGTCAGTTGCTCGCTTGTGTTCGCGCTTCCTGGCGGCATTGTAGCTATTTGTTGCCTGAACGCCCCATTCATCAATCTTGCCCATGGCCTCCTTCCATATCGCAGTGGTTGTCTCAACAGTAGAGGGGCATCTCCAGACGTGCTCATTGTCCTCCTCCTCCTGCTCACATTGTCGACACAGGCAGGTTGAGTACAAATCAGGCTTCCGAGCCTGCATGGAGTTCAATGTTGGCAACATTCCATGCAGCTTCTTGATATGATGTGTTCGTTGGTGGGAGTCCTTGCTGTTGCTGTAAAAGGTGAAGACGGCGCGTCTGTCATGGACATGGGCCAAGGTCGAACTCCATTCCACATCGTCAATGTCCGAGATCGCCCTCTTGACCCGTCTTTGTGATATCCAGGCTTGATGATGGCGGATTGTCGATTGTTGTTTAAGGAGCTGTCGTAGATCGATTTCAACAAGCCCGCCATTGCAATGTGCAAAGCTCGTAATGTCCGTCTGCTGAGTGAGATCCACCACCAAAGGCACCGTAACACTCTGTGCTGCCGCCTTTGCCGCCTGATCCGCTAGCTCATTTCCTTGAATGTTGTTGTGTCCCTTGATCCATACCACTTCGCCTGAACGCAGATACTTTTTTTTTTTTTTTTTTTTTTTTTTATTTCTAGAATTGCCTCTGACATGGCCTATCTGTGCAGTACACGATATTTTTTTTAATCTAAGTCTTAACTAGGTGTGCGTACTTATTTTGCACAGAGGCATTTTAGTATGCTTGTGCAGGAAGCCGGTTACCCGACAGAATGTACTTGAGCACTTGAAAGGTTGGTCTAAGCGGTCCGCCGTTGTTGGCAGGCTCCACACGGCATTCCGACTGGCTCATCACCAGAGTTACGTAGCCATATAGTGGGCATACTCACTCTGTCCATGCACTTGTGTGCGTCTGAGAACTATTTCATCTCAGGCCTCCTGGACAGGGGAGACTAGCGCAATACCGTCAAATCCTAATTGAGCGTATCTTCGTAGGTCTGAACCCACGACCCTCGCGCTGAGAGGGGGAAGCTTTACCAACTTGGTGGGCTCGCCCGCCCGCCTGAACGCAGATACGCTTGCATAGAGTTCAAAGTGGGCAAAAAAAAAAAAAAAAAATTGGTGGCGTTTTCAAATTGGTGGCGAATCAAATTCGAGTCCATGTATTCAAATTAATCACTTAATACTCAGTATCCATCAGCTGGAGAGATGGCCGAGTTGGTCTAAGGCGCCGCGTTAAGGCCGCGGTCTATTCGTAGGCGTGGGTTCAAATCCCACTCTCTTCACTTTATCTTTTATTTTTCTTTTCCATTTCAGACTAGAGGTGTACCCGGTGCGAAGCCCCGGGAGCCCCTCTTCTTTTTTTTAGTAACTCAGGAACGGGTTCTGAGTTATTAAAAAACCCTGAAAACCCCTAAAAAAAACCCCTAAAAGATCCCAAGGCACCGGTGAGTGATATGTGTAAGAGGGTCAAGTGTTTTCACAGCACCAGGGCATGCAACTTCCCCATTGATCATCCAGGTTTGAGCAGGCTACGACCACATTATGAGATTTGAACAGGCTACGACAGCATTGCGAGAAGCTCGGTGCTTTTTTTTTTTTTTTTTGTTGTAAGTAGCTTGGTGCGCTGAAAGACGAAAGGAGAGCGAGGCTCCTTTTTGGGTTTTTACGACCGCCTCTGTTGTTCACTTGATTAATTAGTTCAGTAGATCTCACTTCGTGAGGATCTTTGCTGCACGAAGGAGGTTTCGATCCCTGCCTATGTAAAGTGAGTCGAAAGGGAGACTATTCATTTTCTCATTCTTTTCCTCATTCTTTTCCTTTTGTTTTTTTTTTGTGGCGCATTTTTCTACAGTTACGTTAGGCTCGACTCCACCCCCCAGGAGAAGGGCATGAGGCAAGCTTCATGCTCGCTTCTCGAGGGAAGTGGAGCCAAGCCTACAGATATTCAACTCTTTGGTGCTTGTAGTCGGACATACACACCAAGAGCAAAAAAGAAGGGAAAAATAAACCTATTATGTGGCAATATACTCGGATGAAAGAAAAAAAAAAGTTAGTCAAGGAACGAAAAAGAAGCGAAAAGAAAAGAAAAAAGAAAAAAGAAAAAAGAAAAAAGAACTCAATGTGTGGATAGTGTACTCGCAACAGGAAAGTATGAGCTCCAAGTACAAAAAAGAAACAAAAAGAAAAGAAAAAAGAAGCCTTTGTCGCAGACAACACAGACTGACGCGTCAAAGGAAGAATAGTGGCGTCGGTGGCTAGCACCGATGCTACTATTCTCATTTATTATGAAAGACAATAGATGTAGTTTGTTACGGATTCTTCTCGATATACACCTTTCATTATCACTCCCTTCCCACTCCTATCCGCAACCCTTCCACGCCATTCTGCTCATCGGACTAAACCCTGATAATTCGCTCCCGACATCCGACTTCGATCCACGACACCATTGTGTGACAGAGCATCCGGAAGAAAAAAAAAAGTATAAACATTGAAGAACGGGAAAGAAAGTGAAGAAGAAAAGAAAAGAAATCAAAAAAAGAAAGAAAGAAAGAAAAGAAAGAAAAAAATAGGCCGATGTGTAGCCTGTGCACTCGGATGAAAAAAAAAAAAAAACCCCCCGGCCAGCCGTTTGTGCTCTGACACGATCATCAAAGTATGAAAACGAATGAAAAAATAAGCACTTACACAGCTAGCTCGCCTAGATTTTTTTTGTACGCAATTTTGTTTCCATAGTAAAAAGTCCAAGGGAGGCATTTGGGAGTGAAAGGAGACTGCATACCAAACTCTTTCAAGCGCCATTCATCAATCGTAATCCGGTCTACAACCTAGCTCTATGCAACAATTGCCGCTGCTCTTCATGGCTGTAACGGAAGGCTCCTCACAGCCTCAACGGAAGACAAAAAAACAAAAAAAAGGGCTGAAATAATGACTACTATGACCCTTAACTAAAACAAAATATTACAGATATCCCGTGCAGAGTAAGTGTCTGGGTTCAATTCCCTGGTTGATCGTTACTTTTTTCTTAGTTAGCTACTAAGCAGAACAGCGGAATTTTTTTAAGCTTAGAGAGAGATGGCTTTTTTCAGCTTCGCCAGTTCTGTTCTTTCAAGTACTCCCTTTTTTTTTTTGCTTTTTGTTACTTCTTACGGTTTCCGCGCTTCTCAACAGTTCACTGACCGCTCATCCTTATTATTTGGACAGCGGACAATATGAACCTGATTCTCTATATTGTTTTAGATAGAAAGTGAGAGGAGAGAGTGAGAGAGGGAGATGTACTGTACTCCATGAAGATAGGGCGAGGCGTGGTGCTTACGATCAAGTGAACTGACAACTCCTGTTCAACACCTAAAGAGAACATCTGTTGTTATCGCAAGACCCCCCGCAACGGCTAACAACGGCAAAGCATTACGAAGCATTACGAAGCAGCATTTTGGAACAGCTGTTTAGCATTATCCAATCGTGGGATCTAGATTTGAGATTGGGGCTCTTACAGTATGTCTCCCTGCCTCATTCTTTTTCAGTTGGTACAGGTGTCAAGTTCACTTTCTATCAGACTCTAAAATCATGCACGTAACGAAAAAGTGGAAGGCAGCGAGATGGCGATGTTGCCTTGAGTACGTTTTGTTGCGGGCTGGACAGCAAGAACCTCTTGATGACCTAGACAAAAGAAAAAGGCTAAGAGACCAACCAAGGTATAGAAAGCACCCCTATTCCTTCGCTCCGACTTTTTTTTCCTTTTTCATGTCGAGGGCTGCATGCACGAAAATGTGGTTCAAGCGCTCGAGGTGTCCAAAAGAAGCAAAGGAGTAACCCCCTACACCCTCTCCTCCCAACGCAGTGCAGCAAACTATTATGACACATAGGGGGGAGGATACCTTACCTGTTAGCCCTGACTCCCTCACTTGTGAAAATAAAAATAAAAAAAAATGACGACCGAGTTGGTTGTACAATCCAGTTTTTTATATTGCATTTGGGCTGCTATAAGAAGGATTGCGTGGCCGATTGTTTTTTTTTTTTTTTTTTTTTTTTTTTTTTAATTCGGTTGAACAAAAAACACAATCGAATGTAAGGGTGAGGAACGTGCCACAAACCCACAAAGGGAAGCACTGAAGCTAGAACAAGAGCAAAAAGAAAAAAGAAAAACAGAGCCTTCCTGGTCATTGATGCTCATGTCGGGAAGCAAAAGTAAGAGGACTATTGATTTTCCATACAATAGTCCACACCATCGCATGAATATAAATTGAACGAAGAATAAATAAAAAAGAGAGAGGAGTGAAAAAAAGTGAATGGGAACCAGTATAAACCGCGACAAGCCGTTGGAAGGAGAGAGGTGGTGTCGAGCAGGGTTGAGTTGAGTCCAGTTGTGGAGTGCAGTTGTTGGCCATCTGCTCATTCAAAAAATAAACAAAAAGGACTATGAAGACTAACTGACTAGCAAAAACAAAAAAGAGAACACTGGAAGAGACAGTGATTTTTCTTCTTGACGCCCAATGCGGGAACTATTGAATGGGCTTTTCATGGTGGTTGCTTGTCAACCTTAAAAGAACAAAACCAATGGTCCAGACACAAAAGACATAAAAAGAAATGAACAACTAATAAGTGCGCTTCCTTAGAATTGCAATGCGCCTCTCGTTTTTTGTCTTCCCTGCGGTGTGTGAAAATGGGAAAAAGTGGGAGGGCACCTGCTTGTCCGCATGGTCCTCTTTTTTTTTTTTTTTTTTTTTTTTTTTTTGTTTTTTGCTGTTATCATTTTGTTTTCTTTGGTGTTCCTCCTTTATTGTTTTCTTCATCGTCATTCTCCGATTCGCTCGCTCATTTCTCTCTTTTCACTTTCTTCTCTCCTGTTCGCTCACCTTTTCTTCTTTCTCTTCCTTCATTGACGATCGCATTCTTCTTTCTCTCACTGCCTCCCTCCTTTTCTTCCTCACTCGCATCCTCTTTTTCTCACTCCTCTCACTCCCACTCTTCCCTTCCTGCACTTAGCTCCTTCCGTCTCGAACCATTCTCGACAGTCTCCCACGCCCAATAACACATCCTCCACTTTCAGGCATCTTTTCCCTTGACCCTGGCCTTTCCCTTCGACTCAACAAGTTTTGTCCGTTACACCCGTCACTCCTCTCGTCCTAGTACTTTTTCTCTCTTTATCCGCACTCGATCCGGTTGAATCGCCTTATCAATACCCTCGCCTCCCCATCCCTCCCCTTCTTCGTACTTTTTACACCATGGCGTCCTTAGACAACGACGACACAAAGGCCGCCATTCTCGACTGCCATATCTGTATTGTAGGAGCTGGCATTGGCGGTCTAATGATGGGAATATTGCTCGAGCGCGCCGACATCAAGTACACGATCCTTGAAAAACACCCATTCCACAACCCCCTTGGTAACACTTTCTTGCTCCTGTGATGCTTTTTTTTTTTTTGAATCAAGCTTTCCTTTCGACATCATATGTTAATTTGTTCCGCCACAAAAAAAAAGGTACACACCCACACGCGCATTTAACTTCGCTTTGCTCATCATTGTTCATTTTACTTGTACCATGAAAATATATACCACCATACACTCCATACGATATTATTATTACACAGGAAGCGCCATCTGTTTAGAACCCTCAGTTCAGCCTCTTTTCAGACAGCTCGGCCTCATGGACGAGATCCATCGACTCTCTAAACCGTTTGGTGCCATGGTCTTCCGGGAGGATAATCTCGACATCATTGGAATCTTCAGTGCGCAAACACCCCTGAATATCAACGACCGGTAAAACGATGTGCCTTAAGCAGGTTTCCTATTTGCAAATCAAGAAAAACAACGTGCTCTGTTTTTAATAATTCATAACCAGTTCACTTTTTGCCCCCCCCCCCCTTGCTGATCATAAAACCTTTTTTTTCTCTTTTTACTCCCTTTTTACCCTCCATCTCTAAATACAACTCGAAAGGTATGGCGGTTACAATCGGATCATTGCTCGGAGAGATCTCTGCGCTCTGTTGGCAGCACAGATTCCCAAGGAAAAGATCAAGTTTGGCAAACGAGTCCTCGAAGTCAGGCAGAACGCGGGCGAGGTTATCATTCGCTGTTCCGACAATTCGGTGCATCACGCCGATATCCTTGTTGGATGCGATGGAGCCTATAGTGCTGTCAGACAGGGCCTCTACGCAGACCTTAGTGCAAAGGGTGATTTACCCAAGCAGGATAATGCTCCCATGGGTTACCAGTACGACTGTCTGGGTAAATACTTTTCTGTGGAGCTACTCATACCTGTGATTCTGTTATTTTTGCTCATCTTTTTCGATGACTAATGGCTATTGCCTACTTTGTCCTGCCTACTGACCTTGTCGCTCATTCCATGAATTAGTTGGTGTCACGGATCCAATGGACCCAAGTAAGAATCCATCCTTGGCTGGCAAGTTCTCAGAGTTCCAGACCATCCTCGCTAAGAATGCCGACTGCTCTGTAAGTTCACAAAGGAACCTGCGCATGCTCATCAAAGTATCACCTGTATTTCTTACTGTGAGAAAATACAAGCGCGCTCAACATTAATTTTTTTCTGTCTTCATCTTTCTATTTCTGCAGTACTGGTGCATTCCTCTGGTTGGAAATCGTATATCTTGGATGGTCGTGAAATTCCACAACAAGGGCAGAAAGTACGCCGAAGATCAGCTCTTTAAGCATTCGGGCTGGGGTGCCGAAGCTGCAGAGTTGATGTCGTACGAGTTCCGCGAGTTTATCACCACGTATGGATGTGAACTTGGAGAACTCATGGATAATACGCCCAAGGGATCAATGGCCAAGGTCATGCTGGAAGAAAAAGTAAAGTAATAAGGCGCCACCACTACCGCCGTTGACGACGATAACAGCCCTTTTGGTAGACGAAAGAGAAGCAACCGACTTGGTACCTGCGTTACGATTGAGTTTGCCTTCATTTTAACATTTTCTCTTGATATTCCTTCCCTCGACCCATTTTTTAGTTCTACAAAACGTGGTATAAGGGTCGTGTCGTGTTAACCGGAGATGGTAACCACACACAGCACGACACAGCCAGGAGCTCATGTCATATCGAAGGGCGTTTTTTTCGTTTGTCTAAAATACTTACTCAACGTATCTTTCCTTGGATATCCTGCTTAATCATATAGCTGTCCACAAAGTGCTGCCTTTCGGAGGCCAAGGGTAAGTCAGAACCCAATCTGAGTAGTATTCGTGTATCTCTACAGTCAGCAGTAGTTTGTCATCTTTATTGATTGCTTTTTTATTTTCCATTTTTTTTGTTTTCTTCAAATAGTGCCAACCAGTGTATCCATGATGTGTTGGCCTTGACCAATCTTCTGGTTCAACTCAAGAGCAACACTGTGCCCGACATCGAGGAGCTATTTGAATCATACTTCAAGGCACGATCGCCTATTGGCCGAACGGTTGTCAACATGTCCAGCCGTGTTGGCAACCTCATGAATCGAAAGGTAAACAAGCAAAGCGAGTACCACATACCTGAAGAAAACAGGATGATCCGAGCAACTGAATACTTTGTTAACCACTTTTTTTGCTTAAACACTTTTGTAATTGTACCTTTTTTAGGGGATGATGAATGATATCATTCGCAAGGTAGCCCTACGACATATGCCCCGGTGGCTCTCACAAATCATCAACGACAAATGGAGCTACGACCGCCCACAGCTAGAGTGTATCCCATTTGTACAAGTACCAGGAGAGTTCCAGCCACGGCCGCAGAAGCGATCTGTCTATGTTCCCGCCAGTTTAGTAGAACGGGAACCTACATGCGGATAGACCATAATCCCTCTTCCCTAATGTATTATTTTTTTTTTGCTAGCAAAAACAAAAGACTTTTTTTTATTGCCCCGCTGTTCCCATCGTTCTCAACACCCAATCGTCCCCGATTCATGCAATGTTTCGAACGGGTAGTGTCAGTCACCCTCTATGCCCTGATTCTCACGAGAGACAAGGCAAGGGTCTTGCTGACATCGAGGTGTACATGTACCTGTCGAGTGTAAAAAAAACTGGTCGGCGTGCATGCTTAGATTTGAAACAAAAATGTCCGAAAATCATACTCAAACTTACATATGCATACGCCTTCAAATAGAATATAAAGTCATGTGCTACATTTTTTTTATCCGAACGATAACGACTAAGGGTGATGGTATGTGTACTTCGATGGCACTGCTAATTAGTGAGTACTCTGGTTACTGTTGTCAGTGTCGCTGGAACGAGTTGTTGGCAGAGACAAACGACCACTCTTGGCTCTGTCGCCCTTGTTGGATGGGTTCAGGTTCCCCTTCACACGACTCATCTTGGACTTAATGGTCCCGAGAGCTCGGCGGACCTTGGACGGCTTTTTGTTGTCGATGGTAATGACCTTCTTCTTTTCTCCTTCAGAAGACGACTCTGAATCCTCACTACTGCCGTCCTTGTCCTTCTCATCCTTCTCATCCTTCTCACCCTTCTCATCCTTCTCATTCTTCTCATTCTTCTCATCCTTCTCATCCTTTTCATCCTTCTCATCCTTTTCGTCAGGCTTGTCGGTCTTGCTAGTCGTGTCGGTCTTGTTGAGCTTGTCGAGCTTGTCAGACTTATCATCGATGTTGCCGGCGCGTTTGATTGCGAGATGGTCGTCGTGAGCGAGTCGGATAGCCTGGTCAGGGCGACGAGGCTGCATAGCTTCGAGTTCAGCAGCAAGAGCCTCGGCAGACTTGTCGCTGTCGTCAATCCTGGACAAGGAGTGATCGGGGCTGGGCTCAGTGGCAGAGGGCTTGAGATGGTCCCGAAGGGGCATCTGCTTGGAACTGGTTGTTCCTTTGGCAGGTGGGTGACCATCAGGTTGAATCGACGCTGCATGCTGGAGGGCCTTGCTGCTGCCAGTGCCGATCGAACCGGTGTCTGTCGAAGGACCAACGACGACCCTGTCCTCCTCCTCCTCGTTCCTGAACGCGACCGTGGGGTTGTTCTTAGCCTCTTGGAGACTCTTGAGGCGCTCTCGGGCGATAGGGAGGTCGTGGTAAAAGTAGTGAACGGCCGTGCCGACTCCATCCTCCGCACGGATACGCTCGCCCATCAGCTGAGCCTTTTTGATCATTTTCTCGTCGGTAGTAATGGTTTTCAGAGCTGCGGTCAGTTTTTTGACGGTCAGATCGTGGCACCAGACACCGACCCCGGCCTCTTCGACACGCTGGGCCCAAAAGTGCTGGTCGCCAAAGTAGGGCTTGATCACGATCGGAATCCCGGCACGAAGACCTGCAGCCGTTGTGCCTGCACCGCCGTGGTGGACTGCTCCAGCCAAGCGAGGGAACAGCCAATCATGTGGCACGGACTTAAGCATGTAGACGTTCGAGGGATAGACTTTTTCCTTTTCTTCGCTGTTATTGTTATCCTTCTTGACCACAGCCACAGGGCCATCCTTCTCCGACGACGTCAGTTTGTCAGACCAACCTTTAGAGATGATGGCTCTAACTCCTGCCTTGATGACGGAATCGACAATGATTTTTGTCATTTCCTCAGGGTCAGACACGACCATGGACCCAAACCCTATGTAAATCGGTTTGTTGATAGGGTCAGCTTCCAAGAATTCTTCCAGTCCATCTGGTGGCGACCAATCGAGATTTGGATTGTCCAGAAACCAATATCCCGTCACATGCACCCAAGAATGCCAATCCATCGGCGCAGACACAAGAGTAGGACTCCACGAGTACAGACAAGGAACACGATGCGCTTCCATCTTCTCTGCCGTCGTTGGCGCGAGCCCAAGTCCCTTCTTGCGCCATTTGTTGATCTGTCCAGAGATCCCCTTCCATAACACCTGATCCATCATCGCAAATGTCATGTAGTTGTATCCACGGCCCAGATTGCGCTCTGCCACCGCAAACGGATGCGGAAACGACCGTGTTCGTGTCCAGGGGAAAGGGAACGCTCGGAAGTAAGGGATCTCGAGCGCCTCAGCAATGTGGATACCGGCCATCGCAGAGGGAGACTCGATCAAGACGTCTGTGCCCTGGCAGGCTGTCCATGCTGTCTCCATTAGTTCGTTGAGCCATCCTCTGAACCGTTTGAGGGCCTCTCTCATGAACGACACCGTGAACATGCCGTTCTCGACACACAGTTCAATCAGCTCCCCTGGATCACCCTACAGAAAAAAAGAAAGGGAGAAGGAAAGGAGAGCGATTAGTTTTCATATCAATATAAAGCACAGGGCACAAAAAAAGCCGCTTTTTCCTCGGTATTTTTTTTTTTTTTTTTTTTTTTTTTTTTTTTTTGATTGTTTATCTTACCCCAACATGACCAAATTCGATACCATGACTCTCAATCCAGTCCTTGTATTCTCCATGCGTGGCAATGCGACAAGAGTGGCCATCCTGCATCAGCCGCTTGCAGAACGCAATATATGGCTGCACATCGCCTCGGCTGCCAATCGTGAGACAGGTGATATGGAGGGGGCGAGAGGGCTTGAATCCTGGGTGGGCTGCAAGTGACACGGGTTGATCCTGATACTGCAACGAGTCTAGGACACGAGACTCCATCGGGTCATCCAGCTGGGCAGAGGGAGAGTCGATGGCAGCTTGGGCATTGTGTTGCTTCCGTCTCTCCTGGGCCTCCGGTGTAATACGATCGTGTAGGCCGGCGAGAATTGAGTTGCGGGTATCTCGAGTAGAGAATTCGAGAAAGATCTCCTCGTCTTTCTTGGTAAACATGCCCAGTCCATGAAAGTAGAAGCGAGTACCGTGGTGCTTGTCGACATGGACAATATCGGACAGTGGAACAATAACTTTGGTACTAGTCCCGTAGACAGTCGATCGAAAGCAGATATAGTTGTCTGAGAGGTAGACCTTGCCGTAAAGAGGAAGGTACCTTAAGAGATATCCCGGGACCACCTTTCCTATAGCCTCACCCTCAGGAAGAGAAAACTCTTTCCTAAACGTCTCCTGCTCTTGGCTGTCCAGGTCAATATCGCCTTCGTCGTCCGAGTCTTGTTCCAGGAACTGATCAGTTGTTGTCGAGGATGCCCCAAAGAAAGAAATAGGAAAGAGTCCCTTGTTGACAGAGTCGTCTCTTTCACCAGCACCTGCAGTCTGGAAGTAACGGAGAGGATTAAGTTTTGAAACTGTCCCAAGCATCGATGACTGTGAGGGAGCTTGATCAGATCCAGAGATGGAGGATGCGAGAGGTCCCTGGGGCGATTCGTCCTGAAGGGACTTTCGGGTACCGTCAGCTCCAGGTGATGTGCTGTTGTACAACTTGAGGTGCTTCTCTGTCTCCGCTTGTTTAGATTCCTCCACCTGTCTCCTGAGTAGAGCCAATGTTCCTTGCGTATCATCAAAGTATGTGAAGAAGAACTACGAAGAAAAAAGAAAGAAGGGGTTAGTCAATTTATACTTAGTTTTTTGTGCCCACAGTGTAAACACAACACTCGAATCCAATGCAACCGCGCGCTTTACCTCATCCTCAGCGCCATCCGCGTCCTTGACTGTGAGCTGAATGGTGTCAACGAATGAGGTCGGGTTTATCTCGATGTCCGTCACATACGAGAGAGGAATCGAGATCTAAAGAAGGTAAAAGCGAGAAGTATGTTAGTCTCATTCATGAGTTTTCTATAATTGTGAAGAATACAAATTTGTAAAAAAGGAGCGCAACTTACCTTGACGTTGTCCTCGTTCATTTTGGCATGAAAGATGGACTTTTGGATCGCTTTGACCCAGTCTTCACGAGCGAGTCCCGAGTCTGTTTTGAACTTGATGCGACGGGTGGGAGTGTGGATGTAGAATGCTAGTTCATTCCCGAGAGATGGTTCTGCAGACAGGGCGTCTTTTAGGTCGATTGTCTTGATTGGATAGTAGACCTCCTATGGACAGCACAACAGGAACACGAGTTAGGAAGGACAGTTGCCGAGTACGTTGATCAAAGGCAGTAGTCGACTGAGGCGAAAGAATCCTTACCGACTGGTCCGAGTAGTAGCTCAAGACATCGTTCTTGAGGATGAACCAGTAGCGGTTGAATTTGGTTGTTTTTGTTGACTTTTTGGAAAAGAAGCCCTCCTTTTGCACAACGTCCTACATGAAATTAGAAGAAAAAAAAAAAAAAGAGAAGTAATCGGTCAGTGGGCTGATTGTAAAAAAAAAAAAAAAAAAAAAAAAAAAAAGAATAAGAGATTGTGCCTGTGAAGATACAAGTTCAACACGTACATGGTTGCTGGGAAGATTGGCGTAGAAGCAGACATGGTGAGTGGTGATGTAAAGGTATCCAGGCAGTAAGAGGGACCGCGCCAACCAACAGGAGTATTCTGCATATGAAGAGAAATGAACAATATGGGTTAGTCCTGGTTGGGCATCGTCGTCATTGTCAGTGAGAGCGATAAAAATACATTTCGTTCGAGGGCCCAAAACAATGACATATGTATAATGAAAGGGGAATGACGGATCACACGTACCTCCAATAAGCTCCTCATCCTTCGAGTAACCGAATGCGGATTGCAACTTGTTCGCAACACCCTTCTTGTCCTCGATAGAGCCAAAAGAGAGTCCACTCTGGATACCTTGTGTGGTGGCTCCTGTAGTCGAGTCTTCGAGGTGAGTTTTGCTGATTGGCGAGGTATCGTGGGATCGAGGGCAGATCTCGTCTTTGTCGTTTTGATGTTGCTGTTGCGCGATATCTATGTCAATTCTAGGCCCTGCCATCAATGTAACGTACAAACAAAAAGGACACGATGTGTATGAGCGCACAAATCTCTGTCAAACCTTCGGTAACTTTGGAGCTGGTTGGACAACTGACCCCTGCAGGCAGTGTAAACAAACGAGAGGCAATGCATCACTTTTTTTTGCATTACCAAGTTGTTGAGAGGTATCGGCCTCGCTGTCAGAGTCCGAGTCAACATCGCCCTATGTATGAAAATGACAATGAACGATGATGTGAGAGAGAGGAACCAATGAATAGTACTCGAAGGAGATACTGTAACCTTTCAGTATGACCAACAAACATACCGAGCGAAAGGCAGCGGCGAATAGCTGGAGCAGTGCCGACCCACTTGTGGGTGGCACGGCGAGTTTGTCGGCGAAAACCATTGTTTTGATATAAGGTTATTACGGGATTAGGGGTATTAGGTAGTAAGTATGAGTATGAGAGTGTTGGTGGTGATGGAAGTGATGGGTTTGTGTGAAGTGAATGTGAAAGTGAATGTGAAAGTGAATGTGAAAGTGAATGTGAAAGTGAATGTGAAAGAGTGAATGAGTGAAAGTAGCGAACGGGTGAAAATGAAGCAAAAAAAAATACGACGAAGAGGATGAACGTCGTTTATATTGTAGCATAAGTTAGCATCCATGCAATGATGATGGTGTTAATGATCGCCATCGACTTGGGGGGCCATCCCAAAGCAGGACAGGCTGCCGTTACGATATTAGTGCGTCATTAGTTAGTGATCATCTATCGCTGCAGCGTGCCATGGTTCACTTTAAGCTTAACTGGTGGTCAAAGCTCACCCTCTTTTCATTTTTAGAGCGGTGCCCTCGTCAGACAAGGGTATATAGCCATTTTCTTCTAGGGAGGAATGGCAATGTAATGCGTGTCCTATTTTTATTCTCAGTCGAGAAGCTGACAAGGGCATACATGGTTCATGATCATTACTTGGTGAGGACGTCTTCATTTCTGTCTATAGTATGTCCTATACTAGGTCAAGGCTAGTTTTAGTCTTAGTCCAATAAACACAACGTTCAGGACTACGTTGTTATTGATGTGAAGCAAGGCCGAGTAGCCTAGGAAGGCAGAGTTTCGAAGGATAGGGACAAGCCATGCGCCTACCATCATCTCGTTGCCGCCGCTGGTACATTGCATATATTATGCATTCACGAATATCTTATGTGAGAAGGGTATGCGATTGAGCAATTGCGACACGAGATGGAAGTGCAGAAACAGAAGGAATAGAAGAACGTGGTTCGACTAGGGCTAGGGGATGATGGTCCATGCGAGGAGGAGGATGATGAAAGATATGATCGGGCTCCATTTGATAAAAATATGCTGAAAGAATAGAAGAGAAAAAAGAAGGAAAGAAGGAAAGAAGAAGGGAAAAGGCGGCTCTTTGTTCCTCCCTCCCTTCCTTTCCTTCCTTATTTTGGTGTGGCCAATTGCCAATGAACGACTAGCCTATCCTCTTTTTTTTTTTTTTGCTGAATTTCAGGCACACCCTTCGTCCTTTCCTTTGAACAATGAATTAGGACCCTGTGTAACAGTCACATACTAAAAAAAAGATCTGGCAAATTTGCGCAAAAAGGATAAAATGATGTGATCCACAGCAGTCACGGGCGCTTTTTTTTTTTTGACTATGATTGCAAGTCGCGCCATCCGTCGTCGAATTGGTCCACCTTGTTGTATGCTATCGCTGCTGCGTGGTCTCCCTTACTCAGCAGCCGCATCCTTGACGCTCATTCGCTGGATTTGTTATTGTTGTTCACGATGGAATAACGAAACAAAGAAAGGACAAAGCTACAGACAGATTATATGTAGCGAAAGGAAAACACTTACTATCAGACACTGTGAAGTGCGAAGGGGTCAATAATAAAAAACCCAAGAAGCACCAAAAATGATGCCATCCGTCCGACACAACTTGCACCATCCAGGGACAAACGATAGCACAAGTTCGCCATTGACAAACAATAGCATTCAAGGCGGATAATACTTCTAATCAATCTCTTCTTTGTATCCTTTTGATCTGCTCCGAAGTATATAAAGGACCTTCCTTTCTCTCCTACTCATCCTCATCCTCATCCTCAACTCCTCCCTCTTCGCCCTGCCCAACCACTCTCCGGAAACAGTAACTTCTGCTCTCCACATCCACGTCCTCTGCTCTTCGCTCCGATCTAGTTTCCGAACTCTCCACTCAGCTTTCACCCACTCATACTCCGAGGTCTATCAACTTTCCCTCCTTCCTCTCCCAACGCACACATATATACCACAATGGCCAACACTCCTCACGGCGGAATCCTCAAGGATCTCATTGTCCGCGATCAGCCCATCCACCAGCAGCTCCTCCAGGAATCCTCGACCATCCAGTCCATTGTCCTCACTGAGCGTCAGCTTTGCGACCTTGAGCTCATCATCTCCGGAGGATTCTCTCCTCTCGAGGGGTTCTTGAATCAGAAGGATTACGACAAGTAAATATCACCAACCGAATCATTCCAATGATCCATGTATATGCATCCTTTTTTTTGCTTAAAAAACCATTGAGCATGACTTAACCATCAAGATTCAATTTTGCTCCGATTTAACAGCGTTGTTGACAATCTCCGTCTCGCCAACGGTACCCTCTGGTCGATTCCAATCAACTTGGATGTCTCCCAGGAGGATATCGACCGCATCTCCTTGAAGCCCGACCAGCGCATTGCTCTCCGCGACCCCCGTAACGACAACCCCATCGCCATTTTGACTGTTCAGGACATCTACAGACCCGACAAGGTTAAGGAGGCTGTCCAGGTCTTTGGTGATGATGATCTTGCTCACCCTGCTGTTAAGTACCTCCACCAATCCGTCAAGGAGTTCTACGTCGGAGGAAACGTTCAGGCTATTCAGGCTCCCGTCCACTACGACTATGTCGCCTACAGAAGTATGTCTCCCTTTCAACAATGATTATTTGAACAGAAGTATTAATGCAACATAACAAATATCTAACCAAATTTGCCATATTTGCTTTTCTCTTCAACTTCAGATACCCCCGCTGAGATCCGTGCTTACTTCCAGAAGCTCAACTGGACCCGTGTTGTTGCTTTCCAGACCCGCAACCCCATGCACCGTGCTCATCGTGAGTTGACTGTCCGCGCTGCCCGCTCCCGCCAGGCCAACGTCTTGATTAACCCCGTTGTCGGTTTGACCAAGCCCGGTGATATCGATCATTTTACCCGTGTCCGAGTCTATGAAGCCATTATCCGCCGCTACCCTACCGGTATGGCTGCTCTCTCTCTCTTACCTCTTGCCATGCGTATGGCAGGTCCTCGTGAGGCTCTCTGGCATGCCATTATCCGCAAGAACCACGGAAACACCCATTTCATCATTGGTCGTGATCACGCCGGTCCCGGAAAGAACTCTGCTGGCAAGGACTTCTATGGACCTTATGATGCTCAGTACCTCGTTGAGAAGTACAAGGATGAGATCGACATTGAGGTCGTTCCCTTCCAGCAGGTTACCTACCTCCCCGATTCTGATGAGTATGTCCCCTCGGATGAGGTCCCCGCTGGTGCCAAGACTTTGGATATCTCTGGAACTGAGCTCCGCCGCCGTCTCCGCACAGGTGCCCACATCCCCGAGTGGTTCTCTTACCCCGAGGTCGTTGCTCTCTTGCGTGAGTCCCACCCTCCTCGCTCCAAGCAGGGCTTTACTGTCTTTTTGACCGGCTACCATGCCTCTAAGAAGGAGCACATTGCCCGAGCTCTGCAGGTCTCCTTGAATCAGCAGGGTGGACGCTCGATCTCCTTGTTGCTCGGCGAAACCATCCGCGGCAAGCTCTCGTCGGAGCTCGGATTCAGCAAGCGTGAGCGTGACATCAACATCAACCGTCTTGGATTCGTTGCTGCCGAGTTGACCAAGGCCGGGGCCGGTGTCATTGTTGCCCCCATTGCTCCCTACGAGGATGCCCGCAAGCAAGCCCGCCAGGAGGTCGAGAAGTCTGGAGGATTCTTCCTTGTCCATGTCGCCACCCCACTCGAGCAGTGCATTGCCTGGGACCGCGATGGTGTTTACGAGCGCGCCAAGAAGGGCGAGATCACTGGCTTCACTGGTATCGATGATCCCTATGAGGCTCCCAAGAATGCCGAGTTGGTTGTCGATCCCTCCACCGAGAGCGTTGCCCAGATTGTCCGCCGCATTGTCTTGTTGTTGGACCAGCAGGGATACTTTGGTGATGTCTAAATCCGGAACACTGCACAAAAATCTCAAGTCACATAGCCTTGCATAGGCACACAACGCACTTTCCCTCCTCCCCTCTAATACCATCATCCTTGTAGCATAGTCGAACCTTCATTCACATACAAAATAAACATGTATAGCTTTTTTGAGTAACGCTCTCTACGGCAACGCCACAGTGAAAATTCCGTAAGGCATGTCCCGTGTGCTTCAGCCTATTCCAGCCAAACTAGAAATAAACATGAGGCATACTGGGCTGTTGGGGCAGATTCCTTTTTGCCTTTCAGTCAATCTTACTCTTTTTTTCTCATTTTTATCAACAACGCCTGGCCTCCCTGTTTTAAACTCTATTTAACCCACTTTCACCCACATTACCCAACACAGATGATGAAAAATCAATTGCAGAATCAGCCCGTCCGGGCTGTCGACCGCCGCTTTAGCACCATCGCGTAAGTGATGTGACAAGGACCGCTATTGTTACAGTTACAGTAGTCAAAGAATCCGCAGTTTTACATTGTCAATAAAAGAAAAGCTGTTATCAGGCACGTATTGACGTTGACCTGACTTGATACTCGATAGATTCAAGTTGCTCGGGTACACCATCTCTCAAAGCCATGGTGTTATTCGAGAGTAAACATACCAGGACACTGTTTCGTTTCTAATTTGTCCTATTTGTCCAACCAACAAACATGTGTTCCAAACCTAACATTTCTTTTTTTCCATGAAAACTTATCCTTTCAGCCTGACTGTTCGCATACCTAACGTATGTAGAGCTGTTGATCTTTGTCGTGTGAAGAAAATAATGAAAGCTGCGAGTTTAGTACTGACCTGGTTGTTTACACACATCCTGGCTAAATACCTCGGGAGAGCTGTCTTTGGTGCCTTTGCCGCCTTAGGAGGAAGAGAAAGCTCGGTCTACATCGAGACGGCCGAGAAGGCTCGTGAGACCGCCTTTATCCGCCTACTCGAGCACGCCGCCACTGTCGGAGGCAATGGTAAGAAAGCAACTTGTGTTGAGTACCTCTGTTCGCAGGTGCAGGCCATCTTTTTAAATGGCCACCAACAAATGTTCTTTTTCTTTCCGCTTGTTATAGCTGTCGTTGGAGTCCAGTTCAATGGCCAAGAAATTTCAGAGATAAGCTGAGCATCTTGACATGATCGACTTGGTGTGGCTGTAAGTTTTATGTTCTTCTCGATATTGATGGCTGTTATTTTCTTCTTTTTCGTTAATGATATTGTGTAGGAAATGACTGAGATTATGCGCTATCGCACCGCGATCACCCTTATCCCCAGTCAAGGTCCCCAGCAGGGCTTCCAAAAATACTAAATAGTGCTCTGGCGCAATCGCACTATATCCATGTACAAAATCTTTTCATCCTTACCTCAGGGATAATAAAAAGCCAAAATTGGTGGCAACCCTACACACTCATTTTTCACACACCCCGTTCTGCTATAGCAATTTGCTGAGTGAAGTGCTCTCACAATTTCTTTCATGGAGAGAATTTACCATCTGATGCTTTGTCTTCTTTTCGTGCCTTCTTCATTCCCTCTTTGCATTCATCCGGAAAACTAGTGAAAAGAAATACAATCCAGCAATGTCGACCGTGGGCGACACCATCTTTCACTTTCTTCGCTAGTATTGATAAGCCCTACGAGACTCCCAAGGACGCCGAGTTGGTTGTGGATCTCTCCACCGAGAGCGTTGCCCAGACTGTCCGCCGGGCTGTCTATGGATCCGCAGGTATACTTTGATGACGTCTAAATCCGGAATACTGCACAAAAAATTCAAGCCTCTTAGCCTCCTTGCATAGATACACACTTTCTCTCCCCCTCCCTCTCTAATACCCTTATCCTTCCAGCATAGTTGAACCTTTATTCGCATACAAAATACAAATATAGTAATAATGACTTTTTCCGCGGTAATGCCACAATTAAAGTGCCGAATGTCCTGCGTGCTTCAGCCCACTCCAGCCACAATAGAAATAAGCATGAGACACTCAGGGCTGTTGAACTGGATTTTTTCAGCCATAAGCTGTTGGTCACCATCCCATTTGTCCTTGCAGAGGGAAGGTCGAAAGGCGACAGTAGCGGCGGGTTTATTGATCGGATAGGCTTTCCTAGCGCACGACAGGCTACTATTAGTATGCCTTCTTTCGCCGTCAATCAATGGAGGTGTTTCGCCACAGAAACAGCCTGCGTTTCCACACCATCGCCAGTCGTTGCATGACCCGCGGGCCTCGACTTGGTTGACTGGTTAAAAAGCCACCCTTTTGGCTCTTTTTTTTTTTTTGTCTTTGTCCAACAACTCTACTTCATAAATCACTTCCAACCCATTTCTACCCATTTATCCATTACAAGCATGAAGAATCAAGCGCAAAACCAGCCCGTTCGCGCCGTCGACCGCCGCTTCAGCACCACCGCGTATGTTACATGAAAAAAGCTGTAATTTGTTGCAGTTGCCATTGTAAAGAATGCAAACCTTCACATTACAATGAAAACAAAAAAAAAGAGGTGACAAAGTCTTATTCGACTGTGCCCTGACCTGACGTTCGATAGATTCAAGTTTCCCGGGTATACTATCTCTCAAAGCCATGGTGTTGTTCGAGGGTAACCATACCAGTGCACCGTCTCTTGTTCACCCTGCTTCATTTTGTACAACCACTCCTCAACACATGTTTAAAAACTAACTCTTTCCTGTTTTTACTTTCCCATGAAAACTCCTCCTTCCTTCAGCCTGACTGTCCGCACACCCAATGTATGTATAGTAGCCCGTTAAATTTTGCTGTTTGAGGTACGGTAACGAGAGCTGTGAGTCTAATATGGTACACAAAAACAATTCTGGCCTGATAAACACACACACATCATGGTTAAATAGCTCGGAAAAGCTGTCTTTGGTGCCTTTGCATCCTTGGGAGGAGGAGAGAGCTCGGTCTACATCGAGACGGCTGAGAAGGCTCGTGAGACCGCCTTTATCCGCCTGCTCGAGCACGCTGCCGCTGTTGGAGGCAATGGTAAAAAGGAGATCTGTGTTGAAGAACAACGTTGTTTGCATAGGTGTCTTCTTTTTGGTTGCTAAAGGCTATTATATTTTCTTCTCTTGCTACTATAGCTGTCATTGGCGTTCAGTTCACTGGCCAAGAAATTGCAGAGGTGAGTTACTGTATCCGTGCTGATAACATCGGCTTGGTATGGGTTGTGTTGCTTTCGATGCTAAAGGCTGCCCTTCTTTTTTTTTTTTTTTTTTTTCGTTAATGACGCTGTGTAGGAAATGACTGAGGTTATGTGCTACGGCACTGCGGTCACCCTTGTCCCCAGCCAGGCCCCTCAGAAGTACTAGGCAGTGCTTCGATACCATAGCCCAATATCCCTGTGCAAACACATTCGTCCTCTACGTTTATCGCTCGCTCGTCAAATAAAAATGTAAAATTGGTGGCAAATCAACAATTCATTCTTCACACAGCGTCCCGTTATGGCAATTTCCTGAGGTGCGGTCCCAATTTTTTTTACGTGGAGAACTCACCATCTGATTTCTCTTCTTTTCGTTTCTTCAGTTCCCCTTCGCATCCATCCGGAAGACCAGTGAAAGGAATAAATGCCCAACAAAATGTCGATCATGGACGACACCACCTTCGAGGACAAGACGATGCTCGCCGAGAACTTCTTTGCTAACAGCGGACTCATCAACGATCCCGATGACCTCCTTGCCAATCACGAATCTCGTCCCCCAACAGAAACCAACCACTATGCTGTCCTCAACGTCTCCAAATTCGTACGGCAGTCATCTCTTCTTCTTTCTCCTCCTCCGAACTTGCAGTAGAAAAAAGCAATCGACGCCATTCAATCTACCTCCAACTCACCACCCCACCGTTCTTTATTCGATACATGCTTCATAGGCGTCAACTGAGGAGATCAAAGAGGCATACAGGCGATTGTGTGAAGTCTTTGATCCCGAGAAGCACAGTGGCCCAGCCCTCAAGAGCTCTGCAGCAGCAAAGCTCCATGTCATCAAAGAGGCCTTTGACGGTAAATAGGCCTTGCTGAAACATGCCGTTGTATCATCTTGTCCTGACTTCGGAGGAGTGTAACTCCAGTGCTAACTAAGCGTCCTTTATTTTCATTGGCGATTTAGTATTGAGCAATCCTAAGCAGCGGGCAGAGTACGACCAGTATGGAGACAACGGAGCTGCCTCGAAATGGGACATCGGTCACAAAGTCAAAACACCTCAAGAGGTAGGCGCTCTTTCATCTTGGCAATTGTCATTCAAAACCAGGATACGACAATACAAATTACCTAAGACGCTTCTGACATGTTTACCTATGTTATGTTAATATAGACGATGGATGACTATGCGCGCTTGGCCAAGGAGCAGCAGCAATTGGAACTAGAGAACTTGGTCCGATCAAAGAACGATATTACTATTAATGTGGATGCTATCAGAGTCTTTGAGCATTACCAGCCACCACCCATTTCACTCTTTGGACGGGCCTCTACCAAAAAGCAGCGAACACCTACCATTATTGACTCCCTGGAGCGAACCGAGATCAGTCAGCTGTATATGAAGAACTCTTTCTTAGTAAGTCGTCAGCAAGGATCTGAAAACATTACTTGAGATGACCATGACTTACGTCCTGATGGGTACTGACAAGGGTGGCTCTTTGTTTGCATGTAATAGACCCAGTTTGGGCCCAGGACGCAGTTGATTCTCGGAGGCGACATGACTTCGAGATCAGGCACAGGCAGTGGCAACATTACAGGAACTCTTCGTCACATCTACTCCGACAAGGTCTCTCTAGAGGTAGGATTGTCATTTATCGTCTCTGCTTGCAAGGTAGCATCGTTTTTTTTTTTGACGGGAATGATTTTGACTCCTATTGTTTCCTTCCGCTATTTCAATAGCTGGGAGCATCAATATTGAACCCTAGGGCGGCAATTGTCAAGGGTACATATAAAGTGGATCCGTTGACGTTTGTGGCAGGAACGGCTCATCTGCGAGGAACTCGTGGACCAACGCCATTAGTGATGACTTTTGGCCGGAGGATCACCAAGGGTACAACGGGATATATGACCTACAGGACAGGTGATTGGGCTATCGGATCATGGGGCCCTGCCTTTGACGAACGCCAAAACTACTCTTCGATGGCTTTGGGAATCACCTCGGCTGATGTCAAGGACAGTTACCAGGTTGAGTTGCTTACAGGTGTGCTGCGATCGAACCTCTTGATGGACAGGACATGGGCTATAGACGAGTCGACCCGTGTCCGCGTCGGATCAAAGCTCTCAAGCACCACCGGCCTGACTGTCAGCGTTGGTGGTGACCGTAGAATCACCCAGCACACTCGCCTCGGACTGGCTGTCGAAGTCGCCCTCTCTGGCGGCATCGCCTTCAACCTCAAGTAAGCCCCCGCGATTAATTTTATTTTTTAGTTACATTTGATGACAAACGAATTTATGACCAACTGACTGACCTTCTATATTGTCTATCATTGGTGTAGGGCAATGAGGTTGGGACAGAGTGTGACGGTGCCGATTATGTTGTCCAATGAGTTTTCGCCAAAGTTTGCGTTTTGGGGTGCAGTGGTACCGGTCTGCACGCTCGCCGCTCTGGATTTGGGATATGTCAAGCCCAAGAGGAGAAGAGAGCGTGCACAGAAGCTTCAGGAGCTCCGTCAAATCCATGCAGAATTTATTGCCAACCAAAAGAAGGAAGCCGAGGAGGCCGTAAACCTGCTCAAGGACTCGACTGCCCGTAAGACCAGGCAGGAGCAGGAAAAGGATGGACTCGTTGTGGTTGAAGCTGTCTATGGAAACCTCAACGCTGGAATTATCGCCGATGTCACTATTGCCGTCCAGGCCCTCGTCAACAACTCTCAGCTCGTCATGCCCGGTGGTCATTCCAAAGTAACCTCTTAGGCTTTGTTGCTCATCCTTCTTGTTTGACGCTGTTTCATTATCACATTTTGACTCTGACTTTTTTTTAATGATATCTAATAGAATCACGTGCTTGGTTTCTATGATCCATGCCTCGGTGAAAAGAAGCAACTGAGGATAAGATACGAGTTCCAAAAGTCTATGCACGAGGTTGTCCTTGACGACCTTGAGCACGTTGCCCTTCCCGTCCGAGGTCAGTCTTTATTTTGTATGTTGGTTTACTGTAGTTGTTGTCAAATTGTGTCAAACTAACCTTATTTTTTCCCTCGGTTCTCTGCTTAGCCCATCGCCTTGCATGATAAATTTGAACGCCGTAAACCACCAAACGAAATACTTTAAAAAAAAGACGCCACTCATGATCCCTCAATTTTCACACATAATAAAGAACACCGATAGATCCATCTTTCCATGACACTGACAGATAATCTCTGCTTGTTTCTAACTTCTCGTTATCATGTTGCTTTCACATCGTTTCTCTCTCTGTCTTGGAAAATAAAGAAAATGCTATTTTCTATTACATATTTTTCGCGGTTTGTAGCTAAACCTTTTTAGTGCGAAACGCTATTTTTCTCTTTTTTTTCTCTCTTTTTTTGCCGATAGCCGCATGCGAGATGCTAAGAGTGTACTCCTCGGGATCCCTTTTTCTAGTTTTTATTACTTTTGGGTAAATTCTACGGCGCAGCGACGATACATGGATCACTTGTGCAAAAGAACCATTCGTTTGAAAATTGGTCGCAGATCCTCAAAATTGCTTAAAGTAACTTGAGGCCAGATTCGTTTCTGCCTCTAATGAAGGTCGTTAAAGATGAGCGATGGAGATAGTTTTGATGAAGAATATGCAAAAGAGCGAACTTCTTCCTCTTCGTGGATACATCGCTGACTGAGGTTGGTCATCCGGTTTCTGAGGAGGCGCCAGAGAAAATAGATGATGAAGTTGAGATATCTTTGCTAGGGCACGAGTGAAAATAGTGCACCTTATCTGTGCCAAGACTTGCTTATAAAATAAATGTTCTGTCGAGCTGGAGGATAGCACTGGACAAGACAAGCGTGTCAACGGGCCATGTAAACTCATAATAGAGAGCAATGGCATTTTCCTTGAGGATTACTTGGATGACGTAGGTGAGGGGATTGTTGAAAATGGGATCGCTAGAAGAGCCGCAGAGAAGATCTAAGAGACTCCACTTAAGGTTTTCATCACAATCGGGAGCAGGACTACCGCTGTGCACGGCTCGAGCTCCACCGATAGAAGAGAATCCTTGGACATGTTCCGCATCCGAGGGGGACTGCCAGTATATGGGTACTGGCCGTGGTGCTTGACGACCATTGTCAGTTGCTCGCTTGTGTTCACGCTTCCTGGCGGCATTGTAGCTATTTGTTGCCTGAACGCCCCATTCATCAATCTTGCCTATGGCCTTCTTCCATATCGCAGTGATTGTCTCAACGGTAGAGGGGCATCTCCAGACATGCTCATTGTCTTCCTCCTCCTGCTCATATTGTCGACACAGGCAGGTTGGGTACAAGTCAGGCTTCCGAGCCTGCATGGAGTTCAACGTTGGCAACATTCCATACAGCTTCTTAATATGATGTGTTCGTTGGTGGGAGTCCTTGCTATTGCTGTAGAAGGTGAAGACGGCGCGTCTGTCATGGACATGGGCCAAGGTCGAACTCCATTCCACATCGTCAATGTCCGAGATCGCCCTCTTGACCCGTCTTTGTGATATCCAGACTTGATGATGGCGGATTGTCGATTGTTGTTTGAGAAGCCGTCTTAGATCGGTTTCGACAAGCCCGCCATTGCAATGTGCAAAGCTCGTGATGTCCTTCTGCTGCGTGAGATCCACCACCAAAGGCACCGTAACACTCTGCTGCCGCCTTTGCCGCCTGATCCGCTAGCTCATTTCCTTGAATGTTGTTGTGTCCCTTGATCCATACCACTTCGACTCCGCCTGGTCGAGATTCCACAACCTGCCATAATACCGCCCAGATACTCGCATAAGTGCTCCTGAAGCGTTTCCTCGGTAAGGCATCTCGACGATTCTTCACCATATGATGATACTGTTCCACCACCGACTGGTTGTCCAGTTTGACCACAATGTTTTGTTCCGGAGGTGCTGACAGGACTGCGGCTAGTAAACTCATGAGCTCAGACTTGGCCGAGGAACCGATATGGGTACTGGCCGTAAAAAAAAAAAAAAAAAAAAGTTTTTTTTTTTTTTTTTTTTTTTTTTTTTCGTACGCAATTTTATTTCTCCAGTGAAAAGCCCAAGAAAGGCATTCGATAGTGAAAGGAGCTACATACCAAACTCTTCCAAGAGCCATCCACCAGTCGCAGTCCGGTCCACAACCTGGCTCTGCGCAACAATTGCCGCTGCTCCTCACAGCTTCAATAGAAGAAAATAAAACTAAACACGAAGAAAAGGAATTCTTCCCATCCTCTCCATTAATGACAATCTCCTCCTTCCCAACAAACTATCCAGCAACCGCTCATCGGTCGCGCGTGGATCCATGGACGCTCCAGGGCAGCGCCCATTCTCATGTGTGGCTAGCGAAGCGCCACACGGGCAAAAACCATCTTGTGTGATGTAGCCGTATCCCTGACTCCAGTCACCTCGGGGACCTGTGTACTTGGAGGTCTTGTTCTTGACGGAGATGCCTTGTGTCTGCTCCCACGCGATCGTCGCGGAGCACCGAGGCTTCCATATCAACTCCGAAGCCTGCGCCTCCAGGTAGCCAACAAACCTATGCAAAACTGTCTTGGCGATGGACTGTGGGGTTCGGAAAACCGCGGACCATTCAGTTAACATACTCTTGGGGGTGATACCGCGAAGGAGGTCCGAGACACTCCACTTGGGATTCTCATCACGATCGGGAGCAGGACTACCGCTGTGCACGGCTTGAGCTCCACCGATAGAAGAGAATCTTTGAACATGTTCCGTATCCGAGGGCGACTGCCAGTGTATGGGGACCGGCCTTGGCATCTGGCGTCCATGGGCAATCGCACGATCATATTCACGCTTCCTGGCGGCGTTGTAGCTGTTTGTTGCCTGTACACCCCACCCATCAATCTTATCCATGGCCTCCTTCCAGATCGTAGTGGTGGTTTCTGCAGCAAGGGGACAATTCCAGACATGTTTGTTGTCCTCCTCTTCAAGCTCGCATCGTCGGCACAGGCAGGTCGAATAAAGGTCCGGTTTGCGCGCTTGCATAGAGTTCAAAGTGGGCAACATGCCATGCAGCTTCTTGATGTGATGTGTACGTTGGTGAGAGTCCTTGCTGTTGCTGTAGAATGTAAAGACGGCTCGCCTATCATGAACATGGGCCAGGGTCGATCGCCACTCCACGTCCTCGATGTCTGGGATCGCCCTCTTGACTCGCCTCTGTGCTGTCCAGGCCTGATGGTGCCGAATTGTCGTTTGTTGTTTGAGCAGCTGCCGAAGATCAATCTCCACAAGCCCACCGTAACAATATGCAAAGTTCCTAATGTCCGTCTGTTGCGCCAGATTCACCACTACGGGTACTGTGTCGCTCTGTGCAGCCTCCTTTGCCGCCTGGTCTGCAAGCTCATTCCCATGTACATTGCTATGTCCCTTTATCCACTCCACCTCAACCCCGCCTGGCCGAGTTTCCACAATCTGCCAGAGTACCGCTTTTTTTTTTTTTTTTTTTGTACACAATTTTATTTCTCTGACAAACAGTACAAAGGAGGCATTTGGAAGTAAAGGGGACTACAGACCAAACTCTTCAGTACACCATCCGCCAGTCACAGTCCGACCCGGAGCCTGGCTCTGCGCAACAATTGTCGCTGCTCTTCACAGCAAAAACGGAAGACAAAATAAAACTAGATACGAATAAAGGGGATTCTTCCCATCCTCTCCATCAATGACAATTTCCTCCTTCCCAACAGACTATCCAACAGCCGCTCATCAGCTGTGCGTGGTTCCTTGGTCGCTCCAGGGCAGGTTCGATCCTTATGTGTGGCTAGCGAAGCGCCACACGGGCAGAACCCATCACGTGTGATGTATCCGTATCCTCGACTCCAGTCACCTCGGGCGCCGGTGTATTTGGATGTTTTGTCCTTGGCAGAGATACCTTGCATCTGCTCCCACTCCAGAGTACCGCCCAAAAAAAAAAAAAAAAAAAAAAAAAAAGTGAAGAACAACCCTTAAAGATGACAGAATATGGATTTGTAGTGAATTAAAATAAATAAAACTTACGACAAGAATCAAAATTGAAAGTGTAGTATATGGGTATCATTCCGGCCTTCCAAGCCTGAGAACCGGGTTCGAGTCCCGGCACTTTCACTTTTGCGAAAATTCCATATTTTTTCTGAACAAACAGGTCCACAGCTGCAAACGACTAACGGACGTTTTTATTTGTTGTCCACCCCTTTTTGGCTCCTTATTTGTTGCCCATAATAAAGTGTATTCATTGCCCACAATTTTGCTCTAATCCGGTGCTCACCCCAAAATCTTAAACGTTGCCCATGACTCTGTGGCTATATGTTGTTCTATCTTCCTTCCCCACCTGCGCTGCGGCATCATCTATCTGTAGAGAATCGAGCTCTTGCTGCTTGTGTCATGCATGTGCATCAGGAACCTCATAGGTATACGGCTTGATACATGAGGCAACCATGTCAGTAATGATACAGGTGAAGAAAGAGAACGAGAAAGGGAACAAAGAAAATACGCGGCTCATGAAGATGCAGCTTAATACATGAGGCAACTATGTCAAGGGCAACAAATAATTTTGCGGGGTGGGCAACAGATTGGCGCTTTTTTGGCAACGTTTAAGAGTATTCGATCTCCGATGGCAACTGGGGGAGGGGCAACGAATAGACTTTACTATGGGCAACAAATAAGGAGCCAAAAAGGGGTGGGCAACAAATAGTATTTCCCAATGACTAACTTCGTTTTCTGTTCTGCGAGTGCCAGGCTTTTATTTCTCGAAGATAAACAATCTCGACGTAAAATTGTGGGCGTTTATTCTTTTTGTTTGCCTCAGAATCTTTATTGTAAGGTGTTATCGTGCGAGGGTCGTTGTTCCTGAGACGAGGAGAGAGGGCATGGATCGCGTTTCAACTGCCTTGATGTGTGTTCCTGAGGTTTGACAGGCAATTGACCTCAACGAGAAGGACTATCCTATCCATAAAAGAATGAATGCCTTTTGCTTACTAATATACAGCTTTTTTACATTGTATGCAGGCTGGGATCGCGTTTTGGCTAACGTTCTTTACTTGTTTATTTGTTTGTTTGCGGGCTTCTTTGGGGGCCGATGGTCTGCAGGGGGAAGTGAGGTTTTGTTCGCCTGATTTTCAACGCAAATTGTTTATCTTATGACATCCCAAGAGTAGGTCGTTCGTTGCTCTCAAAGCATAGGCGTGCGTGGTTATTATCGGCTTCATGTGAGAGCACGTCGATCATGCTCTTCATTTCGATTTTCTTTTTAACGTAGTCTTCCTTTCCTCCTTGGACAAGTTGGTGCATGAACAACAAAAACCTACTACATTTCCACCAGTTGTATTGTCATTGCTTGTTCGTATGATTTTATGTATGTAATGGTGGTCGAAGTAAGAATCTATGGGAGGGAAAGGAGAGGTTTATCCTTGGAGGGTAAGGTTGATCTTGGAAAAGTCGACGCTGTCGGTCATGACGCCTTCAAGTGCCTTGGTGACGACCTTATTGATAGGGGTGATGGCTTCACCTTGCATCAGCAAATTCATGATGTTCTTGAGCGCTAATTTCTATTCGCATGCACAACGAACAAGAACGAGTTAGCATCATTGCCAGAGACCCCAGAATCAAGCATATACAGCAAAAACAAAAAATTGTTCAACTTCTTTCTGAGGCATACCTCCATAGAGCGAAGACTTTCTTCTGTACTAGTTCCCATGTGAGGCAAGAGCGTGCACCGGGGATGCTTGAGAAGGGTCTCGTGAATCTTTGGCTCAAATTCGAAAACGTCCAGACCCGCAGAGCCAACCTAAAAATCGGAATCATTTTTGATTAGTTAAGCTCTTTGTCAATATTTTCCATTTTCCACCAGTCCCTCGTGGAAACAATAGAAAATAACGTCAAGTTGTTCTTACCCTTCCACTGTCGAGTGCTTCAGCAAGAGCAGCCTCGTCAATGACGGGTCCGCGAGCAATGTTGATCAGGATAACACCTTTCTTCATCTTGTTCAATTGAGTAGCGTTGATCATATGTCTGGTATTGGCGTTGAGGGGGACACAGATTACAATCACATCCGACTCGCGCAACAGCGTCTCATATGCAGCAAAGTGAGCATTGTATTCAGCCTCGACTAAAATCAATTGAACAAAGAAATAGATATCTGTCAGAATTACGCTCATCGATCCAAGCATCCTTATTTTTCACTCTCGCTTTTGTTTTCCTCGATTCTCTTCTGGAGAAGCTTAATACTTACCGCGAATGTCAAGACGGGTCCTGTTGTAGTAGTTGACCAACATCCCGAAGGCATTCGCACGCTTTGCGATTGCCTAAATAGTAGCGAGACATAATCAAATAAAACATGCATGTAAAACCCACAGAGAGCGAAAAAAAGAAGGCTGTGAGTTGCATCTTCTATGTACAAAAAAGGTCTTTTACTTTCATGTGCCAGTTATAGTCCTGCACGCCATCGATGTATATGGTACCTTGCCAACACCTCCCATGCCAATGATTCCGATCGAGGCAGCAGCCATGTCATGACCATATTCAACTTCCTTTTTCCAGGTACCTAATGCAAGATTGATAAAAAAATTGGGGCGTTAGCCCTTTTTTTTTTTCCCGTTGGACAAATCCCGAGTCATGCGCGCTTAGTCCCCCTTTGTCCCTGCACCTTCAAATATTGTCGACCCATTTGTCATGTATGTATGTACCTGCGCGGAGGCTAGTCTGTCCCTGTGTGAAGTTGCGAAGACATCCAAGAATTAAAAACATGGCCGTGTCGGCAGTAGCAGCAGAGACGACACCAGGGGTGTTGGTCACAGTAATTCCTAAGTGGGCAAAAAAAGGACAAGGGTGTGGTCAGTAAGTTCAGTCGTTCGAGTTGTGCCTCCATTCTTGTCTCTCTCTTGCCTTCCTCTGTCCTTGACTTGCTGGGAGGGTAATTACCTTTAGCTGTGCATGCCTCCACGTCAATGGTGTTGAATCCAGCCATGGGAAGAGAAATGATTGAGATGCTTGCGGGGATATGGGAGACCAGTTCGCTATCGAGGTTACCAACCTGAAGGGTAGAAAGAAAAGTTCACATGGTTCGCACCGACCGAAAAAAGGGAGTGAGTTTCATTGGAATAAGATAGAAAACCATATTTTTCTTACAATGCTCAAAAATGACCAACAAAAAAAAAAGGCGATCGATTAATTACGACCAGCGAGAAATAAAAAAGCATGTGTGGTGTGATCGGAGAAAACACAAAAAAAGAAGCAGAAATGCACCACATGAAAGAAAGGACTTACTGGAGAATGGCCACCTGCCCAGAGAATGGCAGCATATCCGTCATACTTACCCTTTTTGCACCTGCGAATGAACTCCTCACGGTCGCTATCATAAACCTAACGCCAGCAAAAAGAAAAAAAAGAATACGAAGTTTGAAATAAGAAAAAGTTGTTGGGTACAGATATGTTTCCTGAATGGTTGTCGATACTGACAGATCAAAAGTCGCCATCATCATAGTAGTGGCCGACGCTGGAGGAGAATCGTATTACTGTTACCTTGACGGTAAAGTACTCTTCAAAGTCCTCGAGTTCCTGACGGGCAAATTTGACAGGGGCGATGAAAAGAACGTTGGGCTTCTTGATGTCGTCGTCGTTAATGTCCCATCCGTGGGAACCCATCTTTGTCTTGAGCCAGTTCATGATGATATGGGTGGGGATACGTGCAGAGTTGGTGTTGGTGATGAGGGCAAGTGTTGGTGTTGAAAGGAAGGAAAGGAAGGGAAAAGAAGGAGAGAAGAAAAGAGAAGAAAAGAGAGGAAAAGAGGAAGAAAAGAAGTGATGCCACGAGCATTCATTGACATCGAGATCGAATTCTGCACGTGACAGAGCGGCTTTTCTTTTGCCGTCGGATTTTTCCTCCCTGATCAGACTCGTCCTCCTTTGCCCGAAGGTCACTTTTGTGTTAGACTGATATCCATCCGTTGCTAATTTGAAGTGTATCGTCTAGAGCAAGGTGACGCGACGCGATTTTGACTGTATATCCCCCGTGCCTGTCCTTGCTCAGGTAACAGATGACACAATCAATGCCAACAGGTCACATACACCTCCTTGTGCACCCACATTTGACCTGAACATTCCTCACTCCTTCCTTGCACTCTGAACAGACTGTTTGTTGTTGTGAGCAAACAAAGCAAGAAACCATGGCAGAGTGTCCATGGACTAGCTAGGCCAAGCGAGGTAGATAAATTGTCCAAACCAATTGACACATCCAACAAGCAAGGGACCAAGTAAACATCACAGACGAAAAGGCGAGACACAACAATGTCAGGGATAAGGGTCACCAAGACAGAAAAGAAGAGCAAAGAGTAGGGTGAGTGACTGAGAGATGGCTATTTTTTTTATACTTGAACTCTATTCAAGAACGAAAGTATATTGGCCCTTAGTACCTTATTCCGTACCTTGGTCACGCTCCCGTCAAGGACCAATCGCCGTCCCTTGGCCACTCAACACTGCTGTCTGTCTGTTTTGCCTCCTTACTACTCTCCTCTCACTTCTCAATTTTGTCCTTGATCTGCTTTGTAACCTTTCAGCCTCAATCCTCTTACAGCCACCAAACGCCTTATACCACGAGTAAACCAATGACAAAAAGCCGTGCCTGTATATTTATGCAGTTGAAAGTGGGAACATAAAAACGAGGGATATGCGAATCATGAGCAAAAGAAGTGAAAGTGAGAGGTTTCTTGGTGTCTATGGTGTATATTGTTAGTGTCAAACGGCGGGTTAATTACGTGCCTCTTTGTCCGTTTGCCATGGTCATACTAGTCCAGGACTATGTCACTGCTGAGCAATTACAGAAAGGACAAAAAAAAAAAAAGAGTCAGAGGAGGAAGGACAGGATAGGAATTGAAGGGAAAGTGTAGTCTATCGAACGAGAACCGGCACAAAAGGTGGCGTGGATGAGGGCGGGGATGTTCGAGGCAGGAAGGATCAGAACAAAACAGACAAGCGGATCATAAAGAGAGAGAGAGAGCAGGCAGCAAGCAAGTAAGCGAATGAGTGTGAAAGAAAAAGATGAAAACGAGCCCGTCTGTGTAGTTTTATGTTGTCCAAAAAAGGAAGGAGTCAAAAATTACCCACGCTGTTTTTTTCCCTCTGTTTCTGTTGCGCGAGATGTGGGGGAAGGGAAACAAAGGAAGAGAAGGACGGACGGTTCAGTCCCTGGGCGCACTTTTTTTTTTCTATTTGTTGTTAGTTGGGGTGGGTCCATAGGGTAGTGTTAGTCATAACTCACCGAATGCGCTATCAATGGGGCTCCTGAAGCCAGGGATGACAGTTGGCAATGGTTCCTGAGGACCAAAAGATCCAGCATTGATGAGGGAAGGATGATGGTAGCCATATCCGAATCAAGGGTTGTAACGTATGAATGAATCAAAGGAGATCTGGACTAGGAACGCGCAAAAGGGGTTATGTTCTGGATCCAGGCGAGGATGGTGGAGTAAAGACAGAAAGAAGGAAAGAGAAAACAGCCCCGAAGACAAGGGCAGAAGAGTTCACCCCTCACTCATCGTTGCTTCTTCTTTACTCGTCCTCTCCCACCAGCCTTTTTTCTTTCCTTTTTATTGCGCTCCTCTTCTGTTTCTTTTCTTTTTTTCTTTTCTTTCTTTTCTTTCTTTTCTTCTACAATCTTCTTCCCTCTCCCTCTTTCCTCAGCCAACCTTCCCCTTACGCTCCACCTGCTGTCTGACCCTTCGTTGTCTTCAGTGGTTTTCTCTCATTCTCTTTCTCTTTCTCTTTCTCTTTCTCATTCCTCATTCCCTTTCCTCATTTCACTCTCCACTCCGTTTCACAAGTAAACCGTATTTCTCTGTTTCTTCTACATCATAATGTCTGGTATCCTCCGTCTGGCCGCCTCGAGCTCCGCAAGGACAGTCCTCAAGCCATCCGCTGGTCTCGTCCGCTCTGCTGGCATTCATCGCCATGCTCTCCAACAGTCCTCCAAGCCAAACCTCACTGCTACTTCCTCTTCAAAGCTGTTTTCAAGACCAAGGGCAGCCCTCTTCCCTGCATCTTCAATTGCTCAGCAGCGTGCTGCTTACCATGACGATGGTGCCTATGGTTACCGTGTGCCCAAAGTCTACTCCATGCCAGATTGTAAGTGTGTTTGTGTGCTAAGTTGGAGAAATGCTTTGTCTCTCACACAAGAGATGAAATGGACATACCGGACTGGATTCAGACTCGTGTTTGCTAAGATACTGGTTGTCTCTTTTTTATATGTACCGTACCGTGCCAATTAGATACCCCCGAGGAACTCGCCAACAGAGTAGACAATGCCAACTTGCTGCGTCTGGTCATCGGCTATAGGACACATGGTCATCTTGCGGCCGATCTTGATCCTTTGGACATTGTCAAGCGCCAGTAAGTGTCGAAGATCAAAGAGGAAAAATAAATATGAGGGGTAAAAAGGTGGTATGGTAGTCGTCAGCGTAATGCGTGGGAATGAAACAGAAAGCAAAGAAAAAAAAAGAGAGAGCGAGTACAAACATACAGCAAAAAAAGGGCACTTGTTTATGTTTGTGTGCGAATGATGAGATCTAGGCAGCCTTGTTGTTGTTGACGTCGAATCGATGCATCACTTTAATGTCGCAGGCAAAGGGGTCAAGAAGCCCAATTGACTGATTGACTGACCAAGAACGATGGCTATTACCCTCTTCTTTCTATTCGTACTTCCAGGAAGGTTCTCGCCTTGGATGCCGAGCGTTATGCCCTCACGGACGAAGCAAAGTCGTACAATTTGAGCGGAATCCTCCACGTCAACCAGTCCAAGAGCAATGCTGAGGCCAAGGAGGAGGCTTCCCTCAAGACCGTCGTGGCCCACCTCGAAAAGTCTTACTGTGGCAAGATCGCCTATGAGTTCATGCACATTCCCGTATGTATCTCTCTTTCCCTCATACATTACAATTGCACATCACTCCTCTCATTGTCATTCTAACAAGATAGACTCCAAACAATCCCATGACAATTTCTTTATCACTCTATCATAGAATGCAAGTGAGAGAAGATGGTTTGCCCACCAGGTCGAGTCATACCAAAAGCCCCCAATTACCCCTGACGACAAGCAGCGCATCTTTGAGCTCTTAACAAAGTCCGAGGTCTTTGATCACTTTATGGGCAAGAAGTTTGCCCAGGTTAAGCGTTATGGTCTTGAGGGTGCCGAGAGTATGATGGTCGCTCTGGATGCTCTCTTCCAGACCGCCTCCAAAGGTATGTGCATGTTTTCATTACTAAACACATTGAGACGAATGAAGCGTAAAGAAACAAAAGTTCTAACTGTGCATATTTATTTATTGCATACTAGCTGGTGTCACGGAGGCTGTCTTGGGAATGCCTCATCGTGGTCGTCTCAACCTGTTGACGGATCTGATGCAGTACAACCCCACCGCACTCTTCTCCAAGGTCAAGGGCAACCCCGAGTTCCCCATCAACCTCCCTGCTTCGGGCGATGTCCTGTCCCATATTGCCAACTCTCCTAAGCTCGACTATGGTGAGGCCGAGCCCATCCACGTCTCTATGCTCCACAACCCCTCTCACCTCGAGGCTGTCAACCCTGTCGCCATGGGCAAAGCGCGTGCCAAACAGATGGATCTCATTGCCAACTCCTCGCCCGATTGCCAGCTCGGAGATAAGGTCATGTGCGTCCAGTTGCACGGAGATGCCGCCTTTACTGGCCAGGGAGTTGTCATGGAGAGTTTGGGTTTGTCCAACTTGCCCCATTTCACCTCGGGAGGATCTGTTCACATTGTGGTCAACAACCAGATCGGATACACCACCCCTGCCCAAAACGCACGCTCCTCTGTTTACAGTTCCGACATTGGCAAGATGATCAACGCCCCCGTCATCCACGTTAACGGTGACCATCCCGAGGAAGTTGTCCATGCCATGCGCCTCGCCTTTGAATACCGCAACAAGTTCCGCAAGGATGTTATTTTGGACTTGATTGCCTACCGTCGTTGGGGTCACAACGAGCTGGACGAGCCCGCCTTCACCCAGCCCCTGATGTACAACAACATCCGTGCTCGCAAGTCTGTTCCCAAGATGTACGAGGAGAAGTTGTTGGCCGAGAATGTGATTACCAAGAGTGCGATCGAGGAATTCCGTCAGGACTACTTTGAGAAGCTGGAGGACGACTTTTCCGAGATCGACAGCTTCAAGCCCGAGGCGGACCATCTCCAGGACAAGTGGAAGGGCATGATCTTGCCCACCGAGACTGTGAGCAGACTCGACACTGGAGTCAGCAAGGAAACCATGACCAAGATTGCTCAGGCTTCTGTTGCTACCCCCAGTGACTTTGAGATCCACCCCCGTCTTGAGAAGTTCCACGTGCAGTCACGTCTGAAGAAGCTGAAGGATGGTCAGAGCATTGACTGGGCTACAGCTGAGGCGATTGCGTTTGGTTCCCTGTTGAAGGAGGGATACGATGTCCGTATCTGCGGTCAGGATGTTGGTCGTGGTACGTTCTCGCAGCGTCACGCGATGTTGGTCGACCAGAAGACTGAGCGTGTGCATATTCCCTTGAACGCGATGAGCGAGTCGCAGGGCCATCTTGAGGTGGCTAACTCGAGCTTGTCTGAGCTGGCTGTGCTTGCGTTTGAGACGGGTATGAGTTACGAGACGCCCAAGATGCTGAACATCTGGGAGGCTCAGTTCGGAGACTTTTTCAACTCTGCCCAGGTGACCATCGACACCTATGTCTCCAGTGCCGAGAGTAAGTGATTTGACCAGTGGAAATGATGTGATATGATATGTGATATTATATGATAGGGACTGATTGACCTAGCTGATACCGATGGGTGTCTGTCTGTCGTACCTGAGATTAGGCTTCGGGTTTCGAGGCAGAAGTGAAGAGGTCGGAGGGAAAAAATAATAATAATACATAGACACTAACAGCCCTTATGGAATGCACTCTTGCGCCAATGTTTCCTTTTTAGCCAAGTGGCTCCGTCAATCGGGCTTGGTTATGCTCTTGCCTCACGGCTACGACGGTGCTGGACCTGAGCACTCGTCCTGCCGCATCGAGCGTTGGCTGCAGATGACCAACGACTCCTTCGATGTCAAGGACCCCTCCATCAAGGCCAACACCAACATGCACGTTGTTAACCCCACCACTCCCGCTCAGTACTTCCACTTGCTCCGTCGCCAGATGAAGCGCGACTTCCGCAAGCCCCTGATCGTCGTCGGACCCAAGACCCTCCTCCGTCTGCCCAACGCAACTTCGTCTCTCGAGGACATGGCTCCTGGCACCACCTTTGAGCCAGTCCTGGGTGACACCAAGACCGAGGAGGATCCTTCGTCGGTCGAGAAGGTCCTGTTTGTCTCTGGCAAGCTCTACTATGACCTGATCAAGGAGCGTCAGACCAAGGGAGTCGATGAGAAGGTGGCCATTGTCCGTGTCGAGGAGTTGAGCCCCTTCCCCAAGGAAGGCCTTAAGCAGCAGATCGAGACCTACTCTGGCGCCAAGGGTAAGAAGAAGAATATGTGTCTATTGTTTGGGAACGAGTTGAGCGTGAACCAACGCGATTATTATTATTTTTGTTTGTTTTGTTGGCATTGCCGCCCTATTGCAGCTGTTCTAACAGTTGAGCCATTTCTCTTTTGTTCTCTGCGTTTTTTCCAATTTTGTAGAGTTCACTTGGATCCAGGAGGAGCCCCAGAACGGTGGTGCATACTCGTTCATGGAGCCAAGGATACGCCAGCTGTTGCCCGAGAACAAGTCGTTGGGCTACATTGGCAGAGACCCCTCGGCAGCCCCTGCCACTGGCATTGCTGTCGTCCACCGCAAGGAGAGTGCCGACATTCTGGCCAAGGCCTTTCGGTTGTAAAAAAGAAAAAGAATAAGAAGCATTTACCCCTCCCCTCCTCTCTTCCCCCCTTTTCATCCCCCATATCAAGAGCCACAACAGCAAGTTCAGATAGATGAGCAGCATTATTGTTTTTTCATACATAAATAGATTTTTTTTTATTTGCAGCAGCTATTTCTCATAAACGCTTCCTCTTCGACGAAACAGGGAACTTTTATTTTGTGTTGAGTTTTTGAGCAAGATGTTGCCGAATGAATTGTTCAACCGTTTGGATTGTCTTTGTTTGTTGGTCTATGGTTCGGCTGTGTTTTTTGTGTTGGTTTTTTGGTTGAGGTCCGTTGGTTGATGTTTTATGAAAGGGTCCACCCACTCCACATCATTTAGGTTGCGTGCAAACTGTGGCTTCAATTTTTCTTTTTTGTCGGGTCGGAGGGGAGGAGGAGCATGGCCGATATTTTATTTCGAAGGAGTGACGAGGGTGAGTGAACCCATTCTTTTATCAGCCCAAAGAAGAAAAAAAAGAAAGAGAGCGAGGCACACAAGTATCACGACATCGTACCATGATAACAGTAAGGAAGACGTGGTGCGTTTGCATAAGAAAGGACTATGTATTGACACGACGACATCATTGAAGGCAATGGGATGTCTATGTTTCTCTGTATATCATCGTCAACGATGTTTTCATAGAAAACAAAGTGGAAGAACAAAAACACAATAATTATCAAGCAATGATGGTTGACCCACACGCGTACGTTTTTTTTTTTTTTTTTTTTTTTTTTTTTTTTTTTTTTTTTGCCATTTTCAATTTTCCTCCCATTATCATTTTTTTGAGAGGCGAGTTGGAAACTGGGAAAACAGAAAAAAAAATTGAGAGTTGAGGTCCTGAGGTAGATTTTTTTTAGGAGGACAAAAAGCTGACTCTGGTCCTGAGCGCTTTCAGGCGGCGTAGGTATAGGAGAGATGATGAGACCGGCGAATATGAGTCGGATGAGGATGAAGGGCGTGGTTGGGAGCATCGAATGGTAGGTTTGAAAGAAGATGAGGGGGATGGAAGATGTATGTGAAGGAGTGATGAAAGGGATGTGGCCTTTGGTGAGAAGGAAAGAAAACGAGAAAGTGAAGGAGGAGGCGAGGTTGAGGTCGAGCAGAGAGGGAGAGGTGCTGAGTTGCTCCCGTCACTCTTTTTTTTTCTTTTTTTTTTTTTCTTTCTTTTCGAGTGAAAAAATTGCGCTTTTTTTCTTCCCGTTCTCCTTTTTTTTTTTGCTCTCTTTTTTCCTTTCTCTTCTCTTCTTTTCCTCTCTTTACCCTTTCACACCCACCCCCTCATCACAAAACATACACACTCTCTTTCCTTCCTTCGCTCACCACAACTCTCTTCCCTTCACAACTCCACCTCCTCTTCACCTTCACCACAGCAACAACACACACACATACAGCAACATAACCATGTCTGATTCTGGCGACTCTTCTGATTCCGAGGTCTACATCCCCCGTGACCCCGTTGTTCCTCGTAAGAACGCGCAACAGCCTGCTCACCCACCCACCTTTTTTCATTTTTTTTTTTTTTTTTTTTTTTTTTTAAAAAAAACAAAACACGAAAAAATGAAAAAAATTCGAATTTCATTTTTTTGTGTTGTTTTGTTTTTTTTGGGTTTCCCTCAAAAAAAAAATATTTTCGACCTTGGCTCAAAAACAGAAAAAAAAGACGCGTCGAGACGGACACCCTCACCTCACTGACCCCTCTCTCGCTCAACCCATCCATCCAACATCCCATGCTCACATTTACATATTTACACATACACACACACGCACACAACACACACATATCAGATAGATTGACATACATACATTTCCAACGCTTCGTTAACTCATTGTCGCTCTTTTTCTCACTCTCTCTATCTCCCTGTATGTAACATCCTCGCCTCTCTCTCTCTCTCTAATGCGCTTATTAACATGGCGCCCTTGTAGTCCCCGTTACCGGCCCTCGTGAGCGCAAAAAGGTTGAGCGCTTTGCCGTTCCCGTCGTCGAGAAGGCCGAGAAGAAGTTGGTCATTCCCGAGGTAAGGTTCTTGTTCCTCTCTCTCTCTCTCTCCCTCCCTTCCCTCTCACTTTTCTTGTCCCGCGCCATGATTTTGAATTTATGCACATACAAAAACACAAAACAACAATAGGCTGAGAGGTCGAGATGGATGGCTACCAGCCCACTCCTCGCCTCTCAATTTCACACTCGCAGACAACAATACAACAACCACACGCAAACACGACACGACCAACACATAAAAAAAGAAAACATAATCACACACACTTTATATCCAACACGCCCATCCATTCAATAATTATCGAATACTCACTCTTGCCCTTTCCTTCCTCTGTTCTGCTATGTTTCCTCTCTTCCAATCAATAGGGCAAAGGTACCAAGCTCGGCTCTATCGCCACTGGTAAGTCTCTCTTCCCCTCACACTTTTACAACGTTCATCGTCATCCTTATTCTTATCCTTATCAGCAGCTCCCTCACTCGTCTTGAAAATCAATGATTTTTGTTCACCACGACATAATCGGACTATTTGTAAACAACAATCAAACAACAAAAAAAAAACCACCACCACCACAGCAGTTATTACCAGGTCAATTGCCTCAACGGACCTGTCAAACTGCCGCACTGGTTACAGTGAACAACAAACGACGATCCTATGAAGACTATAAGACAGGGAACGCGTTCAATGGCACAATAGCGTCACGCCCTTTTTTCCCTCGTTCTCTCTCTTCATTGTTCCGCTTCCGTCTGTCCATATTAGCAACAAATCAAATCATATTCACCTCACAAATCTGACCAATCAATCCATTCATCGTGTCTCTTTTGCAAAATAGTCAACGCCAACTTGGACAAGTTAAAGTCCAGCGATGAGACCGTCAAGGGACTTCACCGCCTCCTCTTCGGTCGCGTTGCCCCCTCCAAGAGCCCCAAGAACGACCTCAAGGCATTCAATGGATTCGAGCACTTGAGCGAGGTACGGCGCGCAGAATCCTACGGATTATCGTTATCCCTCTTCCATTTGAGAATGTTTTTGATTGCACAATTGAACCGAAAAACAAGAGTTGTTCTGAAAACAAACCATGCATTCTAATATGTTGTCGAATTGTCGATTTATAGAAGGAGGAGGAGGCTCTTGAGGAGAAGCTTGGAAAGTGGACCGTCGGTGGTCTTCGCGAACTTATTGATGTCTTCAATCTTGAGGCTGGCGGTGACAAGGTATGCATAGTCAAGTTCAAGTCATCAGGAACACACAGCAAAGATGAAAAAGGGGCGTGATAATATTGTATTGTCTGTTCTCAAGGAACAACGACAACACCAATGTTTGTTTATCGGAATCAACCATCGGGACTGGCAATAATAACAAACAAAAGGAGCTGTCGCGCCTCACTCAACTCGATAATCACTCAACGACGACGCCACCATCCCAGCTTTCGGGGGACCACCCTAGATTTCGCCCTCTTGTTCACTCTGTCTTCTATTTTATCTCAATCGTAACCTTAGGATGCTTTGCTCGAACGCCTTATGGTCTTCTTGAAGAAGCCTGAGGACTCTGGTCTCGTGCCCCGCGCCCAGAAGGTAATAATCTTTATTCACAGAGATAGGTTTTCCACATGCTCTTGTGAAAACAATACAACTACTAGATCTCAATGGCTAACGTTTTCTCTATTTACAACTCCTACATCATATAGGCCGCTCAAGATGCCAAAGAGAAGAAGGCTCAGGCTCTTGCCGTCAAGAAGGCCAAGGCCGCTGCCAAGGCCAAGAAGAACGCCGAGCTCAAGGCCAAGAAGACCGAGCAGAAGAAGGCCCAGCTGGCCAAGAAGAAGGCTGCCCTCGCCAAGGCCAAGGCTGCTGCTAAGGCCTCCAAGGCTTCCACCTCCACGTCTACTCGCGCCCCCAAGATCCGCTCCGCCTTTGACATGTACGTCAAGGACCACCAGAAGGCCATCAAGGACGCCACTCCCGATGCATCCCGCGCCGACATCTACAAGAAGCTCGTTGACAAGTGGGAGGCTGTTGATGCCGTCGTCAGAGCGGATTACGAGACCAAGGCCGTGGCCGAAAACGCCAAGAGCGCCGATAAGAGAGCCAAGGCTGCCCAGGAGGCCAAGAAGGAGAAGAAGACCCCCAAGGCTGCTGCCGCTGCCGACACCAAGAAGCCCAAGAAAGAGAAGGCTGCCAAGACCGACAAGGCCCCCAAGGAGAAGAAGGAGAAGAAGGAGAAGGCTGCCAAGGACGTCAAGGAACCCAAGGCCACCAAGGCTGTTAAGGCTGACAAGGCCGAGAAGGCTGAGAAGACACCCAAGGAGAAGAAGGAGAAGGCCCCCAAGCCTACCGCTGCTGCTGATGGTGAGAAGAAGGCCAAGGCCCCCAAGGAGAAGAAGGAGAAGGCTGCCAAGGCTGAGACCACCGACAAGACCCCCAAAGAGAAGAAGGAGAAGGTTTCTAAGGAGCCCAAGGCCGCCAAGGCTGACAAGTCCGACAAGGCTGACAAGTCCGAGAAGACCGAGAAGGCCGAGAAGGCACCCAAGGAGAAGAAGGAGAAGGCCCCCAAGGCTGCCGCCTCGTCAACAACCGAGGCCAAGAAGGCACCCAAGGAGAAGAAGGAGAAGGCCACCAAGGTCGAGAAGGATAACAAGGAGGAGACGAAGCCCAAGAAGGCTGCCAAGCCCGCCGCACCCAAGGCTAAGGTAAAAGAAACAACTGTTTCTAACCCGCGTTTCCCGCGACAATGCGTATTTTCATTTTCGTGGCCAGGTTACTCATCATTTATTTTTCTTCTACGCACGTTTAGGAGGAGAACGCAGAGAAGCCAAAGGCCGCTGCCAAGAAGGCCGCCAAGGCTGATGCTCCCGCCGCTGCCAAGGCTGACGCTCCCAAGGAGAAGAAGGAGAAGGCCCCCAAGGCCGCCGCTGCCACCGAGAAAAAGCCTGATGCCGCTGCTAGCAAGGTAAATCAATTTGTTACAATATGGGAACAGCCGTGTTAGGTTATCACATTTATACTTCCATTTCGACATATTGACATTTTTTGTTGTTACACATTGGCCAACCGATAGAAGAGAAAGGCTGATAGTACGGACGTCGCCGTTGCCAAGAAGCCCAAGGCCAAGGCAGCAGCAACACCGAAGGACAAGTAGACTGGCGAACGGCGAACGCACGGTCAAAACACTGAACAAAAAACGGCAACATTGGATTCGAGGGATGGACATTCTCGAGACACTGTCAACAAATACATTACCGTTGATGCGTCACACGAGGGAAGAGGGATGCCAGAAGGAGAGTAGTAGGAGAGAGTGCATCGTGATGGAGGGCAACATACACACAAACACACACAGCATGTCACCTTGCGATATACCCTTTCTGCGGAACTCTTTTTTTTCTTTTTGCATCTCTTCTTTTTGTCATCTCCCAAGAATTAGCCGCACCAAAAAAATTTGCACATAGTTTTTTCTTTTCTGTTTGAATACAATTATTAGTTTCCATTTTATATTTTGCTCTATCGTTCGAATGAGTGGATGATTGATTCCACAGCCTAGAAAAGCCCAATGCAAGTAGAGAAAGAACGTGGAGGAAGAAATGGGTTAGCAAGCTAAGGGTTTCAGAAGACGCGAAAGGTGAAGGGTAAAAAAGAACTAGTAACTTACATGGATGTCCAAGGGCACGGCATCAATGCATCGTCTATAGGCTGTTTGCTGTGCCTCCTCCAGAAGAGAATGCATCAGACGCTCATCGGCAGTCGCGAATCTCCATAACCAGACTTTGGCAAACTCGGCGTCAACCTGGACCTGCTGGAAGCCGCCTTTGCCAAAGGTCTTCAACCTCACCGACTCTGCCCAGGCCTTAAGTAAGATCTTGATGATTCCAAACATGATCCCGGTCCTGTTCAAGTCCTGGCAACGGATGAAAATCTCGACCCGATCCGAGAACAGCTTGTCAATGTTGCTGAGCAGCAGATTGCGTTGTTGGTGGTCAAATCGACTGTTCATTGTGTTGCTGCCAAAGGATGCTAATGAATCGTTTCGGTGAGAGGGTTTACTACCGCTGTGGCTTCCTCCACCAGCCCCGCCTCCAATGCCACCGCCAGGTCGGAAGGCCAATTCGCGACGCGTCGATTCAGAGCTAAACTCGTGGTTGCCCAATCGTTCACCCTCGTCGCCATAGACCATCATCACCTGGCGTTCAACCTCGTTCAACTGGCGATAGATCGTCTCCCATGCGACCGAGACACCTGTTGGAGGTGACTCTAGCGTCATAAAGTTAGTCTCTGACCGAACATCCATGACCATCCACGACAGCTCGTTACCAGTCCTGGCAATAAACCCGTCCAAAAGAACGTGTCCCGATTCTTGACAGGCTTGAATCACAGACTTGCAGTCCCAGTGAAGTTGCGGCAAGACAGGCGGCTCCTCGTACGATTCGATCAAGAACGATCCTGACCGGTTTCGCTTGCCGACACGGAAGAGGGTCTTGGACAGGGTCTTGTAGAGCTGCTCTACAATCGAGGACGACAGCTCAAAACACAGTTGCGACATGACCAAAGATGATGTCCGAGATCCCAACGATTCTGCCGATCCCGCTCCAGCAGGCGGGATGGCCGATGATCGCTGTTGCATCTCCTTGAGGATCCAATCCCAGAACGTCTTGAACTCGTCCTGGAAATTCTTCAAAAACAATGCTCGACCTTCCGTCGTCTCCAGAAACTGAGCATCAGAACTCATACACTTTTCCAAGAACGGAATCGTGTCTACCTTGAAGCTGTCCAGAAGCCACAACGTAGTCTCCTTGAGAACTATAGCCCAACTAAATGCTGGGTTGATGGCAGCGGCAGTTGACGAAAGTTCTGCCGGTGAGAGTGAGACATCATCTGTGGTTGTGCTGTTGTTGTTCAATTTGGAGCTCTGCTGTGCCAACTGAAGATCCTGCTGGACGATCCTCGACATCAGTCCCTCTTTGGCCTTGCCCAATACCCGCTCAATCAACTGACTCTCCCAATTCTGGATCAGCCCTGTTGCAAGGGTATCGAATCCAATCAGCTGACAGAGACCACTGCTGGACTTGGTGCCGAGGTATAGATTCTGAAGGACATGAACATGGACCTGAGGCTCAATGCTAAAAATATCGTTCTAAATAAACAAGGGAGTACATTTGAACGCGTTAGTTACTCGTTGCAGTTAAAATTCCAAGCGGCACCAAACAGAGATGCAGCGTTGCACTTACAGGATAGTTTAAGAAGGAGCGGATGGTATCCAGGTACTTAGAGATCATGTTGGAAGTAGCCTCCTTGACTGTTGTCGACGCCTCAGAACTTTGTTCACGGCTCAGGTTGGCATGAGCCCTAGTATCCTTGGCCACCCATGCCGCTGATCTCTGGTCTGACCCATTAGACTCTTCGCCTGATGCAGCCACAGTCATCCCACTACTATTGGAATTGAAGTGGGTAGGAGTTCCAAAAGCCGCCGTAGGTGCCAAAAAGTAATTCATGAACGAAACGACAAAGGCTTCAATCTGCCTCAAAAAGTGCGTGTTTAGATATGCGACCTTATTTGCAGGCGGTGGTGAGGATGTCTTCACCCTGGTATCTTTCTCCTTCTCTGTCGATCCCGCTCCTAGCGTTGCTGCGATATTTGCCGCTGTTCTTGCTGACTTCTTAGTTGAGCGCTTGGGCGTTGCTGGTGTAGTTGTTTGAGCTGATTTGGGCGACGCAGCAGGCGGAGGACTATACAGTGGTAAAGTTTTTATCTCCTCCAGTGTCTTTGTGTTTACCTTGCGGAGCGCATTCATGGACCTGTTTGCATGATTCATTTTGTTAGTGTGCAGTCAAGTCAGCCAAAGGGACTGTTGTCGAAGGAATGCACGCAAAAAGTTGTAGATCAACAAGGATACGTAATCCTCTCACTTACAAGTCCAAGTACTGCTTCCACAAGGCAACAGGGTCCTCCTTGAGTGCGAGTAACAGACCGACAGATTCCGTGATCTCTGCGATGGTTGCCTAAAGGAAGAATGCGGGGCAAATAAATAACGTCAGTGCGTCTGTCGACGAACCGTGCCTTTTAACATTCACTTTGATACTGTGATATGCAACATGTAAACACGGTACACGCTAATTACCATGTCAGAACACATCTTTTGGCGGATTTTTTGGGCGATCTGGACCATGATCGCCTTACACTCGCGCTCAATGCCTGTAAAGACGGTAAGGTGTTTGTAATGTTGGAGGAGGTGAAGCGTCCGGCAATAAGACTTGACAGCCTGGGTATATGATTGTGTTTCCAGACAATGGTGAAGGTTTGTTGGTAACTCGAAAACAAATTGGAGCTGGTTTCAAGTTTAAGATCGTTGGGTTAATAAAGTCTCATGGTTGCAATTAAAATTGACGGAGGACAGAGAGAGATCCAAGTACCTTTGTCAAGAGACTGTGGACACCGTTCAACTGTCGGATCTTTTCCCGCTTGCCTCCAAGAGAACTGTGGATCGCCGAGGAAGAGGTTGCAATTTTGCCAATGTTCTGAGTCAAGCGTGCCATCTCCGATTCAAGGTTGTCAACATTGGATTTCATCTGTTGTGTTCAAAGGACGAGGTAAGGAAGGCATAAAGGAAAGAAATCAGAACGCGAGAGGTTCGTGCCCATTTGAAAAAGTCGCACACAGGTTTCAGGATATTGCGGTTTTTGGTAGCTTGCCTTGTTGATGGTGTCTGTTGCGCTGAGGAACTTGCTGTAGTTCTCATAGACAAGAGTCTTCATGTCGCCGTCCAGCTGTCGAATATCAGCAACGAGTTCGTTGTCGGCCTGAACCAATCCTGGTAATTGTTTCTCCACAAACATTTTGTGCATGTACTTGTCCACTTCAAACGCATGACTATCTATAGAACAAGAGGATACGAAAGGGATCAACAGTGTTAGTTGGAAAAGAAACTTCGTCTCTATTAAAAGGTCCAAGGGCACATCAACAGCTGAATACATGGATACTGTCGTACCTAGGTCGTAGGGGTCAGCCTTAGAGGCAGGCCCTGAGGGCGCCGATGAGCTGTCCTTTGAACCGTCCTGGTTGGTGGCATCAGCTTGTTGAATGCCATAGTAATTGCGAAGAAAGCTCTTTGCTCGTCGACGCGTTGCTGTCCCTGTTGCAGTGATGTCTGCCTTGTTTCCAGCTGTGGACCGGTGAGGGACTGCCAGAGAGTCTCCTTCGAGAGGATGGATGGTTGCATTAGCTTCTACAGCCATTCCTGTTGGGGTGATATTTTGTTGCTGCTGTAGTTGTTGTTGCCGTGTGAGGGAAGAAGGGTGCGCGGGGGTCGAGAGTGAGTAAGGTGGGATGAGAATGAAAGAAGGAAAGAGAAAACTGTCCATCATCACTTCGAACTCTAAAAAGGTGACTGCTCAGCTTGGTATGAACTTGCTGCTGCACTTCTGTGGAGCATTTCAACACTTTCTCACTTTACTTAATCCGTCAACAACAACAACACAGAACAAGATCAGCATGGCAGAGGAGCAACTCGACTGGTACGCTATTCTCGGCGTCGAACGGACAGCCACCTCAAAGGAGATCACAAAAGCATACAGGGTCAAGGCACTCAAGGTCCATCCCGACAAAAACCCTGATCCCAACGCAGGTTTGTACCTCTTCTTTTCAGCTTGAAACCGTCCTTTTGTTATTATGATACAAACAACGTTTACTAACACCACATACCTTTTATTTTCAAAAGCCAAGATTTTCCATGAGCTATCGCAAGCATACGATCTTCTTCTCGACCCAGCAGCACGAGCTGCCTTTGATAACCTGCTTAATGTTAAAGTGCAGGCAAAGGAACGATCTGACAAGTATGATTCAGTCCGCAGGAAGATGAAGGAGGATCTTGAGAACAGGGAGAATGCTTTCAAGAAACAACAACAGGATGAAAAGACCGCCGCTCTCAGAATGCATTATGAGGTACATACCATTAGACTGTATCGTTACCACTTGATTTAGCCTGCCATACAGTAAAACTAACCCACGGCTATTGTGATCATTATTAGATGGAACGGCTCAAGAAGGAGAATATCAAGAAGCGGGAAGAACGGGAAGCTGAACTTTTGAAGCAGGCGAATCAACTCACTCAAGCGGCTGAGGCAGTGCGGCAAGCAGCACGGGATGGTACGCTACAGCTATACAACGACTGGCTCCATTGCATATCAACAATGGACTTCTTTCCAGGGCAATCACTAACTCGCTTGAGTTTATTTTGAATTGACCTTGTACTTTAGAAGAGGCAACATCACTGGATACAACGCTAAGAGTCAAATGGAAAAAGAAGAAGCAGGAACTCGGAACAGAGGAGTTGAGAGAAATCTTCAAAAAGTTTGGCGCAATCGACTCTTGTTTGTCCAAAAAACAAGGATCGGCATTGATATCCTTCAAGACTCTTACAGGCGCAGTATGTCCACACCTAATTTATGTTGGATGTGATATCTTCTTGAAATATGGCAGGCGCCGTCGTTTTACACGTTGGCCACGTACTCGTTCTAATGGTCTTTATTTATACATTCCCTGTTCAAATCTAGTTTACATCAATGACAGCTTCAGAGAAGGGCGACAAGGATTTGGAAGCGTTTACTGTTACATGGGCGGGAGGATCTGAGCCAGCATTGGTATCCAGTCTGCGTGCAAAGAGTGCATCATCGCTAGCATCAACACCAACTACTGCTGCGTCGACACCTACTTCAGCCTCAAATCCACAAAGTGCACCGCGGCCAGCATTCAATGTCGCACCGAGCTCTGCCTTCACACCAGCCTTTGGGTCGTCGACAAAAGGGTTCGCAGGATTCCCCTCAGATGTAAGTGTGTTACTGCGAGGTCTGACAATAACGACTAGCAAGGAGCTGTAAATTGACCGCAAAGAGTTATCACCAACTAACTAGCATGCGCCATTTTCATTTTGTATCTGCATCAATTGATTAGATCCCCAGCTTTGCACCGCCGCCTGTGTTTAACGTTGCAGCACCACTGGTGGATGACTATGAGGCTGCAACATTGGCAAGGATGAAGAACAAGGACAATGAGCGGAAACGACTTGCGGAGGAAATGTTGCGTATGGATCGGGAAGAGGAAGAGCGATTGATGGCCCAGGCTGCGGAGAAGGAGAAGAAGCAAAGAGTGTGAAAGGGAGTAAAGGGGAAAGGAAGGAGTGACAGTCGATGTTTGCTCTTGTCGAATAAATTGCGAACCTTTGAGAGAGAGGGAGAGGACCAAAGATCCAAAAAGCAAACCTCGAAGTGGGAACATGTATCTTCTGTACCTAATCAGGACACAGCGCGGCTGTGGCTCTTTGGGGAGAGAGAGAAGGGGACTGTAAATAGTCGACGCAGGGATGGCCACCATTAGGCTCATTTGGTTGTTCTGGACCTGTATGCCGAGTGGTATTTGATGAGACGGGGTGGGCGGGCTTTTCTTTTTTCTTTTTTTGTCTTCCTAACAGCTTTGCTATTTGATTTTCTTTTCTTTCTTCCTTCCTCTTTTTTTCTACTTTCCGCCCCATCCTCCTTCCCCTTACCCTCTATCTGTTTTTCTACACGCCGCCTCATCGCCTCTGCTCTCACCCTCACCTCCTTCTTCATCAGTAACAACAACAACAACAGAACACTTTCGTCGACTCTTGGAGTATGGATATGATTAACTCTGGCAGGTCCCGTCTACACGATGGCGCCCGTTATGCCGCTGGCTCATTCATGAACCCTCTCACCAATGCCATCGGCGAGCAGCGCCGACTCGTCGACAGTCTTTCTGCGGTCTCAAAAGCACGAGTCGAAGAATGCAAACATATGATGGCCTGGAGCAAATCTCAGGTACAAGCCAGCTGCCATTGTCCTTTTCTTGATAGGAAAACCCTGTCCCTGAAGGATCCTTTTTTCTCATGTGTGGCATCATCTAGTTGTCCGCTTACAACTCCAAACTAATTCGAAGCGTTTTTCCGTATTTTTTCTTGAATCTGCCAACAACAAAATAGACCGACGACCTTGGGGTAACGTAGAAGAACCTTTGGTTTCAGCTGGCATGCCAAAACCATGGTACAAAAAAAAAAGCACGCCCTTTTTTTAGTGTCTTGGCTAAAACCCTCCACTTTTATTTCTCTGGTCAATAGGATGTTCTGTTGAAGCTGAACCTGCTTATTCGCAAGATCAGCGACTATGAGCTCCGCTTCGGATCCCAGTACGAAGGCTTTCGTGAGAAGATCAAGGTTCTCAGGACCAGAGACGACACCCTCTGCGAGATGGGCCGTTTCCAGAACGATATTCAGACAAAACTCGTCGAGAAGGGCAAGAGTGGATTCAAAGCATGGTTGAAGAAGGACACCGAGGAGACCAGCTCCAAGAAGGGGCCCGATGTTGATCCTGAGTTGGTCCAGTACAAGCGCCAACTTATCAAGAGCGCATACGCCGAGCAGTTGGATGCCGTTGTCGAATTGGGCAAGAAGATGCAGATCATTGGCGAACATGGAAAGCATTTGTTGGAGCACATCGACCTGAGTCGCGATGTTCACCCATATACCGATGGTTAGTGAACTTCATAGAGTATTGCATCTGCAGAAGCACGAAGCCAGGCATTGTGGGGTTCGCATTGTTGACGTTTTGACCAATTCGCCATTTTTATCATTACATTTAGGTCGTGAGACCGAAGGCGTTCTTCAGGCTGCTCGTATTGCCCTGGAGAACTGGAGCCAGGGAACAACAGTCGATCACCACCAGGATACCTTAGTCAACTCAACACCCGAACATAGCTCCACCCCCACCCCCACCGTTTCAGTATCCGATGTTTCTGCAACTGCTGCCACCACCAATGGAACCGCCAAATCAGCAACACTTTCGCCTTCGCCTACGCCCTCTGCCAAGCCAGCCACCAAAGTCGAATCAGCGGCTTCGGTCCCACCACTGCCTCCAAGAACACCCGATAGAATGCCCTCGTCTGAATCTCTCGAGCCTAGACGAATCCAAAAGAACCGAGCCAGAGTTGCAGAAGAGGAGCTGCTGAGACGACAGGAAGAGCTGGAGCTTGAGGAGGCGCTTGCAATGAGCCTTGCGGTTTCACCTATTCCACGGAAGGAAATCTCGGATCTCATTCTCACTCCTGAGGAGCTGCGTTTTATCTCGGAGCAGGAGAATCTCGCTGTTCCCAAGCCAACTGTCACTGCGAGGGTTGTTAGAAGCCCTCAGTCTGTGGAGATTGGAGGACACATCCCTTCCCAGCGTCGTTCACCATCCTCTCAGGCTACAGATGACGAGAAAAAAGCTGCCAAGGCTGTTTCGACCCCTGCATTGGAGGAGCTCGGAGGATCTAGAAAGTCAAGCGAATCCATGGATGATCAAAGGAGTACCTCATCCAGAAAGAGCGCCCATACAACCAAGCATGCACCCCTGGAGAGTATGGGACCCGAGCCAGAAGCACTTTTGGAGAGCATGGGATGCGATACTTCGGCTGCATATGAGAGCATGGGAGATCCAGGATTGCCTCCCTTGGCCCATGAAAACCTCCGCCTACAAACGATGCTGAGCCAACAGCGCAAACTTCAGGAGCAGCAACAATCTTCGCCCTTCCCACCTTCACCTGAGTTGCAGTACCTCCAGATCCAACCCTCGCCTCAACAACACAAGCAGACGCTCCAGATCTTACAGTCAGGGGGAACGTTGTCTCTGAGCACTCCGATGAGCTCTAACCACTCCAGCCCGATGGGAGGAAGCTACCAGCCAAGCGTTCCCTATAAGCCAGCCACCACCTATGTGCCTCATCCATCCCCTCATTCAAACAAGCCCAGAAACAGGAATTCAGGACCTATTACGCCACCAACTTCCGAGGGCCTGTCACCTAGTGCCTCTCAGCTCCTTCAACAGCGCCAGCGTCAACACGAGTTCCAGCAGCAGCTTCGTGGTGATGAAGGACGTTCGATTTCACTCACTGCCAAGCATTCGTTGCAACAACAGCAAGAACTGCAGAAGAAGCTTCAAGATTTCTACTTCACTACAAACGAGCAAGAGAGCACGGAACGGTATCATCAGGAAAACCGCCAGCAGAACCACAGCGGACACCGACAGCAGCCTTCGGGGAGTTGGGACTATCACCCCGATGACAGCGACGGCGACTACCAATACAAGGAGGAGTATCACACCCTCCATCGGTAGCTCACAGGCCTCCCAAACGACGACGACAACAACAACAACCACAGCAACAGCAGCATACCCATCTCAAGTACTCGGCATGTTGGCCCAATCCGAAAATTGGAGTAGCGGCAAATTCTTGAAATAGCAACAAATAAAAAACATATTCTAAATCGTTATCCTCTCGTCTACCCTTCCAAGTTCCTTGTATATGCTCTATTAGACGCGCCACTTGGAAATGTTTGTTTCAGGCTTGAGTGAACATGGAACCACGCCATGTCGAAGGTATCAGTGTTTAAACTGAACTAAAATTGACGTGGCTGTTGCCATTGTGGGCTCGAGTCTCCACTCGTCAACATCACCCCACCTGTTGAAGGTAGTGGCCTGAGAACATTTTTCGTTACACCGTTTTTTCCAGATCGAAAAAAAGAAGTATATGATATTGGTATTTATTTTTATGCTATAGGTATGTAGTTATGTATGCTGGTCTTTTTTCATATCGAGGAGGGAGAGGAGGAATGCTTCCCTCTCAATTTCTTGTTTTTCATCTATCTTTTCATAACATCCGTTGATCGAAGATTCGCCCACTCGACCTTAGGTCATATTTCCCTCATCCCCCCATTCCTTAGAGAGCGACAACCTTGCTAACCTTCCCGTACACCTCCGCAACAAAGTGAGGCGAGGGATTGTTGGGCTTAGTGCGACAAAAGGTGCCTCGGAAGGGAACATGGGGAAAGAAGACCATCTGGAGGCGGCAGGACTTGGCCAACTCCAGATTCTTCTAGATCAACCAGTTGGGGATCCAGTTCAGGCCAAAGTATCTGATCACGTCTTCCACCATGCCCTATGATCAGTGATATTATCCAATTGAAGAGAAGGTGGGTTTCAATGTTAGTTTTGGCATCAAGGAAAAGCGGGTTATGAAAGAAGGACGGAAAAAAAGTGGGGTGATGATTTTTTTTATCTGTCGATGCATGAGGGCACCACTGGTGCTGGAGGCAAAAATAGCGGCTTGTCCGGCGTGCCGGCATTCCTCAAAGTACCTCCTGAAGGTGCAGTCCAAATCTATCTGGGATATGGGAAATCCCTCGTAGCTGACGTTGGCCAGTGCGACAGCGAATTGCATCGCCATGGTGGCACCCTGACCTCTGAATGGCAAGCACTTGTGGCAAGTTGTAGAGAAAAAGAAAACAAAAGAAAAAAAGCGAAGAGAAAAGGAAAGGTGATGAAGAGAGCGAAGTGTCAATGTCGAAGCAATGGAGAAAAGACATCCTGCGGAATGGCACGCTGCAGACAGCTCGTTCATTTACCGTCTCCCAAGAGGTCTGTCCGGCCATGGTACCAAATCATAAAGAACTATGTGTATGAAAAAGTGCAAGGACTGTTGATGAGGAAAGCTGAAGTCGGGGGGAAAAGGGGAGCTATATATACGAGAAAAAAATGAAGATGCGGCGCCTGTGGAGAATCCACAAACGGGAAACGTCGCCGCAAAATTGTCTAAACGGTGACTTTTCGAGTGTTCTCATGAATCCGGCTCATTGTCGAGGAACAGCGAGATGGTCAATGTGTTAATGGGGTCAATAGGTCAAAGATCGTAGCCAGCGTCATATCGCCGATGGAGGACGCAGGAAGACAGGGTGCAACAGGGTAAAGTAGGGCAAGGTAGAGCAAAAGAATAAAGCAAAACAGGAAACGGAAGTTAAGACAAGGTGCCATGCCAGTATTACTTGGAGTGTATGTCTCATTGGAGAGAAGAGTTTAACGTTTGTTGGTTTTGATGGGGTACTTTCCTTTGAGTTACGAGGTGGGTAAAAAACCCGGACGAGAACCTGGTATTATGATTGGTGAATGGTCGATGTCCAAACGGCGAAGACAGTTGGGGGGGGGGGGGGGGGGAGGGAAGCTTCTGCTGAGTGAGCGTGTGAGCAGGCGCATGCATTAGCCCAATTGGCAATAGGAAAATTCGTCTCTGGAGCATTCGATTGGATGGAGCATTCGACGGATGAATGAGTGTCTCCTTCTCGATTGACAAAAAGGCAAAAAAAAACCGAGTTCGGATCTTGCACTTGACCAAGACAATCCATCGTCTTCCTCTTGCCGACCTTGGGTACGATGCAGGCATTTACTGGTTTTCTTATCACGCATCATGATGCAAAATGAAAACGCGAGTAACGTTTTGATCTAGAAAAAAGGCAGGGGTGAATGTTAAAAGCAGGGTTTTCAGTAATACATGGCAGCGAGATGGACATCATGGTGTTTTGTGCGCCTGGTAAGTAAGCATCTTTTCAATTTGTATGAAGACGATCTGAGAGGAAGGAAACAAAAAAACATATGATCGAGGCGATCGTGAACAAATGCACAAAAAGTGTTTTGACAAAAAAACCAACTCTGATCCCTATTTCTCCATTTCCCTGGCGAGCTGCATGGGCCTAGAAAATAAGTTCCGCATGGGGAGAGAGAGGGAGTGTTGGGGGGGGGGGGGGGGATGGTTATTTTCACAATGGCATGCTATGATCTGTTGAGGGGTATTAATTTACACTACCGTTGCAGTGCTTTATGAAAAACCTGCTTATCGGTATGTTGTTATGCGTGTATGGGGATAAACAAAAGATGTCAGCAAAACAAAATAAGGGATACACGATGAGCATAAGGTGCATTTAGCTTTCATTTTTTTCTTGTTTCTTCATTTCTTTCCCACACCTTGCTTGCTTGGTTTTCTCAGCAAAAGCCATGTTGATGAGTTGCCTTTCGCGCCTCATCTAGGATATGAGTCAAGAAACACCACCGCCTACAGCGCTAGAGAAAATGTCGACTCGTTTGGCAGTCGTCAGCTTGACGTTGCCGTTCCTTCATCGTTTGATTCTATCAGAGAGTGATTCCTGAAAAAAAAGGGGTGATTCTTCGTTTAAAGTATTTCAAAATTGCAGCCAACACACGCCACCAAATTATTTTTTGTCAGTGCCTTTTTCTTTTTTTTTTTTGAGTTTTGTGAGGCGAAATGGATAGTAGACCAAGACCGCGGTCAGCCATTGGATATTTGTGTAACTACACAAGATAAAAGGTGATACCGTCAAGGTATGCAGGCGATCATGATAATAAAAATCGTAGAGGAAGATAAAAAGAAAAGAGAAAGTAACAAGTCCAGCCAGTTCTGTCGTTTTGCTGTCAGCATCAAGTTAGTTCAAAACGGATAACTTACTTGTATTAGAGGCAGCGAGCCGATTGCTCAAATAGGTAGACCTAGTACGACTACGCAATGTGCTAATCCCGAAGTCTTGCTTGCATGAGCCTTGAAAAGTTGTAGGTATTGAGGACCGGTCCATGGTCGCTTTTGCGAGATTCAAGGTTCCTTCGATGCGAACGCAGTTTTGGAAAGAATATGAACCTGTGTTGAATACACGGCCAAGATGTCCTGTATGTGCCAGATCATGCCCTCCATCTTTCTGCCAGTCACTCGACATCGATCATCAGGTATCTCGCGAAAACATCGCCATTCTAACAAAGTGGCGTGGGGCGACCCTTTTGGCGAGAGCTTGAGCTGAGAGATATGCCTCGTTGTAGAGGTCTAGCCTTCCAAGGATCCACCAGTGAACGTCTTGAGTTTCGCAATTCTGATCCCCTGCGGACATATAATCCGGTGACCCATTGTGTGAAGTCCGAATAACTTAGCAATAGGTGAAAGAAGGAGCAAGGTTAGCGATCGTCTTTATACTTATATATGAGGTTATTCCTTTTTTCAAATGTTCATTATGCTTACCTTTTGGAAGTAGAGACCCTGAGATGATGCTGAACTTGTCTTTTGGTTTATCACCCGAGAGATTTCCAATTGGCATTTAACTACCAAACAAGCTACACTGGATTTGCCCTGACTATGCGGGTCAATACTGAGTGTCGGGATTTCTTCCGATATAAAAGTAGCGAACAACCGCGCATCCTGCCTGACAGCAAAGTGTGGCGGTTTCAAGGTTGGAGTTTTTGACCTCGGCGCTGCTGAAACCTTGGAGAAGAATGTCGAGGATAGGGTTGTTGATATATTCTAACCCCTACCCCGCTAGGAGTTGATGATGCGAATCTAGTCCTGCAATGGCTGGGAGCAATTCTTTAAGATGTCGTTCCTTTTTGTTTGAGGTGTAAATTGCAACTGTCGGATCTGTTGTTTAATCGAAGGTCACAGATATTGACTTTGAACGTGACATTTTATTGCGTAAACCGATTAGACAACGGGAATCGCACTTCCGATCTCGAAGACCAATAGGTATAGTGTCTCTTGGAGCAAGACGAACGATGAAGTCAGACAGGAGATCGCCATGGCGATCGACGTCGCATTTGGCTTGAAATGTACGATTTGTCTATTCACAAAAGAAAGTGATATTAGAGATGGTTGTCTTTGCAGGAAATTTACTATCGCAGCTATAATAAAGCCAAAAAAAAAAAGGAATGCGTGTCATCAAACCCTACTTATCATATATTTATCAAATCAACCGAAATGAGAGTCGCCAGGTACGCTTTTACACCGTCCTTCTCGATGAATTAAATATTACTAAATGATAATGGCTTTTGGTCAAGGCCAGGTTGCTCGGATACCAAGTGTGCAAAGACCTAACACAAGAACAAGCTTTCAATGGTGGTAGCAACTAGTCAGACTCGAAAAGCTAGAAAAACAGAAAGCCTGCATGAAAAAGAAGGGTGAAGGCGGAATGCAAGCTTGTTTAAACAGTATGCTCCTCGATTTCATGTTTCTGTCGGGCAGACAGGGTCTGAAACCTTCCCATGCCACGAAGTTCGACAAGGAATAGTGTTGTGCATTTCCAAGCAATTGTTTTTTTTTGTGCATGACCGATAGAACCAGTCAGGACATCTAGGCTGGGAACAGTAGAAGAACGCGCGCTTCTTATTGTTGTATTCTCAGAGATGATGAGGGAATAGCAGTTCTTAAAGAATTCATAGGGTAAAAGATTCGCTCCTTGTTTTCAGTTTCCCCAAGTTTGAAGGATGCGATGCCTTTAGCGTCTCGATGCATGGTCACTTTTCATCCAATTTCATGGTATTTGCCGCTTTGAGTAGGGTGTTTTTATGAAAGGAGGGCAAGAGGTGCAGATTAAACAAAGGAGAGAGAGAAAGCGATGGGCGACGCAAAGTGATAGCATCCATGGATCGATGCATGGCAGTCAGTCAGCCGACCAGTGTTGGAGGACTTGCTTTTTTTTTTATCATTCACACGTCCCTACCATTGCCATCACCATCGCAGTTGTCAATTTTCGAAACAACGCTCTTCCTTGACCTTGAAAAAAGGAGGGATGCACTGCCAATTTTTCCCTTTTCTTTTTTTACGGGTGAAGAAATACCCAGTTGAAAGAAATATGCGCGTTTTTTTTTTTTTTTTTTTTTTTTTTTTTTTTTTTTTTAATTTGTTTATCTACATTTGGAGGATACTGTGATGACTGTAAGAGGTATCAATTTGCTATTATTTGAGCATGTGCTCACACAGCCATGGCAATGTTCGAACCTGGGATCATTCGTCTGGATGGCTTGTTTGTTCGAGGAACAAAGGTGCCTCGGAACTTGGCGAACGGGAGAAATGAGATTTGTTCCTTGTATCCATTATAGGAGTCCATCCCCTTCTTCATCGCCCATCTAGGCATCCAGTTGAAGCCAATATGCCGGAATACATTTCCGAAGGTCCCTCGCATGTGCATCACCGATCCTGTCTGATGCGAACTATTGACGGCTAGCTTACCAGGCCCGCTTCGTGTGTCATAGTATTGCTTGAAAACGCGGGTAATCTCAGGTTCGGTGACATTGTACATGTCAAAAAGCAGGTTTGCCAGCGTCACAGCCGACTGCATGGCCATTGTTGCGCCCTGTCCACCAAATGGCAGCATCTAAGCAATTATCAAAGCGAAGAAAAATGAGAATATAAAAAAGATCAGAACATGCGACGGTGACGATTACGGGCCGCATTACACAAAAAATCTCCAATGACATAGCGAGTTATTTTTCTTTCATTTCTCTCACCTTGTGGCAAGCTGTAGTGAAAAAAAACAAAATAAAGAGAAAGTGCGCAAGATGCGAAAGATGAACCATTGAGGTATCGATTAGTAAATAGAAACGGAAAAACAAGAAATGACATTTCATTTCCGCTTTGTAACAGATTACTTTACCATCACCAAGAAGGACGGTGCGTTTGTAGTACCAGGTAGTAAAGAACTAAAACAATGCATGGGAAAAGAAAAGGGTGTCAAAATAGGGTGTCAAAGGAATTGCAAGATGCAAGATGAGCAAAAGCGGCGTTTGGATGAAGCGTTTTCCTCCCCTCTCTGTATCTTTCCCCTTACTGTACCTTGTCCTCGAGCATAACCTTGGAAATGACTTCCTTTGGAGTCTCATCCAGGATATCGCCAAGGGTACCGCCGTAGGGGCAAGGAAGGTGTCTGACTTTGTCACACATGTTCTTGGCCGAATCGGGGTCCCACTCCGAAAACCTGAAGTTCCGCTCGACTGCCGTGCCGTTCTTTCTCACGTCCTCCGTAACCATCCACCCTATCTTGTTACCTTGAAGCGCCATGAACCACCACTGTTGTGCATAAATAAAGAGAGGACTTGGGGTTATTAACGCATGGTCAATGGTCGTTGCGAATTTTTTAAATTGTCGCAAAACTTCTTTGTCGAGTCGTCCGGCTTACCGAGAACGGAATTTCTTTCCCCAGAATGATCTGAAACTCACAGAACTCATCATTGAGGACAGGGTACTTTTTGGGGTCCAGGGGTTTAGTCACACCGACGAGACAATCATAGTCGTAGCCTAGAGGTTTCGCATCAATCTTGGGTAATAGCCCTTTGGCAGACATCTCCTTGTACATGTTCTGGCGCACACTACTGTATGCACCGTCTGCTCCGACTAGGATGGTGCCTCCATATGCTGTGTTATCATGGCAGTGGATGATGACTTCGTCGTCCTCGTGCTTGGTCGACAGGACGCGCTTGTTGTAAAGGATCTTGTGAGGTGGGATGCGACTGAGAAGGACTCGGATCAAGTCATAGCGGGCGATGACCTGAGTGTAGTCTCCATAGCTAACAGAGTAAACGAATAGCAAGAGGAATGAGTGATCAATTACGCTGTGCCGTCCCTAATGAACTATCACGTAAATTGAAATCAAGGTTGAGGGTATTTTGTCGCGAACATACACTTCCTCGACGTCCAGGCCTGGGGCACGAGCATTGAAGGTATTCCTGTGTTTGAGGTCCTCTTGTACAAGGTGCAGGGCACCAAACTTCTTTGAGACCGCCATGAGCTCGTCGTAGATACCCAGTTGCTCGAAGATATGGGACAGAGTAGTCAAGGCAATCGCCGAGCCGAGTGGCTTGAGCTCCTTTGTCTTTTCAAAAATCTAACCGTTACATTTTTTTTTTAAAGAGCCACAACAAAAAGGTTGAGCGAGGAGAGGCAAGAAGGAGAATGAGAATCGACTATAATTTCATTGTTTCTTCGTATACTAAGCGTACACAGTGTTGGGATTGTTGATAGAGCGGCGCTGGCAGTGAGTAAGAGAAAGCAGGGAAATAGACAAACAACAGGATTCGAACCTGATAACTGATGCAGGCTTTCTCGAGCAAGTTTGCCAGCATTAGGCCAGCAGTGCCACAACCCACAATAAGAACGTGCAATTTGGAAGCCATAGCTTATGAAAGGTGCTTTTATCGAACCCGAAAAAGAAGAGGAATGAGTGAGTGAATGAGCGATGAAGAGATGAAAGAAAAGAAATGGTGATGGGAATGAACTGCAGCGTGGAGGGAATGTGGTGACTTTGCAAGGGTAGGATGTTAGGGTGGTTAATGGTGTGGTGGCAAGAAGAGGAGGCAAGGAGCGAAGAAGGGTCACCGAAAAAAAGGAAAAAAAAAAAAAAGAGGTATGAATTGAAACGTAGTAATGACGAGAAAAGAATTGAGGGAGATGCCACGACGCAAAGTCTGGTTGAATATATGTATGTATGTGTTGAGCTTGAAGAGAGGGTATGGGATGAGAAGGATGAGAAGGTATGTAGTCTACTGTACAAGAGGACGATGAGAGAGAGATAGCTGGGAGTAATTGGGAAGTGAGCAAGCACAAGGTGTGTGAGGAGAGATAAAAAGACAGGGGTTGAAAGAGAGTTACACACAATAGCCCATGCTCAATTTATTTATGAACAGACGCCAAGAAAGAAAGAAAGAGAGAGAGACGATGTTCGCGATGGAATGGTGTGGCAGGGCACATATCATATTGAGCCCAACTCAAGTGGCATGGCCCAATTGCCTTTGCCTTTGTTAATAAAAGGTATGCCGGGACCCATTAAGTTTGCGTAAACTCCAAACCTTGTTTATCACCTGTCTGTCTGTCTGTCTGTCAGTCTGCGTGTGTGCTTCATTTCGTTGTTGATTTGTTTGTTTGTTCATTCGCGAGACTGTTCATCCGATTGTATTCATGCACGCGCTGATAGACAATCAGTGGAGGCAGGGGAAGCAAGAGAAGCAAGGGAAGCCCCCTATTGCGCTATTGCGCGCACGAACTCATAAAATAGACCTGTTTATTGGTACAGAAGCCGTTGCAATGTGCCTAGCAGCCCTGACCACGCGCACACGTTAGACGCGCTGCTTGGGTGTGAAAGGAAAGAGACGATCCCTATCTCTCTCTCTCTCTCTTTCTCTTTCTCTTTCTCTTTTCCTCTGGTAGTTAAATTAATTGTCTCACGACCAAGCCTACATTACGCGCTACCCCTTGGTTCAAAAAGAGTGATCTCGCACATCACTGATTGGTCGACCAAACACTAAAAGGTTCCATCACCAGAGAGGACGACGAAACCCAAGGCGGAAAATCTTTCCCTTCCTCCAAATGTCAAGATACAGTACAAGTCACCTTTTTTTTTTTTTTTTTTCTTTTTTTCCTTTTGTTCGCTTTGACCGCCAACTGTAGTATTATGGAATAGGGAAGAGTAGAACGAGGGAGGAGACGATGCAGGTGGAGGTGATTCTATCCTGTGAAATGAAGAGGGTAGAAGAAGAGTAGGACGTGAATCCTTGATGTAGCTGTTTGTATGATCCAATGCACTCTCCACCGACCACTAGAAGACTTTGTGGTCTTGCTTTGCGTGTTCAAATAAGCTACAGCTGCGTCAGCGGAAGAAAACTAAATTTGCTTGCAGTACTTAAAACCGGAGCATACCAGCGTCACTTTCAACACGTACAATATCCACCTACGTTTATGGCGGCAGCTGTTCATTCGATCACCTACCCTCATGCCGCAGTCGTCACGATCGATGCACCAACATCAGCCCAGTTTATGCCATACCCTCCCATGGCCGGATCCCAGATCGATTCAGCACCTCTTGCCTATGCTGAGTCGAAGAGCCTATCTATGGCAGTTTAGCAAAGTCCACTCATTCTCCCCCCTGCCCATATTTTGATACTCCCTGTAGCAATGCAGAGTCTTCAGCAATTAGGAGAATAAACATGCATCCTTTGTACATTACACAGCATTCGCAAACATCTCGATTGTCACATAGCTCTTTTTGCTTCTTCCTGCTCAGCCTTGATGTGCTATACTTGACCTGCATAGCCCACACATAGCCTTCGCATGACAGCGTTCATGTTCGTTTGTACTTTGTGACTCTATTATCGAAATCCATTTTTTGGCTTTAAATGGTCATCTCCACTCTCATGTCAATGCCTATGTCAAATTCAAGCAAGCATTTCTCTACCCCTTGGGTCGATTGACTTTTAGATCTGAGAAAATGACATCAGTTCGCCAATCACTCACATCCTAACAGGAAAAAAAAATAGTCCCAGCCCATAACCTCTCCATCCCGCAACAATCACTCACTCAAAAAAAAAAGCCTCCCCAGCAACAAATAAAAACAAGCCCTCCTTCAACCAGTGTCCATGTCAGAAACCATCCTCGTCCTGGCCCTTAGCTTATTGTTCTTGTGCCTGCTAGCTCCCATCACTTCAGCCATCCGCAAGAGCGACGCAAACACAAATGCAGACGCAGCATGAGAACGACAGCGCGCCTCTGCTCAACGTATCCCTGCACAATCAGCCTCCCCTCTACCTGTCGACGAGGCACCAGCATACCGGTCGCACCAGTCTTCCCCATCCATTCCAATCTCATCTTCGTCATTAGTGCCAGCAATAACATATTTAACAATGGATCATATAAGCACAAGCGACACGGCACCACCAGCCTACACCCCTTCTGCCGCCCCCTGATATTGACGCATCCAAGCACGACGCACGCTGCCAACAATGGCCTTTGTATTTTTAATCCGCGATCACGCCTCAACATCAATGTACCTTCCTATTTACAGAACACAGAAAATATTGTTTAAACAGTGTCAGCGAGTTTTTTCTTGTATTCGCGAAAAGGAATGAAAGGCCGAAGAAAAGGAATGAAAAGAAAAGAATCTCAAATTGTTCCTCACCCCTCGTACACACATACTAAACACAGCGCCACCAACAGCAGACACTCTCACATCTTCTACAGACTGGACAGGAACACGCATATCGCATACACCGACAGCTGGGTATAAAGCGACGTGTGTATTATTCTGCTTTCGCGTTTTTGAAAGGAATTCATAGCGTGTTAATAATCCCCTTTCTTTCTTGAGTCTACTTCCTCCTATACATTGCCCCTTCTTCCCCTCCTCCTCTCAATGTATTCGAGCTCGAACCCGAACTCGGCCTCGCCTCTCCGTCTCCTCCACCATGTTGCTGGTGGTGGTAGTGGTAGTGGTGCCTCTCCCTCTGCGACTGAACCATTTGCAACTGCAGCAATCGACTCAATTTTTCCTGATCCTCCTGAAGATACGCCTCAATCGGCAAAACAAACGTCCGCTGCAAATGTCGGATTTGAGAATTAGTGGAGTGGATCTTTTGTTGGACCTGGTCAGTGCCCCTCTGGAGACTCCTCAGTAGATCTCGTCGCTCAGTCAAGCTCGACTTCTGGTCACATCGACGACACATCTTTAAGGGCACTGCCGCAGCTGCAGGGGATGCGGAAGGTGTCAATGGTAGCGACAGAGGAAGAGATAGGGGAGTTTGGGTCGAGGGTGTGGGCTGAGATTTGTCCTGAGGCTGGTGGTCCGAAATATGGGACTTTGACGACGAGGATAAAGACAAGCTGGAGCTAGAGGAGAAAGTGACATGCAACGAGGATGTCGACCTGGACCTTGTTGGGCCGTTCGAAACGAAGGGACCAAATGAATAGGGGCTACAAGGTGAGATAGGAGAGAGACTCTGATCATTGGTGGTGGGGACTGCGCCAGTCGGCGACCTGCATAGAAAAGCTGTAGTCGGGGTAAAAATTGATGCTGTAGTGATGATATGTGTAGGGGCAGAAGGAAAAGAAGTGGGAGCAGTAGCCCTGATCGATGCTGCCTTGAAGGGACAGCAAGTCGGGCTTTGCTCTTGATGCCAATCCTGGTCTTCTTCATAGGAAGAAGGAGGCGAGGACCAGGAAAAGAGTGAGGGCGGAGATCTCTTAACGACAAAGTGTCCTGGAGCGGAACCATTGCCACCGCCTTGACCAAAACTTAAATTCGCGGACGAGAAGAAGGAGGACAGCGGTGAAATAGGGGTAGAAGGGCCTTGTCGAATAGCACTCTCCAGAGCCTCCATCTCGCTCTCAAGGACCTCGCGCTGCTTTTGCTGGCCAGCTTGAAGGGCCAAATACCCGGCGCGGTCTGTCTCGTGCTTTTGGATCATTTCGGTGTATTGAACGAGTTGTGCATGACCCTGCGCGATCCGCTTCTGAACCCGTTCGAGTGCAGCTGCTGTTGAGGTAGAGAGTGAGTCGGGACTGGTGGGTGAAGGGTAGCAAGAGCTTGAACCCGCGCCGCTGTCACCACTTCTCTCAGTGCTGCCGCTGATGCTGTTCAGGCCATTGCTGTTACTACCGCTCCTCGGCATCGAGAGCGCATTAAAGCCGCCTGGTACCGAGGCAAGGGATTGATGGGACTGAGGTTGTGGCATATCTTGGAGCCGGCGACCAGAAGTTCTCGACATGGAAGGTCCAGCGTCGGAACAAGGGGGGAGCAAAACGATAATGGATGCAGAAACAGGCTTGACACTCGAACTGGACCGGCAAGGGTTAACTTCCTGACCACCCTGACCACCCTGACTCAGAGATTCTCCTTGTGTCACCAGCAACGAACGCACCGATGACGAAGGCGAAGATTCAGAAATGGTGCTTGGTGTCGGTGCCGGTCTTGAGCTTTTTCCTCCCTCACCCGACAATCTGTCAATGGTTCCCGAGGATGACAGCGGAGAAGGACCAGGAGAAGCTGAAGGGGGAGGAGGAAGTGGAGTTGATGCAGGACGCACGGCCGAGAATAGCCGTTGAGGGTTCCAGAAGGCGGCAAAGTCGAACCGTGTTGAGAAAGGAGCTGGGCTCACAATAGTCGTAGAATGGGGGAGAAGAGGAGTTGTTGTTACTATTGCTTGTTGCTGTTGCTGCTGTTGCTGTTGCTGCTGTTGCTGCTGTTGCTGCTGTTGTTGCTGTTGCTGAATGGTAGAAAGAGCCACGTGCGAAGGGCCACATCCATCTACAAGGCTGGTTAGAGCGCCAAGACCAGGTGTGTCATTGCTGCTCACGCGTCGGACTGAGCGATGGGTAGTAACACGTTGGTAATGGTAGTGACAATTGGGAAATGTGGAGTAGGTTTGGCGATGAGTGATTGAAATATCGGAAGTATTGCTGGTATCGGTGTCGGAGCTAGCTTGGTATGGCACTGGTGCATGGGTGTTTCGTGGATGAGGGTGTTGGTGGTGACGGTGGGAGGAGTTTGGCGGAGATTCTGATGCATCCATGAGATAATCGCAATAGGGGGAAGGAGAGATGTAAGCGTGGAGAACGAAAAAGAAAAGAACGAAGAAAGAAGAGGAGGAAAAGAGGGTGAAGCAAGGACTGAAAAAGCAAAGAAAAGAAAGAAGCAAAGGAGAAAAAGAGGAGAAGGTGGATAAGGATGAGAAGAAAGCGAAGTTGCGAAGAGAAAAAATAAAAGACAGGCACGGCAAAAGCATGGCGACAGTTTGACGTCTCACCTCGCGTTTTGAAGAAAGGAATAGAAAGGGAAAGGAAGGATAAGAAGGAAGGAAGAGGGTTGACGACATCTGACCGTGCGGGAAGCGTGGAAAAGAAGAAGGAGCAAAAGCCTTGATCAGTTCAAAAAAATTGAATAAGATACACTTATTACAAGTTGATGGCTGATGGTTAGAAAAAGTAAGAAAGTAAAAAGTGAAATGAACAGAAAGGGAGGGTGGGGGAGGGGGGTACACACTCCACTCCAAGATATCCACACGAACATGTGTCCTTCATCCCATTGCCGTCAATACGACCAGCAATGGCGAAACGAACAAGTCCAAGCTGTTTAAAAACTCCATATCCACACATAGATATACAAATCGAGTGTCGTCGCCACCGACACCATTGTTAATCGTATATGAATGTGCAACAACCAAAGAGCTATTTTTTATTCTGTGGTCACTGTCGGTGGGGGATATTTGTAACTGTGGTCTGTGTCATCTGCGACCAGAGGGTAGAAACTATTCCTCCTATCCTTTCACCCAAGCTGGCACCTACGCCCACTCCTTGCCTATTATCCCTTGCAGCCTCTGCAGCAGCAGCTTTGGCAGCCTTTGCAACTTTTATAGCCGCTTTTTCTTGCTCCTTTTTCGCTTGGGCTACCTTACGCCTCCTTTCCTGATCTCGTTCGAATTCTCTTGGACCATAGAAACCCAGGGATCCCTCGCAGTCGGACTCGAATCGGACGCTGTTGATGAGCTCCTCTGCCGTCAGTCCATTGATCAACATCGGTGGTGGTGACCTGCTCGACTGTGGCGCGATGGTAGAAGATGAAGTTTCGATGATAAGCGCCGAATCGGGGATGGGATCGCCTAGGGGCTTGGTACTCATTGAATTACTGATCGAATGATTGTCGAGCGAAGAGGATGCTGTTTCATCTCCTGATTCTCCATTTGCTGGCAATGTTGGTGGCGTATGAGAGGACTGCTCGCGGTCTGTGATCTCAGACATGTACAGTGAATAAATCGACGTGTTGGAGTTCGAGGGCGAGCTGTTCATGTCCTCCGAAGGCAGCCAATCGTTCCTGTTCAGAACAACATCCAACGACCTCAACCGAGCTGGTCGAACCCAGAACGACATGATGTCCTGAGGATCGGCATGTATGTGCTGACCCGTGAGCTGTCCTGGTATCACTGTGGGTCTCTTTGCCATTCGTAGTCGGCGTTCAGTACCGTAATGCACTGCGTCTTGTTCTACTTTTATACGAAAGGGATGTGTGTTTATTGATGACGATATAGTTATAGTATATATTAAAGTATGGAGTATTGGTTGCTCATGTAAGTTTGTGTTCACATACCGGCTCTAGGTCCAGCTGAGGCTACATCCGACAAATGACCCAAAAATTCGCCCATCGCTTGTTCAGGACCCGTATCTCTTCCCTCAACTCGCTTCTTTGTTGTGGCAGTTGCAAAGTGATTCATATCAACCGCCCAGTTGTTATGGGTGTGCACAGCCATGAACTGCTCAGATGAACGCTCCTCGCTCTCACTCGAATCACCACTGTTGATACTACCAATTACAGATGATGGACCAAACGTATTGCTGAACTCGTGTTTGTTGATGATGCGAGGAGACTTGCCTCGAGTCTCGGGACGGATGATAAGTGAAGCGGCTGCCGAGGCTGGTCTACTTGGCACACCGTCCAGATTATCCGCCGTGGTCATGACATGAGTGGTGGTGTAGCTTCTGGAAGAAGTGTTATTTGTTCTGGCCGAGCTCGCACTGAATCGCTTGGTTGGGACAATCTTAAAGTTGCTCTCGTGAGCAATGTGGCCCTTGGGTAGGCCATTTGCAAGATCGGCACTGTAAATGATCCGACGCGCAGTTCCGCGAGAGGTTCCGCGAGAGGTGGTGTTTGAAAGGCGCTTTGACTCTTCGGTGAAGTTGGTGCGGCTAGGGGGCGAGTCAGAGACGGAGAGAATAGGGACAGAAGGGGAGCCCTTGGGCTTAATTGAAAGAGGTCGAGGCTGAGGCGTGGCCAAGGTGGGTTCCTGCAGGATCGTTGGTGCAGGATCCTTTGGTACAGGATTCTTTGGTACAGTGGCGATGTAATCATGTTGTTGCTGAAGAAGAGTCGCTTTCACTTGCTCAGATTCACGCTCCTCAGCCAGTCTCTTTGCGTAGGCTCGTGCCTGCAAACGAAGTTCATAGTCGAGGCTGATGCGATAGGGATGTTTCTCCAGGTCAGGAATAGCGTTGTCTTTCATGAACTGATCGATATCCACATCGAACTGTCGGACCCTTGGCGAGACATTGCTGGAAGTGTCGGGGCGGGTGTTGCCTCGAACGGTGCCTTTGCCTTTGGAAGACGAGGTTTTCTTCTTGGAGGTAGAAGGTTCGACTCCCGAGTCTAACCTCTTGAAGGTGGTTCGGCTGATCAGACTGTTAAGGCTGAAGCGCTTCGTGGAGTGAACCTGTGAGGTCGGATTGGGTTCTAGGTTTGGATGTGACACAGGTAGGAGAGATTGTTCCAAATCTGGCACATGATACTGCGTCACTTTGGCTTTGAGAGGTCCTTGTCTCTGTCCTTGCTCATGTCCATGGTCCTGCTCACGATCTTGGCGGTTTTGGTAACGATTGTGTTGTTGGTGAGATGGAGTACTTTGGACGCAAACACCAGCCGAATCCTGCTGTCCGTTTTTCTTATTATCAATATCCACCTCGCCGTCATAATCATCGAGCCTGTCTCCACCATCAAAGTTGGTCTGAACGGCAGTCGAAGAGGTTGATCGAAGACTACCAAAGTCACGAATAGGTGCCTTGTGCTTCAGCTTCAGGTTATGGCTATCGTCGAAGTTTCCGGTACTGAGAGGGACGTCGTTGTCATCAGGCCCTGCTTCCTGACGAGGGTCTGTTCCATAGCCTCGATTCTGGGCTAGGGAAACAGTAGTAGGAGGAGCGGATGAACGTGCGGCACAATGGTATGTCTGGTACGGGTTTCCGATACTATACACCACCTGGAGACCAGCAGCAACAGTAGCTCTGGTTGACTGAGACATGCTGGTCTGACGATCCTGGGTGGGTTTTTTCGAAGAGCCACCTTCAAACAGTTCACGAGTAGCAGATGCGGGTCCACCAATACCTGCGCCACGGTCGATCAGTTGGGGTTGGTAAAAGTAGTGGCGACGGGCAGCTTGGAAATCAAGCTGTTCGGGTTGAAGAGCAGCAATGGCGCTAGTGGCGGATCGTGTTCTTGTCCTAGTGTGAACAATTTCTGACTGCCTGGGCCTGGGTTGCAAGGGAGTGGACGACTGTTGGTTGAAAGAGAAGAAATAAAATGAACAGCCAGGAACACGTTGTTAATGGAATAGCAGGGGGAATCGGTGAGCTGTCATCTCTTCTTTGTCTCTTTCTTGCGTATAATAGATGGATGTAAAAGAGGTACTGTACCTGCGCAGAGGCAGAGGCAGAGGAAGCCTGTAGACGCTGTTGGACCTCAATGATATCTTGAGTGGGCCGCGGATCATAGTGCTTACGCTTACTCACGCCCTCATGAACGATGACTGAGAGTCGATTTGAGTTGCTACTGCGATGATGGGGATCTGCTGCTGGGTTCAAAGTGGAATTAACAGCACTGGTCCTTGTATTCTCCGAGAGAAGGTCCTTGTCCTTCTTGGACTTAGACTTGATCCCAAAGAACGACTTGATCGCTCTCTTCATAAAGGTTAGTGGGTAGAGCTGATGGTGCTAAGCGTTTGTTGTATTGTGGATGTCGTTACGTCGTTGTATGGGTAGGCAGGAAAGTGCGTATATTGAAAGAGAAAAAAAGAAGAGTTTAAAGAGCGAAGAGAACGCCAAAAGAAAAGAGGGGTATGACGGTTCCCTTCCGGGTAACGGCATTATATATAGTGTCTTTTTGTCACTATTGCCTTTCGTTTCTTTGTCACCCTTGTCATCGGATTGGTAGTATTGTGGATTCATTGACGGTGGTATCGGGCCTTTGTTTTATTCTTGCAAAAAACGACCACGGCTTTGTATAAAGAGTGTGGAAACTATCCAACAAGGAGGTAGAAAAAAGGAACGAGTGGGGAGAACTGATTGGATGACCATGGATGGCACGGAGTTCATAGGCACGCCTTTTGTCGACATGAGCCTGGAATGAGGGCCAAGCTCTCCTTTTTTGATCTCTCCCTCCCAATAAGCGGAGAATGTTCTTTGATGTGATACGATGCTTCGTAACGTGAGTTCATTTTCATCTGATTTAAGAAGCTCATTTTTGACTTCAACTAATGCAGTGCATAATTTTAATAATAGATGTTTTTGTGTTGGATATGAAGTGGGTCTATGATACAAAAGGAAGGAAAGTCGAGGCAGAGTCCTGCTGCCTTTACACTTTTCCGAGTAGAAAGAATTTGTTTTCCTGTAGTATCTTGTATGTTATTGTCGGGTGATGATACATGGCAAAGTAGAGTCTCTTTATGGGAAGGTCAAGAGGAGGATTTTGATATCGCGATCCCAATCGTGCGACCACTGCGTCTCGCTGGCAAAGTTGTTGAGATCCTTCTTGACTTCCTCCAAGATCTGGTTCAAGTTGCCGTGAAGAACAGCACCATAGGGAGCAAGCTTGGGCTGGGCGGTGAGGACTGTCTGGAGGGCAGGCCCGACATAGTTGACATAGACATCCGATTCATCGCCGTCGACTCTGGCCTGGAGCTGGAGGGTGAGTTTCTTGACAATACGGGTCTTGATCATGGGCATAAAGTGGCAAATCGAAGGAGGGTTTCCGCAGATATAGTCCATGTTGTGGCAGTCGGGCATGGTCCAGTTGACGCCTAGTGGGGGCTGGATAACACGGCGGGGGTGGTTGCAGTCACCCTTAAACTTGGGCTCGTCCTTGAAGATTGTGTCAAAGACGGTCTGGAAAATGGTCTTTGCCCAGGCAGTCTTGGCTTGCTCGACCGAGTCCTTGATGGTCTTGATAGCAGTGTTGCCCTCCGCGTCGGTGAGTGTTTGTTCGGGGACGCCGTAGAAGAGCGACTTTTCGACTCTGTCGCTCAAGATAGTGTAGTAGGTGTTGGAGATGAGCTCGTACTTATCGGCGAAGGCATGAGAGACGTTGACCTGGCACTCACGCTCGCAGGCGAGAACCGAGGGGGCGAAGAGGGCCATGGAGATGGCACCAAAGATGGCGGCGGTTGAGAATCTCATAGTGTTCGACTATAGTTAATGAGATGAGGAATGGCAGAGATTAGCGGCTGTTACTAGTGCCGTTCTGTATACTTCTGTTTGTTGTTGAGAATCTTGTTGTTGCTTGTATTGCTGCTTGTGTCGATGAGATTAGTTGACGGCGATCCTGATAACTTACAGAGTGGAGAGAGGGATGAAGAGGGGAGGATGGATGAGTGGGGGATGATGATGAAAACAAGAAAGGGGCGGATAAAGAAGTCCTTATAAATATTTTTATTAATGTTCCTCCGGGCGGGGGATGTGGAGGCAGCCGACAGGACACAGACGGGACTGAGGTCGAAAAGAGGCTTGGATGCGCCCTGTCCTGCCCAAAAATAGAACCGGCAAAGTGTTGTGTTGGACAACTTTTTGATTTTTTCGACAATTCACCGCCCACTTCTCTCTAGCCCACTCTCGCCCTTGCTCGCCCTTATTAGCCCTACTGTGCTCTAGTCCATTGCAATGATATGTAGTCTGATTTTGGATCAATTGGCACTGCAAAAGATACAAAGACTAAGCATCAGGACTTGTCATGCACTGCCCAGCTGCCCTGGCTGTCCATCCATCCACGTCTTGTGTGCGCTCATCCCCATTAGTCATGTCTTCCTACCTGACGTCCCTCCCTCTCCTACAACTTCCTCTTGCTACAACTACCACCTTACCCCTTTTTTTACACACGTTCACTTTGATTCAAGCACAGCGTTCGTGCTTCGTCTTTGTCTTTTATTTTTCTTTCAATATTTCCTACTAAATACATATGCAATGTGAATGGATCGTTTTTCAATGCAAAAAGACATAGCTTTCTTTTGTTCTTTCATTCTTTAACCCAAGAGTGGGGCAGACTCGCCGGACTGGCGACCGACAAGACCGAGGACGACGGGCTTGAGGGTGTAGATGGAGACAGCGATGCCGAGACCGAGTGCGGTCCAGTGGATGGCAGGCTCCTGCTGATGGGCAAAGACACCGAACAGGTACCAGGCCAAGACCAAGGCACCAGCTAATAATATCAGATATATATCAAGAATAACGATAGATGCATGTCAGAAACATGGGTGATGGGTCGGGATATAAAACAACTGATGGCGTACTAGAACCCATAGAAAATAACAGGGGAAGGCGCAGGTTGAATTGAAAAAGAGAAGAGAACATACCGACATCACCCTTCTTGTACTCGATGTAGCCAACAACAGTCGAAGCAACAAAGCCAAGACCAGCAATGGCAAGGATCGTCTGGAAGGTAGAGGGACCCTGGGGACCCTCGGGATCATCGTTGATGGGCGAGAAGACGGCAAAGGCGTTGATGACCAAGAGGACAAAGATCCACGAGTGGTAGAGCGAGAAGGGAAGGTCGAGGAACAGGGTATCGAACCAGTTGTCGGCCGAGTGATCCTTACGGAGTCTGTAGTAGATGTACGAGACAGCACCAGTAGTGAAGATCAAGGTTAAGAACGCGAGGAAGGTGTGCCCAGACGACTATTTCATATTCAAGTTGAGAGACACAAACAAATAGACGGTTAGAATTGTGCATACACATCACATAGCTGCAGATGCATTGACCAAGGAGGCATGGCGACCCTTGCGAAGAAAAAGGCAGCGTGGTCGGGCAAGGGTTGTAAATGTATTGTGTAGGTAAGCAAGAAAGCGAAAAAAAAAAGATGCATTCCCTCTCTCGCCGTACACCTCAGAAGGCGTTCTCCTTCCATTGCTCTAGACAGACTTCAGTGAAACGAAATTCCAGGGCGGAGAGTGTTTGCGTCTTTTTTTTTGATGGTTGGTTGTTCTCACGCCTTCCTCTCCCCTCCCTTGTTCTTTCATCGCTTCCTCCCTCTTCCTCACGTTGACACACATACAGTCAAGCACACCATATAAACAGCACACATAGACACCATTTTGCTTTCTTGTTTTTTTTGTATCGCGCGTATTCAAGTGGTCTGAGTTGAAAAGTAACAACAATGCCAACAAAAAAAAAAAGAACACAAAAACCTTACCCAGAGAGCAAGCCAGATGGCGTTCAAGATAGAGACGATGACAAAGTGCCAGCCTACGGTCTGGTGGACCTTGTCATTGAACCACTGGTAGATGACCAAACCACCAAAGAGGAGGTGAATCAGGCTCCAGAGGTAGAAGGTGAATTGGGCAGGGGTGATGTAGGACTTGTGCTTGGAGTCGTAGGGAGAGTCTTGGTTTTTGTCACCGCCAAAGGTGGAGTACAAGTTTCCGGACAGCAGGGTCACGTAGACGAGGACGTTGGAGACCTTGGAAGGCCAGTGGTGGAAGGTGATAGCCATTATTGGAGAATTGACAATAGAAAGAGGGAGGAAAGAAGGGTTGGGGGAGAAGGATGGTGGAGAAACGGGAAGAAAAAAAAGAGGAAAAGAGAAAAGAGAGAAAAGAAAAAAGTGGGCAAGCAAGGGCAGACGGCCTATTGGCGGGAGATGATGGGATGGACGCGTACTGGATTGGACAACAACCCAAAGGACAGGGAAGGAAAGTTGGAAACAGTCTTTGCTAGACCCGCTTGTGCTTAACTTGCTTTGCTCTGCTTTGCTTGCCCAATCATGCATCTTACGAAAACAAACAACAGCAACATTTTTTTTCTCTCGTCCTCTCCTCCCTGCGCTGCTCCCACATCTCAGGCTGCCTCCATGAAAGAATAACAAGAGAAAAGTGAAGAGAGTGTGGCAGGCTCGGCCTCTCTGTTTCTATCGCTCTCCTCTCTGTCTTTACCATTGTTTCCAAACACCCAACCACAGGAAGGGATGTAACGACGTGCAAGGAGAGCCATTCTCCGCTGGGATGGCGGAAGAATTGTCAAAAGTGAAGAGTATATAAAATATGTGTGGGGTTTTCTTTGTTCCCTCACAACTATTCAGCTCTTCCATCTTTTTTTTCTCACTCTCCTCCTGCCTCACGACAGTACAGGAGTATAAACAAAACGGCACGCAATCGACGTATGCCAGATGGTAAGCAAACCGCCTGGGATGACACAATGCACAATGCAAAATAGCCACGAAGAGGCGTCGGTTCTGGCCCACCTTACTACTCTGTGGTCAGCTGGCGGCCTTTTTTTGTCAAAAGCATGGTTCGTTTTGCGTCCTTTTCTTCTCCCAAGGAGCCATGACATGCTTCCAGCGTCATTTCCTTGGTTGGGCGGGAAGAGTGTGGAAAAGTTGCAAAAGCGCTAGTTTTTTCTCACGATACACCTTCAATTATGCAGAAAACTCTTTTACGCTTCCCGCCATCCTTCAGCCCCTTTTGAGCAAAAAAAAGGAGATCCGACGGAGGAGATCCTGGCGGTGACCGAGTAGCCAGGCACACGCCACCAACTTTTCGGGAGCAACTCTCCTCTGCAAAGCCAGTCACCAGACACCTTCACGCAACCTTCCATGCCAATGTGCACCTGAGCACTCCAGCTAGGAGAAACGAAAGGAGTACAAGGAATTTACTTTCCTCCCTTCTCCCACTGTTGTAGTTTCTTTCTTTGCGCCCATCCACTTTCGACCCATTCACTCTTCTCACTCAATGAGCCCATTCGCTTCTTCCATCTCAAAAGTCTTCTATGGGACCTTTATTCACTCTGTGTCTATCAAGGAAATCGAATACGTTCCCAATGGTCTCCTCTTCGTCAATACCCATGGAAGGATTGCAAAAATCGTCAAGAATGTACCAAAGGACCAGGTTCGAGGTGTCCTTGACGGTGTGGCGGATTCCAAGGTACAGTCCTCTTTTCAGCTTTTCTCACGCCGCGCAGGACGCTTGTGGAGCAGCGTTGTTACCGAGATAACAGTGAGGGATTGTCAGAAGAAGTTGCCATCTTGTATTGTTACAGCTTCAGCAACTTACCGTGTTTACCTGCTCTATGTCTCCAGGTGGTCCTTTTGAACGATGATCAGTTCGTTATCCCCGGGTTTGTTGACTCGCACATTGTATGTACTTTTGTTATCGTCAAAGAACAATTGTATCAAAGACTTGTCAAGACTGTTGACAAGAGAGCGTTTGCTAATTCCTTTTTTATACCAATCATGTCGATAGCACGCCCCACAATACGCTTACTGCGGAAACGGACATGACATTCCCCTCCTCGACTGGCTCGATACCTTGACGTTCCCACACGAGGCCAAGTTCAAGGACGCCAGCTATGCTCGTCGCGTCTACACAAAGGCGGTCGCTCGTTCTCTCCGCAATGGAACGACATCAGCCTGCTGGTTTGCAACAATCCACCTCGATGCGACCAAGGAACTAGTTAAAGTGATTGAGGAACAAGGACAACGAGCGTACGTGGGCAAAGTCAACATGAACCAAAACTCGCCCGACATCTTAAGGGAGACCACGCAGTCTTCCGTCGCCGACACCAGGGCTTTTATTAAGTTCGTCAACGCCATCAACGACGCTCAGAGTTTCGATACCAAACCTCTGGTGACCCCAATCATCACACCACGTTTCGCCATCTCGTGCACGTCGGACCTTTTGACAGAGCTTGGGAAACTGGCCGCCGAGTTTGATATTCCTGTCCAGTCTCATCTCTGTGAGAACCTGAATGAGATCGAATTCGCCAAGTCCTTGTTCCCCAACTCAACGGACTACACATCTGTCTACGCGGATCATGGACTGCTCACCCACCGGTCGATCATGGCTCATTGCGTGCACATGACAGACGAGGAGCTGCAGCTGATGAAGGACAGGAAGGCAGGCATCTCGCATTGTGCCAGCTCCAACTTTAATATTAAGTCAGGATTGGCGAACGTCCGCAAGATGATCGACATGGATCTCAAGGTCGGACTGGGAACGGACGTGGCTGGGGGATTCTCGTCTTCCATCCTGGATGCATTCCGGACGGCAAGAACCTGTTCAATCGCAAGGAGCCCTGACAACTCGCTTTTGGTCCCTGAGCTCTTTTATCTCGCCACCGTAGGAGGAGCACGCGTTATGGAGTTGGACGACATTATTGGTAATTTTGTAGTCGGAAAGGAGTTTGACGCCATCTTGGTTAACACGGCAGCCAAGCATTCGCCACTGGATATCTTTGAGCACGACACAATCCACACCAAGTTTGAGAAGTATCTATTTGTTGGCGACGACCGCAACAACGAAAAGGTGTATGTTCAGGGCAAGGAGGTCCGCCTGCCAGATTTTTGAATTAAAGATTGATCACGATCGGTAGAGATGTAATAAGAAGTACGATGCAACAAATCTGTGACGTTTCATTTTCCCAAATCACGAGAGGAAGCACCTCTCTGCTGTCTGTCCATCGCGAGCGCCCAACCATTTACCATTCTCTCCACCCTCTGTATACTTCAGTTTTACTCGCTCTGCGATCAGTCTCCCCTCTTCAAGGATCCTTCTTTTCTGTCGACCCCTCATCCATCCCTCTCGTCACATCTACTCTCAGCACGAACGATTGCCTTATAGGTAGGCAAAGATTTTTTTTATTTTTTATTTTCTGCAGAGCAAACAGTAGTCCGTGGGTTGATGGTTCAGAACAAAACAAGGAGGAGAGGGAGGAAGAACAAAAGGATGTGTGCATGGTTGGTTGTATCACGATACTAAAGAGGGCGCCAGGAGTACAATGAAAATAATGCCTTAAGAGTGTTAATTTAGACAAACCTTGCATTTTTTGAGGTACAGGGACCCTTACGCTTGTTTCGCCTGGGAAGGAAGGGACACGACCACAAAGCACCGATCGTGTTCGTCTCAGGTACATAGTTTCTTAACAGTCTTATTATTCTTCGCCTTGAAATTTATAGCTTTCGATTGATTTACACAACTGACGAACCATGGCTGAGACTACAAGCGTCAACGGAATTCACACAGTCGCAGAGGGAGACAAGAAGCGAAAATCACATCCTTCGCCTCTCCCCGAAGGACCAGGATCAATCGCTCTCACAACAGAACCCAAGCGACCAAAGACTGGAGATATCATGGAAACCAGCAGCTTGCCACAAAAGAACACAGAGGTCACGCAGATGGAATTCAATGATACCCTCGCCAGCATCCTGCGCGTTGCCCAGAGCTTGGACAAGCACAACGTTTTGACCACCGTCGTCCCAGCGAACGTCAATGGAGAGGCTGACGAGAACTCTATCGCAGCCATTCGGTCCAAACTTGGAGATGCACAATACACCAACGTTTTCGCGTTCAAGGTAAGACTTTGACCTATACTTTATGGCTATCGAGGATGCATACAACAATTGTACTAAAAACCACCAACTATCATATGACTCGATGAAAACCAGGATGACTTTGCCAAGATCTGCCAGCACGCGATTGCCACCAGCGCCCAATCATTGGAAAAACAGGAACACGCCCAGAAACTTCTTCAGCTCGTCTCAGCTCTCGTCAGCGACAAATCTCATTACACCATTCGTTCGCATGGCAAGAAGGTCCGGTCACGAGAGGAAAGTCAGGCAGCAACACCAGAGCGGAGCGGGAAAGTGGCGCTTTTTCAGAGAGGTCCTGAGGGCTTTGTGTTTTCGAGCAAGGCTGGCGTCAAAGAAGATAGTTTGGAGCCAGATGTAGCCAAGTTAGTCATTGTCCCTACAGCATCAGCTGCCAACCCACCATCACTGCACGACATCAACACCAGACCACGGCCTATGCCTCGTCTTTCTGATCAGGAAAAGAAGAAGACTACTGGAGGTAAGGCGATTCACCATGTGGATTGACCTGAACGCTGAGGATGCATTTTGCTTGGCTTTGCAAGCATTGTCAAAGCTGCGAATTCTAAGCGTCGATATACTTTTCTGATATATAGTCGAGTACTGCAAGTACACGCCATTCACGTCATTTGCGCCATTCATCGATTCATCCAATGCCGAGCTCAATGCAGAGGACACGGCTACAGCATATACCGCACTCCAAGCAAAATACGCCAACAAGGTGTCAAAGGTTGCAAAGGAGTCAGAGGAGCAACGGACGGCAAAGACACAGCTCACCAGCATTTTGGACATCGCCAAGCAGTACCAGGATCAGGAAAAAGTCGTCGACCTGAAGGAGACCGACCTAGCATTCCTTTCAGATGATGGACTAGATGTCAAGAGCTTACTGCAGATTGCTAAAGCTTCCAAAACAGGCCAAGAGGATTTATCGCCCGTGGAAGCAATTCAGCGGAATGCGACCCTTCTCTATGAACTTTACAAGCTGCAGGAGGATAGGTTCGGATCCAAGGACCAAACAGTTGGAGCTCGCGAAATGGAAATTGGTAAGTTATCGTTCTATGGATTTGATAGATGGTGTGAAGTTGACAGTAGATTCACCTGAATTAAGCTTCACACGTTTTTTCTCTTCTCCTTTCATAGCGGCGACGTTGCGCAACTCGTTGCTGAATATGGCAAATCAGATTGCCCCTTCTAGTCTTGTTACATCGGAGGCAATCGAAGATGCTATGAGACGTATCCCCTACAAAGACCCATCCTTTGTCGGAACCCTGCCAGCAACAAAGCCATTCGCATTCCCCTCCAATTCGACTCGTAATGGACTGCCCCCAACTGCAACAGGATATCCTGTTCACAACCCCGTGGGCCACAAGCGGCCATTGCCACCAACCACCATCATACCTTCCGTCAGCGTCTCGCCTCATGTTAACATGACAGGAGGTTATCCCAACGTCCCACAGCCAACGCATCACGCATATGCTGTTCCCCAACAACCAACACACCAAAAGACGTACACGCGACCGCGCTCGACAACCACCACGACTATCACATCATCCACATCCACGCCGGCAGCGCCACTGCAGGTCAGTGCCAATGGCGACGTTACCTTCAAGAAGAATTTTCACACCCTCGTCACCGTGTCTGGAGGAACACCCTCTCACTGGAGGCGAAACGATTCTCAGATTCCATGCGCCAATTGCGGCACTCTAGTCTCACGTAAGCTCCCCCTTTTTTTTTATTTTCTTTAGTATTGTGTTAGCTATTCGTGTTTGGTGGATCCACTATGTATGCTAACTTACGTTTTACTTCTGATTTACTATTGATAGCTATCTGGCGGTTGGGTGTGCGCAACGAAAAGCTGTGCAATGCATGCGGACAATACAACAAGAAGTGGAATGGGCAGCACCGGCCTGTCACCTTGTTTCCGAACACTGTTACTCCCACCTTTAGAAAGTAGATAGTTACTCAGTCATCCCCTCAGGAGCAATAATTGGCATTTTTCATGCGCGTCTCTCTATCTCACGTTTTCTTTCTGTTTTTGCGTCAAGCCTTTTGCATATTTTTTTGGAAACTACACGTGATCTAGTTAAGGGTAAGGTCTGATTATTTTTCCTTGATAAAAGTTTTTGGGGTTGACCAGATTAGGATCCTTCTCTCTCTCAATTCCATCAGACTTGGTATGCACCACCTACGCATCTAGGACAACTTCGAAGGAGATCGTCCAGCGTCTACTCGGGACCTTTCTTTACGACGCTAATGTCAACAAGGGATCAAAAGAAACAGCTCATTCAGGAATGATCAAGGATCATCCTATTAACTCATGGATCATCCATCTCGACATTCGCCTGCAATAGAAATATTCAGCAATGGCCCCTATCAACAAGAAGAAGGTTAAGTCCGGTGAGGGTATCAACTCCCGTTTGGCTCTTGTCATGAAGTCCGGCAAGTACCAGCTCGGTTACAAGTCCACCCTCAAGACCCTCCGTCAGGGAAAGTGTAAGTGGCTCTCTCGTTTTTGCTTTCCCTATCGCCGACTTGTCTTTTTGCGGCGTTTACGTTTTCTTTTAAAAAATTGGCTTGTACCGAGGGATAAACTGCTTTCTTTGGGCGATACTACCAGGATGGCAACACTCGACTTCATCGGGATGCTCATGGGGACATGACAAGGGAGGATGTCCTGATCGGGATTGTCATTCAGATCCTGAATTTCAACATTCAGGTTTTTGGGTGACATTCTTGCACATTTACCTCTGTCTCAAAGAATCTATTTCTACGCAGCAAATACACTTCTTATTTCTTTTCTTCTATTCCTTCCTCGGACAAGCCAATACTCTTTCTTTTGGTGACTGGAGCTCGCAAGGGCTGAGAACGTCCCAAAGACCTTTTTTCTCACCAATACCTATTTTCTTCTCTTCTTCTACCCGTATCTTCCCCTTGACTTCATTGGTTGCTTGTTACTTTTATTATTTCCACACTTGTTGCAATTGTGGGGGTTATTATTGTGTGTTTTTGCTTCATTGTTATCATCTTTTGATATAACATTTGATTCCTGGACCTCAATAATTAGCCAAGTTGGTTATCCTCTCTGGTAACTGCCCCCCTCTTCGCAAGTCGGAGATTGAGTACTACGCCATGTTGTCCAAGACCGGTGTCCACCACTACACTGGCACCAACGTTGAGCTCGGTACCGCCTGCGGAAAGTACTTCCGGTAAGTTTCCTAATATGCCTACGTGTCTTTTGTATGTAATTTTGCGTCGTATGTTTTTCTTTTATAACAATTTACCTAACTCGTGACTCTTATTTTGTTTCTAATAGTGTCGGTGTCCTTTCCATCACCGATGCCGGTGACTCGGATATCATTGCCAAGACTGAGGCTTAAATTTCCTTTGTTCTAAAAAAACGATGGAAAAAAACACTACCTTTTGTTTTTGAAACAGCATTTCGATTTCCCTCTGGGGGCGAAGTATGTGATGAATAAATTGGGTCAACTTGAATATTCTTTTTTGCATTTTATCTGAATGTCGACCATCAAGTGTTTGTATGAGTGATGATGAGCGAGAAGAGGGTGGTTTATTGTGAGGATTGGGTGACAAGGCAAGCTCAATACCGCGAACGCTTTTTGGACCGTTCGTCTCTGGATGATGATGACTGGGTTGGAGGGCTGCTACTCCTGCTGCGGCTGCTTTGTCGTCTTGATGAGGACCTGCTGCTGCTGTTGTGGCGACTCGAGGACTCGTGCTTGGATTTACTGCTACTGCTGTTGTTGCTGTAGTTCCTGCTGTGAGTTGAGGAGGATGACGAGAACTGGTGTGTTCTGTTTGGTCGACTCTCGGTCGTGTCTCTAGCCCTGCTTCGAGATGTCGATGGCCCTACTGTTGTTATTGAAGAGGTTGGTGTACGAGAAGATCTTGAGCTTGTTGCTGCTGCGACCACGGAAGAAGACGGCGAGGAGCCAGCTCCATGTCTGTGACCAGATGTATCTCCCGCCGCGGCAGCAGCGCCCGAAGTCGACGACGGCTGATGTGAAGAAGACGAGGAGGAATCTTGAAGAACCCCGTCTTCGCGCCACTGTCCACGCCGTTCCTCCAGGTACCGCCCCATAAACTCTTCCTGTTCTTGCTCCAGACTCGGTAGTGGTCTTAGCCCCTTCTTCGATCGCAGTTGGTCGACTTCTTCTTTCAGGACCTTGAAATCGTGGTCGCGGAGTTGGGCCAGGTGCTGTGAAAGTTGGTCCCGTTCCTTTGTCAGCTGTGTCTCTGCATGGGTCACCTTTTAGAGGAGCGTCAAAGAACAGATGAGAAAAGAAGAGGATGAATAACAGATTGAGATATATGTGCTGTTAGTCTAAACTCTTCAAATAAAGGTTTGTTTTTTCAGTTCGTTTATGCTCAAGAAAAAACCTACAAGCTCAAGGTCCTTTTGGACTTGTTTGACCATGGCGATGTATCGATTCAGTTCTGAATGGAGCACCTTCCGCTCCGCTCGAACCTCATCCAGAACCGTCTGCTTCTCTTCTAGATTCTGCCCTGTCTGGAAGACCTGTTCTTTTAAATGCAGCAGATCCTCTTGACGTATCCTAGTAAAAAAAAATGGTGGCGTTGGGAACAAGGGTGAATATTTGATTTAACGTAAAACGAAATTGTCTCGGGCGGTCGAGAGAGTGCACAATTATAAACGATTGAAGGAGCAGCAGGTTACTTCATTTGCTTGAGCTCCATGAGTTCAGCCATTCGCTCTTCTGCATCCTTTTCAACGATCGGGGGTTGTAAGCTTGAAGATTTCGTGCTGCCAAAAATCGACTTGGAGGACGCTGCGTGAGATGACGATGAGGATGCTGATGATGACTTGTTGCTTGACGAATATGATCCAGAACCCTCTGCTTCCCTATGATTCAACAGCCCACAGCAAAACAAAAAACGATTAGATCTATCAGTCACTCGTTCCATTTGCTTTTTGTGCAACATTACAAATAAATAAATAAATAAATAAAAGCGCCTTTTGTCGATTAGGATAATTACCTCCGCTCATGCCTGTGCTCATGCCTAGGTGGCGAATTAGTCTTGTTGAAGCGGACAGTCTTTTTACGGATCTTAAGGTCTGGATCTGGTGGGCTTTTGAGTGCATCGTGGAAGAGCGACATATGGCTTGTAGGGATCGATAGTCGTGCGATACAGGGCGATGTATCACGCGAATTTCTGGGTGGCGGCGTTGATGGTAATCTCGCTGGTGTTAGTGCTGGTACTGATGCTGCTACAGGAGTTGATGAAGTTGAACGTTGATCCTTCGGGTAATTTTGCTCTGGTGTTGATGCATGCGGAGGTAGTAGAAGCGGTACAGTTTCCGACGGTGGCGGCGGTGGTGAAGGGGTTGGCTCATCCGGAAATTGTATTTGAGCGTTGTCGTCTGTAGGATCAGGACTCAAGGCCGGACTGTGCTGATAAGATGAGCCGATAGTGTCGATCTCCATAGGTATATTATTTGGCTTGTCAAATTTGTAGGAGCGGCCGATGTCTCCTAGTACTAGAGACTGGTGCAAGTTGGGTCCAGCAGTGTGGACGACAGACGCATTTTTTTTTTGTGGGATTGTTGTCAAAATTTCTGAAGTGATTGCCCCATTCGATGACGATAGTGGTGGTGGCGGCCCTGTCAGAAGGTTTGAAGGTTCACCGATCCCATCCTGACTTGAAGGCGAAAGATACTCGTGTTGATAGGACGACGTGTCGCTATCGTTGAGCCGCGCTGATTGCCGATCCGTTGTGAGGACTTGTTGCACGACAGGGTGACTTTCTGGTTGCTTCGCCTCAAATGTGTGCAGGGTATGGCGATCGCAGTCAGTGGTGGCGCTGGCACTAGTGGCGGCGGTAGTTGGACGGATCGTTAGATCGGGCGAACGCTGCTGCTGCTGTTGTTGCTGCTGCTGTGCGGAGAGGCCACTGAATGCAGGATCCCACATATCCCAAGGGATTTAATTAGGTCCGATATTAATTCACGACCAGGGACGAATTGAAAAACAAAAATGTGGTCGTTGAAGAAAGAAAAGGACGCCAACCTAAAACTGTTAGTGGACGGGGTAAGAAGAAAGAATAAAAAGGAAGGAGTACAAGTACGGCACAATGCGCGGAAAAAGAAAAGAACGCAAGAGGCTTTTGGGGGATTGGGCAAGGGTGCGCGGGTGCGGTTCGACGTGTTTTGTGCAGGTGTATGGGTGTGGGGCTATGGGTGAGAATGGCCAATCGATGGATATGAAAGGTAAGTACGATACAAACAAAACAAGAGGATGTGGTCGAGGGGAAGAGGACCGAAAGGGAATGCATTTCAAAAGTGGGTGCGTTATTTCCCGCCCTCAAAACTTTCTTAAGTCACAAATGTAAGTTGGCGCTTTATTTCCACACACATTTTCTCGGACCTGGCAGGCACAAACAAAAGGGATCAGCTCCTGCATCGTCTAATCCTCACAGACACACATCAGACATATACCATGGCATCCTTCATTCGATCAACAATGGGTATGAGGAGTGCAACAGAAAATAGCATCAAGTATTCTACAGGATATGTGCAGGAGTTAGTAGGTGAATTCAGGGACTGACGACAATACCGCCTGACTTCCTTCTACAACACTAGCTCTCGCCTGGAGTCCTCTCAAGTCCACAGTCTTTGCAGCAGTATCGCGCCCCGCTACATCATTACCTGCTACCGCCTCCCCCGCCACTTCTACTCTCTGCAATGCCGTCCGCCACATGAGCTACAAACTCAAGACCAACTCTGCCGCCAAGAAGAGGTAATTAAACCAATTGCCCTGTCCCTGAAGACTGACCTTACGATCAAGGAGCAAGCGAAACATGGATCCCTTCTGTGCAGAGGCAGTACCGACGTATTTTAACACCTACTGACCGATTCTCATTTCCTAACGACAAACTAGATTCGTCGCCCTTCCTTCAGGAAAGTTCAAGCACTGGAGATCAGGAAAGCGCCACATCAACACCGGCATGGATCGCGGTCGTCTTAACAAGGCTGGTATCGCCTCCTTCGCCACCCCTCGCCAGTCGAAGCACTTGCGTCGCTTGATGCCCTACGCCTAAAGGAAAGAACATTGGGACATTAGGACCGCATTTCATTGCTCAGGGAACCGGATGGGTGCTCCACCGTTCAAATTGAAGACAGCATAGATAACGAGCAAATTTTCATAAAGTAATATATTCAGTACAACAACAAGTTTTATATGAGTTCGATGCATGAAATACAAAGGCAAAGAAATAATAACAACAGAAAAGGGTGAGAAAAGGGAAACAGGGGGTATAACTTCTAGGATGATTTTTTGTCTAATGTTCATGGTCGACGGAGAGGATCAATGGCACAACCATGCCCCCAATAACACAGAGCACATCCACCACCGAAAGACCCTTGTCTCCACCAGCACCTCCAACGCTGTATCCCGATCCAGAGCTCTTCTCCGTGTTGTTCATCTCGGACATCACATGCATAGCCACATACAGGAATGTACCTCCAGAGAACAAAAGCAGCATGCCGGTCCACCAATGCAACGAAGCCTCCTCGTGATGGCCGCTGAGCTGGATAAAAATGTAGGTCAGAAGAGCGCCGATGGGGGCGGCAAGGGCAAAGATGCCGACTTGCTGGCGAGTCTGTCGACGAGAGAATCCATGCTGCAACAACACAGTAGATAGTCCGAAAGCGGCGGGGGCCTTGTGCAACATGATGGCAAGGAAGACAATGAAGCGCAACTCGGGACGGGAGGCAGAGGCTCCCAGAGCAATCCCATCTGCAGCAGCATGAACGACCAATCCGATAGTGATGGGGTTACCACGCTTCTTTCCACCACCGGCGTTCATTCCGGCAGCCGAAGGCATCCGAATATTGTTGTCGTCCAGCTGAAGGTTGTGCAGCTCTGTAAAATCGGCGACAGAGACGTGGTTATTATGGCTGTGTGCATGAGTTGGGCCCATCTGGTCGATCAAGAACATCAGGATGAATCCCGACAACAAGGCCAGACCAATGTACTTGTGCGCGTCGTCCTCCTCTTCCTCCTCTTCCTCCTCTTCTTCACCGTTGTTGTCGGCATGTCCTGCATCCTGACGCTCAGAGTCGTTATCAATGTCCTCCTCCTGCTCCTGATCCGCGGGCTTTTGAGCGACGGCATCTTCCTCCTCTCCAACCTCCTGACGCTTGGCAATAGACGCGCGGTCCTCCATAAGTGTTGCAGCCATGTTGTCCTCGAATGAAGTGGCCTTGGCCTCCGCTTCGTGCAAGAAGCGATCACCGGCAAGACGAGGGTGGTTGGCAGCCAAGACGACAACGTCCTCTTGACGCTTGATCAATCCAGCAGCATCGGCGATGTCAGCAGCGGTGTCGGAGAGGGCGAATGCACGCTTGATAGGTTTGTTGTGTCCATTGATTCCTGATGCTGGAGGAAGCTGTGCTGAGGGCAACTTTTCTGACTTGGGAGTGCTATAGAGGGTCTCGATGCCCTCAGGGATGATAACGACGAGCGACGTTCCGACAAGGAGCCCAACACCGAAATTAGAGATGAGCTTGAGACGGTCTTCGGAGAGGTGGAAGGAGAGAGGAACGTTTCCTGCCAAAAAAGAGGCGATCAGCATGGCGATGCATAACAGGATAAGACTGAAAAAGGGATCCATCTTGATGTAGGCAGGGGGAGTGGATGAGCAGTTGGTTGATCAGGGCAAAAGAAGGTTGTTGGACAGATGGTTTAAAGAAGTGCGATGTGACAAAGCAGGACGACGGTTGGGGCTGCAAACGTGGTTTTCCTGCTGTTTAAGAGAAACGATCTGTTGTTTGAATCAGATGACTGGAGATGTCAGAGCGTGGCAGGCTCTGTATGAGAGGCGGGAATGGGGGAAGGCGAGGCGACGAGGGATCGTGATGACAAGGCCCTCGATGGTGGGGTGTGTTTCTGAGTGTGAGTATGGTAATAAGAGAGAAAGGATGGATGTGTGATGATGAAACGGCAAACAGGTAAGGGAACAGCCCTCTGTCCTTTGTGTGACCCTTAACGGACATTGATTGATTGATCCAACGACACGAATCATAAAACACATTGAACCATCTCAACGACCGTACGCACTCCCATATCGAATAGTAGCTGGAGTACTCTCACAATCGCATCGTTTTAGGTACATAGGTAAAACCCCTTGTCTACTCATCAAGAAAAAGCCGCCCTTAGGCAATATTACTCAAAGGAAGAAAGAAAAATGCGCCCCAGTTATTGTCAAATATTATGGATCTTTTTCCGAGTAGCCTTGACTTACACGTCAGTATAACGGACAGAGCCTGCTTACAGGTATACATGTTCAAGAAGCGGATTGTCTCTAGATGGTTATATTGTTTGCTATTGTTATTCTTGTTTTTTTTCATTTCTTTGTATGTGGCTGGATCTTAAACGTAGAATGTAGACTTGCGGCGGAACTCGCGCTGCTTTCTCAACCAGGAACGATACTCGCTCACAGACTTGATCTTCTCGCCGTAGTAGTCTGGGATGGGGTTGCTGATAGAGTTGGCAGCAGGGTCAGCGCGGTTCCTGGCAATGTGCTTGAGGAACTCCGTGTCCATCTGTTGGAATGAACGATGAAAACATGTGAGTATATCTGCTTTTAAATCGTGCGTGATACCTAACACGCGACCATTCACTTCCAGATCTTCCTGATTGTCAATAATAATGCAAGTCCACTTGTTTTGAAGTTTAGGCCTGTTTCGATGCCAATGTCCATGTCCACGTCCATATGCTTCCATGTGTGCGTCCTTCAATGATTCACGCATATTTGACACAAGTTCCAAAATTGTTCCTTACTCTGTCGACAAGGGGCTTGGCCCTGGAGTTTGCGGCTCTGAAGACACTGTTTCCGATGACGGGACCCATAGCCAATCCGACAAGTCCCGCTGCAACGGTACCGATACCGTAGACGATAACTTGGTCCATGCCAAAGATAGGAGTAGGGTCGAAATCTCTCTGAGCAAAGTAGTATCCAGCACCGAGCAAACTGACAAGGGCCGAGGGAACCATGAAGGCGCGCTCGTAGTTGCGGCGAGTCTTGCGGAGCGCAAAGTATGTATTCCAGTCCATGGTCTCGCGTTGCTGTTCACCGGCAGCCTTGGAGCTGTTGGCTTGAGCGTTCTTGGCGGGGGACGAAGCTGTCAAGAAGCGTCGGGATCCGGGTGTGATGGTGGAAGTGGTGGTGGTTGAGGTCCTGGCGAAGCATGCGCGTGGGACGGCGCGCCCAGTCATGAGCGACATTCTGATTGCTGCGGTGGCCATGGCTGTGTGTGTGATGGTTGATTGTTGAGCTGTTGGTGAACAAAGAAGCGGAAATGACGATTTTGAAAGCTGTGGAGGATCAACACGGAGCTAAAAAAAAATGTGCGTGCCGTAGATGATTCGATCGCAAATACTGCACTTATCAGCTTTGTCAGGGACAACTCTAAAAGGAAAATGAACGGCCGCATGACAGTGTCAAGGCTCCTGCAGCAATAACGGACGCTAAATAGGATACATTGACGAGTGCCGTGAGTCTATTACATGGCTATGGGCCATTTGGCGTCCATGTGCGCGTGAGATAGCAGCAATAGTGTCATCAGTCCATCAGCAGCGTAGCTGGTCATTGCTAGGAGGCTGAGACTGAGACCATCAATTAGGTGATCAATCGTACCAGGTGGCAGGCACAATCAAAGGGGTCTATTAGGACGAAGCAAGAAAGGGCATCTTCCTTAGTGTCATATAATTCGTTATACATGACCTCATACCTCAAGTGAGTCGGAAGCATGTTTTCACCTGTACCATTGTTGTATTTTGGGACTGAAGGAAAAATATTAATGGAACTTCTGAATCCTCTTTACGCTACTGAACTTCAGAGCCTGGTACTCGATCGTTCCAAAGAACTCAACCTCGTTTACCAAAGCCACTAAGGACTCGCGCTGTGGCGGCGGTGTGCTAATGACGAGGGCCAAGTGAAAATAACCAGTCATTCAGTCAGCAATCCCTAGGCTCACCCCGGATTACTCGCAGACTCCGCCTCATCAATTCCCTCACGGTGCTGAATGCCTACATCAAGATGCTGACAAGGGCGGGGAGAGAGGTGGTGATCATATTCATTCGGAGTATACCGTTTCCTTTATTCTTATTTCTTAATTGCTTTTGTGTGCGCTACTCGTTCAAAGCTCTTAACTACCATTAAACTGTCTTTATGAAAAGAAAGACATTGACACTGCATCCGGCTGGGATACGCACCACAAGAGTCCTACATGTGGGAACTTAACGGTATTTCAAGGCTTGGGAGAGAGAAAGTGCTGAAGTGACATACACATCGCAACCTTGCTGTGAACGATCGCCAGTGAATGAACTGACAGGAGAGGAGAAAGGGAAATGAAAAGGGGTTGGTGGCATGGCTTAAAAATGAGAATAGAAAACCGTTGCGAGGTGACACGAGTGCAACCTCTTCTACCCTGAAGAAACAAACCCAATTGGCAACGCTTTTCTCCGCTTGCTTTTACACATGTGCTGTCATGTTGGGGATGCAGAGAAAGTCTGCGCTCAGCAATCCCTTGGCATCGCTCACTACCGTTCCATCGATGAGGAAGCGAATAGTGCCTTGTTTTCCTTCGCCTGTGTTCGCTTACGTCTTCATTTTCTAACCCTGAACTAGAAACACAACAGCGACAGAGTTCGGACATATCTTGGCCCATTGGTTCGCACAGAATAACGATAATCGCTCACTCACTCTGCTATTGCTGTTGGTGTAATTAATCCTTCCTCCCAACTGTCATTACACCTTGCGTTTTTTTTTGTTGTGATCGTTATCTGCCAAAGAAAGGTGTCACCATCTCCTTATCGACAATTCAGAAAGGACGAGTGTGCATGTATGAGCCTTGAGTTTACCTTCTTCTCTCTTCTGAGGTTAGCTCCAATCCATCGAAGCAATCGCTCTCAACTCTTTTTCCAAAACACCATAAACTCCCAATCCTGTATTTTTTCTTTTGGTCTACTTGCATTTTTCGCTGCGCTGAGTGAAGCGGGCACCAGCACAGGACTCGCGATAGGACCACCATGGAAGAAAAGAAAAAGAGTACAATCCTATTCTTCTGATCCACATTCATCATAGACTAGAATAAAAACAACGATTGTAAAACGAGTTCAATCGCGCCGCGTGTGTGCAACGTGAGATAAAACAAAAAAACAAACAAAAAAGTGCAACAAAAAAAGAAATGATACTTAGAGAAGTACCAAAAACAGACAAAGAGAGGGCGGATCTGGCGTAGAGGTGAGCAAAACAGTAAGTCATGTTCCTCCTCACTCTCCGATCTAATTGATTCTTCTTTGGATCTTTTCTTTCATCTTATCCAAAGGGTGGCCAGTCCCCCTACCAGAGCAATCCCTCGGGGACAATTTTGGGATATCTTTCGTCGGTACTTTTTTTGTTTTTTTTACCTGCCAGGTTATACGAAAACATTTCTGCAAGCATTGACGCATTGTTCGCTCCCGGTTTTGAACTTATTCGAAAGAGTCGAAGAGGAAACAGGAAAAAAAAAATACACCTCCCCTAAATCCAAGTCGCAAAAGAAACGTGGAATCTTACGAAAGCGCGATGAGAAAAAAAGCGTTTTGGCAGGACGCAATTTATGGAAGGCTGTCTTTCGTTATGTCGTCCCGCCCGCCGTTTAGCTGAACCATCTTCCATCGATTGCAGTGGTTTGAAGGGAGTAGAAAGTAGCGCTTACAGCATGGTATATCGGGGAACACGCCGTGTTTTGTTAGTAAAGATATCGTATCATGCATGAAATGGTAGCTTTTGGCACTATGCAGGAATGAACTGTATGTACTAGCCCACCACGTCCAGCTTAGAAAAGATATCGAGAATAACGGATGTTATTTCCGCCGCATTTCTCCAGCGTCTACTTGTTTGTTGTTGTGCGGCGTAGGAATGACAAAGAGTGGAGGACGAGTAAGAAAGAGACGAGGGGAGGTGCTAGAACCTCTGATGGAGGCGAGATAATAGAAAATTGCCATGGATACAATTCAACAGAAATTTTATCGGTTCGACATAAAAAGTTGTGGGGGGGCTCTCTTTTGTTGTTGTCTGCCTCAGTCAGCCATCTGCCTATTCTCTCCTGAATAGAAAAGCGGATTGCTCTTGTTGTTCTTTAGTTCGAATGGTGTTTTTTATTGGACGATGGGCAATTTTCATAGTCCTTCAATGGGATATTGTTGACAGAGCCCGCTACAATAAAAAGAAAAGGACAACAAACACGACAATCCAACGGACAGGAATGAAATGAGATTGAGGGATGGGGGATAGGAGAGGAGGAGAGTATACACATCACAGGTGTTGAATGAACAGTCAAGGTTCATTCTCATGAGCAGTCCAAGTAAGGAGCTCTTCTTTTTTTCTTTCATTTAGTAATTGCAGGCAATCAGCTGGATCTGGACCCTGAAAGGTACAAGATAATCAAGTACGCCCTGAAGGAGTCTCAAAAAGTATACTCTCCTTCGACACTGGTATTCCGACCCTTTAGTTCGCAACGAATGTTCGTTAGGCCAGGGTTTAGTCTACCATTCCTCAAAGGAATAGAAAACAAAAGCAGTCGGTCAGAGCCAGTCAAGCTCACGCCCTCATGGTAATTGATCACATTGTTCGGGATATCACCCTGAGGCCATACATGTCATAAACGGATCCTTTTCACGATTATGCAAACCATTTTGTCAGTGTTCTCTTTTGTTGTTATCATTCTTGTTATTTTTATGTTAATATTATTATTATTATTGTTGTTGTTCTTGGAATGCGCTTTTTGTGTTTACGAGAGACATACTTAGGTCACGACCATGGTTAATCTCCTCTTTTCTTGATAAGATGGATCGCCCAGTTCATTTCGTTCTTTTGTTTTTAGTTTCTGTTGGCTAGCGTCTCTCTTCTGTTGGCTAGACTGTTCATTATGTCCACAAAGAAAACAAAACTCTCCATAAAAACATCTCATTCATCGTTGCCAGACAAAGAGGTCTGTTCTTTGATGCGGGAGTCTCTATTATTAGCAACTGGCTTTTTGTTTTTGATGCTACTTGTTCATTGAAGGGCAATGGGGTAGCGATTGTCTTGTTTTTCTAGTGTTTTCTGTTTCCTTTTTGACATTTTGTTCATAAACCCTGTTTTCATACGTTGTTGTTTTTGTAAGCCCATCCACTGGCTCGAGGCTTGGGGTTTTGTTCATTTCTTAGCTATTGTAGTTTTGCCTCCATTACAACGAAGACAAAGGAGTAGGGAGTGCTAAAGTGAGTAAAGAAAGAAAATAGAGGTGGAAATGAAACCCAAAATACAAAATTGCCGACCCAGCGAGTCAAGAAAAAGTCTCTGAGTGCGAAAGAAGGAAGGAGCAAAGGGCGCTAACTATTACCAGCCCACAGAAAAAGTAAAAAACGAAGTCTTTTTTTCATTCTAAAAGCGGACGAGCGAAGAACAAAAAGGAATTGTTCGGTCCATGAAAGGATGCATTGGCAATGGGAGCATTGCCTGGCATGGTATGAAGTAATGCATGGATAGCTGCTCCCTTCTGGAGCATCGAGAAGACCGACTGCGCGGATATATGTATGTTTTGAGTTTTCCAACCGTTCAATTTGGGTAACACCTTCGATAAGAGATCAAAATGTGGGTGAACAGCCATTCATCGAGGCTCACTTCATTCTCATCTCATTTCAGTCTTTCTGTTTCTAATCTGTTTTGTTGCCCATAATGTCCTCGCTCTCTTCCTCTTTCTCTCCCCTGCTGCCCCTTCCTCAATCCGTCCTCCCTCTCTGTCCGTTGTCCCTGAGTAGAAAAATGCTCTCACGTCAAATGGGTGGACCAATCCTGTTCTTCTTCCGTGTCGGCCATTAAGGTTTGGTCACAATCAAGGACGCGATCGCATTTTATCAGCATTCTGCTCTCGTCTACCTCTCTCTCTCTCTCATCTCTACTTCTTCTTTCGATTGTAGACTGGCAGGATTCTGTTTTTTTTTGGTATTCATTCCTTTCTTTATTCGTCTTTATGCGTGCCACATTCCAAGTTTCTTGTTCTTTTTGGGTAATGCGGACCAAAGAAGTCGAGGTGGAGTTGAAAACTATGCATTGGGTGTGAGCTTGAATGGATCAAGACCCAGGTAGTTTCAAACGTCCCAATGAAGCCCGACCGGAGTCTCGAAAAAAATGTGGGATGGGCACGCGACATTCTTTTTTTGTCAGGGTAAGTAGCTATCGGAGAGTAGCCCTTGGTCAATCGCTGGATAGTATCATCGCCGATGGAGTGGCAGGTCTGTTTTTTTTCTAGCAGTATAAACAATTCGAGCAGTTTTGAGTTAAACAATTGATTGAAGCTAGATACCATCAGAGGAGAATGAGGCGAGGGAAGAAGCGAGTTAATGCGGAGACTGGGAGAGAGGGAGATAGGGCTCGTATCAACAGCAGACGGTACACGCAAGCAAACAAAAAAACCAACATATTGCTGTTAGGTGCAGACGGATATTCAGTCAAGTACAATCCCAGTTGAAATCTGAATCAGCCAGTCAGTCAGTCAGGAACGATCAATAAGGTTAGTGTGCCACCAATAAGCTCGGCCAATCACATTTCCATCATCCATCTAATCTGACTGGTCCACGGACAACCTATTTCTTTTCTTCCTCCCCTCTCTGATCCATGACCGGACCACGGCTCACGCATCGACCGTTCTTCATTTTTTTTTGTGTTGTTTTGTTTTTTGTTACCCTTCTAAAAAATGGACATCATCACCATCGTCCCTTCTGCTGCATGTTTTCATCCTTGTGTCTCGATTGCTCCAAGATAACGACAGGTTGCCCAACCACTTCTTGATGAGACAAATAACAGCAAACTAATCAACGAAAGAATACAGAAAAAAGAATGAGACGCAGGCATGAATAGGACGATGGCGTATGTGTGAAGGGGAGACTGGGCTGCATCTATGGAATGTGAATAGGGGAACAGACGACGCCGTTCTACAGTGGTGGCCAGACAGGGACAGAGTCGACTCCCTCGCTGTATGCGCTGTTGAAGTGCAGTGGTAAGCAGCAATTGAGTGAGTGGGATACAATCAAATCGAATAAACAAAAAGGTTCACAAAAAAAAAATGTGATATGTGAGCCCCGTACTATTTAGCACTAAAGTGAGAAAGTTAAGCCTCGGATGCCATCCATCCTCAAAGCAGTTGCCTGTCGTTGTTGTTGTTGTTGTTGTTGTTGTTGTTGCTGTTCGCAATATCTCTCTTCCCTTCCCTTCCCTCCTTCCCTCCCTGCGTCAACCCTGTTTTTGCTCTCGTCTCGTTCTGGATGTAATGCATTCTATCCCTCTGCGTCTACTTTATTCATTCTCTTCACTCATTGCAGGCGCAAGTGCATACCTTTGCCATTTACCAGAGCGAATGAAAAAAAAAAGGAATCCATCCTGGTCCCTTTTCAATCCGGACCACCAACCACTAAAAAAAAATCCTATAAAAGAATCCCCTTCCTCCGCCCTTTTTTTTTCTCCTTGTCTCTCAACCAACCAACCTTCCTTCCCTTACTACTTTACTTCCTCCTTCTCCCTCACCCCTCCTCTCCCTTCTTCTCTCTCCTTCTGCTACTCTCAAGCCCTCCCTTCCTTCAACTACTTCAAACATGAAGATCACCATCGCTGCCGCTATCGGTCTTTTGGCCCTCTCCGTCACCGAGGCCGTCAAGGTCAACCCCCTCCCCGCCCCCGTCACCATCGAGTGGGCCAATACCGGCCCCGTCAAGGTCGACAACAACTTCAAGATCGTTGGACCCAACCACGATATCCTCAACAAGGCCTACGCTCGCACTGCTTCCTTGATCAAGTCCGAGAGGTGGACCCCCGTTACTTGGGAGCGCCCCGCCGCCGAGTTCCCCCCTTTCCCCGTTCTCGGAAAGCGTGGCGATGAGGAGGAGCTCGATGCAGCCCCCGAGAACAGCAACAACGGCAAGAAGACCCTCAAGACCATCCAGGTCCACGTCTCCGACTTGAAGGCCGACCTTCAGCACGGAGTTGACGAGACCTACACCCTTGATATCACTGCTGCTGGCCAGGGTACCATCAAGGCCAAGACCGTCTGGGGTGCCCTCCACGGTCTCCAGACCCTCAACCAGATCGTCATTAACGACGGCAATAACGGTCTCCAGATCGAGCAGCCCGTCCATATTACTGATGGTCCCAAGTACACTCATCGTGGTGTCCTCTACGATACTTCCCGCAACTTCTACAGCTTGAAGTCGCTCTACCGCCAGATTGATGCCCTCGCCTACGCCAAGATGAACGTCTTCCACTGGCACATCACCGACAACCAGTCCTGGCCCGTCGAGATCAAGAAGTACCCTCAGATGACCAAGGATGCTTACTCTCCCCGCGAGGTCTATACCCAGAAGGATATTGCCGACGTTATCAAGTACGGTCGCGAGCGCGGTGTTCGTGTTATGCCTGAGCTCGACATGCCCGGTCACTCCTCCTCCGGATGGCTCCAGGTCGACGAGAAGGCCGTCACCTGCGCCGACTCCTGGTGGGATAACGATGGCTGGACTCACCATTCTGCCGTCGAGCCCAACCCCGGTCAGCTCGACATTGCCTACGAGGGTACCTACAAACTGATCAAGGATGTCTACAGTGAGTTGACCGGTGTCTTCAAGGACAACCTTTTCCATGTCGGTTTCGATGAGCTCCACACCTACTGCTACAACTACTCCTCGTACTCCCAGGAATGGTTCAAGCAGCGCCCTGGTGCAACCTACCCCGACTTTGCCCAGTACTACATAGACAAGGCTCTCCCCATCTTCCAAGACAAGCCCTCGCGTCGCCTGGTCATGTGGGAGGATGTCATCCTTTCCCCCGACTTCCCTGCCAAGTCCGTCCCTAAGGATGTCATCATGCAATCCTGGAACCAGGGTGTCGACAACATCAAGAAGCTCGCCCAGAAGGGTTACGACATCATCGTCTCCTCGGCCGACTTCTTGTACCTCGACTGCGGTCACGGAGGATGGGTCACCAACGATCCCCGCTACAATGTCAACCGTCCCCCACCACTTCCCAAGGCCATCCAGGATGCCTTCGATGCCAACCCTTCGTCGTACTTCCCCGCCTCGAACAACTACCTCGGTGGCGGTGCCTCGTGGTGCGATCCCTACAAGACCTGGCAGCGCATCTACTCCTACGACTTCACCGAGGGCTTGACCGCTGAGGAGGCCAAGCACGTTATTGGTGGTGAGGTCGCCATGTGGTCCGAGCAGGCCGATTCCACCAATGTTGACACCAAGGTCTGGCCCCGTACCGCTGCCTTGGCTGAGTCCCTCTGGTCTGGCAACCGTAACGCCCAGGGTTACAAGCGCGCCACCGAGCTCTCTGCCCGTATCCAGGAGTTCCGTGAGCGTCTTGTCGACCGTGGCATTCAAGCCGCTCCCTTGGTCCCCAAGTACTGCTTGCAGCACCCCCACCACTGCGATCTCTTCCGCAACCAGACCGCCTGGGGCAAGTAAACGTCGACTCCCACCTTCGACGCGCATCAAGAGGAGGAGCAGAAGTAGTAGAAAAAAAAAAACAACCAAAAAGCCAAAAGAGGACGATTGGGCTTGCTTTTAGAATCGGTCGGTCTTGGGGGTCTTCTTGAGTAGTCTGGTTACATATTCAAGTTCTTGTCTTTGATCATCGGTAGTCCAACCCTTTCCCCTTATAATTATGATACCATCCTCACTTTCTTCCCACAAGAATATTAAAAACATATCCTACAATGAATTATTAGTCATAATAAAACTACAATCCAATGTTACTCAATCACTTTGCGCCTTTTTTCTTAACTTACCTTGACTTTTTTTATTTAAAAAAAATCCTTTTTGATGACTGGCTACTTTTATCTTTCTTTCTCATTTTTCTTGACATTTTATTTTGTTTTCTCACCTTGACATATTTTTTCCTGATTTGATTTCCACTTTGTCGTTATTTCTTTTGCTTCTCGACGCGACTTTTTCGTGAACGCGTTTGCCTCCAATTGTGATTCAAGTGACTGCTTCAAAGAGACCATCAAAACAACCGCCCCCCACCTTCAACTCTTATTCAGCCAGTTTTCACACTCCACTTTTACCTTCCTCTCTCTCGAACACATTTCTTCTTCCTCCTCCATCTCCATCTTTTCCTTTTCCTTTTCCTTTTCCATCACCAACTACATACACTTCCGCAAACCAGGCCATCATGGATAACTCAGGAGAGCAGCATCAACAATTGGAGCAGGAGCAGCAAGAGCAAGAACTCTTTCTATACGACGGCCCCATTGACCCCGAGACCGAAGAAGCCATCCAGGCCCTGAACGATGTTGGAGCCAAGGCATTCGCTCTTCAGGACTATGAGCTCGCCGTCGAGAAGTTTGGACTCGCCTCCGAGATGCTGTACGTTTCTTTTGTTATTTTCTCTAGTTTGGATAACACCGAAAAGAATCAAGTTCAGGGGAAGATATGAGTAAACGCGCATTTGTTTGCTGAAGCGAACGAGACTGATAACCTTTCTTTTATTTATTCAATGCCTTTTTTTACGCTGGATTGGACACGAAACGATAGTGGACAGGTGTATGGAGAGACAAACACAAAGTGCGCGGACACGCTGTTCATGTATGGCAAGGCCTTGTTGGAACACGCTATCCAACAGAGCTCCGTCCTCGGCGGCGTGACTGAGAAAAAATCCAACAAGGAACTGGAGGCCGTTGTTGCCGCCGCTGGCGGCGGCGTCGGTGGATCAACATGTACGTTTCCCTCTTATTATGATACTTCGCTTTTGTTTACCTTTTTCATCCCGAAGGCAACGTACGCCAGCGGTGAGTCTTTTTGCTGACCCGTAATTGTCCACGTCATTGCTTATTGCTGATCTAGACTCGTCATCAGCACCCAGCAACCCCAGATTCGTGTTCGAGGGCGACGATGACGACGATGAAGATGAAGAGGAAGGCGAGGAGGGTCAGGAGGGTGGTGAGGGCGGTGCAGGAGGAGAAGAGGAAGCAGACGATTTTGCAGTGGCCTGGGATGTCCTCGACTTGGCCCGTGTGCTCTTTCACCGCATGGGCACTGAAGAAGCTCTCCTCAAGCTGGGCGATGTCCACATTGCCCTTGGAGATGTTTCGCTCGAGTCAGAGAACTTTGAGCAGGCCGTCAATGATTACAGGGAGGCGATTGCGATCAAGGAGGCTCGTCTTGAAGCTGACGATCGTCAGTTGGCTGAGGCCCATTACAAACTGGCATTGGCGTTGGAGTACTCCCCTACAGAGTCGGAATTGACTCAGGAGCATATCCACAAGGCGTCGAATGTGTTGAAGGACAGGATCCAGAAATTGAACGGACTCTTGGCGTCGGGCAAGGGTAAGGCTCGTGCAATCGATGCCTCGGAGAACGAGAGCAAAATGGCTGCAGAGTTGGTCGAGCTGCATGAGCTGGTTGGCGAAATGGAGCAGAAGGTAACTTTTGATCCATTTTCATATTCACTGATGTCGCATTCATTGGCATACCCAGGGAACTTGTTGTTGACCTTTCCACCTCTGATTCAAACAATAGACTCAGGATTTGATCGCAAACATGAACAAGAAGCCCGCCGAGGGCCAGACACAGCTTGCCATGCTGAACGAGGCTATGGTCCAACAAAAGACACAGACAGCCATCGATATCTCCAGCCTGATTAAGCCCAAATCCAACAAGCCCGCCACAGTATCTTCTTCTTCCGCATCATCACCAGCACCAGCACCAGCATCGACTACAGAGGAGGTCAAGACAGAAGAGACTGCAGCAGTATCATCAACAGCAGTAGAGGATACGAACCAGAAGCGAAAGGCGGACGAAATGGAAGACGGTGAAAAGGATGGTGAGAAGAAGCACAAGGTTTTTATCCGCTAGAAAACATAACTTATACGCCCAAAACATGAACTTTTACTCTTTTCATTTTTTTGCGAGAAGCAATGTAATTCTTTCCCATAAACAGCAACAGCAATATAGTTTTTCTCTTCTGCTGCACATGTTATGAGGGAGCGGGTATCTGGCGTTTTACTGTGAATGAGGAACAATACATCTACAAAATCAGGATCCATTGATGGTCCGATGCTTGAACCTCTCGGGCATCCTCAGCTCCCTGTTACCAGAGACTTGCCTCTCACCCACGTTCAAGTCGTCACTATCCTGTCCAACATCATCCTCCACGGTGACGGTGGAAGGTTTACGAACGTTACGCGTCAACCGACTGCTTTCCGACACGGCCGACTCGGACTGCTCAGGATTCTCCTGCTGTTGTTGTTGCTGTTCCAGAAGGTAGTGCTGCAGACTCAAGATTTCCTCCGCTTTCTCCTCCAGACTATCAACCACCCGCTGAAGCTGCAACCGAAGCTGTCTTCGCTGCTGTCGCTTCTTCTCTTGCTTCTCCAGGCTCAGGGTTCCTGTCTCGTCAGCGACAGCGGCGGTTGAAGAGGCTGGCTGGAGGTTGGATGAACTTCCGAGTCGCTCTAGCTTGCCAGACAAGTCCAGGTGAGATTTCCGCAGCTGCTGAACCTCCTTGTCCAGCTTGCAAAGCGTAACGTGGAGTTTCCATTCTGGAGGGTGTTGCTCATCGTCGTCATCATCGTCGTTGTGGTCGTTATTGGTATTATCAATGCCAGTCTCGGTAGCCTGCGGTGGTTGGCTTTGTGACCGCCGCTGCCTCGCTGGATAAGACTGTCCTCCAACTCCTGCCCCATGGCCCCTCGAGTCGTTCCTGGCAGTCCCCTTCCCCCTCCTTGCCTCACTGTCCGATATTGATGACACCGACGATTCAGAATCAGATAACACATCCCGGTAACCGTCATTGATCTGGCCAACATGACGATCTAAGCGAGAGGACGACGATGACTGCTGGACTGTTGCTGAGCGGGTTGTAGTGACCGAGGCCTTGCGTTGTATCAGTACAGGCCTGCCGTCAATCTTGATGGCAGGTCGAGAAAACTGTAGCTGTTGATCGTCCTGGTGATGCGTGGAATGGTCTCGTCCGTCGCCGCCACTGCAGCAGACAGTACAACGCCTTGGATCGTGAGTCTTGAGTAACGACAGGATCCTCTTCAAATCAATGGATATCTTTTTCCGCTGAGAGTTCGAATCCTGACCATATCAATAGTAATAGTAAAGAAGAAACATGAGTTTTCACTAACTATTCCAGAAGCAAAATAGGGAGTACAAGATGTAGACCAAAGCATACCTTGAGTGGGACGGTGAGTTCGTGGGTGCCAGCACTCCGCAAACTAAATCCATGTTGAACGCGTGTCACCATGCGCGCAGATCCTTGAGTCGTGGAAATGACCTGTGGTCCCGGTCCTGGTCCCGGCCGATAGAGTGGATAAGCCTCTCCATCCTTGTGTGCCGGTACAGGGCTTCCGATACCCTGTGACCCGTGTCCCTCCCAGTTCACCGCATCAGGAGCGGTTTGTTGTCTTCTTGGATGAGGCCGCAACGGGCTCATTTCCTCTGTAGGTGCTTCAAAGTGTTGCGAAGCATGCATCCTCTGTCCCGGGAACGACCTGCTCAGCATCGACTTGCTGGGTCCGGATCTTTCCAATTGGTGTGGAGAGCCACGACGGTAAAAACCGAAACCGGCGTCGTTGATACGATGGCCGCTTCCGATATTCAGGCGATGAGCATCCTCGTGGCGATCGGCAAACCGGCCGTCCAGTCTTGAGGTCGAGTGGTGGAGACGTGCTTGAATGATCCTTGGTCGGATATTGGGGATGTCTTCCATGTCGGCGTCGCCATAGTAAACGTGGTGGTGAATATGGACTTCCTCCACATTGTCGACGGGATGGCGAGTATCAGGATGAGCGGATTTGGAACGAGAACCCGCAATCTGCGTTGTCAGCTTTGTTCGATCCCGCGCACGGTGAGTGTCGATGCCGGTACGATGGCGCTGAACTTCCTTGCCTTTTGCAGCTGATGTTCCTGTGCTGGACGATCGTCTCTTGGCTTTGGAGCCCCTGCGAGCTCGAGCATCAACAAGAGGTATCTCTCGATTGCTGTATCCACTCGCTGCGCTTTCACTCAGTATCCGGAAGCTATCTTCATCGTCACTATCGCTCTCACTCTCACTTTCGCTCTCAGAGTCCTCCTCTTCCTCGTCTTCATCATCACTATCAGACTCGATCAAGAACAGCAAGTTCGCTTCCTCTTCTGCCCGGAGTCGCTCTCGCTTCTGCATGGCCTCCTTCTGCTTCTCCAGCACGTCCAGTTGTTTCTGCACCGCCCGGAGATCTCGTTCAGCACGATCCTTTTCCCGTTGAATGGCGGCGTTTTTTCTCTCCTGCTCCTTTTCCTCCAGTGACTGGTTCCTCCTAGGCCTAAGGGTAGCATTCTCTAAGTCCTGAGTCGTGTCTCTGTCGTGTTTCGATCCATTCCTATGGCTCGACGTTGACTGTTTGACCTTGGAAAGCTTTTCGTTCGCCTTGCGTGTTCGTCGGAGTTCTTGCTGTGCTTGCTTGAGATCCTTCTTGAGTCCCTTTACTGTCGACATGGATGACCTCTTCTCAGACTTAAGCTTTCTGATCATGCCCTTCAAGGTCTCCAGTAACGAGCTGACCGCTATGTATAACGCGGTTGTTAATATAATATGTTAAAAATAAGAAAGTGACACTTGACATAATACGGCAGTAACTGATAACCGGTGCTCACCTTGACCCTCTCCCATCGACCCGGCAAGCTCCATGAACCGGTCTTCGGCTTTGGTCACCATATTCAGACGTTCCATCTCTTCCTCGGGAGTCATGGTGGGATAATGTGATTCAGGTCTTCTGCGAGGTCCTTGTTCAACGGTACTGATTGGTTGTTCGCCCGTTCTCAATGGGTGCTGGCCTCCTTGAGTCTCTTCAAAGTCGTAACGGACAGGTGATGCAAGATCCTCAAGTGCCAAATCTCTTCCATGGTCCAACTTACTCGCCTTCACGCCTGGACCTCCCACACCATTTGATCGAGCCAAGCCATTGTCCTGAGACGCTCCTAATTCTCGCCTAGCACGCGCTCTGGCGACTTCCCGATGGAACGAAAACTCCCCACCACTTTCATATCCTGTATCCGGAAGTCGGTCATTATTCCGACGCTCAGCGGGTTCCATACGACGTTGGTTCAAACTGCTTGTGGGATTCAATGGCCGTTGTTGTTGAGGCTGAGACAACGGTGGGGTCTGCACTATCCTGGAAATGTTTGATCCCTTGAGTTCTACAGTATTTTGTTCCTCTTCGTCATCCTCGTCATCGTCGTTGTCGATCCTTTCGTCAATTTCCTCCACAGAAGAAAAGTTGGAAGGTGAATAGGAGGAAGAGTATAGCTCCCGGCGCTGCCGTTCTGAAGGCAACAATTTACGGTAGTCAGACTCGTGAATGTTGCTGCTCGCTGTTGCCCGTCCATTGTCCATCGTATGTTGATGTTCCTGAGGCGCCTCCATTACCTACGCCAATTTTTCCCCAAAAAGTCGGTGTAACAATATTAGATCTGATGTGCAACAACAAACAGCAATAAAGGAAAGAAAAAAGAAAATAAACATTACGCTATGTAGTCTTTACCTGGATGTCTGCTTCCAATCGTGCTCTGAACTTCTTTTCGAGAAGGGACGTATCCATGGCCAGATCATTCGCCACACTGTCGTCTCGTAAGCCTCGCCGAGGTCCAGTGCAGTCAGCCTGTGCGGTCGATGATAGTGCCTGTGGGTATTTTGGTGAAGGTTGGTTGGACGGTCTGCGTTGCGCCTGCGCCGAAGATGTGTATTGGGGTGGATGGGGATCAGGGTTGCTGTTCAGGGACCTGTGGAGTTCAGCGAGTTGGTTCCTGAGTTCTTCGCTGTCGACGATGTCTCGGATAGTCATTGGCTGACTGGTGTTGCGCTGGATATGCTGACTTGGAGGTATGTCTCGGTGTTTTTCAGTTGCACTTCGACCAAAAAGAGACGTTGTAGTTGTGCTTGATGCAATTGTGCGACCATCAAGGTCGTCTCCATGCTTTGTGCCCCCTCCAACAACTGCTGGGCTTCGTTTGGATCGATGGTCCATTGCTGGTCGTCCAAGGTTGACCTGGTACTTATTTGAATCTGCTGTGTCAGTCCCGTTGTGTCGTGGGTCGATATTCTGGTCACGAACGGTGGCATCTTCTGTTATCTTGCCGTTCGACTCTATTTCTGCAGAAGCAGTTCCCCGTTGAGGAGGCTCCTGTCGTTGTTGTTGGTCCTGGCGGTGGATGCCAAAGGGCTCGAATGAAGGCGGTCGCTGCAGGTAGGTGCCATTCAAATGTGTCCTTGAATCTGTAGGGGTCATGGGTTCCTGGGAGTCAATATGCTTCGACTGATGAGACAGACCGGTACCAGTAGTAGGAGCTGCAATGTGGTCGACATGAGCGCTAAGGAGTCGAGAGTCGGCCGTTGCCGTTCTTGAAGCAGGGGCAAGCTCCCGATGGGAGATCTTTCTCTTTGGCCGTTCCTGTCTTGGAAGGGATTGAGGAAGGAGCGACGACGACGAATGTTGTGTTGACTGTAGCTGTGGTGTTGTGTGCCTATGATTGCCAAGGGGTCTGAGGTTTAGCAACTCGGAGGTAGTCGAGGCTTGAGGTTTGTTATGGGCGAGCATCCTCTGACTCGCTGTGGTGCCTCGGTCGCTCTCTGGCACTGACAAGAGGCTTTTATGCAAGCGGGTGAATGAGTGAGAGTAGTGATGGAAGCAGGAGTTGGTAGATGTGCAAACGGGAGGAGGAGAAGATAGTGTGCCAGGAGCAGCTGCAGGTAGGAAGGAGAAAAGAGATAGACGGCTATTGGTATGGATGCGAGACAGAGAAGGAAGTGAAGAGGGAAAGAAGAAAAGGAAAAGAGAGGAAATAGGCGTCGTCGTGATTTGGTGATGGTGCTGGAAATCAACTCAAATTCGACATTTTCTTTGTACTTGTTCTTTGTTCTGTGTTCTCTGCTCTTTGTTCCTGCCCTGTGTCCCTCGTCACCCTAAGAAAGACTCTATCTCTTGCTCGCTGCCAGCGCACACAGAGATCAACGAATGGGAGCGCGTATTCTTTATTACATCAGAGACGGACAAAGACCAGAGAGCACTCAGAGACAAGTGATGTTTAGGCAGCCCCTTTTTTTACCTCAGTATTCCCTTTTCCTCTGATGCCGTCTCATTATTCCTGCTCCTCGTCCTCCTCACCCTGTGCCGCCATGGCTTCCTCCACTTCCTTCATCTCCTGCGCCATAATCTTGGACCGTCCCAAAGCCCGCATGGCTTCAGGCACCATCCCCAATCGCTTCAGTTCAACTGCCAGCTTCTTGTCTTTGGCAATCCTGCCATACACAGACTGACAGTACACATCCATCGTCAACTGGCCCGTCTGCACCTGAAGCACTAACAGCTTCATCTTGATTTCTAGTTGCATCAACCTATCCTGGTACTCATCCGCTGCCTCTGCGTTGCCAACGGCCCTGGCATCGTGGATCATCGACTGGGCAATCTGGATCTCACTTTCCAAAACCATATTAGAGACCAAAAGTTCAACGCTAAGTCACATTCAACAAAAAATAATAGCTATTAGCAAATGATATCGTGACAGACATAAATCAACGCACGATGGAAGCAAAAATCAATGGTAGTCCGCTTAATTAATTACCTGTTCAACTCGTTGAGCGCCTTGTCCGATGCGCTCTCTTCTCCTCCCGCGTCCGCTGCAGCAGCTGGCGAGTTCTTCGCTGCAGGGGCGGCATTTGGTTTTAATGAAGCAGCGGCAGGAGTAGCGCCACGGCTGGCTGATGTAGAAGATTGTCCTGCTGCTGCTGAGGGTTTTGGTGACTGTTTCGCCGAGGCTGTCGATGTAGCAGCAGCAGCAGGAGCAGCAGCAGGAGCAGCAGCAGGAGCAGCAAGGATGGGTGTAGCATCTGCGCGTGTCGCGGAAGCGGGAGCAGGTGTTGATACAACCGCGGCTGCGGGCACTACTTTGGTTGCCTTTCCTGCTGGTGTCCCCGTTCGTCCAGTTGCGGGGCTTCCTGATGATCGTGAAGGGGGTGTAACCGCAACAGTCGAAGGGAATCCGAGACCTCCAGAATTGAACTCGTCAATCACCAGCCATTTCTCTTCCTTGACAACAATCTCTGGCTTCAAAAGGGGGCGCTGCAGACGAATCTTGACTTCAATCTTTCCCCCAGTATTTCTTCGGTTTGTAGGATCCAAGAGCTACAAAGGTCAATCAACCACTATTAGTGTGAGTATGTATGAACTCTTAACTTCCACTGTGTCGTGTCTTCCTCGTATACATGTCTTCTTGCAAGGGCACTTACTGGAATGATTTCGTGGATCTCAGAGTGATGCAGCAGCGGCTGCAGAGCAATTTGTCCACGACCGATCAAGTAGTCCTTCCACAGAAGACCGCGATAGTGCCAGACCTCAAACGTGGCCTTTCTCCTCTCTACAAACCGATTAAAGGCCCTCGTCCGCTCAATACCCAAAGTCTTGGAGTAGTTGTAGTCAGGCTTGGCCGTCTTCTTGATGCTAGGAGTCGTGCCCTTGCCTGATCCTGCTCCTGTCATTGACTCAGTAGGCCATCCAAGGTCCCACATAACATAGGCGTCAATATCCGCAGGCTGGACATCCTTGTGTGACAGGTCCCATGCTCTGACAATACTAAGCGACAAGTCGTTCAGCCCAATCTCCTGATAAAACCCATGCTCCTGTTCAAAACGCACATCTTGAAAGTGGAAAGCGGGAGCCTTCTTGCCGTGGCTCCGGTGAGACTGCAGCGAAACCAAGTCGGCCTTGAAGATTTTGTTCAACTTGTGGAATTCGAGTGCCATATTCTTATCGCCGGTATGGAAGTAATACTTAAGCGTCGAGTCGCACATCTTGATCTGGGACTCCAGTTGTGATTCCAGCATATCGTAGGTGTCAGCATCCGAGTTGGAGACAATCTGAAAGTCATCATCCGCCCTGAGCTGTGAGAACTGGATCCCTGCTAGAGCTCGGCCAGACCCTGCTCGCATATCCTCACCAGATGCTTCTGCGATGCTGCTGGAAACTTGAGTTGTTGGCTCTGCTGCAGGAGTCGAGAGGGGTGGATAATAGGGCTTTGGTGCAGGAGTATCGGCTGCAGACTGAGGCAACGAAGTTGTATATGCCGGAGTGGCCGACTGACCAACGACTGCCTTTGGCTTGGGCTGTTGTGGAGTTGGTGCTGCTGCTATAGGCTCATCGGGGATTGGGTATATTTCCAGGTCGAGGAATCCGCCAGCCTCGACAAGTTGAATCCAGCCCTGTAGTGACTTGTAGACCTTCATCCGCTCCTTTGCCAAGGCCATATTTCCTGCTTGCTTAGCATCCAAGGCTGCACGCTTGTACTGGGTTTCGCGCGTCTGCAGTAGCTTGAGGAGGTCTTTGTGGTTTGTCTTGGGTATCGTTTCCACACGCTTGGGTGGCTTGGCATCTGTTGGAGAAGAGGATTTGGATTGTTCTGGTTGGACCTTGGAATCCTCAGTGTGGTCAGTCATTAGCGAGTCACCGTCCATGTCTTCGTCGTTGTAGGCTCTGTCCTGAGGCGGGATAGCAATCATGGATGAGCTGGCCGATGCTAGCTTGCGGTTGGGTAATGATTGCGGGGTGTCGTAGCTGTTGTTGCTGGTGGAGAGGGGCCCTGATTCTGTTGGAATAGCAGTTGTTTTTGGTGTTGATACCTCAGTTACTGCGGATACGGCAGTACTCTTTCCAAGTGTTTCTTTGTCCTGGTGTCCGCCCGCATGGCCGCCAAGAGATTGCAATTGCGCCTATTGGAGGAGTCCACAGCAAATTAGCTGACAGGGAAAATCAATTTTTTTACCAGAGATAGCTCGTGTGGAAGCAGCAGCAACCTGTGGCCTTACCATAAAGTGAGGGTCATTCCAATCGTCCTCTGTCAATTCAACTTCTTCGTCGTCGTCGTCCTCCATAACACCATCCAGATCTAGTCCAAGTCCAGTCAGTGCAGGATTTGCCACAGGGCTGTTGGCCTGTGGTGGCGTAGTTTTAATGGGTGGCTGGATGGGAGATTGAGTTTTTGCTGGAGCTTGAGCAGGCTTTGCTGCGGGTGTTGAGCGTGATGTAGGTGCTACTGGTGCTGATGTTGGTGCTGGCTTAGGGGGAGGTTTGGTCAATCCCGCTGCTGGTTTTGGGCGAGGTACAGGTGCCTCTCCTGTAAGTCCTTGCAGCTCAGCCTATTGTCCACAAGTTTGATAGGAGCATAAGTAAGACATACGCTCTCTTTTGCATTGTCCCGTACTTTTTGCGCCTTTTGCAGATGCTGTAGACAAAAGAAGGGTTCTTGTCGTTACCAATAGCTCAGGGTCGTCCAGGTCCATGTCATCAAGGTCTTCATCACCTTCGCCGCCCATGTAGTCACCAGTGTCGGCACCTGATTCGTCAATGTCTTCGTTGGCGAGTCGCATCCCCTGGGCAATGAGGTCGCTGTAGTCTCCTCCGCCTTGAGTCTGTTGCTGCCGCTGCCTTGACGGCGGATTCTGTTTTTTCCAGCTGAACATTTATTTAACTCTTCTTGCTCTTGGTGTTGTTGGGGGGTGGGTATGTCGTAACGTAACAATGAAGAAAAAATGTTCCACGCCCAACGCTTTACGTGAGAGCGAGCGACAAGGACAAGACAGGGAAAAAAAGGACGTCACATTGATATTCTTTAAAATGAGGAACACATTTCTACGTGTTGAGTTAGGATTCCAAAGCAGACGCGATTTTTTCTGTTTGTACGTCCATAGACTGGCCTATCCTGACAGTCCTCGAGGAAGATGAGGAGAAGGAAGGATTCTTTCGATAAACTGTCGCCCAGTGGGATGCGCCATAGATGGCACAGTTTGTCATCCAAAAGGGATAATAGAAATAAGACAGGCGGCTGTCCATCGATGGCCAACGAGACAACACGGGGGCACCCATACAGACAGACAAAAAAGGCCATAAGAAAAAAGAGCTGGAAGACGGAGAAGAGGAGGGGTGGAGGAAGGCGCATGGATACGAGTTCTTTTTTTTTATCCATCATGCGAGTAAAGCTGAGCAAGAGCAGACAATGGCTGAATGACTGGCAAGTAGAGTGACAACGAGACGAGCGAGTGCTCATTGTGTCAATAGAACAAAGTCTCCGAGCTGGTCCATGAAAATAAAGGCGAAAAAGACGAAAAAAAAGAGAGCGATTATCCTCTACCCCCTTAATGTGTTTCCAGTGTGCGTTTCGGACGCACTTGGTTGCTATCCTCGAACTGGCAGCAGCTAAAAAAAGAAACAGCCATTCTACGACTCGCCTTGTGCCTAATGCGAACAAAGGAACGAGTGAATAATGACTACGCGCCTTGCGTTTGTTCTTTCCGCTCACTCAACCAGCTTGTCTGCTTTTCTTTTCTTACCTTTCTTCTTTTTCTTCTTTTCTTCTTTTCTTCTTTTCTTTTCTTTTCATTCATTTTGTACCTTGCTTCCTTTCCCATCGCTGCCTCCCTCTTACACAAAGTGACATTTGCCACCTGTCCGGGTGTCTGTGCATGGACTGAACACAACACAAACAGCCTCTGCGGGCAAAGCAACAAAAACAAACGTCGCCTTGCATCCTTATTTTGTCTTTTTTTTTTTTTTTTTTTTTTTTTTTTTTTTTTTTTTTTTATTTTACATCCTTCACGTCTCATCCCCCACCTTTCCTTTACTCTCCCTCTTTCCCTTTGCTCCCTGCTCAACCATCCTCAGACTCATAACAGCTACAACTACAACTACAACATCAACAAGCACCCATCCCCTCTCACCCGCGCCACTTTTCGTTCTTTTCGTTCCTTCTTGCCTTTGCTCCTTCTACTGCTTGCCTCGTTCAAACCTTCCTTCCCTTCCTTCCTTCCTTCCTCAACAACCACCCTCCTTTTCTCTCTCTCACATTCTCACATTCTTTTTCCTCTTTCCATTCCCTTCTCATTCTCTATCTACCACAAACGTCGCATCATTGTCCATCACTCATTCGCCCATTACCCTTCTAAACGAAGCTATTTTTTTTCTCAGGAACAAAATTTACATTTAACGTCCAACACCATCTGCAGATACCCACAGACCACCAACACTTCAAAATCTTATCAAAGGATCAACAACGACAACAATGCGTTTTTCACGCTTGTCCTCATTGCGCACATCACTCATCATCACACTCTTCCTCATTATCACCTTAACCCACATAACTACCGCCTCTACCATAATCTCCAGGAACAATAAACGAGACCTCCTCGGAAACCTCTTCCCTCACGGCAGTCCCTCTCCATCACCAGCCGCCGCACCCGGAGGTTCTCCAGCACCCACAGTCCCCACCGCACCAGGCACTGGCACTGATGGCACGAAACCCAACTCCACCGCTACTGGTCCTTTGCCAGGCTTGGTCAGCCAAGTCCTCAACCCACCCCCAATCCTCGGCAGCATCGGCGGTACTCCCTCCCCCACCACACCCACCACGCCCAAAAAGCACCCCTCTGGATCCGCAGCCGGTACGGGCGTCAACGATGATGGCACTCTAGACGACGACGGCAACCCAGCAACCTCCAACCAATCCTCGAACGGCAAGGGTGGAAACACCGACGATCCTAACAGTGGAGGCGGTCCACTGTCTCCAGGTCTGATTGCCTTGTTGGTCATCACCCTGCTGGCGATTCTTGCGGCCGTGCTGTTCAGCTGCTACAGAGTCCGCCAGTCACGTCGACGACGCCATCAGAGCTGGGACGAGAATATTTTGAAGAATCATGCTGGGTCTGTTGGATATAGCGAGTCAGGTGGAGGGTATGGCATGTATGTTAGTGGTAGTGGCAATGAGAGGCCGGACCTGTGGCGCAAGAACTTGGATCTGTTTCATCGCGAGTAATCTCATCACTGTCTGTCTTCAACTCCAAACCAAGCGAACAACAGCAGCAGTAACAACAACAAAAACGACGACAACAACAAAAAAAGGAAGGGAGAAGGGAGAGGGTCTTTTGCCAACACTCCCATACAGCATTTTGTGAGCATTTCAACAATTTTGGCGGCAAATGTCACGAACCGAACCCCTTTCGAGTTTTGGAACCGGTGGCTCTTCCTTGCCCCTTGTCCCTGTCCCCAATCCCGCCTCCTTAACGACTCCAACCATATCGATTTACAATGTCTTGCTAAATACAAATTTTTTTATTCAAGCTTATTGCGACTGTGTCCGTATCTGCCTGTCTGTCTGTCTGTCTGTCTTTTTTGTTTTTGTTTTTGTTGATGTTGTTTGTTGATATGTACTGCTAATGTGTGTTGTTAATGTGTGTTGTTAATGTGTGTTGTTAATGTGTGCTGTTAATACGTGCTGTTAATACGTGCTGTTAATGTGTGTTCATGAAGGGAACAAATCAAATGCAAGAAAGAAAAATGCTGAAGAAGTCGCAATGCATGATGAAAGTTGAAAAAAGGTGTTGTGTGAGGATGGTACCATGGAGTGCCAAAGTACCACACAGAAGGCAAGTCCTCTAGTCCTTGAGGTACTGCTCAGCAACAGGCTTGTTGGCCTCGACGTTGCTGCCCTTCTCCTTGGACTCGTCAGCCTCCAAGACGATGCAAAAACGGGCAGTCTTTTTCTTCTGAAGCTCGATCGCATCGTTGATCTTGTCAAAGGGGACCTTGACGATCCAAGGGTGGACGTCATGCTTGGCCGTGAACTCCAACATCTCCTTGATATCTTTGCGACCGCCTTGGAACGAGGAAACAATCTTGATGTCACGGTGCATGAACTGCATGGTTGGGATGCGGATAGGCACTTTCGAGAGCGCAAGGATGACAACAGTGCCATGGTTCGAGACTAACGAAAGAACGTCCTCCCACTTGGTCGACTCGTCAAAGCTGTTGACAAGGAGCAAGTCCATCTTGTGACGCTCCGCGTGGAGGTGGTCTTTGTTCGAGAAGCTAAAGAGTCGAACAGGTAAAGGAAAGCGAGGATTGATCAGGGTAATGTTCTACAATGCGCATAACATGATATCCGAGCGTGAATCACGAAGGAACATGGACTTACTCGATGCAGCGAGTTGCGCCAAGCTTGGTGACATCCTCAGAGTTGATGTCACTGTCGGTAATAGCAACAATCTCCTTCGAGCCCATGGCCTTGGCGTACTGGATCGCGAAGTGGCCCAAGGCTCCGATGCCCTTCACTCCAACCGTCTTGTCGGCTCCAGCGCCGTACTTGCGGAGAGCAGTGAAGGTGGTGAGACCAGCACAGAACAGAGGAGCAGCTATGAGAATAACAGTAAGTGGGCGCGGCAAGGGAAGGGGTGGGTAATTCATGCTTGCATATCTGTGACGACAGTGTCATGCAACGCGAAAACTAGAACAAAGAAAGTTGAGACGTACCATGGGAAAGATGGATCTCATTGGGCAACTTGTAGACAAACTCGCTGCAGAGGCGGATTCGGTTGGCGAAACCACCATACGAGGGCGCGGGGCATCCGTCCTTGAAGGTGTCTTTGTACATGAGTGTCTTCATGGCGCAGTACTGCTCCTGGCCGGCCTTGCACTCCTCACACTCCATGCACGCGTCAATCTATGGTGATGATGATAATGATTCAAGCATGCGGTAAAGCGTGATGGTGAGCGGTTTGATCACTGATCACTGACATCAGACTCTTTCAACAGTGAACTCTTTTTGACATCACTCTCTCATTCTGCTTCCCATGCCAACAGTCCAGTCACGTCCCAAAAAGTATTGTAAGCCAAGGCACTGGTACAATAATTTCTTAGTGCCCGCACGGTCACCAATGCCGATTAAATTGTTTAGTACGATAATTTTTGCAACTCGACTACACTGTACAAAAAAGGCAAACAAAAAGAGACACTTACAACGAGAGAGGCTCCCACGCGGTCGCCAACCTTGTACAAAGCCTCGGGTCCGGCTGCAGCGACAGTGCCGGCGATCTGGTGACCGGGGACAACCTCGCCGTGAAGCTCGCCCCAGTCCTCCTCGAGAATATGGAGATCTGATCCGCAGATACCAGCGTACCAGATATCGATCTCGACGTCCTTGGGGCCAAGGGTTCGGGGCGAGAACGTGATTCGATGGAGAGTAGCACCTCCAGAGGAAGCGTAACCCGTGAAAGTGGCATTATCATCAACGGCGCTATGATCGTGCTGTTGCTTCTTGCGATGCTGCTGGTCCCCGGGCTCGACGGCCTGGGAGGCAGCAGAGCTTGCCATTTCCTTTTCGTCGCGGGTCATGTTGAAGAAAATTGTGTGTTTATGTTGAAGAGAGTTGAGTGTTTTTGTTGGAGAGAGCTGTGTTTTTGAGAGAGAAAGAGAGTTATTGTTGTGGGAAGAATGTGTTGTGGAAGTTGCGAGTTTTTTTTGTGCGTATGGGTGGGTTGGGAAAAAGGGTCAAAGGGAAGAAGGAAGAACAAACAAAACGCGCGCACGCGAGCTTTTGTACTCATTTCATGGATTTATCACGTGGTTTACTTCGCTTGAAACTAATGTTTATTTCAGCTGGCGAGGGAAAAAATGCGATGACATGTATCGAAGGAATCCAGAGAGAAGAAGGTGATGCAAGGATAAGGCGGAAGGGACAGGGGTTGGAACCGTCCAGGGCAGGCGTCTGTCCAATATACTTTCTACCACCAGATGCGGGGGCCATAGCCCCAGCCGTGATAGCGGTAATAAGGGTTACCCCATCCCCATCCGTAGTATCTAGGATAGCCTTAGTTGTTCCAACCGCCGGGGTACCATTTAGTGTTGTCGCCGGTGTTAGCAACATAGGCCTCGACGGTAGGGTTTGAGCCTGCGGATTAGGTGCCGGCTTGTTGGGTTTTCTGGGCGGTGACCTGGGAGACAGCTAAGGCGGCGATGAGGACGAGCGAGGTGATAGTCTTGAACATCATCCTGATAGGGCTTGGAGAGGGGAGAATTTTTTTAGTCTGTTGATGAGTTGTAAGTGGTTGTTGTTTGTTGGTTTTGTGCTGTGGATCGACGACTTGAGGATTATTAGGATGGCGCCGACGGGGTCCGGTATTTGTACCTTTGGAGCCTACATGTATCATGACACCACATAGCTATGGCGATGAGTCCCTGGAGGAGTTCAGATGTATTCGGACGGGGATCACTTATCAGGAGAATTTTCCTGAAGGAGAAAGTCCCGATTAGTCGGATTAGCGACATCACTTATTTTACGTAAATAAGTCGCGATGCATCACAGGCATGAGCAATCATTGCCCAAAAAGGTAAACGCGCATGAATGTCTCAGTTACTTGAGGTAAGGGCAGATGATAAAGAGTAATTGGCAGCCGAAGAAGACGAATAATCGTTTGAGAACGAGTACGAGTTATCCGACGCCACGAAGGAAGAGTGGTTGTGGTGGCTGCTGTGACTGTGGCTATGGTCATGAGGGTTATGGTGGTGGCCAATGGCATGACCAAATCCATGGCCGCGATCACCGCCATGCCAGTGATTACCCGGCCTTGGGTCATCGTCACCGTCGTCCCGCTTGGAATTGTCTGGGATATAAGAGCTGTCGTTGTAGCAGCTCATGTCGACAACGACAATGTCAGGGTTGTTGCCAGAAGATTTTGCGTATTTTTTCTTGTGTGGAAGGGGGATGAATGTGGTCGATTGTCTCATCTGGTAACGAATGGCTGCAACACAGAAGATTAACACCATGACGCCGCCAAAGATGGCTACTGCCACGTAGAAACCTGGCGGGGGACCTGAAGGTGCGCACATGGTGTTCATGTTGGCGAGAGAGTGGTTGATCTGCTTGATGGGTAAATGTTGGGCTGCTTGGTGAATAGGTGTGTTGAAGGGTGTGTGTTGGCTATGCTTGGAAGCGGGCGAGCGCTTTAGGTACTTTGTTGACTGCTGGTCGTTGTGAACTGCTGAAGTTGTTGTGTTTTGCTTCGAAGAATGAAAAGAAAAATTGAAGAAAGTCGTGTGCTTAAATATGATAAAGTTGCTGCACTCGCATGGCTTATGCATTAAGAACCCTGTCGGCTTACATGCATGACAATGGCGTCTGGGATGGGATGTGTTCACGACGTGTCGGCGAAACAAATATACAGGTTGCAAACAACAGACAGAATCCAGAAATAGGGAAAAATGACTCTATTTTCGGCTTTGTTTGTTTGTTTGTTTGTTTTTCATTCTCTTTCTCTTTACCTTCGTTATTGGCGAACTGATCGAATCCCACACATGTGCATGTAGATAGTCCCTTTTTTGTGGCACCATGGAACCACTCCACCATGTGCATATACCGAAATCACGATGTCAAAAAAAGTCGAAAATATATTTTAAAAAGGCTGTTAGAGGATTCTTCTATGGAAAGAGGGTATCATTGCGTGTGTAGCTAATCAAACTGGAGAGAGGGATCAAGGCGCCGAAACGACCGGTATGGCGTGGCTCGGCCGAGTAGTAACATCTGATGATGCTTGAGGTAGAGTTGACAAGGGAAGGGGATTCCTATCGGTCTCCTCCGCGTCAGGGATAGTCACGACATGAGCAAGGGCGGGATAGCTTGTGGACGGCACGCTCGGGGCAGCATAACTAGGCAAAACATCAGTGCCGGTAGTTGTCGTGTCATCTTGATGAGAGAGCATGCTCATGTCAATGACGTTGCCTGCAGGTGTAGGTGGTTGATATCGGTAAGGCTCGAAATAGGGGCGTGGGGAGACGATGGTGGTACCCGGTAGGGCATTTTCCATTTTTGCATTTGCCTGTTTACGGGCTCGATGTATACGAATACCACAGATTATGACGAGGACAACGGCGAGGATCCCAAAGAGGATGACGGCGATGCCACCGATTCCACCACCAATAGCGCGAAATGCCATAATTGGGAAGAGAGTGGGTATGAGAGAGCGAGAGAGGAGAAGGGCAGGAAGGTGAAGGGGGTTGGCTTGGTTTGGGCTTGGTTTGGGTTGTGCGTCTGTGGCGGGTGAGGCTGAGCGAGAGAAGTAATAGTAAGGCTATGCGGAAATCAATTGGGGAGGAAAAGGCAAAGGTATTTAAGCATTTCTGGTCTCCCCGGTGACAAGCATCCCCAGAGGACATATTTGTATGCATAGTCGACCCCCCCCCACTCGTTCTTCTCTTTTTTCCCTCTGTTTTGTCAGCCACTCCCCCCCATGTATCCCTCGTCGATGACCTTCCTCGATTTCTAAAAGAGAACAATCTCAGCAATCCATGAACGCATGGACATTTCCAATTTTTCTTATTTTTCTTTTTTAGAGCGGCGTGTCCCTCAATTAAGCCTCTTCCTGATGTAAAAAGAAGGTTGAAAACTTCCGTGAATGACGGCGTATACCAAGGAGAGGGTAAAAAGAATAAAAAGAAAGAATAAAAAGAAAGAATAAAAAGAAAGAAAAAAAAAAAGACTTTCGGATTTCAGAACAACAAGCAAGAGAGCATTTGTAAGTGGTCAGAGGGAGAAGAGAGGGAGGAATGGGACGAAACACTTTCTAGAGAGAAGCTGCGGCCACGCAAGATGATGACATGCTCAGTTTAAGGCTGAGCAAACAACCATTAGCTTTGCCATAAGTCGATGATGACTTTCACGATCGTGGAAAACATAGAATCGTGTACATGAAGTCAAAAATCTCGTTTGGACGGCGGACATTGCGCTGTCTATGATGTCTTTGTTTGTGTATTTCGGATATTTACATATAGAGGATATCAAGTGTGGAACTCGTGTGTGCTGGCATACCCATCAGACTCGCTCTACTCTCAGGAAGTGGTGGAGGCATCATAAACAGGCCGAACTGATTCGAGGTCAGTGCTGGGAGTCTGAGTTTTGGTCGCTGAAGGATATGAGGGAAGCCAAGTCTGGGTCATTAATGGATAGGTTACAGGTAGTGGCGACGTAGAGCCTGGAGCATGGGTGGGTGAGACTGGTACGATTGGTATGTGGGAACTGGCGCCTCAACATCGATAGTAATGACCGTGTTGAGCAGTAGATACGGCAGGCTGACCAGCCATTCAGGGTCGTCCTCTGGAGGTGAGGATTCTTTCAGAAGGTATAGGTCGTCGTAGTTGTTGTCGTCGGTTTTGTTTGACTACACATGCTCTCCATAGGCGAAAGAATGAGAATCTAAGAGCGATAGCTGCGAGTAGGATCCTGAAAATAGCGATGGCGCGCTTGCTGCAAGAATCGTATTCCATTGTCAGAGAGGCAAAATAGGAGATGTAAATGCTCTGTGGTTGTTGTTGTTATTCGTGGTAATATTGGCGGTGTTTTTGTACGTTGATGCAGTTGTTGTTTTGAGTGTTAAATGTATAGCTTTGGGGTCGGTTTGAGTATTTAAACATCTTCCACAGGAGATAAATAAGGGGTTGTTTTCCCATCGACCCGAGGAAGGGACAAGCGAGGCATCGCAACCAAGCTCAGAATTGTTATATAAATAGCAAGAAGGCAAAAGAAGTAGAGTGCAGACACATCATTGTAACTGTATTTCTTCCTTGGAATGACTCCCCAGCGATGGAAGAACCTGCAAGATGAGTAGCCATGGTCGTTTTTTTTTTGTTTATTCCACCTGCTGTTTCCTTTTTTTTGAGCACCATGCCCAAGTCTCAACCTAAAAGAAGAGACGTTACAAATTATTCATCCAGGGGCAAATAGGATGGAAGGGACACATTTTGCATTGGGGCACATGGCACCGAATAATGCTCAAAAAGAAAAATAATGCCTCACACAAACACCATAGAGGCATAAAAGGCAGTCGATTATGTCCTCTCCATTTGCACTGCCATCGACTATGAAATTACCCGCTCGCGGCTCCTGAAAATGCAAATCCGATCCCTCTGCACAGAGAAATGTTTTGAATGGGAAAAGTGGATTGACGAGTTTGCTTTTAATCATCACTTCTCAAAAGTCGACAGCGACGAAAAAAAAAAAAGGAAAAAGCATCGCGGACAAGAAGGGTTATATGATCTGTTATTTATCTACAAGTATACGTCTATATTCTAATGTTCTGGGTTGATTATTTACATTGTTGCAGAGTATCAATTATAGAGCCATGTAAATACTGACACGGCCATCATACCCACTTCGCTCTCAGGAGGTGGCAGAGGCAGTATAGGTCGGCGGTGTTGAATCAGTGTCACTGCTTGTAGTCTGAATTCTAGTCATTAGGGGATACGAAGGAGGCGGAGGCTGAATCATTGGAGTGTAGATCGGTGCTGGTGATAGAGAGCTGGTAGTCAAAGGCGGATTGGACAAAGGCGACGAAGATGAAGAGGATGACGAGGACGAGGACGAGGCTGGCATAGGCGGGTATGCTTGATATGGCTTATATGTCGGCGCCAGTGTCTCATCGATAGTAATGACTGTGGATCGAGGAAGCGAGTTTGGTCGAGCGGAGGACGAGGGACGAGTGACCGAGTGGGTAGTAACTAGTCGAGTGACAGGTTGGGCCGTCAGGGGTCGTCGTTGTTGAAAGGGAACGACTCTCGCTGGAGTAGTTGATTGCCGTCGTTGGTCGTCTGCCTCTGCACCTTTCTTGCATAGGCGAATGAGCGCGAGAACTAAACCAATGGAGGAGCAAATGATCGCCAGAACGGCGAAAGTAGAGTTGGGGTTGGAGCTATTATACATGTTTAAGATGTTGGTAGGTATTGTAGTTGTTATTGTTGTTACTGTTTGCTGGCGCGAAGACGTGGTAGAGGTGGTGGTGGTGATGTTGATGGATCTATATTAACAAAGGCAGAGGAATATGGATCCTAAGGTCTTAAGTATTTATGCCTTCTCTCTTCATACTCACAACCATCATGGCAGGGTTAAAGAAAAAACAAAGAAAGAAGAAGGATGTAAAGAAAGGACGAAGGAAAGTAGAAAGAAAACATATTTTAGGTTTGTCTTTCGTCATTTTTTGTTTTTCATCACAGATCCAGCCTGGAAAAACTTTAATACAAAGACGAAGAAAACAAAAAAAAGTCGATTGTCCACCACTCGCATGGCTATCGACTAGATGCCGTTCAGCACCGGGTACCATCCATGTGCACGAAAGGAAAATCAACTGGATCGACTTTTGTGTTCGACAAAAGAGATAAAGTTTGCACGCTTGGTGGTCTCGAGGTTAAAAAGGACCACAACAGCCCACTGGATTTTTCTTTTGTCGATTTTTCGCAACTTGCTTTCAACACCTTCAAGACCACTTTTTTTTTTTTTTTATTTTTTTTTTTCGTTGTTCTCCTCTCTCTTCAACCAAAAATGAGGAAAGGAGAGAGAGAGACAGAGGGAAGAACAGATGACCAATGGGAGACGAAATGGAAGAGGGATGGTGTCGTCGAAAATGAGAAAGAGTGCTATACCGTTTACACTCGGTTGTAATCCTCTTTCACCCAAAAAAAAAAAAAAAAAAAAAAAAAAAACTAAGGACCATCAAAACGTCAATCCGCTTTCAGGCACCACGCACATTCTCTGCCCTGATCTTGATATGATTTCCAGATGGACATGGTACCTGAGCAAAATGCCATTCTGGACAAATAAATCCCGGTCATCGTTGACATGGCGATGTGTGCCATGCTGAAATATTTATGTTTAGAAGGGAGGGAACGAAATGAACAGGTGCTGAAATCTAAAAGTCGACTGGCGAGGATGAACCTCAGAAAAATTTTTAAAAATTTAAGCGCCTATCCTGTCCGCATCATCCGCGACAGTGATTACCCGGGTTTTACATCTGCCCATGCGACTCTTTTACGCCATATCAGATGCTCGTGCATTGCATCGTGGTGTTTTGTCTTACATAGCAAACACACAGGTAGATCGGCCTTTACTGCGTTGTTCCAATTCCTTGCGTGCCCTTGATTGTACAAAGCATCTTTCCTGATATAAAATGTATAGAGAAAAGACACAACAAAACTATCATAAAGCAAGTTTCAAAGAGAGAATGAAATCATACGAGAAGAATAACAATCCAATCAGGGTGGTATCCAGATGTTTAATGTACAAATGACTTAGTGAAACACTTTCGAAGGGGCTAGCACAAATGTTGATTGTGATAGTGGCGTTGATGACGAGGACAATGCTGTAGAGACTACAGTAGGAGTAAAAGGTGTATCGGCTGCTGAAGGAGTGAGCGTAAAATGAGGAACTGTGGTCGAATCTCTATAGGTAAGAGGAGGCTGCTGATCTGGATTGGACGTTATGATATGGGAATTGGTTGAGGAATCCACGTCCATCGCGTAGAAGGGCTGTGCAGGTTGCGCATCGAGGATCTGTAGAGCTCTTTTCTTCTTGTGCTGGTTGACACCCATTCAGACACAAGTGATGATGAGCAGCAAAACGAACCCCTATATAGATCGCAGGACTTATGCCCTCGCCTTCACCACCTCCTCCTCGTCCAGAGAATCAGAAATACCATCGATATGAAAAGTGTGATGTAGAAAATTGGGTGAAGTTTGAAGTGATAAGGATTGGAGGGGAGGGGATCGTGCTTGTGTGAGGGACAAAAGAGAGAGGAAGAGAGAGGTGAAGGAGTGGAAAAGAAACGGGAGAAGTGAGGTTGTGACTAGAGTATGTATGTCATAAGGGTGCAATTGGGCTGAAGGTCGACAAGATGGGTGATGCATGCACGCCAATTAAGAATCCTAGGACGTAGCGCCATGCCACAACCTTAAAAAGTCCATTTGCGTTTTTTTTTGCCTTGTATATGCCCATCATCCCTCCATTCGCCACAACCAAATGCCCGGGCCAGCAGTACTTTCTTTTTTGTCCACAATTTATCCATACCCTCATTAGTAGTGAGGATGATGCTTTTACATATCAAACAGAGCATGCAAGTCGACGCTGGTTACTTTTACTCGTTCATTTTGCTACAGCCACAACCAAGTTCTCGTTTTGCCACCAAATTTCTCTTTTGGATCAAGTTTCAGGGGCTGTTGCTGCCGCAGGGTTAATGGAGGAACACCAAGAAACGAAGAGACGAGACGCCTTCAACTGCGGCCGAGTTTAGGCTGACACAAGCCAACACACGTTCCCCAATTCAGAGGATATGTAACGCTCGGATATGAGGAAGCGCGGCGCGGTGAAATAAGGTTGGTGACGTAGATGCACTCATCTTTTTTTTTTTTTTTTTTGCTTTTTTTTTCAAAACATACAAATAAACAACCAAAAGCTCATTTTCCCTTCGCGTTGGAAAGAGGCTGAGCAAAATAAACAAAAGAGGAAACGAGTTGCGTTGGCATAATGATTATTTATTACTAACATGAAAAGAGAGAAGCGATACAGGAAAATAAACATTGAAAGTAGGGATAAGAAAGCGGGTGGAAGAAAGAAGATTTACAGGAAGTTGACTCCCATTTGACCAGGTTGCTGTGGTTGAGGAGGATACTGACCCCCGGCAGGGGGAGCGAATCCTCCAGCAAAACCTCCGGGCTGGACTGGAGGAGCAGCGTAAAGCGACTGGTGTCCAGGTTGGCTCATGGGAGGGTAGGCAGCTGGGGCAGCATATGGAGTCGTCGGGGTATAAGGCGTCGAAGGGGTATAGGGCGATGCGGGAGTGTAGGACGATGCAGGAGTGTAAGGTGACGAGGCTGCAGCCTGAGTCATGGGAGGGTACGAAGTAGGAGCAGGACTCATAGGTGCATAGGCGGTGGTTTGTTTGTAGGTATTGCTGGCAGGGGTGTAGGTCTGCTGGGTCATGGCAGGGTAGCTTTGTGTTGTGGTGGCAGCGACAGGCTTGTACTGTGCCTGTGCTGTTTGAGCCTGGAGGGCAGTAGCTGGGGTTGCAGCAGCGGCCTCAGCATCCTGAGCTGCAGCAGCCGACTTGTTCGCGGAACTCTTGTAGATCTTATAGATGATCCAGATAACAATGATGGCGACTACGACTCCAATGATTGCGTAGGTAGCCTCCTCGGAGAGTCCACCTTCACCACCACCACCACCACCGCGTCGAGCCATTATATATAAACGAGTTTGAAGGAGAAGGATGGAGAACTGTTAGGAAGGATAAGGAGAGGATCCTACTGGCTTTGTCAGCGAGTGGAGGGGTAGGTTGGTGAGGGGACAAAGGGTGAAGAAAAGAGAGGGAGAAAAAAAGGGAAAGGAAATAGAAAAGAAAAGCAGTAGGCGGGTCCTCCGGGTCACTTTATATATTCACGCGAGATGAAAAACAAAGACGGTGGCAACAAAAAAAAAAGCAAAAATAATAAACAAACGAAGTGGCAAGCAATAACTCATTGCTCACTCACCTCATTTTCATCCCCCCATTTTCATCCCCCATTTCATCCTACTCTACTAATGGTAAAAGAATCCACTTGCCACCATTCGGTCTGCTTTCGATTTTTCCCGGGTTTTTGAAAAATAAACAAAGCAGACCTTTTCTACTTTCTGACCCCCAACTTTAAGCTTAAACTGCAAGGAGAGACGCCGCTTGCACACGCCGCACTCCCTCTACTTCGGTTTTAGTGTCGTTTTTCTTTTTTTATTTGAGAGCTGCGGCCCATTGTGTCTACTCTTGCTCTCTGTAAGCCGAGAACCCCTGTGAGCCATCATTTTTACTTGTCCCTTTTTGAGGGGAGGAAGAAAACTTGACACGTCTGTTATTTAGGTCTGTGGCAGTGTGGTTGCGGTGGTAAATAAATAATTGGCTTTGTCAACACCGCAAAATAACGCCGTGGCAAATAGGGGTTGGGTTGTTTTTTGTTATCAAAACAAGGCGACATGATGCATGCAATATGAGCGCGATGCCAGGGTAAACGGTGCGATAATGGATTGCGAGAAAAAAGAGAAAAGCATGCCGCAGCGATTAGGAACCAGAGTCATTAATCATCCTCCGCCGTGCTCAGTCATAGGATGGGAAAATGGAAAGAAAATTGGTGTTTTGGGGATTGTTTTGTGGGTAATGCTGCGGTTCGCCTTTGTGGCGGCGACGGCGAGCGGCTTTTGTCGATAGAGAACAAACAAAAACGTGGTCGAGCCAGATGCAAGCTACGTAGGAGACAATGCGTTCTAGGGAAAGGGAAGGGGATGATGGAGATGTCTATGCCATATTGCTCTTCAACTCAAAGCGTCTAACGCGACAAGTAGCCGCGTGGCCACTTCAAGTGGATGCATCGCGAATAACAAGTTTATTCGCTTATAAACAACAGAAGACGACGCGATCGGAAGTAGACAAACAAAGAGGCTACTATTTGGCTCCGAGACAATGACTAAGGCCTTCTCAGAATGAGTACCACCCATCTCGACTACTGTGTAAGGAGGAAGGGCGGAGACATTGGTGGACTCTAGAATGGGCGTAACCGTGACCGTGGCAGTGGAACTGGAGCGGGATATCTTGAACCTGCGGAACGGAACGCAGAAGCATCCGCCCATGTTGAGCATGACGCCGATCACGCCGAGTGAGAGGATCGAGAAGGCGATGATGAAAAGATTCTTGAAGTACTATCAAGACTCATGAGTGACAAAAAGCCGGCTGGAGAGCAGGTGGATGGGGGTGGGAAAGAGTGGAACTGGGGCATGCGGCTGAGTGACTGCAGAAGGAAGATGTAAAAGAGAAGAAAAAAATGGACATTTGGTCGTATATTCATCCTTAATATCGAGAGCGTAAAGAAGGCGCTACCTTGGAAGTTTCGAATATGAAAGAGTCGAAACACTATCGTAGATGCACGAATGGGTGCATCTTTCCATCCTGGACTTCTTTCTTAGACATTCGATACTTAAAATGGCTGAGAAGTGTTAACCTATTCGGTGTGTTTCCAGGCGTGGCGTTCTGCAGCTGTGGAAGTACAAAGCGCATTTGGTCTTGAAACATCAGAAGGAAAAAAAAAAAAAAAGATTGACAGAAGAATTTGATAAGAGAGAATATGACGAGCGAGGGAATGTTTCAATATTACTCTGTCATCTTGGAGTATTTCGGGTGAAATAGTTTGCACCACCGTTACATGGGAAGGTAGGCGAGCATTGAGTGCGCTGCGGATGTGTTCATCCTTCGGCTCAATAATTCCCATCAAAGTCTCAGTTTTTTTTCTCGCTATACTTCGAAGGAGGAAGTGCCTGAGGTGAAGTCACAGCGCCCAGTAATGTGAAGTGTTACTGTTAACTTTGTCAAGTGGGAGCCGCGTCTTTACAATGTACACATACATATACGGCATGGAAACCTTTGGTCCCTCCGCCTATGTTTAAACAGCATAATTGGTTTTCCACCAACAGCCATGAACGACCACTGGCCACGACCGTTTTTATCTTTACGGGAACACATTCTAGCTTTCATCAGGGCAGATTGAAAGCGCGTCACATCACTCCTCTCTGTGACGTCGCTACTTCGTTCCTCGATACTCCTCGCGCATAGCCTTTCAACCGACACTTTGCCTTCCAACACCAACAACACCAACGAATAGCAATGTCCGATCACACAAAGGAGCTGCACGACTCGGCAACAGAGACCCATCTCGAGGAGCCCATGGAGGACGGCGATAACGCCTCATCAGGAATCCTCCTCGAAAAGGCTGATTACGACCACTCCTCACCCGAGGTCACTTCCCTCAACTCATCGACCATTCTGGACCACCCCGAGGACGACAGTAAAGCCGAACACGGAGACAACAATGACAAGAGCAGCAAGCTCACACCCTCAAAGCACGCTGCTCCTGCTGTCGTCTCCAACACACCCACCACCCGTCCTTTTGTCACTGGAGTGGTCCCTGCCAAACCCTCCAATCCCGCTGTGCCCCTGTCTTCATCCACGGAGGTGTCAATGGATGTTATCGACTTGAACCAGACCATGCCCTGGAAGGTCCTGACCCCATTCATCAGTCGAGAAACCGTCCTCTCGCTGGCCAAGATGACTGCCATCAACTTTATTTTGCCCTTTATCAACGGCGTGTTCCTTGGATTTGGCGAGATTTGCGCGCACGAGTTGGCATATCGCTGGGGCTGGATTCATTCTGCACATGTTGTGAGTGTACCTGGAAGACGCCCTATTGGAAACGAGGTCGGCATCCGTGCAGCTGGTGTTTCAGGGGCTGGCTCTGTCGGATCGGTGTCGGGTACGTCAGGATCAGGATATGCAGGCAGCCGGTCAGGCATTGGTGGACTGGGTCGCTTTGAGGACGAGTTTGAGGTGCCGAATAAGACGACCACCAGTCGTTTCTAGATCGTACGCTATGTAGAAGCATCATAAAAGTGATTGGCTGACTTTTGCCATACATGAGTAAGAGATTTTTTCGTCGCCTATTTAATCAGACCATCACCTTTTTTTATGACTCTCTCTTCCTTCCCCACCCCTTCGCCCAACGCTCTGTAAAGGTGCCACTAACGGACCGCCACCACCACCACCGACCTTTTTATCCGCAGGCCAGATCCACCAACACCACCACCCGCCCCTGGATTAGAAGCAAAGCAAAGGGTCGTCAACCGCATCCACACACCCCTTCCGTCGTCGTTGTCATTCTGCCCATGTTTGCTCGTCAGGTGGACCCGCTCGCCGCATTCACATCATCCCTCTCGGCAGCGGAAGCACATCGCCGACAAGATAAGGACACCACCCTACATCACCACCACTGTCATCAAAACTTTCCGTTCACTTCATCACCTCATTCGTCCTCGTCTTGCTCCAGTACTTCCCATCCCAGCACCAGCAACAGCAACGATAACAACAGCAAAAAAGACTCTATCGCAGCAAGCAGCAGCACCTATAACCCATACAAGCGGAAACACCCTCTTCAATTCGAGCCAGAGTTCTTTGCAGCACTCGATGCCTCCTTGCAGGAGTTCCATGATGATGCAGCGCAGCACAGCGACGGCAATGGCTGTTGGAAGGCCTCCTTGTCGAACCTGAACGGAGGTTCACCATGGCCCTCGAGACCGTGCAAAAGAGCCAAAAACTCCCTTTCTAAGTGTCCAGCCACTTCGCAGTTAACAGAATCTACTTCACGCCAACCACTTTCATCTGGATCATCTTCTGCAAGACCTCGGACGCCTTCGCCAACACCGTTTTTCAACCCCAACCAAACAACAACGATACCCCACAGCGACAGCGCTAACCGAAACAACGAGACCGAACCTGATCCACCACTCTTCCAGCGTAAAACACCACTTGTCTTCCCACAGGCCTCATCTCCTATCTCGGCTTGGTCGCACAGGAATGCTTTCTCGAAATCCTCAGCGTTTGTTCGAAACTCAAAAGGGCCAAGCATTATTGATTTGTCATCCGGCGAGGAGTTGGTGCCCATACACATGGTCGACAAAGAGCAGCACAAACGACGCCGGAACTCCTCGTGTGAGCCATCCTCACCATCAGAGATCGCTGACTCGCTGCATCAAATTTTCGAACTCCAGACGGATGGAACCTTGCTGCCCATACTAGATCCCTCGCCTTCCGATCCCTCACCAGCCAAAAGGATGCGACTCAGCAAAGCTAATCGGTGTCAGTACCTGCACTTTCTGAGTGATGACGAGTGCGAGCTTGACCGGCTGTCAACAAAAATGAAGGCCGACGTGCGGCGCAGGAAGGCACACAATGACTTCATTGGATCCAATCGGACACATCGAACTACTTCCTTGGGAAGGGTCGCACGCAGCGGAGGATCGGCAGCAACAGAAGCAGGATCGTCATATGCTCACGAGGAGCCATATTTTGGCGCCAATGGTCTCTGGACTGAGCACGCAATGGATACGACTGTTAGCGGCATTTTGCAGGAGGGAGTATTGTCCGACCAAGAACACCAAATGCAGCACGAAGAGCCCAATGCGAAAGGAGGACAGTCGTCCTTGGATCCCAACTACCCAGATCACCAAGCGATGATCCTATACAAGGGTGCCAGGAGCGTTTCTCTGACGCCTCACTGCCCATTGGTCGACTGGGGTCGCTGGATGAATGACCAGGCGATTGGCCATGTCGACCTGAACGAGCTACAGGGCCATGAAATGGTACTCTATCAGCGGGAACCTATTGGTCAAGAGCCTTCCTCGCGGTTCAACCGAACACGGAGCATCATCTGGGAGGAGGATGACAATCAAGAGAGCGATCTCGCCTCTTCTGTCATGATTGAGGAGCTGAACGAGGACGATGACGACGACGGGAACTTGGCGGACGACGAGGAGTGCGATCTATCGGACGATGCACCTCTGATGGACTTGGAGGAACAGGTCACAGACATGGACCTCGATTAACCTTCAATTTTACACGTTGCTACACACATTTTCCACACACATTTTTGCACTCCCCACTCTAACCACTCATTTCTCCTAGACATTTTTTCTTTTATCCTTATTTTTAATCTATGTACAAAACTGCATTTGTAAGAACACTAATAAACTACGCATCTCTAGTAAGAGGACAAAGTGTGTCTGGAATATATCGAGCAATTGACTCCTCCGGCAAGTTGAACGCCGATACAAGGAGGTGAAGCAAGACGACATCCAAGCCCTCGGGCAGTCCGGGTGTGATCGAAGGAATCGTGGGAGGGCACCTGGACCAAATGTGGGGGAGGGAAAATTTGTGCGGCTCAAAATCACATTGGACCGATCATTTAGAGCCGCTGCCGCTGATCATACTTTGGTTGCATACAAATACTGTTACCTTTTGATTTTTCTTATATTCATCTCTCTTTTTTCTTTCTCTCATTCACTCTTCATTCCCACCAACACTTTCACCCACCTTTCCTAAACAACACAACATACACACAATGGTTGCTATCGAGAACACTCAGATCGTTCTGGCCAGTAGACCCGTCGCCGATATCGATCCCAAGACCACCTTCAGGGTCCAGAAGGAGTCCCTCTCAGGCGAGCTTGGTCCCAATGAGATCCTGGTCAAGGTTCTCTACATCTCGCTCGATCCCGCTATGCGGGGCTGGATGCGCGATGTCCGCTCGTAAGTTGTCTCGCATGCATCTTCCGTGTTTATTTTCTTTGCTATCTTAATTGATTCCTTCCAACACGAAACAAATCAAAAGGCACTCTAATTGACAATCTCTCTTCAATGTATTTCGTTAGGTACATCCGTCCTGTTCGCATTGACGAGGTGATGCGCTCTGCCGATGTTGCCCAGGTCATCAAGTCCAACAACACCAACTACAAGGTCGGTGATCTCGTTCGCGCCACCTGCGGCTGGCAAGAGTATGCCGTCTTGAAGCCCTCGGAGGATCTTGTTAAGATCAAGGCTTTCCCCGGTGTTTCGCCCTCGACCTACCTCGGCGTCTTGGGAATGACCGGTCTGACTGCCTACTTTGGTCTCTATGAGGTCGGCGAGATTGTCAAGAAGGGAGGCCCCAACTGCACAGTTGTCGTTTCTGGCGTAAGTCCTTTATTGCTTAGATGTTTGAGAGACCTGTGCCCAGAGGCGTATCGACTGTGATCGAAGAAAAGAAGAAAACATACGACTCACACTGACCCATGTTTACTATTTTTTTAGGCTGCTGGTGCAACTGGTATGGTTGCTGCCCAGATCGCTAAGCATGTCTTTGGCTGCCGCGTTATTGGAATTGCTGGATCTCCTGACAAGTGCGATTATTTGGTAAAGGAGCTTGGATTGGATGCTGCCCTCAACTACAAATCAAAGACCTTCTTCAAGGACCTCTGCGCCGTTACTCCGAAGTTGATTGACATCTTTTTCGATAACACTGGCGGAGACATTTTGGATGCTTGTTTGAGACGCATTGCCTTCAAGGGCCGCATCATTGTCTGTGGTGCCATCAGCACTTACAACGATGCCACCCCCAAGGGACCAGGTGAATAATGTGAATTGTGGGTTATATTATCACCAGTAGTATCAGGGACTAGCAAGTATCAAAGCTAATATTTGTGTCTATGTCTCTTCTCGTGATAGCTTATTACAGTGCGTTGATCACTCAGCGCGCAAGGATGGAGGGTTTCATTGTGTTTGACTATGCCAAGCAGTACGGCAAGGCGATTGAGGATATGTCACAGTGGATCAAGGAGGGTAAGCTCCAGAGTCGCGAGACGATTGTCCATGGCATTGAGAGTGCACCTGAGGCTCTTGTAAAGTTGTTCAGAGGCGATAACACTGGCAAGATGCTTGTTAAGGTCGCCGAGGAGGACTCCCGCAGCCGTCTTTGAATGCAGTTTTGAAATAAATATCTTTTCCAGTCCATAGGTCACGTGCGAACTGTGAACTGTTGTGATTTTTTGTCTTCATGTCCCTCCTTCGTCGTCGTTAGCTTTTTTTTTTTTCTTTTTCTTTTTTCTTTTTTCTTCTTTTTCTTGACACTGCAGTCTCCCTCCCAATTCTGATAGACCATGTCTGCCGCTTCCCTGCCACCCACTCAATTCGCCTGTACGTATCCTCTCTCACCTCTCCCTCTCTTATCCTCTTCTTGACATATCACTCCCACAACAGGGCTTGACTATGACCTTGACCTTGACCTTAACACCTGCGGAAAAAGCATTAGGAGATCTCACTTTCTGACTGATCAACTTTAACTAACTAACAAACCCGCGCTTTGCTCACTCTCATCACGCTCGTTCTCCGCCTCGCCCGCCTACCATCTTTTTTTTGAACGACGATATAGTCCGTTCCGCCTCAGGAATCGGTCTCTCCGAGGGAGCTCCTGCTTTCGGCGCCCCTGCTGGATTCGAAAAGTATGAATGGGACACACTCACATGGAATCCTGTTGTGGTTTTTGGATGAGCCTGTCTACCTGTGTGATCTGCGCTCTCCCTCTCTCTCTCTCTCGTTCCTACAACCCCGCACTGTCCCTGACGAATTAGTGATAGCTGCGGTTCTTGGCCATACTCTCTCCTCCAAGAAACTAGTCATTATTCTTTTTGCTAATGATCTCTTCTACCATCTCACTCCATTTCATAGGCAAACAGGCAACATTCGAGTGCTCCAGTACAGCAAGAACGGCCAGTACCTTGCCTGGGCCACTCCCGAATGGTAAGACACAGTCAGCATCTGATCAGTCCAAAATCGGGGAAGAATCAACGAACTTGGCTCTATATGCTTGCCTTTTGTTTCCTCCTTTGCATCACTAAAACCTGGGACGAACTCTCTCTTTTTCCATTCACTTATTATAGTGTCAAGGTGATGGACGCTCAGTCTTTGGAGGTCATCCAGGAGATCGCTGTCAAGGATATTATCGAGATTGATTTCTCGCCCAAGGGAACTTTCCTTTCCACCTGGATGCGACAGAGTAAGAAAAACTTTCAAGAGATATCGAGAAGAATCCAAACGTCAGGAGGGTAGACGTGTAGATCATGCCATGGGATCAATTGACACAGCGTCTGTTTACCCACAGGAAGGAGCTCGGTGAAGAAAAGATCGGTGACTAATCAGTATTCTTTTGGTTGGCAATGATTCAATGGTCTAATAGTCAAGACTGAGGATGGCTCGCACAAGAACATGTCCATCTATGAAGTCAAGACTGGTCAGGAGTTGACCTCCTTCTCTCAAAAATCGCAGAACAACTGGTAATTCTCCCACTCTTTTCGTTCTTGTCAATCTCTCTCATCCCTTGTCTTACTTCAAGATTCTCTTATCAGGACCGCAGTTCAGGAGTATCATTTCCACAGGATTTCCCCGTCTCCCCTGCATCGCCTCTCTCCTTTAGCCCTTCTCCCTGAAGGAACCAACCACAGGAGAGCATGTTTTCAGCCGCCGACGCTTCATTTTACTCAAACACAGCAGAGACTAATACCATTGCAATATTTTTATTATAGGAATGTTCAGTGGACTGATGATGAGGCTTACTGCGCCAGGATGGTTTCGAATGAGGTTCACTTCTGGGAGCCCAAGAACTTGACCAAGACCCCCTTCACAAAGTTGCGTCAGGAGGGCATGTCCCAGTTTTCGCTCTCGCCAGGAAAGAGTACCTCGGTCGCCGTCTTTTTCGGCGAGCGCAAGGGTGCCCCAGCCATGGTCCGCATCTACTCGATCACCAACTTTACAGTCCCTCTGGCTAGCAAGTCCTTCTTCAAGGCTGATCGCGTTCAGATGATCTGGAACCAGCTCGGCACCAACGTCCTTGTCTGGGCAACCACCGACCACGACAAGACTGGAAAGTCGTACTACGGAGAGACCAACCTGTACTACTTGGCCGTTGCTGGCAACTTTGACTGCAGAGTCCCCATTGATGGCTTGATTCACGATGTCGCCTGGGCCCCCGCTTCCAAGGACTTTGTTGTCATTCACGGACAGATGCCCAGTCCCAAGACGACTCTTTTCGACCACCGCGCCAACGCAGTTCATGAGTTTGGACGGGATGCTCGCAACACCATCAAGTGGAACCCTTGCGGACGAATTTTGGTTTTGGCAGGATTCGGTAACTTGGCCGGTACCATGGATTTCTGGGATCGCAAGACTCTCAAGAAGATTGCCAGTGTCTCTGCCCGTGATACCACTGCCTGCGAATGGTCTCCCGACAACCGCCACATTTTGACCGCCACTCTGAGCCCCCGTCTTCGTGTCGACAACGGCTATAAAATCTGGCACTACACCGGTACTTTGGTTCATACCGAGGAGCTGAACGAGCTTTACCAGGTTAGCTGGAGACCCGCTGCCCCTGAGCTCTACGCTATCCGCTCTGCCTTGTCTCCTGCCCCCAAGCCCACCGCTAACTCGGCCGTTGCCGCTGCCAAGCCTGCTCCTGCCCGTGCAATGGGCGCCTACAGACCTCCTCAGGCGCGTGGCACCCCTGCCCCTTCACTCTTCACCGATGCCTCTGCGAATAACACCTCGGCCTCTGCCACTTCTAATGCCGCTGCTGATGCCAACTTGTCCAAGGCTGCGTTGAAGAACAAGAAGAAACGCGAGAATGCCAAGAAGAACAAGGATAGTGAGGATGGAGCACTAGCATCGACACCAGCAGCACCTACTGCAGGATCAGGCGCCAACTCACCAGCTCGCTCTAATACCCCAAGGCCCAACTCGAATAACAACAGCAGCAACAACAACAAGAGCAAGCCCCAGAATGGGGCCCTTTTGCCAGCGACTACAACCTCGGCCAGCAGTCAGATGACAGAGACCGAGAAGAAGATCCGCAACGTGACGAAAAAGCTGAAGCAGATCCACGAGCTCAAGGAGAAACAGGCTGCAGGAGAGACTCTCGAGTTGACGCAGCTCCAGAAGATCACTGCCGAGGCAGCCCTTTTGAAAGAGTTGGAAGCACTGAAAATCTAAAGAGGAGGCTTCACCTCCAGATGCCCCATCATCAATGTTTTGAATAAAAAGATCATTATACATCAATCATCTGATATCGATCACAATCATATCAGACAGCTTGGGGTAAATTTCGCTCAAACGCCTTAAGACGACCTCTCTCTCTCTCTCTCTCTCTCTCTCTCTCTCTCTCTCTCTCTCTCTCTCTCTCTCTCTCTCTCTCTCTCTCTCTCTCTCTCTCTCTCTCTCTCTCTCTCTCTCTCTCTCTCTTCACTCCTCTTCATTCTCTTCATTCTGTCGTTCTCATTCTTCTCACTCATTCATCAGCTTTTAAGTTCAACGTTCTTTTCCTCTTCTCCAAGAAAATAAAGATCATTTACAAAGGTAAGGCCTTTTGCATTTTTTCAGCTTTGACAGCCCTGCCTACATGTTTATATTGTTCCGCTGCAACAATGACATACGTGGTCATTATAAACTTGTAACGCCACCATTTTGCTCTCGTAGGAGTCAAAGCAAAAAAAAAAATCGAAATCTCTACAAAATAACAATATACCACGACGATTTCGCAACAAGGAACTTCACGAGAACTTGGAGTTCGAGTCGGACGACGGCGATGTGTATCAGGAAGAGCAGGAGGTATCTACGAGCCCGAGCCCAACTGCCAACCCGACTCCTAGCTCCAGCCCTGCCTCTGCTTCTGCAAGCCCGAGTCCACTCCCAGTAATACTTCATCCCAGAAGAGTGACCAGGAGCTCTGCGCCCAAGGACAAGAAAGTAGAAGCAGCAACAACACCCAAGACGCCTGAGACTCCGAGAACGAGTATCACACGTGCCCGAGTCGTCAAGAGTCAAGCAGCAGTAGTAGTACGAGGAGATCAGTCAGAGGGCGACATCGAGTCGGTAGGTAATACTAAATCGGAGGCAGACCTCGAGCTGTTCAAGACACCTACGCGGAAGAAACCGCGACCCAGGACCAAGAGAGCAGCATCAGGAGGAAGGAAACCACCGCCTGTGGGAGGAGAGGTCGAGTCTGAACGAGATGTCAAGCCGGTGAAGATACCAGCACCAAAGAAACCAAGAGCCAAGTCCAAGGGACGTGGAGCAGGAGACCAGTCAGAGGGAGCAGCTGAGTCTGAAGCTGATGCGAAGCCGGTAAAGACACCCAAGCCCAGGAGATCCAGAGCCGAGACTGAGGGATTAGGAGCAGCAGCTTCAGGACGAGCCAAGACGACGGCGACTCTCAAGAAATCAAGTGCTTCTCGACCAAAGAAGATCATGAAAGAAATTGCTGCCGCTGCCACAACGCTAATGATCGCCTCGATCCAGGACAATGATGATGGTGGTGAGCCTTTTGTTGGGCTGTCAAGTAAGGTCTCGTATCCTTTGGACTATCCCATGGACGGTATTGAGATGTACAGGTCTGCTGCGGTGTTGCAAACTCTCAACAGGGATTACGAGATGATGGCAATGTCACAACAGGAACGGAACGGTGGAGAGTATCAATATCGTCTTTTGCATGACACTATGTCGCGATCTTCGACTGTCCTTACCGTGGTATATCGCCCTGTGCACCTTTTGTTATTATTGCTGTTTGTTGTGCTGACCTTCCAAGTAGTAGAGCAAGCTATTGACCATTCATCTTTATACTCACATAACAATAGGCACCAACACTGGACGACACTGGCAAGATCGGGCAAGGTACAGTAAGAACCACTCATATCAAGTCCGTATTTTCTCCAACCATCAAGGAGGGGCCCCGCACGTCTGAACGAGTTGAACCGACTGTACCAGTAGATCGACATCTAATAAGATCCTCCGTCCTCGATGAGATGAGTCTGTTTTCGTTGTCAGTCAAGGCTGAGCCGCATGTGCCCGAGCCTCTTGGATCAAGATCCATCATTTCTGCTCCTGACTCTCGATTGATCCACCTTCAGAAACCATCATCACCCATAACCGTATCGCGATCAGTTGATCTAAAACTCGATCTTAGCACTATGCAGCCCTGGGAAAAGACGATCGTCCCAATGCGCACAGCATCAAAGCCAAGTTTCCTCGCAAGAATCGACAACCCTCCTTCTGCCGCTACCACGCCTTCTGCAGCAACTCTACTAGTCCCGCCAGAGACGGTCGATGATGTGGCAATGATTGTCGAAAAGGCCTATGATGATGCTTCGCAATATTTGCTCGGTGCCATGAAATTTACGAAACGTGCCCTCGAGGACCAAGCAAATGCTATCCAATTCCATGCGGTCGCCTTAAAGGCGTTTGGGCAAGGGATGACGATGACAGAATCTCAATGTCATACACTGTTCCCACAAGAACAGTTTGCTGATCTGGCTGTCAGGAGCGCTCTTTTCCCTTTGCCACGGTTTCAGGCTCTTTCGGCATCTACTGTCACTCCTCTTTCGGTCACGCTTGCTCCCGTGGCACAGTCAAGTATAACCATACAGGACGAGAGCATGTTGATCAATGTTGTCAAAAACATGAAAGGAGAACTTGAGGCATGCGAATGGGATCAAAGTACACTCTCGTTTGACACTTTGATTTGTACTAGCAAGGTCCAAAATATATCCTCATTATCCTTCATTCATAGTCGCCGTCGAGGCAATCAGGCAATGGATCGACCAGAACGCGATCCTCGTCTTACTCGTCGTATCTACTATCTTCAAGACCGCTCTCTCCAGCCCCCGTTTTTCCTCCCTCGATGCCCTCTAGAAGTACAATGAGAGTCCCGATCCCCATACGACGCAATATCGAAAGTGCTGTCCCTTGGTTGTCGAGCTCAGACTTTGCGAACAATTCGGTCCAACCTCCGATATTTGCACATAACCAACAGGGCTACGCCATCACTACACCACTAACGCGGTCATCACCTTCAGTTCAGGCATCGGAGCCTCTAGGCGCGCCTTATATTGCTACGTCGTTTAGTGCCATGATGTCGGCAGAAAATCAGCACAACTCGCTCCATGCACTCAACGAAGCGAGACGGAAGGCCCTGTATGACCACTTTCAGCGTCGACGCGACGAGGGTGCTACCCAGAGCGACGCACGAGGTCAGCAACGCGACTTGACTCCGAGCCAACAGCAGGGGAGTCGCTTGGCTATGTCTACTCTAGCGATATTCAAAGTTCAGCCGGAGTATTACAACCACCAACAACACAACCGGCAGCACAACCAACAACACAACCACGAAGTGAATATGGGACACTTGAAGGCGACGACTGTTATCGGAGAAGAAACAAGAGTAAAGGATGAGGAGGCAGCGCCGATGCGGGTTCAGTTGACGTCATCGCGGTGGACCAGCATCAAGGAGTGATCGACAAACTTGTATCTGAAGTCGGTCAAGTCGTATGAGAACTCGAGGATCGCCGATCGGATTGCGAACGAGGCCCATGATCGATTCATGCATGCGAGCAAGCGCTGGTATGTCGCGACAGGCCACACCTTCCCCTATGACTGCAAGCAATTGGAGGAGTGATAGCCTCCACGGCTAGGAGGATGGATCACTCGTTTCTTTTCTCACTCCCTTTGCTCACTTTTCTTTTGTCACCATCTCTTTGCATATTTTCTTTTATCATCACTTGCACTCAGTTCAATCTATCTCTTCGTTACTTCAAGCTTTTTACAATGTCTCACTTTCACTTTGTACAGTACCCTCCTTTGTTTCTTTTTTTTTCTCGTTTTACTTTTATTATTATTCTTATGGCTATGGCTCAGCTCGCCCATGCTTTGACATTCACAAACCAACAACAAACAATAAAAATATGGACATAAGTGGAAGACCGACCGAGAAGTACCTAACTGCATAAACAAAAAGACGATACCAAAAAAAGTGTCAATAAAAGCCTGAGCGATCTCGCGATGTAGCTTTCGAGTTGATTTCTTTTTGTTGCTTGGACGAAGGTAAGGTCAGGCACGAGTTTTTTCCTCAACGCGGAGCTCCGCAGTCTAACATATATATTGTGTACATCATATTGCCTTCAATGGAAGAGTAAAAGAAGAAAAAGGAAGGAAGGTGGTCGAAGGGGATGATTATTACCTTGTGCAAGTGAATAAGTAATGGAATGGGGTGAGTTGATGAAGGGAAAGAAGGAAAAGGTTGTAACGCGACAATTTATTTATTCGAAAAAATTTTCTCGAAAGGCTGAGATAATAAAAAAAAACGCGCTCCTTAATAGCGCCACCATAAATAGAAAATCGCCAAACACGAGCGTGAGTAAAGGAGGTTTTATGAATGCTTTCTTTTTAAAGGAACAAGCAACCGTAAAATAGGAGTGAGAAGAAAGAAAGAAAAAAATACGAAGAGTGGAAAGGAAAGAGTTTCTGGTGACATTGATGAGGGTATACGTGAGTCTAGAGTAAAAAGAAAAAAAAAAATGCTACGAAATACATACATGGAATACGAAAAATGAACAAAATGGAACAAACTAATGTAAAAGAACAAATGAAGAAATATAAAAAAAGAGTCTAAGGCCTTGATGACGACTGGAACATCTGAGAATGGGGCGACTGCAATTGGATAGGCGTCAATGCTCCAGGAGTCGCTGCAGTGGGCGTCATCTTGGTGGCTCTGGTAATAGAAGTCGCCACAATTGGGGCAGACAGCGCTCGTGTCGTCGATGGTGGGCGTGGCGCAGGAGAATTTTGCTTCTTTCTGGCCTGTTGCTGTTGTTGTTGCTTCTGCGGCTGTTGATATTGATGCTGTTGCTGTTGGTGGTGGTGTGGTTGTTGGATTTGTAGCTGCTGTTGTAGCTGCTGTTGTTGCTGTTGCTGCTGTTGTTGGTGTTGCTGCAAGTGTTGGTGTTGATGTTGGATTTGTAGCTGCTGCTGTTGCTGTTGCTGCTGTAATTGTTGTTGGTGCGCTGCAGCGGTGCCCATGATCCGCATGGCTATCTGGTGAGGGGGCTCCACACGACCGTTCATTTTCATGCCTACAACCTGCAATGCCAACGCAATCAGGTCGCGGTCGCTTTTGTCCTCCTCATACTCAAATAACACTCCAATATCCTCATCTTGACTGTTCATGTTCAGGCTTGTGGCAGTAGAGGCGGTCGACGATGACGACAACGAGGATGAGGACGGTGAGGAAGGAGAGGAGGAGGAAGAGGAACTGGGACCATTGCCATTCAAGAGCTGGTGCATGGTTCGGACAAGCTCAAGACTGGAAGATGCAGCCGCTGCGGCTGTGAAACGACCCTCGTCATTCGCAAGGGTGGTCCCGAGAGGGTTTCCACTCCCCTGTTGTGCCTTCACGACGATAGTTCCAGTAAATCCTCTGGGAGGCAGCTGGCAGATAACCGTCTCGGGTCCATAAAACTGGACGTTCGGCGCAGGGACTCCATCAAACGTGGGGATCATCCCAGGAAAGAACCCGCTGCCCAGCAGGGTAATCTCGACTCCGCCATCGACAGGTCCCTTGGCAGGGATGAGCTTCTGGACACGGGGCTTCTGGTGTCGCGAGAGAATAGCCTGTTTCTGTTGGAGCTGCAACTGCTGCTGCTGAAAGTTCAGGTACTGGGCTGCAGCTGTGGCCGAGGTGCTGCTGATGCCCGTCAGACTCTGAGTGACAGCTGGAGTCAGAAAGGGAGGTGGCGATGGGGAGGATGGCATGTTGGTCGAGGGTGCCTTGGGTGAGACCATTGGTGAGCTTGCTCCAGAGGGGATGGCGGCGTTTGGGACAACCGAGACACTCTTACGTGGCCGACCTCGTTTCTTGGTGCTTTCGCCAGCAGAGGCAAGTGTTGATGGACCGTTGGACTCTGTCGAACCGACAGCTGCCATGGTGGTCGCATGAAAGTTAGGTTCGAATCCTGTGGTGTCGGGCAGTGAGGTCGGGATGGGAATGAAAGAGCTTAACGATGGGCTGGTCGCCTGGGACATGATACTCTTGTTTTCCGACTCGGCGCTGGTCCACGGGATCGTCATCGCTTCCTTTTGCTGATGCTGATGCTGCTGCTGCTGTCGCTGTTGTTGCTGTTGAGCTGCTTTTTGGAGCTGAATGAGCATTTGTTGTTGGTGTTGCAGAAGGTCGCTTGAGGTATGAAAGTTGGAGAGTTCGTGCAACTGTGGACCGTCCATGACGCCGGGCGTGCTCGGGACGGAGTAGGCCGCCGATAAGGCAGGGTAGGTTGTTCCGGGGATCGAAAAGGAGGCACGGGATGGAAACACGTTGCTACCGATCAAGGGGTTGTGCTCCATGGAAAGGAGACTTGACTGGAAAGCGTTGGATGGAGACGACATGGATTCGTCCAGGTTTGTAAAGTTCTCCAGCATCGATGTCGATTCGGCATGCAGCCTCTCCTGCTCCGAAAAGTCGCTGAGAGAGTTGAGAGAGTGGATGGACCCACTTCGGTCGGTGAGCGAAAACATACTGGTGGCGGCAGCGGCATTCTGATCCATCAGGCTGCCGCGGTGCACAGACATGGTTTGAGCAAATGAAGGTGCAAAGGCATTCTGCTCATCATCGGTGGCAAAGGGCGAGCCTGGCATGAAGGGCGATGGCGACGAGAGTGACTCTCTCTTGATGGCTGCAAAACCGAGTGACGACGGTGCAGCGAAACTGGAGGTGGTCGTGATATCATGGCTCGTCTTTCGCCGAAAGTACTGCTGCTGCAGCTGGACATCGTCCATCGAGCTGTCTTCGCTCACCCGCCGCTTAGCGCCCATGCGAGCCGTCGATCCCAAAGGAGACAAGACATCTGCCGACAAGAGCTCTGCCTCGCCTTCGGCCTCCATATCCATTGCCACTGCCGAGGAGAGGTGGTGCTGCTGTTTCCGCTGCAACTGCTGTTGCTGTGTAGACTGTTCTGCCACCAAATCCATCTCATCCATGCCTCTGTAATTCGCTCCTGATTGGCTGTCCCATTGTTGTGTGAGTGGCACCAGAGCAGGCGAGGCTGGAATAGATATTGACCCTCTGCTGGCATGCTCCGATGAGGGCGCTGTTTTTTTTCCAGACTTGTGATCGTCCATCATCATGACTGGGTTGGAAAGCACAGAGGCGACGACTGCCCCTGTTGCATCCCGAGCTGTGAATTGGATTCTATACACATTACAACAATAATGTGAACAAAGATTAGAGCAAGAACATGGAAAAGGAGGCGGTAACATGTGCGAAAAATTGACACATTAATATTGTGTAATTGGCTGTCAGCTGAAAATGTAAATGAAAAAAAAGGGCACAAAGCTTGATAGTCATTTTTCATGGCTGTCTTTTGCCAAGCCCTGTCAAATGGACAACTTCGCAAACAACGGGAAAGGTAGTGGGAGATGGTGGCGGTGGTGTTGCTGTGTTGCTGACAGTCTCTTTGATGCTACGTGTATTTTCCGAATGCGCTAGTCCATGACTCCCTCCTTTCATTCATCCGCACTCCGTGTCACGTCCTGACCTCGCTCCTGATATGCCTTGACATGTCCTCCGGTTTGCCTTCGCCTTTGTAGACTAGAGTGCAAACAAAAGCAAACAACCCTTCGAAAAGGAAGAAAGTACTCACCGAAAGCCGACCTTCTCATTATGGTGCCGGCAATAGCATGTGATTCGCGTGGGCAACATACACTCGCCAGCCGAAATGTCGATGTACTCTGTGCTGCTAAAGACCATGATCCTGCTCCTCTCCCAAGCCTGGTGTTCTGCTGGATCTGTTGGTGTTGGTGGGTTTGAGTCTTCTGCGGGAAAAGCGGCGTCGACATTCCGGGGGTGGATGGCGCCGAAGACAGGGATAGCTGCAAGAGTGCCGGGGAGCTTTTGGGTCTCCTTGCGACGATGGGCGCGCTTCCTCTCTCGGCCAATGCAGTTGTCGCAGCACTCAAGGACCTTGGTCATGTCATGGTCGCACACCAGTCTGGCGTCTAGCGTCAAGATCTCCGAGTCCTGCAGATGCTTGTCGCGGCCTATATTTTTTTTTTTTTTTGGTGTGTGTAGATCATAAATGTGAAATTGTTAGTTTTTCTTATTCTTTTTCTTTTCTACATCCTCCTACTGAACGTCAATCTTTTTAGCTTTTTTTTTACATCTTCTTCGTCCTCCTATTGAACGCCAATCTTTCTTTTCCTTTTTTTCCCTCTACATCCTTTCGTGCTTGTTTTCGTAAAAATGAGCCGATCCATGTTACGCATACAGCCAAAATGCCTTTCTTTTGTGTGGTAGTACCATTGAACTTTTCCATGCGGTGCTTCTCCTTGGCGATATAATGCCGTGGGAGACGGAGTTGCTTGTACTCTGTGACGGGGTTAGAGTTGCCAGATCGAAGATGCAGGCCAATCTTGAGCTGTGTCTCAACCCTGCACTTGCCATTCTCGGCGGGGATGCCCGAGATTTCTATCTGGAGGTTTCTGGGTACGATGACAACGCGACGACGAGGAGGTGGAGGCAACAGAAAAGGAGTATACTGCATTTAGTGATGGGTATTTATGTGTGGGAAAAGTTATGACTTGTAGGGTGCTTGTTTGTTTGTTTGTTTGTTTTCTGCTTTTGTTGTCGTTGTTAATGGTGAAAAGAGCACAAACACAACAAACACAGAAAAATGGGAATTAAATGAAAAATGGGCGAATTGAGAGAGAACGGAAAGTCAAAGGGCAAAGCACAAAAATGAGAAAGAAAAAGGTCTAGACGCAGGGGTATGTTCTTGGGATAGAAGGGAAGACAGAAGATACAAGACAAATGAAAGCTCGTTGGAATGGGTTTAGGTTTAGATAATGATTGCCAGCCTGGCAACTCAGGGAGTATGAGTGGCTGAACTGATGGGCACTCAGTGGTGGTGATTCGATGATTTGATTTGAGGCTCTGTGGTTGCGAAAGAGGGGATGAAAAGACGACTAAAAAACAACAAGAGATGGTCCCTAAGGAGGGACACGACACTCCAAAAAAATGAAAAAAGGTGTGTATAGGGTGGAGAGACAAGGAATGGACAGGGGGCGCCAGTAGAATGGACTACCCAAAAAAAGTCCGACAGGGAAAGAAAATGGAAGGTACGAGAGCGAAAGAGGGAGTGAGCGCAAGGGGTATGAGGGGGTAGGAGTGTGAAGGAGTGTGGAGAAGAGGGGTGGGGAAGGGAGAGAGTGAGCGGAGTATGAGTATGAGAGAAAGAGAGAGAAAGAGAAAAAGAAAAAAAGAGCGAGCGAGGATGTTATGTGTCTGTGTGTGTGAGAGAGAAAGAGGAGGTGAGGATAGTTGCGCGGAGGAGATCTGACGAATGGGAAGTACGACGAGCAATTGGGGAGAGAGAGGGAGAGGGAGAAAGAAAGAGAGGAACAAGAGGGAAAAGAAGGAAATAGGTGTGTGTGCAGATGGTCTCAATGGCACCAGACAAAGCAGACAGAGGGGAGAAAGACGAGAAGAGGAAGAGGGAGCAGAGAGGGAGAGAAGGATGGCCTGATGGGAGAAGAGAACATTTGGCCCAAAGGAGAGGAAGGTAATCGATGATGATAGTAGTTGTAGTTCGGTCACACACTCAAAGGGTAAGAATAGGGAAAAATGCGAGGCACAGAGAGAGAGGAAAGAGAGTGTATATATGTCTGACCGCCATGGCCGTCTTCCCCTCTCTTATGCACAGGGGGAAAGGGTGAAAGGGAAGAAAAAGAAGGACCTTCAAGGAGACAGACTCCCACTCCCAACTTATCCTTCATGAACAACGACAAAAAAAAAAAGACAGTTGATCAACAGACGTGGAGAAATAAGGTCAACAACCCCTTCTTCCGCCTTTATGCCCTTACAACCTTTCTTCCTTCTTCTCCTTGACCGCCCCTCCCCCCTTGTCTAGTTCAGACTCGTCCTTTTTTGTGTCTGTCTCTCACTCTCAGTGTCGGTATCTCTGTTGGTATCGGTGTCAGTGTCTGTCCTCTTGGTACTGTTTTCAACCTTTCCTCTCATTGTGTGTCTCGAGTTTGTATGACATTCCATTCGACCGTTGCATGTTCTGCTCCGAGTCAAATGGAACCGATTCCAGATCAGCTTTTATTCTTTTAGTTCAAGTGCAATAATAGCAGAGGCCCTTCCTTTTCCTTGTAACATTGTCCCCCTTTTTTTCCTGTTCATTGCTCAATTTTTTTTTTTTTTGTTGTCACCGAGTCAAAATATTTGAGGAGGGGTACAGTTGGACGAAACGCGGGAACTTTTTTGCTGAAAGCTATCTTGCATTCTAATAATCCCAGGTAGTCGTGTAAGAATGCAGAAGTATGAATGAATGGGAAGAGGAAGGGGGATGGAATGGAAAAGAGATGGATAGTGGGGCTTACCCTTCCCGGACGGTCATCGATATGGATGTATGTGAGATGGAATATGTGGCGGGAGGAGGAGGGGAAGTGAGAGTGGGAAATGTGTGGAATTGAATGAGAATTGTATGCGGAGTGTGTGCAAGAGTGGGGTATAGGAGAGTGAGAGAGTAGAGAGTGTGGTGAATGAGAGTGGAGAAGGCGGAGGTGGTGGTGGCGAAGGCAGGGATTAATTGGATGCTGAGAGGGTAAAAAGGAGAGTGGAGAGATAGAATGAAGAGTGGGGAGTGGAGAGTGGAGAGTGGAGAGTAAATTGAGAAGGAGCAAAGGCGAGAGGAGGAGAGAAAGAAAAAGAAAAGAGTGAAATACAGGAACAGAAAGAAGGAAGGAGCGAAAATCCACGAAGAGAAGAAACAATATAGCCCTTCTCCCTCTTCTTGACTTCAGGGCCGCTGTTCGCTATGAAGAGGAGGGCAAGGCTTTGTTTTTTCAGTTTCAATATTGGCATCCTGAGCAATTGAGCACACACCCTGCAAAGGCGTGGTAAAAAAAAATGAATGAATGAATGAATGAATGACCTGCATTGAATAAGAATACAAAATACAAAGAATACAAAAACGAATACAGGTGAAATGTCATCAAGGACATCAATGGCGCATTTCATGGTTCACAGTCATATTACCCTTCCTGCATCGTATCCCTAGTCTCTTCTTTTTCCTTCGTTTCTTCCTTCTTACTCGAACACCGCCGATGCACGCAATCGTGCGCGCACCACCACCATTACTGGCACCTCTTGCAACTAACACCTATTACAGCAGCAAGAAAGCGATCCTTGCGTACAGTAGAAACCTTTTACTCCAAGCGCGTACTACAGTCAAAAGAAATGAGCTCTTTACTCTTTTCTCTTAGCCTTATTTCAAAACTTACTTTAATAACTTGGAGCTCGAGGATACTTTCTTCTCCACATCACTGCATGAATCCAAACCAACAAACAGAGTACTGACCAACAGAATGAAAGGAATCAAGAAAGCAACCTCTGCTCTTTTTTCTCGTTTGCTCTTTTCCTTCGTTCTTCTCTCTTACATTTTTTGTTGTCCGTCTGAGTCTGTAGATGTGCAAGGCGTCGTTCAACCCGCTTTTTAATTGCCAATTGCTCGGTCAGTTTGTGAACGAGCACGACGCCTTTTTTCATTCTTGCTTGGCAGTGTTTCTGTTTGCATTTGATTGGTTTTTATGCATGGTCATGGTCGATGAATTTTTTTTTTATCCTTATCACAAACTCATAATCCATATCCATATCTTCTATCCGTATCCGTAATCTAGAGACATGTTTGTGATCCCCACTTCGTCTTTTCTAATCAGTTGTAATTGGATCTTTCAATCGTGTACTGCACAACAGTGGCCGTTGTTGTACTAATGCGCGGACAAAATAGTACGACGGCTCCTGACGAGCAGGCTGTCGAGCCGGTAACTCATGGATAAGCGTGTGTCTCTTTTGTGTATGTATTTGTGTGCATGTGTACATGGTTGAATGAACGTCTGTCGGATTGCCCATCGAGAGAACCGGGAAAGAGAGGGAGAGTGTGTATGTTAGCATATCCCTATCGCCCACTAATTGTCGTTGAAAGGAAAGGAGACTTCTTTATCAAAAATGAATTCATTTTTTTGTTATCTTTTTCGCATCTAAACACATGGGACACATGGGCAGAAGCGCATCGACCACCGGTGTCTCAATCCACCCCTCCTTCCTCTCCTTCGTACCTCTTGCTTGCTTTCCTTGCAGGCACCCTCTCCCCTCTTTCCATTTCAGGGCACACACTTCACTACCCCTCACTCGCTCACTCAATGACCTCCATCTCCCTCCCCCTTGCTCTTTTTTTACCACCTGTCTGCTTTGTTCTTTTCTCCCTCATCTCCTTACCCCTGGCTTACATGTAAAAGTAAATTTTTTTCTCACAAATGACTTTGTTTTACCACGCGTATCGTCAATAAAACCAAGAAAAAGGAAAGAGATGAGAGGGAATGACGCAAGACGGTCCTTCCTTCAGACGGATAATGACTGACGACTGATGAACAGGACTCCAAGTTTCACGTAATGGCCTACTGACGAGAATAACAATATCAACAAAAGCACAAAACAAGTAGCCCCTGCTTACCTTTTACCTGTTGCACGTCTGTTCTAGCCTCAATGCAAAGACATGCAGTCAGAAAATATCGAGAGAGAGACAAAGAGAGAGTGAGGCAGGATTTTCGACAGAGTAAGAAGTAGTTGAAAAGAGTCATGATTGTGTACATCTGACAAGGTACCACAGACGAATACCCTTTATTTATTTTATTGCAGGTATGCACGCAGACAAGAAGGGCCAAAAGGGCCAAGGTGACTTTTATTAGAGAGGAGAGGAGAGGGAGTGAGAGGAAATCCAAAAGAGCTACTTGGACATTTTCTTGGGGACCACACCATACATGGGAGCGAGGAGCATACAAAAATTACCACACGAAAAGGACGGAAGTAGATTATCATATCGCCCACTCGATTCATGGTCACATCGCTTATTTCTGTCCTCAGTTTTCTCACTGCACAGGCGGACTGGGAACATAAATACACAAAACACAAACAACAACAAACACAACAAGAAAGAATGAAGAGAGAATGGATAGACAAATATGAATGAAGGCAAATGAATGAAATGCAGGACATGCAGATGAGCGATATATTTTTGCAAACAGCAGAAGCGCGCGCTTGAACTCTTCCCCATTTCACCCCTGTACTCTTGCCCACTTATTTTGTTTTGTTCTTGGGAGAACCAAAGCAAAAGGCTTTGGTCCTGCCCTTTTTTTTACTGCGCTGATTGTGGATGAATTTGTCCTCCTCGTTTTCCCCTCGGTGGGTTCGGTCCGAGCTCTTCTTGCTACAAGATGAGAGAAAATGTTCTCGGCATCGTAATCTTGCATTTCTACGAGTGCAATTCGATTCTTTTCTTCCTAGTTCTCGGTGCGTCGGGAGAAAGTGTGTCATCGATAGAAGGATGAGTGGAATGGCACCATGGTCCTATTTTTCTTTCTTCTTTCCTCTCTTTCGGCGTATCCAATGCCCTGTTTCCCGCACACCCTGATACTTTCCAAGTTACAGCATCAAGTCATTTTTTTCCTCTCACACCATCGCAAAAAAAAAAAAAAAAAAAAAAAAAAAAAAAAAAAAACAAGGTTCCGGAAAACTTGGGTCCTTCATGGAGAAGAAAACAAGCCTTCTAAACTATTTATTGACTTCGTATTAAATTGCACGCATCTTCTGTATCGAGAACTGGAGAAAAAGAGAGATGGACTACCTAGGTGACTCCTTGAGTGGTCTTGACTGGAAAGACACTCGTGAGTGGGAAAAATAACGAGTGAGTATGGGTGAAAGGGGGTGGTAAGAGAGCAAGTGGAGAGGAGGAGAGAGAAAGACGAAGGAGAGTGAGGCAAGAATCTAATCTCCGCTCGGTCGATCCACCCAGCCTAGAACGCAAACGCAAAGGCACAGGGAGAAAGGGGGCGGAGACCAAGAGAGGGCAAAAGCCAACAGCAGAAAGTGAGAACAGGACATACACACCAAAACGCCGAGGAAGCGAGAGAGAGAGAGAGAGTCGTTGGTTAGTTTGTGCGTGTATCCCCGCTATTGTTGGAATGAACTAGAAAGAGTAGAAGGGATACGAGGGAAAGAAAGGGCAGGCGTAGCGCATTGTTCAACTCGAATTGAGTAATTGATTGGAGTTTTGAACTATCCCTGCCAACGTGCATACATAGCTTCCTTATACTCTTACTCATTTTTGAGTTCTTTTTTTTTCTTCTTGCATAAAGAACAACAATCGACAAAACCAAACCAACCAAAGACAACGACAACAACATCAAGAGACTATAACAAAAGCAGAGCAATTGTCTACTCGAAAAACGTGATCCATCCACGCAAACTTGACCGCGAAATTCAAAAGAGTTTGGTCCTGAACACAAGAACAAAAGAAGCGAGGAAAAAAATGAGCATTTTTGAACTCTGGAACCGAAGTCGATAGAGAGAGATAGGGGATAAGAAAGTGGACGATGATAGCGTTGGTGAAATAGATAGTCGATAGAGCTTTTTATTTTTTTTTTTTTTTTTTTTTTGCTGCTAACCTTCCACAAGTCCAGGTCAAAGCAAGGCAAGGCAAACCAAGCCTCGGCGGCGGCGTCCACTTGGAAAGAAAACCGATTGGAAACAGAGCAAGCGATAGGCATTCCCGATCCTTTTCACTTTGGCTCAAACGGAATAACTAAGACGTTCCGGCAAAAGCCATGTCAGCTATCTCTCTTACTATAGTACGCCACTTTTTTTCGCTTTTCTTTTCTTCGTTTTCCTTCATCTTCGTTTTCCAATGCAAGCATGCAAGCATTGCAAATTACGAGATTGCCAATGCTATTGATACGCGTCCGTCTGTATCAATACAGTGATAAAATGAGCCATTTTGATACCTTCCTTATCCCTCCCATTCCGCCTTTTCCCTTTGTAGTTCCAGGAACAACCCACGCCTTGTTTGCAACAACAAACAGCAACAAGCCGAAAATGGGCAAAAGAAAAAACAAGAAAGAAGGATCAACAAACCAAAAAAGGAGTTTGAAAAATCGACCATGGCCCGCTCGTCCATCCGTTCATCATACGGACGCACTTGCATACAGTTCAACCCCACTCGCCTTCAATACGGACCGTGGTGACAATTTTTTTGTGGCGACAGCGCCTCCACCGTCGAGTTTTTACTGGTGAATAAAAAAAAAGTACATCGCATAGCGTAGGGCAGGCGGGATGTCGACAATTGTACTTGACAGTACACGAAGATGCAAGAGCGAGCAACAATACCAACCACATTCCTCCCTCATTCGCTCTCGTCTCGTCTCATTTTCTCATTTTTTTTACTGAAAACACAAAACACAAACAAAGAGTACAACACAACAACAGCAACATAAACCACAACAAACATGCAAATACAAACAACAACGCCAAATCCTCGCACAAAAAATCCACACTTTCAGCACACAAATGTGCGATCACTCTTGCACTGACCAACCTCCCCAACCTTTTTTTTTTTTTTTTTTCATTTCTCATCTCTCATTGAACACAACAACGATGCACGATGTATTATTAAAATAGAGAGCAAAAAAAATGGATGGGATGGATTGAGCGCGAAGGCGGCGCGAACGCTTAACTCTTTTCTTTCTCTTCTTTTAATCGCTTGTAATCTGCGATAACAACTGGGCGAGAAATGAAAGAAGGAAGTGGAGAGAGACGGAACAGAAATGTCGCCATCGAAGATAGACCGTGGGAGACCTTGCGCACAATCCTCCTCCCTTTCTCTTGCCACTAGAGTTTTGGAGCTAATGAGAAAAAGTGACAGAGAGAAGAGAAAGGGGAGAATTGGTTGAAATATATTGCGACAAGGTAGAGAACATGTGTGGTGTGCAATATGATTGGCAAAAAGGTCAGCTCCGTCTTGTCCGACCAAAGATGCGAGCAAAACTGATGGCGGTAGGCAGGGACACCGAGGATAAGTATGCGAGATGTGGGAGAACACGCGAGTGAAACACCTAGAAAACAAGGAGAGACGACCGTGTTTATGAAGTAGCATAGAAAAGGGGATGATGACGTGGATCGATGCTCGAGATATAGTCGGTAGTCAATGTGGCTATGGTAATCGTGCGCGAAAACAAAACCACCTCTTACGAGCATAGTATTCCGTTTTCAACCGGCCCACGAAATCTCTTTTCTTCACCGTAGTGTAATGGGTTAAGAAGACCCTGATTGTGTGAACGACTACGTGTTTGAAGAAAGGAAGGAAGGGCCATCCGCCTTTTCAGGAGTGACGGCAAGGCGAAGGGAGTTGAGAAAAAGGAGGATACATTCCTTCGGGGTGAATACCTTTGACTAATAAGAAGAAAAAGACACGCCTCTCATAACATTCTTTCGATTCAGGCTGGGAGTTCCCTTCTGCCCTCTAATGCTGTGGCAGGTACAATAGGCCATAAGTATCTTTGTCAACAAAGTATGTCTACATAGCACACGCTTGACAGCATGTGGTGAATGTGAACAAGTGTGCAAGAGGTGAAAGGGGACGCTTCCTTTTTATCGAATCGTAGGACCTGCCCTTTTTTGTCTTTGACTCTCAATGCCCCTTTTTCTTAGTTAATCCCATCCTATCTTTTTTGGTTGTCGATAGTAGAGTCCCTTTTCTTTCTTTTGTTTCATTTTCTTTTCTTTTTTCTTTGGTTATCCCTTCTTCTTTTCGATCGAACATCCTTCTCTATCTCACTTCTTACGGCCATCTACATCTTATTGTTTTTCCCACATTCATTCTTACGTATTTGTACTGGACAACAAAACAAGTCCAAAAGAGCCACTACACACGAACCAATTCTTCTTACCAAAGGTCCTAGGCTAGCAAAATGTCGTTTGGAGGATACAACCCTGCCGGGTCCTCCGAGCTCCCCTTCAGCACAGCTACTGCAGGGATGCGATCCAGGACCAGCAGCGTCTCCTCCGCCCACTCCAATCACGGCGGTGGCTACCAACAAAATCAACAACAGCAACAACAATCCAACAACAGCCCTTACCAAAGTCCTTACTCTTCCAGACCAGGAACGCCTGTCGGAGGTGCCGGTGAGGGCTATTTCGGTAACGGAGGAGGGTACGGTGCTGGTGGGTATGGATCCGGTGCCTCGTCTCCAGCCTCGGGATCGTCATACATGCCAACGCCTCCGATCCCCAACCAACAACGCCAACAACACTACGGAAAGGGTGGTAATAATACCAGCAATGGATACGAATCTCCGACGGCGGTGTCGAGTTCGATCCCCACATTCTACGGTCATTCCAGGACTCACAGCAATGCGTCCGAGACATCGCTCAATATCGACACGGACCTCATGGGAGACGATGGTACAGATAGCAACGGACCTTATTCACTCGGCCCGGCGTCGTCGCTCTCGTCTAGTGCTTCGTCGTCTCGTCGCGGGAGCTTTTCCGATAGTGGGAACAATGGTGGAGGGTTCTTTAATCGTAAAATCGGTAAGACCTTCCGTCCAGAGCCTCACCAATCTCTTGAGGATTACCCGATGAACCGGTTAGATGGTGACGAGACGAACGATGATGATGATGATCCTCAAGGTCGTCGCAAGGTGCGTACTCGAAAAAACAATCACAGCAATCAGAAGCGTAGAGGGCAAGTAGGTGTGAAGGACATATTTAATGACTGGGACCTGTTGCTGCCCAGCACAGACCCATACGAGAATGACGATGACTATGATGATCAGGATCTGAACGAAGACGAGAGGCGCAAGAAGCGACAGCTGAGCAAGAAGGGGTGGGAGAGTGCCAAGGGACAGGCCATTCTTTTGACTATCTTGGTCACCATCGCTGTCTTTGTCAGGATCTGGAAACTCGCCATCCCCAGCGCTGTCGTGTAAGTTTTTTCTTTTGGTTTTTTTTTGCTCGCTCTTTATTTTATTGCTTGCAAGGAGGTCTATGTGTGTATTCTACTTTGTTCTGAGGAAGTGAGCGTTTCTTTTTCTACTGTGCATGGTACATTCCTTTCTGTGGGGGATGCTGGGAGTAAGATATTAGTTGGAAGAGGAGGCATTATACAGAAGAAGGAGGCATACTCAAACAGACGAACAGAGACGTACTTGCGAAAAGAAGGGGGTGGGGTTTCTATGGACAGGAGTGTCGATTGCATTACTCCGTAGGGGGAAAGACAAAGTGGCAGACGAAAGATGAAGGGAAGAAGAAGGGGCGGGTTCCTATTTTGAAGGAGGGAGTGATTGGGATGATAGTGCGCCCTCTAGTCTTTCTCCTTTCTCCTTGCCTCTGTCTGAGTGTCAATGAGCTATTGTGTCGTGCTTAACAAGAGGAATTTAAAAACAAAAAGAAAATGGCGTTTAGAATGAGAATGAAAAAAAAGGAAGGTGATTGAACACTAGAGAACGCGTTCTTGTCTTCCACTATCAAGCGCTTTTCTAATAGCTCCCTTTGTCGTCCCTCTTATAATATAGATTCGATGAACAGCACTTTGGCGGATTCGCGGCGGATTACCTACGAGGCGAGTTCTTCATGGATATCCACCCACCCTTGGGTAAGATGCTCTTTGCCGCTGTTGCATACATGCTCGGCTTTGACGGCAAGTTTGACTTCATTCCTGGAAAGTAAGTCTCTTTAATATGAGAAGGAAAAAAGAAAATGGAAACGAGCCACAAGGCATGCGTGCACGCTATATCAACAATGCACACGGCGCGTAAAGGAAAAATGAAAGACAATTAACCAGACCTTTTGTTTATTTGTTTGTGCGTGTTTGATGAATATGCAGCTTGTACTCGAAGAATGTCCCCTATATTGGTATGCGCATGTTTGCAGTCGCCTGTGGCGTAGGACTCATCCCGATCTCGTACTTGACCATGAAGCGATCCGGGCACTCGACTCAGGCTGCCATGCTCTGTGCCATTTTTGTCACCTTTGGTAAGGAACACTGGCATCCATCTGCATTTCACTTGTTTCCTTCTTTCTTGCTTTACAGCCTAAGAGAAAACGACAACAGAGAACACCAAAATGAGCTAAAGCAACATATGCTATTCACCTCCGCCCCCTTGTATAACCATGCAGAAAACTCGATGATTACGCAGAGTCGATTCATCCTGCTGGACGCGCCAATGATGCTGTTCATGGGCTACACGATGCTCGCCTGGATCAACTTTTATAACCACCGCAACCGTCCCTTCACCTGTGGGTGGTGGTTCTGGCTGATCCAGACCGGATTCAGTTTGTTCCTCTCCAGCAGGTAAACCAGATCGGCTCTCCCTCTTTCTCGTTCTTCTTTACTTGTATGTCTAGCACTTTTAAACTCTACTCTATCGGAAGAGAACTGTATGAACTGACATGCCTTCTCTTTTGTTTGTTGGATGGAATACCAAAATAGTGTCAAATGGGTCGGACTGTTCACGATTGCCACCATTGGATTGTGTGTGCTCAAGTACTTGCAGGAGTCCAGGACCCACCTCTACATCAGCACCGTAAGCAGATCATATCTTCCATACCATCTTTTTTGCGTGGAAAAAAAAGAAGTGAACGATAATCACTTTTGGCTGTATTGTTAACTCTCTTCGTACTTTTCTTTTCATGTATTCCTCCTTAGAGGGACTTCTCAAAACAGTTTACGGCGCTGTTCTTGTGCTTGCTTGTCCTCCCTGCGACTCTCTACATTGGACTCCATGTCATTGATTTCAGACTACTCTCAAATTCGGGTTCAGGCAATGCGTGGGTCAGTCCTCAGTTCCAGATGACCCTGAAGGGACACGATGTGCTTCCCGTCATGGCTGGTAAGATATTCAAGTTTTGAATGGGTGTTCGCTTTAGTGAAAGAAGGATGATTTGCTAATAACAGCTTCGTGTTGACATGAGGATAGATATTGCGTGGGATTCCAGGGTGCATATTCGACACGCCAACACTAACGGCGGATGGGTGCATTCGATGCCCGGAGAATATACTCGGGAAGCCTCTAAAGGTAACCAACGATTATCATTGTTGCATCGGGCAGACGAGTCCAAGTCAGCGGACGCCACCAAATCATTAACCTTTTTAGTTTAACTACTACAAAACATGCTAGACCAAGCGATTCAGTTGGTGGAATGGGACGACGACTTGACCTGCTGGCAGATCTACCCCGCAGACCCGAGGCTGCGCCAACGCCATAACCGACAGAAGCAGAACCGTAAAGCGAACCCCGAGATCGAGTTTGACGGCTACATCTACGACGGCGACAAGATCCGTCTGCGACACTGTTATTCCAAGGTCGCGCTTGCGACCAACGATATCGAGTCCCTGGGATCGAACAAGACTTATTTGCGTGAGGTCAGGGGTATCAAATGGTTGAAGCAGCCGACGGAGGAGACTGTCTGGAGGCTTGAGCTGGTCGCTGAGGGAATGGTCCCTGGATTGGCGGATTATCATGGTGTCCAGTCGCCCGCTTCTATTGCTGCTGGCACGAGTACAGCGACGACACTCAGAATAGCAGAGAGGGAGTTGAAGGATAGATCTGCTGAGAGTGATGCTGAAACTTCGGTTGGACCCGGCGGCAAACGTACTCCTCTTTCTAGAGATCACAGCAAGCAATGGCATTCGATCAAGGGATTCCGACTATTTAACGAGAAGCAGCAGTGCTACTTACAGTCGCACAAGGTCTTCCGCGCTCCTTACTCTACCTACCAGGAAGTCGGATGTATCCAGGGTGCACGCCAAAAGGCTAACACCATCTTTATCATCGACCAGAACGTCAACCCCCACTGTAAGTTTTCTCTCGCCACATGAACCGGTTCATAACTTGGCAACGATGATATGGACTCCTCCATTAACTACTCCTCCCTTATTTCTTTTGATTGGACATTAAGTGCCCAAGTCAACACAATCGCTTTCGTATCAACCCCTCTCTTTCTTCCAAAAGTTTCTGGAACTGAACCGAGTCATGTGGTGGACCCACCACGACTTAAGCGCCCCCGTCCACGGCGATGACCCCGCCAATGTTCAAAACCAACAAAAGTTGATGAACGGTCTTCTTGTCGAGGGTGGTGCCTGGAGCTGGCCGCTTCTGAACAGGGGTATGAGCTACTATGGTGCCAAGGAGACCAATAATTATGTCTTCTTTATGGGTAACCCGCTCCTCTGGTGGGCGGCTTCTGCTGCTGTAGGCGCTTATATGTTTAGCTGCTTCTGGAGCGTTGTCATGTTCTTGAAAGGCAAACAGGAGACCAAAGTTGAGCGCGACCGTTTCGGTGAGGAACTACCGCTTCCCTTTTTTTTTTTTTTTTTTTTTTTTTTTTTTTTTTAGCTATTATCTGGTTGTTCCTGACTTTATTTTTTCTTTGCATGCATTGCGGAGGTTGTTTGTTCCGTGGAATTAATTTACTGACCCGATATTCTGGAACTCCCTACCATCCCATGTCGACACTTATTTTTAATAGGCATTACACCGTTCTACTCAGTGGCGTCAGGAACATTTTACGCCGGCTGGGCAATCCACTACATACCTTTCTTCTTCATGTCTCGCCAAGTCTCGCTCCACCACTACCTCCCATCCCTCTATTTCTCCATCCTCCTCCTCATCTCCCGACTCGACAGGACCCTCCAGCGCTGGCCTGCCCGAGTCCGATACATGACCGGGATCTTGCTCATGGGGTCTGTTATCTTTTCGTGGTTTCAGTTCGCGCCGTTTGCGTACGGGACTGATTTTGGATCGACGGCCAGATGTGAGAGTTTGAGGATGTTGGGTCAGTGGAAGTTTTTGTGTCAGCGGTCGAAGTTGCCCTGGGCAAGACCTAATGGTGCAATTGCGAGACGCGCTGCTGCGGCTGCTATGGGCTTTGAGGAGGATGATGGAGTGAGTCATTTCTACGATAGAGAAGTGGAGGGCGATCAAGGGGTTATGGAGGGCGTTGTTGAAGAACAAAATACTCCCTCTACACCACCACCTTCAATGGAACAAGCACCGCCAGTATCACCGGTAGTGGACGAAAATGCAGTGGCCAGGACTGCAGTAGAGAAGGAGAGGCAGATGGAGAAGGGCTTCTCGGCGTCCGAAGCGCGTGCCAAGGAGATCCAGGAGAAGGACCAGCTTGTGGCGGATAAGCTGGCGCTGGAGAGGAAGCAGCGCGAATTGGAGGAACGGTTGGCTGCTCAGGAGGCTGAGCTCGAGCGACAACGCCAACAGCAAAAGCAACAGCATCAGCAACAAAAGCCGGAAGGGATGTCGCGTGAGATGTTGGAGGAGCAGCTTCGGATACTTCAGGCTCAACTCCAAGCCAAGCAGACCTAAGCCTAAGCCGCTCTTGTTGTCGTGGTCTGATTTCCACTCTCAGGCGAAGGCTAGGGTAACAATTATGTTCCGAACGTACCTTTTCTCTTCTCCTATAATAAATCTCTCTATCTTTCTACATTCAATTACATGTCGACATCAATGGATTGTTTTCTGGATTTTTATTCTTTATATTTGGGACAATATGTGGTTAAAATACTACGGGAGGGGATGGTGTGTTGTTGACAAAATGGAAGGTGGCGTACAGAATGAATAGTTAAGAGGTGTGGGGGTTGATTTTGTTGCTTGAAGACGAAGAAAGTCTACAATACGTTATTTGGTTGTTTGGTTTTTTGCTTTTGTATTGTGTTAAAATAATGGTGGTGAGCGAATGAAGAGGAAAAAGGAAACTCCTAATGATTTACCGACCGCCATGGTAAGGGGCGTTGGATGTAGGAACGGGATGGTCGTAGCCATAATCATGGTTATAAGCAGCCTGGTGGTCATGGGGAGGATAACCCTGGTCATGGTGTCCATAGCCCTGGTGACCATAACCCTGGTTATATCCTCCATGCTGCTGCTGTTTGCCATATCCATCATCATAGTCGCCATAATTGCTTCCAACAACAGTGCTGCCACCGCCCTGGTGGTAGTCGTACTGCTGGTCGTACTGTGAGCCGTCATATCCTCCAATCACACTGCCGCCTCCGCTGACGCTTCCGTTTCCGGGACGGCTCTCAAATGGTGGGGGGCGTCCCATACCGGGGCCGCCGCCACCAGCACGGGCTCCAGACGCAATGGGGGCAGGCATCATGGGGGGCGACTGGGGGCGAGGGGGTTTCTCCCACTGGTTGTCGAGTCCGACATAGGAGTCGTCCAGCTCGAGGGGGGTATGGCGACGACGACGGCGCTTCATCATCACAACGGCGACTCCTCCGGCGACGGCAGCAACACCAATGATGCCGAGCGAGATACCGATTGCGGTTCCGTTGGGGCCTGTGCTCTCCCCAGCGCCCGATGTCGAGTCTCCAGTCGTGCCCGAGGGGAGGTTTCCTGAAGCAGTGCCCGTACCATTCCCGTTGTTACCTCCACCGGTGGCAGGGTTGGGGTTGCTTGTAGGAGGAGTTCCTGTAGGGTTGTTGTTATCAGGGCTGAGAGGAGAAGTCGTTCCGGGGGCGACAGGACCAGTGTAGGCCGAAGTCCAGAGAGCAAAAGGTTGTTTCCATGTAGTCGTGCAGGTGGTCTGGAACTGCTGGGGTGGCGGGGACTTGGACTGATGTCCAGCCAGGAACATACACTTGGCGCAGTTCCAGAGCAATCTCTGAATGACCGACTTGCACACACAGGCGGCGTCCGATTGTGGGGGGTTGTAGGTGCCGTCGATCGCAATGTCCTTTTCTGTGAATGTGCCCCCACAGGGCTGGATAACCATCGCGTAGGTCTCACACTCTGGGCAGAAACCTGGAGGTGGTGCTGCAGAGACAAGGGATGAGGAAGAAGAGCCGGAGATGTTGCTGGTCGCCAGGAAGGAGGTGAGGAGGACAAACACGCTGAACAGCGTCCAGGCTGAGGTAGACTTGCTGGACATGTGCATTTTGGGCAAATATAGCTGGTTTTTTTTTTGTTGGTTTTGTTGGTTTTAGAGCCTACAAGGTGTCAGTGTTGGTGGTATCGTTCGTCGAATAGGCGCATAGTTTTCAGCGTTTCGTAGGTTGAATTAAGAAAGACGCGTGTGAGTGGAAAGTTGTTTCATGTTGGTTGTGGAATGTGGATAAGTTCGAGTCAAGAAGTTAGGCAAAGGAATTGAATGGAGGAAGTTGTTGGAAGTCGGACCAAAGTTGAAGGGAGTCGAAGGAGGACAGACACAAGGACATAATCAAGTAAAGAGTAAGAAGAAGAAAAAGGAGGAAGCAAGGTTTTGTTAGCAGGTAATGTTCATATACAGATTATCTTAGTCAACAAAATCGGGGTCGTCGCTCCCCCTTCTCCCCGTTCCATCCCCGTTGTGTCTTTGTCTGTCTCCTTTTCAAGCCCGGGCCTTTTTTTTGACTTTGTCGTTATAGCTGACCCTTTGTTGTCACACTTCAGCCTGCATATGGCCTCGTTAGAGAAGAGAGAGAGGATGCAGGGCGCAGGTTAAGGGAGGGAAAGAGTATTGTGTGAGAGATGGAGGGAAGGAGCGGTGGAGGTGCTAGGCCAACGGAACCACAGCCGGTAGTCCCATATGCGCACTAGTAGTAGCAGCGTTGAGTACCACAGTATCATTTTTCTGTGGTGCTATTCTTGAACACAGGGCTCAAATTAAATAATTGGAACCAAAAGGCGCTTTAATGCAAAAAAAAAAAATTCCCTCTTGTCTCTTATTGCTCGCACTCACTCAATCAGTGCTCTTGTTTACTTTATGACCAGCGAGGGTGGCGAAACGACGTCAATTTGTTGTTGTTGTTATTGTAACAATAAAGCACAGGACAAGAATGGACAGGGCACACACACAATGCACACACAAAGTGTACACAAGGAAAAAATATCCACGCGGACAGGGTTTAGAATAGAGAGAAGTGGCGAGAGAGAACAGAGAGAGGCGTTTTCGACATAAGTGAAAGTCCCCCCAAATTAGAGGGACCACAAATTAAACATGCTAACCGCTGATCCTCTCTTTCGGTTGTTGTTGATGCTGGAGGTTCCTTTGAGTGGCGAAAAGAGATAGAGCGAGAGATGGGGGAGGGGAAAGGCTTTGACAACCAGTCGACTGACAATGAACCCAACCCGAGAAAAAAGTGTGCATCATTACCTTTGTTGTTGTTGTAGTTGTTGTTCACTCTTATATGTGTGTTATTTCAAGGAGACAAGGGGGAGAAGAACCACACACACAAGAGCCAGGAAGGACGATATATAAAAGGCTGGAAAAAAGCAAGGAGGTGTTGACTGTGTCGTATGTATCCGGTCCTTGGTTGTTGTGAGGTATATACTCTTTGTTGTGGTTGGTTGTATTAGAGAAAGATGGTCGTCAATGAGTGGGAGTTGTGATAGGAGGAGTGAAGACGAGGAAGGTGTTGTTGATGTTAATCCTTTGATGCACGGCGCTACAGGTTCCGGGATGGGAGTATGGTGGCGAAGTGTGAGTGTCGAAGGAGTGTAGTGTGAAGGATGGAGTATGAGGAAGGGAGGACGTGAAGAGAGAGTGAAAAGGGATTGGATGAGAGAGTAGGGGAAATGAGGGTTCCTGAAGAAGGATTGTGAGGGGTGTGAGAGGGCAAAAAAAGGAAGAGAGAAAGAGAGAGAGTGAAGGAAGGATGGGTCGTGAGTGGATGGACTGGGCGGGTAAAGGAGAGGGGAGAAAGAAGAAAAGAAAAACGAAAAGAGAAAAGAAAAGAAGAAAGGGAGGAACCAGGAACCAGAAGAGGGCGAAAAGTAAAAAAAAAAAAAAAATGAGAAACAGACAAAGGCTTTTTATTATTAGGTACGGTTTATACACCAAGGTTCAATCTGGGTGCGGATACATTCGATCTATCTATCTATCGAGAGAGAGTCAAGTGATATGAAGAAGGGCATTAAACTAGCGCTATGTCATGGCATACGCTCTTTCTCTCGTTAATGCTAATGCTATTGTTGTCGCTATTATTGCTGAATACTCTCTCCTCCTCGTTGTCCTTTTGGACTCGCGATCTACAGCTTGCACTCAATTGCACACACTCTCATCTTTCACTCACTCAGTTGTCAATTGCCGAATCAGGTTCACACACTGTGCGTGGTCCTGAACACAAAAAAAATGCTCAAATAAATACTGCAAGCAACGCATTTCTCTCATTCAATTCATGCCTCTACCTTGGCGATGGCTTAATTCCACCATAGACGAGACGGAGAAAAGAAAACGAGGCCAGACGAGAGCCACAAACAAAATACCGATGATTGTGTGTTGAAAATAAAAAGATTTTGAGCTTGCTGAAAGAAGAACAGCAGCAAAATCAAAGGGTCCCCCAATGGTCATCTAAGAGAAGAGACAAGCTCAACAAATGTCCGTACGTGGAATTCAACCGCTCCCTCTTCAGCCGCCACCGGAAAGGTGAAAAGAACCGCTACGAGTTTCGACCACCATTGTCAATCGACGCTAAACCCGCCCGCTTAATTTTTTTCAATATTGTTTTCTGTCCTATTTCTTTTTTGACTTTGCCCTTTCCTTCTTCTTCACCGAGAATTGACAAAAAAGAAAGGTGGGCTACGGCAGTTCAAAATATAAAAATATGGGCCAATTGGCACTAATTTAAATAAAATATCACTCATTATGGATGGAAAAGTGGGTCAAGCCAGTCAAAGAACATGAAAGTAAAGAGATGTAAGATGTTGACCGTACTCTTTACTGTTTCTTTATCTTCATGCGCATGTATGCCACGCCATGTATCAAGATCTTAATTCTTTTCACCTCGCTCGGATTGGCTGCAGAGTAGAATAGAGAAATCCTCCTCGTTCCCTCCCTCGTGTTTCTTGTTCGTTCAGTTGTGTCTCTTTCTGCTGTCTTCGTCTTCTTTTTTTTCTTATTTCCTCGGAGACGGATGAGTACTCAGCGTGTACTTTTCAAAACCCCCCCCACACACACACGTTTTTGGCGCAAGAACATCATCATCATCACTTTTTTAATACTTCAAATGGTGCCAAGGTTTGGATAAAATGAAATTTCAGGTACGTCGTTTTATATTGGTTGTGATCAAACCTCACTTTTTTTTGACTACACATTGATCACTTATGAACACTAAAGATTCTTTCCATGCACCTTGGGTAACAAACAACCGTTTGCTTACGTCTAGTGTTATCAACCACAAACATCACTGCCACTCCTCTCTTTCGTAAAGAGGACGATTATCCAAGAAGGACAGCCTTTCTTTAGTAAAAAGGAAAATATAACCGCCAAAGCCTCCTCACCCATGGCGAAACGACTGTCGTTGATTGGTTCAAACAAAAAAGAGGGGGGTCGGGTTCAGGTGTCTCGGTTTTTCAAAATAAAAAAAAACTTCCAGAATAGGCGCGCAACCGCCTCCTGGTGTCAACTTCCCACCGCCCCCTGTGGCTCTGTCCTCCCCTTTGACTATTGTTGCTGCTCACATTCAATCTTTGACTAGCTTCTCCTTTCATCCTCTCTCGCCTTAGTGCTTTCAGGCACTAGTGGCAACAATAATATCGATATATATGCATGAGACCATTAGAATGCCAGGAAGAGAGTGTCTAGGCTTGCTAGTTTTTGACACCATTGTCTATTTCTCTTCCTCGGTAGCCAACAATACCATCATTTTTTGTGGACCAGTCAAACATGAGAGCTAGATAGATTTGAGGACGTTTATTTCAAGCTGCATTCCAATGCATTTGTTGGATTGAAAGTGTGCATTGTGAATTTCTGTCAATCTAATTTTTCTACCACTTTTAGGGGAAGGTAAGGGGGAGGGTAGGAGGCGCCGCACATGATATTAACAGCATCAAAATAAAGAGTATAATTTATACACGTCGTGAATGCGACAATGAGGCGTGTCGGCGTTGTGGACACAACTACAAACCAAACCAGGGGGTGAATGGGTTACAAACAATAATAATGCAAAGTAATAGTTGACAGAACTGTGCAGGGCCTAAAATGCAATGTGTGCTCTCAACTTCTATATACAAAGAGTACCTAAAAAAAGAGGTCCATCTTGGATGGATGCTAGTGTACGTGAAAAAAACTACACTTTTTTTTGTGCTCACTGCAATCAATTTAGCATCTTTCTCTTTCAGCTAAGTAGCAATAAAGAAAAAAAAACTCCTCTTGTTGGGTCGCAACTGCAATAGTCCAAAAAGGCGTTGACTAAAACCGATGAAGAGAGGACGTTGTTGTTCAGGCTAATTAGCAAAGTAGAGATTCGAGGGCTGGAGGAGGAGACGGGCGGGCTGGGCCGTTTTTCTCTCTAATTGATATCCGCACTTTTCTAATTTGCGAAAAAAAGACAGTAAATCATGTTTGTGTCGGCAATGAAGAAAAAATCAACAATTAGCTTCTCGACGTGTCTGTCCGTCCTCGTTGCTCTCTCCTCCTGGAAGTAAAATAAATAGAAGAGGAGCCAACAAAAGCACTGAGGGTTTTGTCTAGTGTCGTACAAAAACAGCGATCTCTCCCCTGTTATATCATTCAAATAGCAAAACGAAAGGAACAGCCTGCCTTCTATCGGCGCTCATTTTTATTTCCGAGGTAGCAGTTGCTCAAGCACGCCAGGGCTCCTTCTATCATCCACTACTGCACCCATTGCCTATACGATTTGCATTTACACCGCTCGACATACCTTTTCACAAAATACAAGAATTGAGCATCGTTGACTTGCACACATTGTAGGTGAGCAGCATGCAATTAGGGCGCGTTGTAGCTTGCCTATAAGTTAGAGTGAGTAACCAGAAAAATGAATCCGTTGACTTTAAGACACCAAGACATCGTTCAATTGAACATTCTTCAGGGACCAGATTTTTAATTAAACGTTGCAAATGTGAAAAACTCTAATACTTGGATGCAGTCCTTAGTCTCCTCGATGCCAGTCTAGCGCGCAGCTCATCAGCAGAACTTGGTTGCACCACCAGCCTAGAACGTCGACAAAAAGCGAAAGCGCATTCATCAGTACCTGTCAGTACTCATACCAACTTTAGACGCGTTACACGCTCTTCTTAAAACTCATCTCGACGGCTTCAATCTCGGCTTCCGTCAATACGGGATGGCGATACCGGCTGGGGAGCTCTGCAAAGTCCAGAGTATATCTCGTTGCGCCATGAGGTCCTGGAGTTGTTGTCACGTCCGAGGGCTGTTTTGCCGATGTCTTTAAGGGCGATGATGGTGATAATGGGGTTCCTGCCTTGAATAGATATTCCGCATCCTTTGGGGCAGCTGGATGACGACCTGCCTCATGATGCGCTACAAAAATGTTCCCATTGAAGATGATTAGACATTCATAAAAGGAGCAACCGACGTCAGCGCAATGTTTCCTTGCCTTAGTTCATGCATAACGCGTTTGTTTCGTTTGACTAGATTAGACGTCCTTATCCATCTTAGCGAACGAAGCCGAGCACAAAGATTATATTTTTCATTCCTTCACGAGGAATGCCGATGAGTAAAGAGACATTTCGTGTACCCTTGGGAGAAGCAGCCAAAGTCCGCAATCATCCGCCTCCAAAAAAAAAATAGGACCCTGGCGCTAAACCATTTTTACTTTCTCCCCAAACCTCCTCGTCCCTCTACTTGGAAGACGAGCGTAACAAAACCCTCACCTTTCGAGCGAATATAGAGGTCGTTAACGCGAGAAAAACCAGCAGTATAAGTGGAGCAATGGTGCCTTTGCGTGTACTCTTCTCCATTGGCAAAAAGGACGAGAAGCTAAATTTCAACGCCACGAAAAAAAAAAGTCCGCCGCACTATTTACCATTAGGCGACGCCTTGCGAGAACCGAGGAAACGAATGAGGGGAGTGCGTGCATGAGCAATGACTGCCAGGCGGATGGTTGTTGGAAGCATTTTTTGTGATTGGAACTGCTGTGCTGGAATGAGTGCAACGAATGGAGGTATAAATGAGAAAGTTAGGAAAAAAAAAGAGGGTGTGTGCGACTTATTATCGAAGCCAAAGCCACTCTGATGCACATCTGGCGCACAGGCACACACATCACTAATCGACCTGGTCGAGTTCGCTGGCAGAAGATGGCGTTTTTATTCTTGTAGCGAACAGCATCACAAAAGAAGAACCCACAAGCGGGATGAGGTGGTTAAATAAGTCCTTGACGCTTGAGATCCTCATATGTCTTCTTGTTAAAGACGTTTCCTTCACTGTCCTCGAACTCTTCGATCTGGTCCTTCTTGGCTCCCTCAGGCTTGGTGCCCTTGATCTTCTTCCACAGCGCAAGTGCATCCTCGATCCCGACAATCTCGTGGAACTGACGAGTGTTGGGGATACCCAGACACCGCATGCCATGAGCATGGCGCCATTCCTGGAAATGCTTGTCGAACGCCTTGCGACCCTTGTAGACATGGTTTCCACAAATCTCACACGAGTACTCGACGCCCAATCCATGCAGCTTGAACAGCCAGTAGGGGATAGGCTTGCCGTCCCAGCCTAGTGGCAGCTTCAATGGGTTGTAGATCTTTTCCTCGTCATCTGAATCAGAGTCTTCCAGCTCAATCTGATCCGTCTCCAGCTCCAACTGTCACGATTACATTGGAAAAGAAAGTACGTTGATAAGTTAGATTCTACTCAGAGTTTGAAAGGACGCAAGCATGACATTCATGACAGATACTCAAGTGCAAAACTTCAGCTTACATCACGCTCACGGCCAGTTAGGGTCTGGCGACGCTCGACATTTTCCTTGGTCTCCTCGATCTGTGGCTTCAGAATCTCGGCGTACTTTTGGATCAAGAACTCTGACCAGGCAGCATCCTGCTCTGGCTTGGCCTTCTCCGCCAACGCCTTGGACTGAGCTTCGGCCACGCTCTCCTGATCGTTAGGGTTGCTGCTGCCTCCATTCGCGGCCAGTTGAGCTGCTGCCTTAATATGTTTCTTACTCGCTAAGTGTGCATTGTACACAGTGTCCTTAGCGTACTGCTTTTTACAAGCAATACAGAAAAGGTCTGTCGTAGGGGCGGCATCCTGTTCCTGCTTGGGCCATCCGGGCAAAGAACCCTCTCCCCACTTTTTATCAAACTCTTGACGACCATCCTCCTTGATCTCTCCAATGTTTGTCAGTGGTTTGATCCTCTTCAAGTAGCCCTCCAAGTACGTGCTGAGTGTATCCAGATATCTATTCGTGTTGCAGAAAGATAATTATCTGTCAGTATCTCTGAATGCTCCTGTAATCACAAGCATAAATACATTCCTAGACGTGAGAGTGCCCACCATATCGGTCATTTACCTCTGATAGTCCGCGTTCTTGTCTTTCCGCTCAATCTCCTCAAACAATGTAAACTCTGAAAGATATCCGAGATAATTTGTCCGCTTGAGGCTCTTCAGATTCATGTAGTGTTCATGAACCTCGTGCAGATCCAAGTACCGTCCTCCTGCCTCCTCGCCCGAGAACATGTCGTCCAACGCGCTCATCTTTTCCTCTGTGGGTTGTTGATCCATAAACTCCATCTCCATGGGCTCAACTACCTCGTTGGGGTATTTCCTGTGATAGTCCTTGATCTTCTTGAGACGGTTGTAGAACTCTCCAAACTCATTCGCCCCAGAGATGGCATCCATCTCCTTCTTCCGGCTCCTATTAAAGGTCAAAGACATCGGAGGCGCTGTAAGAAATTATGGACAGCAAAATTCTGAGCTGATGCAAGGACACAGCTACAACGAAGAGGTCGAGGCCACTTACTCGTCGTCATCCTTGTAAATAATTGAAAGGTCCTTACTCCTGCCACTGATCCGGTCCAAGAAGCCATCCACTGTATGTTCCTGCAAGAGACGCTCCTTGTGCTAATTTTCAGTTTTCAGCAAACGCCAAGAAAATGTTAGGTCAACCCTCCTCGTCAAAACGATATTCCTTAGGATAAACAAGTGTACCAAAGCAAAACAGGAAGCCATAACATACAGTTTTAGGGTTGAGCATAAACTGGTCGACAACAGCCTGCTCCAGGCGATCAATCTCCTCATGGAGGCGACGTTGAGTCTCTATGTGTTGATTGTCCCGTTTTTGAAGAGAAGAATGGTGTTAATCTCGCGACTGTAGCTTGTCCCTAATGAGTACTTTCTTTCATTTATTTGCCCTGGATTGAATTTTGTATCCATCCATGAAAGTAATTGTCCTGTTGTCGTACCGAGCACACTGTCCATTGTTAATCTGAGGTCGAGAGTTTTCTTGGGTTTTTGATTGATGCAAGCAAACAGCAATATCAACAAAGACTGAAAGAAATAATGGTGATATTAAGGGGCCGCTGTTAAATGCACAATGAAACTCAAATGAACGACACGCTTCCAGGACCAATCTAATTTGGAGTCTGTGGTCCGTGGGCCCATATTCTTCGGTCATCATGATACCCACTCGCCAATCATCCTGTATAAAAGTCTGTTAACACAAGCAGCCCCATCATCACTTTTTCTTCGCCACTTCACTCCTTTACTCCTTCACTACTTCACTCCTTCACTCCTTCACAACTTCACCCTTTCCCTTATTCACTACCTCCTTCAACCAACTCCAACTTCAACAATGTCGAATATCGCCGCAAAGATTTCAAACACCATGAGCTACTACATAGGTAGCGCCAAAGAAGTCGTCGGCGAGAAGCTCGGTTCCCCCGAAATGGTCGCCAGCGGAGTCGCTCAAAGGACCCAAGCCGACAACGTCCTCAGAGAAGCCGCGGCCAAGACCCACGTCGAGGGCCACGGCCACAACGTCGAAGGCCAAGCCCAAAAGAAGGTCGGCTCCCTCACCGGCGACAAGACCATGTACGCCAAGGGTGAAGTCAACGATGCCATCGGCAATATCCAGCGTAGCGTCTAGACCCATCCTTCGCACCGCGTCCCAACTCTCTCTGCGTTCGCACCCTTTCTTTGTTAATACAACATAATAAAATCGCCATGTTTATTTCTGCACGAAAGCCTGTTGGCACTCTTCTGTCTCATTGTTGTAAAGTCTGTCAACGCTCTAAACACGCCCGCTGCCGCCAATCAACGACCAACTAGCATTGACACTGTTGTAGCGAACATCCTGGTCAGGGTGTGACATCAGCTCCATAATTCTCTGCTTGACACCCAGCTCCTGCAAGAACCTAGCGAGAAAGAGATCAAATGGAAAGAAGGTTAATGTATGGACTAGATCGATACAATGAACATATCGCAACGAGAATAACTTACTTTTTGCTGCTAGGGTCACGCTTGACGTATTGTCCAATGTCGTTGGCGGCGACAGACAACACAACGGGATCACCGGCAGTGCTGAGAAGTCGAGCAAGGATCCTCAGGAGTGCATAGTTCTCTTTCTTGAGCTCACGCCAGTTCTTTGTCCAGAAAAGGTCCGATTGATGGGGTGGCGACCAAATAAGCCTTCCGGATAACAGCTCCGCCTGGTAAACCTCAAAGGTTCTAAACACAAGAAGGAAGGGCAAAAAAGACTGAGCATTGGACACGAAAAGAAAGAAAAGTGGACATGGACATATTCGTGTGTGATGCTATAGAGCGTTACTCACGTCAGGGTTTGAAAGTTCTCCTCCAGTTCAGCCTTGAGGTAGTTGACATCCTCGAGAATCTCACCGTCAGACCACTTTCGTGTGGACAGGTTCTCTGTAAAGGTCAGAAGCTTGACGGCAGCCATGGCAGCCAAGTTTGCCTCGGGTGCCTTCTCGACCAAGTTCTAAGATTCGTCACATTTTCATCACATGCAGGAGGGTATCGACATCGAGGGTTAGCGTGGAAATTGTTGTAGACTGCATGAAGAAAAAAACAAAAGGTCCATATTTTGAGCATGGGCATGGACTTACTCTCAGGGTGGAGATGATGACACGGATGACCTTCTCTTTGATAGCCGACTTTGCAATCTCGACCAATGGAGGGATAACATCATATTTCCTATGTATAGCAAAAGTATATTAACGCGGTAGTTCAAAAGTGAGAATCATGGTCCCTAGGTTCATATTCTTCCAAAATGCGATCAATGGTATATTGGGCTCTTGGCTTTAACTCTGGAATACCTGTTCAGCTCTTGCGCAATCTCAGTGTCAAAGGTCAAGATCCAAAAGCAGTAGATGACCTGATACTGCATCTGAGGGGTGGGTGCTTCGGTCTTCAAGATCTTGACGAGTGCATCCATAGCATGAGGTGAGTTCCAGTAGATTGGTCGGAGTGTCCTCTGTCTAAGAACCGACTCGAGCACCTGAACAGCTAAGTCAACCACTGCTGGGTTGTTACTCTGAAGCTGAGCGGTGGTCCAGCGGAAGAGTTCCTCTGCAGCCTCCGTGCTTGGCTTTGGACTTGCGCACAGAATCGTCGTCAAGATCTTGCTTGCCTTCAGTGGAACAAAATCGTCCTCGCTTCGCAGGCATCTGTTATTGTTGACAATACGTCAATCGGGTCAGCACCAAGTTAAATGAAGCGTGATACGTGATCAATTCAGGACCACATCATCCTTGTATCGTTCCCTCTCTCTCAATTTGGTCCATACTTCAGCAGAGGTGCGTAAGGGAGGCTGGGGTCCTTCTTGGCCAAGTCGAGGAAGTATGTCGCCCGCTCCTCGTGATCTGTCGTAAAGATGTTCAAAAGGGAAAAGAGGGTCAGACGCACTGTGAAGTGATAGAGAATCCGAATAACATGTCACAGTGCAAGGGATAAGCAGGGTAGATAAGCATATATACCCAAGAGTAGATCGTCAATCAATATGAGGATCGACTGGATAGTGTCCACACGAACAAGCTTTTGGAGGAGACTGACGAACAAATCCGCATAGACAGGTCCTTCCTATAAATGTGAGTATCAGAGCGTCGTCAATGCATGGCGCTGTTCCCTTCATTTTCACATTGAAAAGATAATAATTGAGACACAAAAGGTCGAGCTATGAAAGCTTCTTACGTTGTCAACTACGCGTGAGAGATCTTCTCCAGTCTTCTTTTCTACCGCCTTAATGTAGTTCAGCTCCGTCTGGGTGATAAGCGTGGCTCTTTGGTAGCCCTATTAGAAGCCCAGCAAAAACAAAAAAAAAAAAAAAAAAAAAAAAAAAAAGAAAAGGACAAGGCGAATAGAGTATTTGTTGAGCGCCATAGCAACAGCAAGCAGTTGAGCCGTTTTTTTATGAGCTACAGTGATTCCAGAACCAAAGCCGACAGCACGAACAACAGGCGAATGAATGGCACTTCTTCGAGGCGTGAGTAAAAATGACTATATTGTACCTCCCAAGGAATGGGACGTGCTCTCAGGCCGGCGGTGAGTTCGTCGAGGTAGGGGTTGGAGACGAGGGCGAGAGGCACCTCTGCGACGGCGTCTTTGTTCTGAATGACCATTTACAGTGTTTCTTGTTGGAATGTGATGACAGAATGGAGAGTAGAGAGGGAGGAAGAGTTGAATGAGAGGGAGGAAAGAGATGTGTGTGTCGGTCGAAAGACGTGCGCGTGAACAGACGTCAAAAAGTGAGCGAGAGAAAAGGAGACCATGCTGCTCCCCTGTCCAAAGCACGTCACACTCCCTCCCTCCGATTTCGGGCTTCAACTCAGGGACAAAAACGACTGACGGAGAGAGAGGAGTCAGATAGACACACCACGGCGAAAGCAAAGGCCATTAACCCGTGTCGAGAGAGCACATCGACGAAGCTGTGTTGTTTGGTAATGATATGTGTGTATTATGAATATGTTCCTGAAATGTCTATGTTCATGTGCCCTTTCCATGCAAAAAATTATGCCGACTTGGCCGCCTTCTTGGCCTGAGCAGCCTTGTCCTGCTTGACCAGACCCTCCAGACGGAAGGCACGGCCTGGGTTGTCGCGCAAGTAGAAAAGCTTCGCCCTCCTGAATCCCTCTCCACGTTTCATGATCCTGACTGACTTGATCATGGGCGAGTAGAGCATATACTTCATCTCGACGCCGACCTTCAACACAACATTGCGGACGGTAAAGTTGCTGTGGAGACCCCTGCGATCCATAGCGATGAGAACGCCGACGAATGTGCTTGTCTTGTCCGCCGACATGGAGTTGAGGGTCTCGACAAGGACAACATCACCGGGGCGAAGGCAGTCGGGATGGGACTTGTTGAATAGTTTCGAGCGACCGTCGGCGCCCATACGCTTGACCTCCTCCTTAGCAATAAGCTGCATCAATCCCTGTCCCTTGGTGTTGGGTTTGAACTGAGTTGGTACTATGACAGATGCTGGTGCTTTGTATGTTGGCTTGGCGGCTAATTATATTCAAGATTGCAGTACCGAGGATGGCGTTAGTCTCCAGGTAGATCAGATGCGTTGGTTTTCCCGTTCCTGAAATATTCATTCTTTTTGTTTTTGGAGAATGGTTCAATCCTGCTATGTATTTTTACCGTTGGTAGCTGTGGAGGCGAATCTGGCAGTGACGCCGGACAAGCGGGCGCCGAGTGTCCTTGTGAATGAGAACATTGTCGATGTTGCTGTTTGTTGATGGGAGTGAAGGATTCGAGACAAGAGGCGGAGAAGAAGTGGAATCTCTAGGTGATCAGTGGCAATATTTCGCTCTCTTTCTCAGTCGCTGTCCCCGAAGCATAGGGACCAGCTAGGATAAACAGGTGGCTTTGCATGAGGTGTGACTACTTCCTATCTCCCCACCACGCCGAGGAAACTGAACGAACTGAAGTCAGGACAAGAAGAAGGTCGCTTTCCCACAGTTCAAACGCACACTTCGCATCACCAGTCGACAACCCGTGCCTAACCTGTATCGACAACCAGACAGACAGGCAAGCAGACAGACAACATTGTTTTTCAGGATGGCATCTCCAAGACATCTCATCTCCAAAGGTACCCTTGACTCTTCCTTCTGAAGCACCCCTTCAGCAATGGTTCCTGAGCGCGTTGCAACCACAAAACATTGTCTCATCCTTTACCTTACTTGCGCCTATACACCTAGGAGCCACTGGTCTCCTTCGGCAGGCACACCCCGAGCAGCGATGTCCCAGTGCCATCATTGCCCGCCAGAAGCACACCTCGACTAGCGGGAACACTATTCAAGAAGACTCTTCAAAACGTTCGGAGGCTTCCAAGAACGACACCTTCTCTTCACTCGAGGCTGGACTCTCTAGATCCGCTATAGGATTTCCTCTTCTCTCCTCTCCTACTCGTTATACCCAGTTCTTTGGTAACCCCAAGGGCCTTTCAGCATTGCTTTTCAGTCGCGGCATTGTCACCAACCACAACTTCAACACCAACAAGATTGTCACCAAGCTGGAAAAGAATGGTTTCCAACGTGGACAGGCTGAAGTCATCATGCGCAGTATCAAGGCACTCCTCGGAGGACAGTACGTACCTTTGAATCTTTTTTTTTTTTTTTTTTTTTTTTTTTTTTTTAACATTGGACCAGGGACAGATACTTTCCGGGTGTCAAGGATACAAAAACAGCAGTTAATACGTGTTTGTTATCCGGAATCTATCATTAGTACAAACAAGATCAGGAAGAACATCCTGACTACTGGAGATCTGGAGAACGAGTCTTATCTGTTCAAGGCAGCATTGACGGAACTCAGGACAGAGCTTCAGATCCTTCGCAAGAATGATGCCGCTGCACTCGCCATCAGATCGGAGATTATTTCGCGAGAGATAGATTCCTTGAACCAGAAGCTGCGAGAGGACATTGCCAACCTGAAAAATGATATTGCAATCGACATGAACAGTCGCAAGAGCGACGTGCGAGAGGAGCAAAAGGCACTGGAGATCCGGATCCAATCGATGAGTAACCACTACATGGCTCAGTTGGGTGACATGAGGACCAAGATGGAGGCTGCCAAGTGGGAGACGACGCGCAAGGGAATGGGTAAGTGCTCGTTGACAGGACAATTGCATGTATTACAAGATCGCTTCAACTACTTGCTGGGGCAAAAATGTCAGTAGTAGGACTAATACTCACCATTGCTTGATGTTGTTACTAGTGGCCATCTTTATTTCAGCAACATTTGTGCTTTTAACGAGCAGGATATTTATGTCGAGCAAGGAGAAGATGCCGGACGACTACATCGACCCCTATGTTAACCACTCCAACGCTCAAAACACGGATGATGGCATGGTTCCGGATACGTTTGTTGTCTCGCACCGATCATGATAGTCGGCCGAGAGTGCACACGCCCGTTAAGAAGACAACACACAGAAAAGTCGTTTATTACTAGACACAATAAATGCGAACGGACCCCACCTTTCTCTCCCACACCCTCACCCCAATGCCGAGTGGTGTCTATTAGAAAAAGAAAAAAAAAAAGGCCTTGGCTTTCCTTGCTTGCTTGCCCTTGGTTCGCCTTATTTTCCCCTACCGCACAGTCCTCTCGTGACCCTTGGTCCATACCCTCACGCATTTTTTTCCCCAGCCTCTCCCCCTCCCTCCGAACAACCGACCTCTTTGTTTTCCCCCCTTTCTTCTTCTTCCTACGACAATACACTCCCCACTCTCTCACTTGTAGATACACTTTCCTACCAAGACACTCATACACAGAAGAAAGCCTTTTCAGAGAACAAAAAAAGACCATGCTGCACTCATTCAAAAGAACCATTGCTGTCCCTGGACTGTCAAAGCCGCTTCTTGTGCAACGACAGGTGAGCAAATATTTTCTAGCATTTTTTTTTCCCACCCCATTGCCATTACTCCGAGGGGTTGCCATTGCACAAACTTCAGCAGAGAATGTCTTTCTTTTTTTTTTTTTTTTGCTGAAAAGTCCTATATAGACTGGTCTTTAACCTCGCAACTTCACTCTATTTTTTTCAGATCCCGATGATGCCTCTCAGGGCCTTGATGGCCAGCCAGGTGCGCCACTTGAACCTACATGAGTACCAGTCGAAGCAGTTGATGGCCAAGCACAACGTCAACGTCCAGCGGTTTGCAATTGCAGAATCTATCGACCAAGCCGAGAACGCCGCCAAGGGCCTGAGTAAGTCATATTGATGATGATGTGAAGGAAAAGTACATGTTATGTCATGATTGTTTTTTTTGCCGAAGAGAGTATTTTATTTCTTGTGAGAAAAAAGGTTTAATACTCTCTCACGGGCCATGGTCCCACATGTCTGCAATGACAGATGTGGAGAGTGACGAAATGAAATCATATGGAGAGATGAAGCAGGGTCAAGCACGGGAAAAGAGGCAATTGAACTCGCGTGAGAGTGTTGTAGACAGATGGAGAAATGTTAACGACTGCATGCACTTTTGTCTCCAAACTTGTTGATAGAGGCGGACGAGATTGTTATCAAGGCTCAAATCCATGCTGGCGGACGAGGCAAGGGCGAGTTCTCGAGTGGACTCAAGAGCGGCGTCCATTTGACCAGAGAGTAAGTCTCCTCTTCGCTCTTTGTTTGCTGCATAATTGATTTGGCAAAAGGGGCATTCAAGACTAGCTCACCAGGTACTATTTTTCCCCGGTATGCAATAGTCCAGCCAAGGTACCTGAGCTAGTGAAGCAGATGCTTGGCTACAAACTCAAGACAAAGCAGACGGGCGAGGATGGAGTCATAGTCAACAAGGTCATGATTGCTGAGGCGCTGGATATCTCCAAGGAGACCTACTTTGCCATTCTGATGGACCGTGATAGTGGCGGGCCCGTCATGGTCGGAAGTCCCGACGGTGGCATGGATATCGAGCAGGTCGCCGCCACCAACCCCGACCACATCTTCAAGGTAAAATAAATGCGATTGCATTTGATATGTTTATGTTTACAAGTAATCAAGTGGTTGTTCGCTTCAAGTTTATGACAGTGTATTGATCTATGAGTTTATTGTGTATTTGTAATCGTGATACAGTCTGTTATCGATATTGAGACGGGCCCAACAGAAAAGCAGACGCTTGATATGGCTATGAAGCTGGGGTTCCAGGGCAAGTCTGTTGCCGAGGCCTCTGAGCAAATGCAGAACCTGTACCAGCTGTTCTTGGATGTCGATGCTACTCAGGTCGAGATCAACCCCTTCGGCTTGACCCCGCAAAACAAAGGTACCATCAGATTAAGCTCATTTTCTTTTGCTTACTGTGGGCATATCATCCACTTCCACTAACAGTTGCTTTCGCATGCTTTCTACTTTCTACGTTGACAGTCGTCTGCTTTGATGCCAAGATTTCGTTCGATGACAACGCAATATTCAAACATCCCGAGTTGAAGGCAATGCGCGATACGACGGAGGAGAACCCTCGTGAAGTCGAGGCTGAGGATTGTGGTCTGAACTATGTAGGCATGGACGGTAACATTGGCTGTCTCGGTAAGCACATGAGAGTCGCGGCAAATGTATACACCGGCATGTTATTTTGTACTTGTTCTAAACCCATACTGTATTTTCGATGAACGTTTGTAATGTGATAGTAAATGGAGCAGGTTTGGCATTAGCAACGATGGACATTATCAAGCTGCACGGTGCATCGCCAGCCAACTTTTTGGATGTCGGAGGCGGAGTGACGACCAAGCAGGTCGGCCAGGCGTTCAAGATCCTCACGGATGACAAGAATGTCAAGACGATCTTGGTAAACATCTTTGGCGGCATTGCATCCTGCTTGACAATTGCCGAAGGAATGGTCACGGCCTTGACGGAGGGACCCAAGATTAAGGTGCCCATTGTTGTTCGCCTTCAGGGCAACCAGGTCGAGGAGGGCAAGGAGTGTCTGCGACGATCGGGTCTCAACATTACTGTCAGGGATGATCTTGACGAGGCTGCCATCTTGAGTGCCCAGCTTGCCGCCGCGTAAGAACGAGAGACGTGATTTGTCTTTCCTTCTTTGGCACTGCAATTGTTTACAACTTACGTCGATGTACATATGAAATTTGGGTTACACCTTGGGCGTTTGAGAATAAAACCATTTGTTGCGAACGCATTTGAGAGCAACGTGCAATATGTATGGCAGCATAAGATAGTCGAGACATAGTAATCAGAGAGAACGAAAGAACATGGCGCCCACTGCACTCACTCATTCAAGCAACCTTATTTACGGGCCTGAGTCGTTTGGTAGCAATCCCCATGTGTGCGTCCAAAAATAACATTAATCTGATGGACGGTCGAGAAGGAACCGTGTTGTCTCGAATGCCTTCTTCAAAGAAGAAAGGGTTCTTTTGTGCTCCGCTGGCTTTTGAAGGGAGGGGGGTTTTACTCACAGTTGAGGAGAAGAAGAGTGAGCAGCGCCAAAGGGAGAAACTTACCGGGAAACAATGGGTTTTGTAATTATGTTCATTTTTTTTTTCTTCTTTTCCTTCCTTTTGTCCTTTCGCCCCTTCATACCCAACCGCTGCATCTTTACCCTACTCTTACCCCTCCTCACTTTCTCTCTCACTGCCGTATCAATACACATAATGAAATCAACCTGGAAATCAAGCCTCCTCTTGGCGTTCACCACCTTCCTCCTCGCTCTTACCTTCACACAAGCCCAATCTCCACAATGCCACACCTGCATCGTCCAAACCATCCCCCGTGTCACCAATTGCACAACTCTCCCCCAACCCTCCTACACAACCCTTGACAAACTGATCCACGGTGACAAACTCTTTAACGTTACCTCCGACTTCCGTAACGGCGACCCTCCCGCATTCGAGTGTTTGGTGTCCTTGATGTGGAATGTGGTGCATTATAAGGATACGCTTTGGAGTTCTTGTTTGCACCCCGAGAAGGCCTGTGTCTGGGCTGAGATGATGCAGTATCTGCAGATTGTTACAAAAGTTGCTTCAATTTATGGCATGAGAACTCCTCCCGTAAGTTTTTTTTTTTGTTGAGAAAAGTGGACAGATGTAAGGGAGGAAAAGGAAACTACGTTGCAAAAAAAAAACTGAGTGCCTCGTGCTTTATTATTAACCCTTCTCTCTTCTTGTCTTTCCCCCTCCCTCTCTCTTTTTTTTTTAGGCTGCAGTTCTCATCGACGCCCCAAAGTAAGTACTTGAAACAAGGAACAACCACAAAAAATAAAACCAACATACAACCTTCAACGAACGATGCGCATGCACAATTCAGAAAGGCGCGACTGTGTAGCGCCTGGAAAACGAAAAATGGAACTGTACTGTACATCTTTTTTTTTCCTGTTCTCATTAAGATCGTATTTGCTTCGATTGTTGTTATATTTCAGGTATTACTATTTGGCACTATGCAAAAGTGCAAAGAGTGAAAAGGAGGTGAGGGATGAGAGGAAGAAGAATTGAGACAGATGCAAAAAAAAAAAAAGAAAAAGAAAAAAACGCTTATATAAGAATGTGTTGCTTGGCAGCAATGGTCTTGGGCGAGGGGAGGTTCTCGATGGGTGCAGCCTACAAGGAATTGCCAGCGCTTCGATCCGCATCCCGCAACGCTGGGTCCACCTCTGATGCTATGTTCGGATCACAAGGAAAAAATAAACATAAGTCAGGATCTACTACGTTAAGCGTTTACGATATCACGGAGGAAGCATGAAAGAGGGGTGACCACTTTGAAAATTGCAATTACCATGAAGAATGTGTTGTTCAACAAGCTCAGCGGGCCGAGGGCGGGTCTCGAGTTTCTCCGCAAGCTTATTCTCCAACTGCGATCTCTTCAACTCCTCCGCTTGCTTCTGAAGCTCCGGTGCCACATTCGATTCTACAAGCAAAAAACATATGCGAAACAGATGGAAAAAAAAGGGAATATGATTAATATAGCATTCAGAGAAAAGTCAGATCCGTCATAGAAAGCATAACGCAATAAACGGTGCAAATGCATGGATGCATGGAGAGGGTAAGAAAGAAAAGGTGTTAACAGCTTACCATGAAGAATGTTGTGATCGATCAATTCAGAAGCAGGGGGACGATGCTCCAACTTGGAGTTCAGAGCATCTTCAAGCTGGGACTTCTTCAAGTCTTCGGCCTGTTGTTGCAACGCAGGCGCGATCTTGGGCTCTATAATAAAAAAGCAAAGAGAAGAAAAGTGAGAAAAGGACTCTCATTTACCTCAGCAGAGATATAGTTTTCACTCTCTCCGACTGCATTGTATACCTTTCAAAATGTTCTTCTCAACGAGTTCTTCGGGTGCTGGGCGCTCCTTCAAGAACTTGTCAAAATCTTGGGTGTTATGGAGAATATGCTGTGAAGCTGTAGGAAAAAGAGAGGGAGAAGAAGAGGAAGTGTCAGGATTAAGCTTTTCATATACAAGATATTTTAACAAGGCAGACAATCATTACTCGTACCCATGGTGAAAAATGTATTGTGTTGTTTGTTGTTGTCAATGGTCAAGAAAATGGGAAACAGAAAAACAATTGGGGACAAGGCTTGCTTTTATTTCATCTTCAATGCGTCAAAGGGCTGGCGGCGTCATGAAGTCATCATCATTATAATGAGTTTAGCAATGACGAAGAGAGGAAATAAAATGCAGCGAAAACCACGCCAAACTTAGAAGGTGCTCCATGACCAATCGTGGGGCACTGAGGGCATTGGCATCATCGTTTGATCTAAGGGCATTTTCAAAAAGACATCACGCTAGTATCTTTGTGCAGATAATGATAATCCTATAAAGACCTGCAATCGTCATTCCTCTTCAGTGTTACCTTTGGATGGACGTCTCTTGATCGTAATATTGCTCGACTCAGCTTTAAGTTGTTCTGTAGGGTCATCAGCGTCAACAGAGAAAAAGGTTCATCAGTAAGGGGGGATTTTTTTTGTGATATCCTTGTTTCTGCCGCTACTTCAAAAAGCAGATGCGCGGGTATGTGTCGAACAGGGAGCATACCGTCGTTACCAACATATCCCTCGGGAAGCTGACCAGTGTTCCTTTTTGAGTTGGAGTGAGAGGAGGAGGATTCAGCAGCAGCAGCAGAAGTAGTAGTAGGAGCATTGGGATGTGTTGTCTCGTGTGATTCCCGGAAAGCCGAATGGAGATATGTCTGGTCGTATTCTGGGGAAGGAATGACTCCCTGCCACTGCTCATATGCCTCATAACAACCGACACATGCTCGGCTCATGACTCCCTCTGACGGGTTGAAGTCCAATGCTTGATCCAGCGGAACTTCCTTTGAACAATGCGCAGAGCAAAAGATGTCTCCGCATCTAGAAAAAGTGAAAAAAAAAGTTTTGGTCACAATGAGGGATGAGGGAAATCGAAGGAGGATCACAAATGAAGCAAAAAAGGGCAGTAAAACGTGGTCCCTTCGTACTTTCGACAATGGTGTCTGCGGTCAAAGAAACCAAACTCTCGACGGCATCCTGGCCAAGTGCAGACAAGAGTGCTGCTATCCGGCTATTGTTTGTTGCACGGTGCAAAGAGAATGTAGGGAGTTAGTCAGTTCATCTCCTTTACAACAAAAAACAATGGAGGGTAAGCTAGCTTTGCGCAAGGACGAGCTGGAATCCAATTATCCGTCCACTTGGACCAGTATTTGACTTCTCGTTTTCTCTCGTAAAAAAAAGTCTCATGTCAACAATGCACAAAAAGAAAAAAAAACATCGTTTTCTCCATGAGCGAAAGAAAAGTCAAGTCCTTCTTCCTAATCAAGATCACCTTCTGTTCCTCAGAGGTTGACTTCGACTTGCCTTCCAGTGAGCTCGACCGGGTCCAGAATTGACAGAGTATGTGCTGGCCGTGTCGCTATCGCGTCCTCCTGCTGCTCGGTAGGTGCTGGTGAGGGGTGCGGATGCGACACGTGTCCTGTTTGAAGTGGTGGTCGTTGTGCTCTTGGCAGGCGACGAGGCCAAAGAGGCAGACTGTTGTCTCCGAGAATCATGTGCGAATGTCTGTTGGTGTGGTTGGGGCTGGGGTTCTTGCTGTGGCTGTTGTTGCTGCTGTTGCTGCTGTTGATGCTGTTGAAGTTGTTGTTGTGATTGTCCGTGGAGCTTTTGCTGTTGCTGTTGTAGCATCTGCATCTGGTGTTCGCGCTGTTGTTTTTCAAGGACAGCCTGACGATACTGTGGCGGCAGTTGTGAGTACTGTTTCTCGATCTGGTCCAGCGTCGGCGCTTGACTTGTTGTTGTTTGCAGAGCCCGCTGCTGCTGCTGCTCCTGCTGTTGTCTTTGCTCTTGTTCGAGTAATGCCCGACGGTACTGTGGTGGCAGTTGTGAGTGCTGTTGAGGTTGTGCCATGGTTGAACTGGAAAGGCCTTGTTGGTGATGAGTTTGTGAGTAAGTAAAGGAACGAGAGAAAAGAGAAAAAGAAAAAGAAAAAATGATCACTGAGAGCGACAATAAATTTTGCTCTCTGTCCCAAAATGCATTTCTGCGCGCAGTGCAAAAAGTTCGACTCAGAAAATAGAGACTCATGCAGAACAACCACAAACACATTCATTTTCCATTTTGCTGTTGCTTCCCACGATCGATATGATTGTCAAAGACCGTTTCCGCATACTCTAAATAACAACATCTCTTTTTCGCTTCGGAGTAGTACGGCTGTTTATGTTGGTGTTATCAGTAAAAAAGTAAAGACGCTGATTGAGAATCAAAAGAGCATCGAACAATAAGAACAAAGAATCCCGAAGATCTACACTTAGTTGATCTTGAGGAGCTCGACCTCAAAGGTCAATTCGGCGTTCTCAGGGATAACTGGTGGGTATCCCTCGGCGCCATAGCCATAGTCGGGACTGATCTTCAAGATAGCCTTCTCACCAAGAGACATCTGGGGGACACCTACGAACGATAAAGATAAAACAGATAGCATGTCAGTACAAAATTAGCCCTTGAGTATCCTGTACAAGTATGCATGGTCGCCTCAAATTGATTTTGCTGTTCTAGACTTTGTCCTATGCGAACAAAACAAAAAAAGGAGACGTACCCTCATCCCAACCCTGGATGACGTGACCAACACCGATCTGGGTGATGAAGGGCTTGTTACGGTCGCGGGAGGAATCGAACTTGGATCCATCGGCAAGCTAATTTTTTGGTAACAATGTAATGTATGTTGTCCTTGTCAGAAAGCAATAGCGTATCACCTTCACTGTCGAACAGAACAGTGAAAGGAGGAAGCAAACAAGAGCTCGTAAAGAGAAACGCCTCGACTGAACTTGATAAAGACACAGGTTACGATTGACTTACAGTTCCGACGTCTGATTACGATAAGAAGTCCCGAGATAGTAAGGATACAACGGAGGGAATAGATAATAACAAGAAAGAAAGACCTTTGTGAGTATGGGGTTGCTTGCTTGAACAGTACGTTACGAGTGAACACCGCAGAGTTTCGACAAGACAAAAAATACTCCCACCGAGGACTAAGAATGAAGAAGAAATAGAAGAAGAAAGACTTACAGTGCATTGTAACGGTGTCGTTCTTCTTGGGGTAGTTGGTTTCGTCTCCTTTGGAGATGATAGTCTTGGTAACGCCCATTGCTAGTTATGAATGAATGAAAGAAATTGGTGTATAGGATGAGGAAAAGAAGAAGAGTGTTGACTCTTTTTGTTTTATTCTGACCCCTTTTCTCCACCCTTTTTTTCTTCTGTTCGGCAATTGCGTGAAGGGAGTACAGTCACGGTGCTCACTGATTCAGCGAGGATTTCAAGGGATCCCACGCATCTTGTGGACAGGGGACGCGTCTCCCTTTTAACACACACATTGGACGACAACCATCACCCCTGACTACAAAAACAAGCGGCACAAAGGATAACACCACATCCACGCAGTTCAGGGGCACATTCAATTGGAGCAACAAAAACACAGGACGACAATCGTGCTCGTTGTCATCACGTAATTTTAAACATCGTGCTAGTGCGCGCTTAACACCTCAAAAAAAAAAAAAAAGGAACGTCGCTGTCCGCCTTTTCTTGGAGTACAATTGTGGGGTCGTCCTTGGCCCTGTCTCTCATGCTCGCGTGGAACAATGTAAAAAAACTGCCCAGAAGGGACTCGTCTGTTTTCCCATTTGTGCATCACAAAGACGAATAAACCCTATTTACTTATCAACAGAGATGGTTTTACGATTGAGCTACTAGCAACCAGCATCCACGGCGACGCTGCGTGTACTGTCGCTTGCTAATACGAAGGAAGAGATGAAACACAACGCGTTTAGTCTTCACGACCTTTTTTCAATAGACTAATCCACACACTACCAGAATTCTGGCCTTCACTAGACCCGCGCTTCTTACAACTTTCCACACTATGAACGACTGGCCTGGACCCTTAAACATTCATTGCATGTAGTTGACCTCCTTATTTCCAGCTCTCACTAATCCTTTCATTCAACTACTCCAAACTGATTAAGAAATCTAACCTTTCTCTGTCTGCTAGCTAGTTGAGATACACTTCACTCGCTAGTTCAGCCTCAGTACCAAAGACTCTCGTTTGTAACTAACATCAAACGACCCTTTTAGCAGCCAGGAGAAATAGAGACGCGTCCACCACCTATCGCCTACTATAAGAAGACCCTTGTCAATGTCTTTTTCCAGTTCTCACTCACTCCCCATCCAACATCGTTTTCTCTCTCCCACACACACATACACTTACTCATTTTCTGCATTCATATCGCTCATTGCCCACTACTTTCTGTACCATGAAGCCTGTTATCATCTTGCTCTTCAGTTGTGCACTTTTCGCCAGTCAAATCTACGCTCACTCCATGATGACTATTCCTCGAGGGCGCGGAAACGTCGAATGGTGGGGAACCTGCGGTAAGTCTTCCGTCGTCTTCCTCTGATCAAACTACTCGCCTACCCACTCTCCACTCTGACTCATCCATTCTCACATCTCTTCGTCTATCCTTACCTCACCTATCAACAAATTAGCGTCAGGATTCGGATGCCACGGCCCTTGCGATTCAAAACGCTCCCTATCCCCAATCCTAAACGACCCAACGTATCCCGTCCAAACAATCCGCCGCGGCGATACCCTAACCATCAGCTGGCAACGATTCAACCACCCGGGTGGATTTGTCCGTCTCGCCATGGTCCCCTTTGAAGAGTCCGACGACTGGGCAGCCTTCAATGCCGCCAATGCTGCAAAATTCTCGTGCTACGAATCTAACTGTGGTCCTGACGATCCTAATGACTCTTTACTTGGACATATGAATGGGCCGGGCGATGGGCTTTGCTCGACTAGTTTTACTGTCCCTCAGGACCTGCCTGATGGCAAGGCGACATTGCAATGGATCTGGTACGGTGGTGGAGTGTACTATGGTCAACCCGAGGCTGGGTTCGGAGAGTATTATACCTGTACTGATTACGTGGTCCAGGGCGGGAGTGACCTAGTCCCCAGGGGATCGTTAGGAGATCAGCGTGTTTGGCAGGGAGGGGATGCATCGAATCCCGGGACGGATGTCTGCAAGTACTGGAGTTCCAACCGGGTTGGAGACTGTTCTTTCGGTGACCAACGACCTCCAAACCCCAGAGCTGATGATCTGTTGAGTCAAAGCTTGGAACCCTGTTCGAGGACTGGAGAGTTTGTTGGGAAGGCTGCAGAGTTTGAGACAGGTGGCGGATCGAGACATTTAAGGAAGCGGTTCGGTCGTGGTGTCCGTTCAGATGTCTATGTCAACGCCCATGCCGTCAATGCTACCCGCTGAACAAACATACAACATATTCCTTTACCTCTGAACATACAAACAACACATTGTATTTACGCGCATCATGACGAAGTAATAATGCGAAAAGCTAATCTACAACATGGAATAAAAAAAAATGTACATCCAGCTATCAACGCAATTAGAGCTCCATGTCTTCGTCGCACTCGTGCTCAGCAAGATCTGCTAACATATTGGCTCCTGTGAGATGCGAAAAAGAAATGCTCAGTGGCCGCGTGATAGTAGGAGCCATCGATAGACAAGGCGAAGGGGATGACGATCTCGACGACATGAGTCGGACAGCTTCCTCTCCCATCGACACATCCTCTTGACTATGGTGCTGGTGGTGAAGGTGATGTTGGCCATACTGCACCGGACTTGACCGACCATAACCACCATGCCGTGCAATCCCCAAACTTTCTCGGTACCCGCTCTGGGTCTTTTGCAAATGTTGGTTCCAGGACGACATCTCTTCTAGTCGTTGACCATGTCCATGTAACGAACTTCCAGCTGGCCCTCCTCCTCCACCTCCTCCTGCGGTTGAATTCGTATTTGAAGCGTGTCGTGAGAATCGATCGCTTGAAGTATTCACAGTCCCGTCCAACGCCGTCATTGTCAGATCCATCCATGAGGACTGTGGACGTACGGAACTTGAAGAACCTGATACAGAATGACGCAACTGAGGTGAATGACCAAGACGGGACAATGTATTCTCGATAGTCCCATGACCTATCCATACATCGCCCTGGTGCGGGTATAGGTGGTCGCTGTGATGTCGGGGAGGATGTCCTAAGTGCACTGTTTCCTGAACAGGCTGCCGAGCATGTACATCGTGGCGATGATGCTGATGCAGTTGATCAGCAGTCCCTGAAACATCATTGTTCCACTGCTGTGAAGAGAAATAAGGCGATGGTGTCGAAAGCCGATTGAACTGTTGATGTGCAAGGTGCAGCTGCTGCTGTTGTTGTTGTTGTTGTTGATAATCTTGGTACTGGGTATAAGGGTAAATATTGGTCTCGCTGAATGATCGTGCCCGCGATCCAAAAGAGGCCCTAGAGTCATCCTGTAGATGTCCTGCACTGTACTTGTCTCTTGACTCGTGGAGTGATCTTTGTCGGCCTAGACTGCCTTCTTTCCCCTGATGTTGGTTATTGTGATGCTGCTTGGATAGAGGTCCAGAAGTGTTCTGCTCCAGCTGCAGCTGCTGTGATGATGTCCTCCTCTGCATGTCCGTAACTGACTCCGCTCCCGTTCCTGATGAGGTATGTACTAATATTACGAAAGAAGGATACACCCAACAAAAAATATCGACTTGATGAGTTGGACAGTCTTCATCTTCTTTTGTGAACAAAATATCTACATCATGACATGACCCAAGATGGCTACCATTGGTGGGACGGCCCAAAATGGCAACGTCAGTGGCTGATGTTCTTGAGATGGCAGTTGTAGTAGGGGGCGGAGGTTGAGATTGAGGTTGCTGACTTGGAGGGGTAGGTAAGTCGGGCGCGTGGGTCGCCTGGACATCGTGCCACTCCTGCCACTCTTTGCTGACACTGTTCCATTTCCGCTGTCGTAGGTTCAACACCTTAGCTTGGGATGGCGAGCCGTTCGTGCTGCCAGCTGCCGGAGAGTGCTGAACAGTAGGTTCCTTCTTTGGGATGTCAGTTGTTCCATCATCCATGGACATAGAGATATCCATCGCAGTCGGCGGTTGTAATGGTGGTGACATTGGTGGCGAAAGGGGCGAATAAGATAACTGTGAGAGTGAACCAAGTTGACTGGTCGAGTGTTGTTGCAGTCTCCCCGTCCGCTGCTCTGAGGGGCGAGAAGAAGAACTGGCACTGGATGATGACGACGACGATGATGATACTGCATCACTCTGACTTGCCTCGAAAGGCCTGGACCCTGTCGACTTGCCATGCGCTGCACGACCAGGAGCTATCGGAGAGCTCATTGCACGACTCCGCTGCGGATGGGATTGTAATTGGCGCAGTTGCTCCTGCTGCTGCTGCTGCTGCTGCTGGTCTTCTTCTTGTTGTTGATGGATTAGCTGTTGCTGCTGGATGTTTTGGTTGTGAATAGTGATAGAATGGATGAATTCCTGATTCCGCTGCGCTTGATTCTCCTGCGGACTGTGAACAACTTGACGCCGAACAGAGGGGTGTCGCTGAGGCGAGCTTGGACTGTCTGTTCCATCATTGTAATCCACTCGGTTTGTTGAACCACCACTGCTGCTACTGCTGCTTAATGACAATGATTCGAACCTAAGGTTGCGAGAAAGATGAAAGAGGGCATCAAAGGGATATATTCGTTAGCCACCGAGAACTACATAATTGTATTCGACGTCTCTTTCTTTTTGTTTGATTGACAACAGATAGATAGGGCGTGGGAAGGTGAATTATCCAGGAGTGATTTCAGTAGTAGACCGAAAACGACAAAAATAAGAGAGAGTCAACGCTACTCCTCGAAACACACTCTTTGAAAGTCAAACTAATTCTCCTCCTTTGGCAACCAAAACAAGAGGACATTCAAAGTGAGACGTTACTCGAATGCCATGAGCTCGGAGGCGACTTTTTTGCGAGCGCGGATGGTGTCGTCCTTTGGTCTGGCGCGCTTTTTGTCAATGATAAGTCTGGTGCTGTCCATAGTTGGGTCATAGTCGGTTGAAGGAGATGTCGCGGTGGATGAGGGTGAGGAGTTGAAGGAGGTGAGCATGAAGCTTGAAGGAGGGTGGAATGAATTGTAACAGACTTAAAACGTAGGAGAAAAAAAAAAGTTGTCGGTTCTTGCCACCGAACTGTGAAAAAACGTGCTTTTTAGTTTTGCTAAAAAAGGGGTGGAGATTGCACGTGACCTTTTGCTCCACTTTTCTGGACTGGGGTTTTTTTTTTCACCCCGCAGTTGGCCCATACAAAAGCGATTCAAAAGCGACTCACCCAAGACACAGCCCGCAGGCAGCAAGACCAAAGACAAGAAGAAAATCGCCCTTTTGTTCATTTTTGATGTCTTGGTGCGCGGATCTGCTGAATCGGGTCCATTTGCCTTTGTCTGGTACATCGTGTAGTACAATTGATATCCAAAGCTGTCTTCTTGCTCAATTAAGGCCTCATATAAAAAAGAGCAAGATTGTTATCTTTCTTTTCTTTTCTTTTTTTTTATATCTTTTTCATCTCTTCATCCACACAACTCTCTCTCTCTCTCACACACACCCATACTTTCATCCGCCTCAGTCAATCGATTAATCAGTCATCCGATTTCAAGGACCAGTATCCACACCAACTCAACACTCACATATACACAACAATGACCCAGCAACAGCAACATCAAGGAAGACTCGCCTTCATCGGCGGCGGAAACATGGCCGAGGCCATCCTCGGTGGACTCCTCGCCTGCGGCTATCCTCTCTCCCAATGCGTCGTCTCGGAACCTATCCAGGCTCGCTGTGAATTCCTTCAGTCTAAATACCCCGGTCTCCAAACCCTCTCCGGCCCCGACGCCAACAGCCTTGCCGTTCAAGGATCTAAATCTGCCTCCACCACACAATCGCTGATCCAGGACGGATCTATCCAAGTCAATGCCACCGCAGCCTCGACCGATTTCGCCCCTGCCGAGGTGGTCATCTTGGCTGTCAAGCCCCAAGTCTTGAAGAACGTCGTTGTCGATCTTGCCCCTGCTCTTCGTGCCCTCCAGCCCCTTGTCATCTCGATCGCCGCCGGTATCGAGACTAGCGCGATCGCACGGTTCATGGCCGATGGAGTCGATGAGGAAGCACTTGTCGCTGGATCGGTCAAGCTGCCCCCCGTCATCCGTGTCATGCCCAACACCCCCGCCTTGGTCCTCGAGGGCGCCGCAGGAATGTATGCAACCGCCGAGGCAACAGCTGAACATCGCGAGGTAGCCGAATCGCTCATGGCCGCCGTCTCCAAGCAGGTCTCTTGGGTCGAGACCGAATCGTTGATCGACACCGTGACAGGCATCTCGGGATCAGGACCCGCCTACTTTTTCTTGATGATGGAGGCCATGGAGGAGGCTGGCGTCAAGCTGGGCATGGATAGGGCTACCGCCAAGGCATTGACCATCCAAACCTGTCTGGGAGCCGCCAAGATGGCCCAGTTGAGTTCGGATGATCTGGAGACGCTTCGCATCAAGGTCACTTCCCCTCAGGGAACCACTGACGCTGCGATCAAGGCCTTTGAGGCCGGTGGGTTCCGGGATCTGGTCCAAAAGGGTGTTACTGCTGCCGATGCCAGGAGTCGTACCCTCGCCAAGGAGCTTGGAGGTGCCAAACTTTAGATACCCTTTGTCTTCAGTTTATTATCGCAGGACAAAAAAAAAAATTTAGAGAGATAACCGACGATATCGATATGTTCCTCTCCCTCACTTTTTCCATTCCCTCTCTTTACCCCACCAAGCATACCCTTGCAGTTATGCCCTTTTGCTCACGTCTCACTCTCTCTCCCTCCCTCCCTCCCTGCCTTGCTCTCTTTGTAAAATAAATGCACTCTCTCATCTCACAAATACTCTATTCTCCGGTTGGTGGCCGTTTTGTGTGTTCGACCCTGAAAATTGTTCCGAAAAAAAAAAGGCATTCAAAAGATGATACGGGTGAGTCACTCATTCCCCTCTGGATTTGCATGAGGTTCGATCGCTGTCGTACAAAAACTTTTTTTTTTTTCTTAATTAAAAATCTGGAGAAAGAGATACCATTTACACGCAAAAGACATAAAGACATAAACATATACAAAAACAGGATACTTCGAAAGGAGGTGAGGGGGTTGGGGCAAAAAAGAATGTCCTTTCTTTTTGTCGCGGTTTCGTTTCTTTTTCTTGGCTCCAATGGTTCAAGAGGTCCAACTGCTTGAATTCTCTGAAGAAGCATTTTTCGTCTCCGCACACCAGTTCACGGACACATCGAAACGGCAGAAAGGGGTTTGGTCATAAAAAAAAAAGGTTATTCTAATTTGCTCTAACACACCTAGACGACTCTCTCTCCCCTCACTTTCTCTCGTAGTCAATCTACAATCTACCGCTTAGACTTATCAGCAAGTCTGGCGATCTGTGCCTTCAGAACCGACTGGGCTTCCTCCTCCTGAACATACTTCACAATCGTGGCCACATCCTCCTCCTCAGATTCCCTGAAAAAGTTCAAAAAGTTCAAACGAATCACACGCATAGTCTCAGCCTGAGCAACCCGAGGAGCCTTGTTACGGCCTACCAAGTACCGGACCACAAACTCATCCATCTCCTGCTGGCTCGAGAAATCCGCCTTGTCGACCAGACCCGTCTGAACAGCCTCCTGGACAGAGAGAATACGGCCCAGGGGCAATAACCTCTCTGCGTGACGACGCGATGTGATCTGGGTAAAGAGCTCGACCAACCAATGGGGTACGGGGACGCCGACGGCGACCTCATTCAAGCCGATGGTGGCTGGTTTGGGAGTGTTGCCGACCATGAACCGATCCTGACAGGCCATTCCTAGAACGCAGCCGAGACCCAAACTGTGGCCGTGCATTGCGGCTGCGGTGTTGAGACGGGAAGAGTAGATAACGTCAAATACCTCACGAATGCTTCTCCAGTAGTTGCCGAAACTAATATTCAGGGGGAGGGTTAAGAGTAGAAGCGGTTAGACCTAAGTATGAGCCTCTAAGCAGATATTAGTTCATCCTGCTGCCCAATTGGTTGTGGAACATATATGACTGTTACCTCTCGGGTCCCTTCATGAATTCGCTGAAGTCGATACCGGCACAAAAGATCGACTTGAGATCGCTCTTCAATATCACCGCACGAACTGACTGATCCTGCTCCATTGCCCTCCATTCCTACTCAGCAGAGAGAGAAAGTTCAACAACTTAAGTGCTCAGTTGATTGTCATCAGTTGCCCTGAAAAAAAAAAATCCGTTCTGAATGGAATGATCCGCCGAAGTGGTCGTTGCCTTTGTTCAATCAATCCTTGCTACTAATGTGGTACCTTAATCATAAGCCTGGCGGTGTCGTGGCTGAAGGCGCTCTGGCTCAAGGTCATAACAGCCACCTCGGGTGACTCGGGGTGCTTGCTCACTCTGACAGCGGGAGGACGCTGCTCGTTGGTCAAGGATGCTAACGAGCGTTGGACCACCATGGGTCGGGCAATGGGGGTCATCCATCCCTGCTGCTGTTGAATCATTGCCTGGCGGGCGGTGGCCCTGGACAAGAGGCTTGCGAATCGTGTGCGGTGCATTCTGTTTATGCTTTTATTTTTTTCCTTGAATGAGAGAGTGGAGAAGGGATGGGGGTGTGGAGAATGGAATGGAAAGGGTAAAAAACAACTGCCTGCTCTTTGTTCTTTTTTTTTTTCACACGCGTGAGGCGAAAAATGGCAACGGACACTTCGGCGCGTGATAATTCTCATTGCCGGCCTTCTTTTCCTTCGATCACTGTTTTGTAGAAGCAGTCACTGATAAACTTGAGGCGAAGAGAAAACTTCGGAGAATGGAAACATCGACAACAGATAAAGTAGGAAGAAGTATAGAATTATCACAATGTTGAAATAGTACATGAAGATGCGTAGGATGCGTGATATTATATATGCTATATGCTAACATGAGTGTCAATGCATGGGGTGAATGAAGTGAATGGGTAGGCAATAGGAAAACGACTGCTGCCAGACAGGCACACTAGAGCGACTTGCGCCTGGATGCAATCTTAACTTCGGCCGCGATGGGTCCACGACCATGATCGTGAGAACGGCCATCGCCTGGGAATGTGACACCCTTCTTGTGGCCCTTGAAATCGTACAACTGGATCATCTTCTTTGGCAATTTACCATCTCCGGAACCCTCAATTGTGATATCCGCGCAGCTATCAGAACAAAGCATTAGTAAGAGAAATATTAGGAAAATATCATAAATGATACAGATCCAAACAAGTCAAAGAGCTGCGGATATCGTGTAAAAGACTCACTTGTGGTAGAATTGAGGAACGAGAGCGGCAGTCCAACTCCAAGCGAACAAACATTTCCCTATATCGACAGCAACGATAACCCACATCACGTCAGATAATGTCGCTAGATGAGCCATATCGTCCTTTCTTCTTAATTTCACGCGAAACAACAAACAATGCGAAATAGTTGTTACCTGGATCGTTGCAAGAAGGAACATTGTCAGGGATTCTAACAGGCCACTCGTACATCACATCGGGGCAAGTCTTGGTATAAGTCGCAATGACATGAAAACTCTTGCCACCATCGTTTGACAATGAAAACTCGCACATTCCGCCTCCATGTCGAGCCTCGGGAACGTTTTTCGTAGGCAATTTGTCCACCTTTCTCAGCTCTGTCGTCCAAAACCGCACAGGGATGAGCTGACCTGCCTTCATTTCTTTTTGAAGTATGAAAAAGTTATGATACATTGGAAAGAGAGCAGAAGTATGTGAGAACAAAGGCTGAAGTATAACTTAATGATATCTCGTTAGGCAATGTAGAAAGCAATTAAGGCTGACTTACTGGTGTTAGGTCCTTTGCTGTATCCTCCACATGGGTATTTGAATCCCTTGTAGCCAATAAACTCGTGGATTTTCCAGTTAAACTCCTTTGTTCCATACCCACCTCGAGGCGGTGGATACAGCATAGCCATATGTGCCTCGGTTGATTTGAAAGTCATGGTCACCAACAAGAGGATGCTCAGTGCAAGCATTGTTGAGAATTCTAATCGTTTGGATGGCATTTGTCGTTTGACTTGGATGTTGATGGTGTGTAGTTTGGGGAAAGGCTGTTGTGATATGGTTGGTTGAAGAGTAAGTTGAATGAGGTCCAGTTTAAAGTGAGTGAGTAAGTGACAGGGCAATGGATTAAGTAAGAGATATAAATGAGGTAGTGAAAAAAATTAAAAGGAGGAATGGTCGGCAGTATGGACTGTCGGCGCAAGGTCGAAAATAAAATGGTGGAGAGAGGCAAGAGAAAAAGGGGGAGGAGGGAAGTTGGCGAGTATTTATACCATGATAAGGATGGTCGAAACGAAGTGAGTGAGGGTGTGAGAGAGTGAGAGTAGAAAAGTGACAAGGAAGTTTACAACCAACTTCAAGTGAGCGGCAGCGAAAAAAAAAAAAAAAAAAAAAAAAAAAAAAACGAGCGGGGAAGTGAAAAGGATGGAAAGAGACAAGAAACAAAACAGTCAATTTTGAATAAAAGACTGCAAAGAGAGGAAAATAAAGTGAGCTATGGGTGAGGGAAAGAAGAGGAGAGCGAGCGAGAGTGTAAGGGAGAGTGAGGAGGGGAGAGGAGAGAAGAAAAAAGAGGAGGGTGGGATCCTAGAAAGGGAGTTCAGCAATGGCACTTGATCGAGTCGCCCATTGTTCTAGTGACGACGTTTAAATGCATAAAAGCAAAAGATATCAAAAGGTCTATTGCCGTGCCCAAATGGATCCACGAGGTGCTCTCATTTTGACGGTAAGGGTGCCAGAGAAAAGGTTCATTGCTTCAGGTACTACTACAGACACTACACAAATACAACCTTACGATGCAATGCCCAAGGGCACACAGATGGGTGTCTAGGCATAGTGGCAGGTGTTATCGAGACAAACACCTCCTTTCACTTTTCTCTCCTTTCTTTATCGCTCGGTCATACAATTCCTTAGATCGGCAGCAATACAAAAAATCGAGGAGAGAGAGAGAGAATTGGTGACAGAGTACGAAAGGGAGGAACGCCAAACGTAGTGAGGAGAAAAAAGGGACGAAGGAAAGGAGCTTCATGTCATTTTTTCCTTTTTTTCGATCTACGAATTCGGCGACAAAGTGAAAAAGTATCGTCAACAATGAACAACACGACAATGATATTTTCCTGCAATACCTGTGGGGTCCTGGGCGTCATTGACAGAAGTAAACTGCAATGTCTCTTTAGTCATCTCGGAGAACTAGTGTCGATTTTACTCTCTTCTGTTGTCTTGCGGAAAAGTGCAAGACGTAGAAAAAAATCAAATATTAGCGTTGAATGGAATCATGTTTAATGCAGGTACTCCCTCTCTCTATCGTTCTTGCATTCCCTCGCTTCTCTTGCTTTGTTATCATGATACCTGTAAAATGAGCCCAAACCTCCGTTAACCAGGAGGTAGGACCCCATTTCATGTGAAGTAACTATGTCACGTCAGCAAAAGAAACAAACAGAAAAAAAGAGGAGCGGGATGCATGGTGGGTGCAGAAAGTGAGAATAGAACGAAATAAAGTCTATGACGCGGCGAGGTTCAAGGGGATGAGAAGAAAAAGAGGATCAGTCGATATGCATACCATCTTTTTCTATTAACTCCACAGTGCTATCACTCCGGGAAGCATTACAACAACGACAGCGAAAATGGAGAAGGAGATTAGAAAGGTCAATCCTTTATCGACTATTAATAAAAAGAAGGGGGATTAAAAAAAGCTATCGACATACTATGTACATATCTGAAAAGTAAGTCCTATGTCTTCACAACTATCTACATCAGAAGCTGCAAATGGACACCATTGTGCCAACTATCAAATGTCTTTTAGCGACTACCACTAGTAGTAGTAGTAGTGTTATGCTGACCATTATTGTTGGGGTTGACATTGTTGTTGCTGTAGTTAGCATTCTGGTCGTAGTAACCACCGTTGTTGGGGTTGGCACTGGTGTAGGGGGTAGTAGTCTGTTGGGTACCGTTGACGGCATCCTGGGCACGCTGGTACTGGGCCTGGTTCTCGGCATCGATACCGGCAGAGTGGTAGTCAAAGTCCATGAAGCGGAACAAGATGTGGAGTGCGGCAGCCAAGATGGCACCGCAGAGAGGTCTATGTTACATCGGAAAAAGGTAGTATTGAGGATATGTAAGACAGTAATTCTTTGCGCATTATATTGCAATTGTCACTTGTGTAACAACTACAGGCTGAAAGGGATGAAGGCTTACCCAAACCAGAAGATCCAGTGGTCCCTGGTGAACCAGCGGGCAACAACGGAGGTACCGAAGGCGCGAGCGGGGTTAATGGCGGCACGGGTGTAGCGGTAGGCAAAGAGGTGGCAGGAGAAGATGGTCAGACCGTAGGGGAGGGCCGACATGAAGGTCGAGCGGTTCTTCTCGTGGACGATCATGTGGTAGACAAAACAGAGGATGGCTGTCAAAAAGAACTCGAGGAAGAAACCACGAGCAATGCCCTGACCATTGGCCTATGGATTACGATAATGAGGGTCGTTCAATGGATTGGAAAGAATGAATGATCAGCAGGGAAGACGGAGAAGCAGTAAAAGAAAAAAAAATGGTGGCAAATTCAAAACTTAATCATATAGGTGAGGTACGAGATGCAGTGAAATGAAAAAAAAAAATGTTTCACTCAGTCCATTTTACATTTCAGTCGCCATTATTCTTTCTTTTCTCTCGAGTTCACTGCAGTTCACTGCTAATAAACACGCGTATATCGCAAAAATGAACCTACCAACATGTTGACTTGACCGATGCTTTCACTGCTGGGAGTGGTGCCACGGGCCAAGGCGATTCCGAGCATAGCACCCAAGAGCTGCGAAATAAAGTACATGACAAACCTGGGGATGTTAAGGTGGCCAGTGATTAAGGACGAGAAACTGATCGCTGGATTGAAGTGGGCTCCAGAGATACGGAAGAAAGCCCATGCGGTAACAATGAGCGCAATACCGAACGCGAACGCTTGTCCAAGGCCACCACTATTTTATCATTAATAAAGGCAGTTGCGATTATAAGCACAAAGATGTTAGTTTGGCTCGATTTTTTCTCTCGCTTTATCGGGGTACTTGGGGTGATAACATGAGCCGCAGGGTTCATGCTTAGGGGTTTTAACTTACGACTGTCCGTTTGTTGCGCGGGTAACGGCGTCAGCACCTCCAATGGCGAGATACATGTACATGGCCGTGCCGATGAATTCGGCGAGGGACTGAATTGCCCACCCTTTAGCTGAACCGTGTGAACTCATAATGAATTAGATTGGCAAAAGGTAGTTGTACGAGTGTGAGTGTAGGAGAAATATGTAAAGTTTGCGCAGAGGAGTCGCGATTGGAAGCAAGGGAGAAGAAGGGCTGAATTAGGGCGAAATAAAAAATAAGGAAGGCGGAAGAGGGGGAGAGGTGAAGGAAAGGTTGGAGTAAGGGAAGAAGAAGAGAGTAAAAAAGTGAAATGGAATGTGTGGAAAGAAAAAGGAAAGCTAAGAAAAAAAAGTTGAGAATCTCACCACAGGGATCTGCTCGTTTACTCGGTTGTTTACTCGGCTGTTGATTTGTTCATCCGTTCGACTCGTTATGTCATCAATGAACTTGAGACCGAAGTAGCAAAGTTTTTTTTTTTTTTTTTTTTTTTTTTTTTTTTTTTCAGGCGCGTTAGGATAATGTCTGCCTATGCCTCGCCTGTCTATGGTTAGATACCGTTCAAGTTTCACCCGCTGCCTGCACGCACACAAAAAAAAATATTCTCGCGTCTGGTCACTTGTCGCGCGTCGTGCAGAATACGCTTTTAAAATTTCTTCCGTGACATCATAATTTTGCAGCTTCGTGGAGATGATGCCTACACTCTTCTTTTTACTTTTCTTTTTCTTTTTTTGCTTTAAGCAACTCTACACACAGCCATGGTAGGGCATGCACGCACCATCACGCCACTTGCCTGCGACAATCAACAATAGCAACACATCAACACTCGACACTCGTTCTCACAGACTCAGCATGCCAGATTCAACGACACTTCTCTTTTACTTTTTGTCGATTTCTTATACCTCATCGTCCTGGGAACGCTTTTTTTTTTGTTCCTTCCAAGGACGTGCACGTTGTTTGACCGACCTGCCATCTTATTCACATCCTTCTCTTCTCTTTCCTTTTTTCTTTTCTAGTTGCCTCTATCCTTGTTGAACACATCCCAGACCCACCCAATAGTAAGGACTTGATTCAGCAGAACCTCAGGACAAATGTTAATGATGGAGCAGCAGATCAGGAACACACCTTGCTCACCCCCTTATTTTCGCTTATCTATTTTCTATCTTAGTTGGTGGAGCTGAAGAATGGCGAGACCTTCAACGGACATTTGGTCAACTGTGATAACTGGATGAACTTGACCCTCAGAGAGGTTATTCAGACCTCTTCGGTAAGGATTTCTTTCTGGATGCTTGTTGTCAAGGATCGGTCACATCGGGAGTAAAAGCATATGTACAGACAGCGCGGCAGCCAGTGACAAAGGCGCCAACAGCGGACACCAACTGGGGCAGCACAATGTGCATAGATCAGGAGTCATCATTATATGGGTGCATTCTTGGATCGACTTATATTGGTCTTGTTATCGACAACTGACAATTGACAAAAGGCTTGAATTCTCGACATTTCCAGGGCAAGTTGCCACATTACACTGCAACAACAACATCACCGCAGGAATAAGCTCTACGAAATGATTATACGAATGGGACATATCGCATTGCCTAAATGTTGCCATTCAATGTGCGACTATCAGACACTAAATTAATATCTTGTCTGCTATCTTGTTGTTTTGATAGGATGGCGATCGTTTCTGGCGCTTGACTGAATGCTACATCAGAGGAAACACCGTATGTCTGAACATATCTCGCATATATGAATGTACCATCGTGGAAGAATCAAAGGCAACTGATGGCTAACCTGTTTTGCTTTTGATATCACGTCCGCATAGATTAAATACCTTCGTGTGCCTGATGAGATTATCGATATGGTCAAGGAGGATGCCGCCAAGCAAAGAGTCGCTGGAGGACGCAACAGCAATCGCGGAGGAGCAGGACACAACGGCGGTGATCAGCGCGGAGGACACCATTCTCACCAGGGTGGCGAACGCGGCGGTCGTGGCGGTGGCCGCGGTGGTCGTGGAGATTATAACAAGACGGGCCGTGGTGGCTACAACAACAATGGTGGTGATCGTGGTGGTCGCGGAGGTGGAATGCGTGGTGGCCGTGGTGGTCGTGGTGCCAGTCAGGCATAGACAAGGACAATGGAAAACCCCCGATATTTGATTTCTTGAAAGGGTAGGGGAGGGAGAACAACAACACATGGATGAGATGAAATCGAGGCAGGCAGAGCTGTGGATGGAAGGCACGGATGAGACGTCTGCTTTCTCGCTGGTTTTTTTATTGCGATCCAAAACATACACATTTTTACTTCTTTTCTCTTCACGCGAACAGACGATCATACTCATATTTGCTTCCTTGTACGATTTTTCACTCTGTCTTTTCTTCTCACTTTTTGCACTTTCGACTTGACTTTTCTTTGTTGTTGTTATACTTTCTCCTCTACCTTCCCCGTTTTCCCTTGCTTCTTACCTTTCTTTTGCTTCCTGTACAAAATACAAAAACAAAAAAATGCAAAAAATAAACCAAAAACAACCTAGAAAAAACATGTTGAATGATTTTATTCTTTCCAGACTTTCCAGATGGCAATATTGGGTTTTCGGAACTTGGAGTCCATATAGACAGAATCAGGGTCGTCAAAGTTCTCGCCATCCAGTCTAATTTTCTTCCTCTGGAGCCCGAGTTGGTCCAAGGAGTCGAACAACAACTGGTCGCTTCTTGTCGACCTGAACTGGTACGCAAGTAGTAGCACCGGTGCCCGTGACATAGTGGTCTGCTCGTTCTGAGAAGAATGGTGCGGCTGATGGTGTGTTCCACTGTCCCGTCGTTCTTTTGAGATGTACATCAAGTCAGCGATGGTCTCGACAAGTGCCGAAACCAGATAGTCAACCCAGATCACATCCGATGCCAATATGTAGTCCAGCTGCGGCCTCGTTGTTGCTGCTGTTGAGGAGGGCGTCGAAGGATCCGAGAGAAGGTCGTTCCAGATATGCTGCAGAGCATGTGAGCGGTTGGTCCAGTCGAGGGCAGTGACTTCGACCTGTGGAGCTTGAAACCGGTTCAGGCAGACTCCGCGTTGGAGGGCGGGCACTGCTGAATCGATGTCGGTCATGATGACACGTTCGGCACCCAGGGCCGCTGCGCTTAGGGAGACTATTCCTTGTCCCGCGCCCTATTGTATTCAAACAAAATGGGCGGAGTATATGGGTTAGATATAGATACTAATTTGATGACAGCATCTGTTTTTTTTTTTTTTTTTTTTTTTTTTTTTTGAGATAAAGCAAGGTAAAAGAACTTACAAGTTCAAGAACTCGTTTGTCGGTCCAGAATCCGGGTGTCTTGTTGGCCAGCGTCTCCAGGTACTTGCCCAGCACAATACTCTACGAAGAACGACAGACATAAATGATGTGGAATAACGTGAGAAAAACACTTGTTTTTACAAAATTTCTTTCCCACACACACACACAGCATGAATTTTGGTATTGCATTTCTGAAATCCCCTTGGTCCCTTACGCAATCCCAGACTGACTTTGCAGTGCTGGCAGTATGAGACAATGGTGCTGATGCTTCCACTGTGTCCCGAGAATCTCTTCCCTTGGTGCCGTCCACGTCCTTGGTCGAGTCTTCGTCTGCTTCCTTTGGTGGGAGTACTATCCGGCGACCGTTGATTTCGAACGGTTCCCCGCCCTGCGAAGTCGGCGATGAAGACGAAGGCGAGGAAAAGTCGAAGCTTGAGAACTTTGGGCCTTCAATCATCAACATCGTGGTAGCAGTGGTATATATAGGCCTTGGTAGTTGAGCTTTCCTTGGCGCAATAGCAGCTTGTTGTTGCAGTGTATTGTCGTCCTTTAACTTGTGTCGTGAAGTTGGCACAGAAAAAAGCTCTTGCGCTTTGCCTTGGCTAATTGGTTCCGAACGGCTCCAAATATCAGTGTCCTTGAGGTTGCTTGTTATGACTGCTGTAACTGAAGTAGCGAATATGTTTGGTTGTGATGCAGGTGAATGATTGCTGTTGTTAATGGAAGGAATGGGGGTGAAAGAACAGACGCATGGCGGACAAAGTAAAGTTGTGGAGAAGGGGTCGTGTTGGGCGACTGTAAAGTGACTGCCATTGATGTGGAGAAGAGGTGTGAGCACTGTTGAGCAAAGAAGTGGCGACGACTGATGAGGACGAGGAGGGGCGGAGACCGAGTTCCTTGCTGTTGACCCGAAGGCCATAGTTGCAGTATAAATGTGGATGGGAAAGAGACGGAGAGAGACACAAGTAAAGTGACCCTTATCCCTTTATCGCTACTGGTAATACGCACTCCAGGATGTAGCATGATCCTAGCGTCAACAATTAATTTTGTACGTGATTGGCGCGTTTTTTATTTCAGATGCATGATATCTGAAAGAATGAAAGTAGCGACAGTGGTCAAGTACAGTACATAGAGAAAAAGAAAAGAGAAAAAAAGGGTGATAGCTACTTTGACTTTTACGCCTTGGGGGAAGTCTCCACAATTTGCACCTGAGTCTGGACCTTCCCACGGCCATCCTGCAGCATATGCTCAAACTCGCCCGTATATCCCCTCACGACAAACCCAAAAACGATCATCAACAGCGTCTCCACTGCCATGGCGCATCCAGTTATATGCATCCCGTTCTTACAACAAGCTCCAATCTCCATATCCAACGAAACCTGATCGTAAAAGTTGTTGTCAGCCACCGGGTCTTCGAAACAGGCATCGCGGGCGTAAAGTTTAAGAGCAGTGGCAAGGAGGACAACGGCGATGTGATTGAGGATTGTAGTCAGCGGGGTGGCGATCCACCAGAAGATAGAGATGTTCTTAGCGAGAGCGTACATCTTGAAGCGGGCGGCTAGGTTCCCGAAGAGTGCAAGAAGGGTGTAGATTGTGCGCTGACGTAGCCACCGACCTTTCCCGCCGTACCTAAGTTGAACAAGGTCAAGCGAGAGGAAGGGGGGGATGAGGGGATCACTGTAGATTAGGGTCCACGCCCAGTCCAGACGGCTAAAAGAAACAGCCCAGCTACAGTGACTCATGCCTACTTAGCCTGAGTGTGAGCTTAAAGACAATAAGCGTTGGCTACATCACGCGCGTGGAAGTAAGAAAAAAATCCAATACGTTTTCTTCCTCCTGTGAGCAGTGCTAGGATCCAATTTCCTGAATTACTGGACGTTCCAATTAATTGCGCCACTATTCACAAGAAAGGAACAAAAAAAAAGAGAGGCAAGGGCAATATTCTTGCCTTTAAATCATAGTAAGGACTTAGTGCTACAGACTAGGTGCCGAACACATGTAGGTAGAAGTAGAACACATAGGAAGTCGCGCGGGATTTTTTTTTGTATTTTTAATAAATCGCATTTTGAGATTATTTTTTGTACTAGTTTACAGACAGGCCATGGTATTGTTGGCAAAGAACTCTATGAAGAAAAAAAAGGTATTGAGCTATGTACAAAGTAGAGGAGTACGTTGGATATGTGTACCGCATACTGCGGAAAAAAAACTCCTCTCTCGTCCTGTTAATCGTGCATCCTTCTCACTTTCACTAATGGTTCAAGCCACCAGCACCACCGTTTCCGTTGCCGGCGTCGCCAAAGGGACTATACTGACTCGACCACTGATCCGCCAGACTGCTCGTCGACAATGCGCTCGGGTTGATATTGGTAATGTTGTTTCCTGGGATCGTCATGGGGATCGCAGTAGGGTTGGTACCACCAGCCCCCGCACCGCCAGCGGCACCAGTAGCAGCATCGGCGGTGCCCTCAAACAGATTCTCGACCCAGGTAAACTCCTCGCCAACTGCGTTCCTCATGGGCATGTCCTGAAAGAGATCCGAGTCGGTGAATCCAGGGTTCAAGTTCACGTCAGGAATCGCATAGTAGACTCCGACCTCCTGACCATCTCCATTGAATGTGGTGACAACAGTTGAAGCTGGCTCGGAGGTGCTGTTGAGGTGGTTGTTGTTATTATTGTTTTTGTTGTTGTTGTCAGAGTTCAGCATGGGCGATCCAGAGATGGAGCTGTGGGTGCTGGAGACAGACAGGTGGCGTTGGTGCTGATGAAAGGTTGGCTGCTGGGGGGATTGCAATCCCATACTCAGGCTCTGGTCAAACAAGCTGGGGAGATTTCCGTTGCTGCCGTTGCCAAAGGATCCGAAGTTGGTGTTGATAGCCATCGAAAGCTCCAAGGGGCTGGGTGGCAAGGGGCTCGCTTGCAAGGGGCTGTTGGCGCCGGGGCTAGTGGGGTAGGTACGAGGGGAGCGGTAGTTGGACAAGGACTCCAGCTGAGGGGAGTGTTGATGGGGCTGCTGGGGCTGCTGCTGCTGCTGGACCATGTTGAAGAAAGCCTGAGGATAGGGCGACACCTGGTTATAAGGGTGATTCTGGACGGGCTCAGAGATAGTTTGGGTCTGAAGTGGCTGCTGGAACATGCCATAGTAGTTCTCCATTGCGTTAGGTGAGGTACCGAAAACATCCGAACCAGGAACGGGGCTCAAGCGACCGGAAGGAGAGACTCCCGAAAGATCAGGGTTGCCCATGGAAGCATTCTTAGAAGCATGGTGCATCTGCGCAGCCTGAGTGAAGGGGCTGATTGAATTCCTTGGTGAACGTCCGCCGTCAGTCGAGGGTGTCTTTTGATGGCGCTGGTATGGATGTGGGTGCTGAGCTTGTTGGAACGAGCGCTGCTGCTGCTGGCCTTGCTGCTGCTGCTGGGGATCGATAGGCGACAAGACTCTAAACTTTTGAGGACCCTGAGAAGGCGATCCCGTTACGCTGTTATTGTGGCTGGCGTTGCTGCCAAATGACGAGGGCTCTCCAGCAAACGATCTCTTGGATGCGTTCGAGGGGGACACTGGGAACAAGATCTAAATAAAGGAGAGAGGGAGCGAATATTAGCATTTAATTACACTATGGATTTCATTCACTGTATCCATGACAACCAAAGAGTGAGAAAATGTAAGAAAACCTACATTGGTTGGGGCAGCTGCGTTTTGGCTATAGTAGTTGTAGCCCAAAGACAGAGGAGGCACATCGTCATGGTCTGGGTTGACACCGAGCATCTAATAATGTGGACAAAAAGCAATGGTGAGTGCCAAAGAACAAAGGAAGAGAACCAACTGAAAGAAATTTACAAAGAAAATAGGGGTTTAAGCTTACATCTTGTGCGAGGAAGGACTTGATCCTGTTGTTGTAGACCAACAAGTTGGGCTGGCTCTTGATGAACTCGTAGAGAGCCATGTCCACGGTCGAGTCCATATCGCAGACAATTGGGATCTCAATGGTCTTAAGCTGGACCTCCTTCTTGCGACCACCCATGGCCTGGATGACCTTGGCACGGCACTGATGACGACCGACACAGTCGGCGATGTGATAGAGATGGACGGTGGGAGTGAATGTGCAGGGACGGTTGTCCTTGGCGCAACGCCTGCACTTTTCACCTGAGTCGGCATCCTCGCGAACCTTGTCGCAGGTCTTGCGGTTGAGGAAGCAGTGATCACAGCTCTTGCGGATAATGGCAGCTGGGCTAGACAGACTGACAGAGGCATCGGCCTGAAACTCGAAGGCCTGCATTGGCATAATATGAGAGTGGGGTGTGAAAGTGGAAGAGGAGAAGGGACAAGGCTAAAGTAACAAAAGTGCTGGTGAAGGGAGCAATTGAGAAAAGGAAAAGACGGAATAATTGAAGAGAAAACGTGGAAAATGGAGAAGGGAGGATAGGGACCCTTTATGTAAAAGAAAAAAGGAAAAGGGAATATTATCCGAGGAACGTTCCAGACACAACAATTGAGGCGGTGCGATTCTGGATCACAGATGAGGTCGAGGCTGAGCCCTCAAATTGGGGTTTTGGAAGTCTAAATAGAATATGTTGCTTCTAAAAGCAAAGGAGAGCTCTTTTTTGAATATAAAAAAAGGAGATGATCGGACCAGGTGGTGCTGAGTCGTCGTTTGGGTCGAAAAGATGACAGTGGGCAAAAAGGGGACGGACAGGATAGAGTTGTTGTGCGTGTTTGTTTGTTTGTGCGTGCGTGTGTCGTGGTCGGTATTATGAAAAGGAAGGGATGATGGCGCAGCTGTGTGTGTGAGGATGATGTGTGTTTGCAAGTGTGTCCGTTTAGGGCGATTGCTCCGATAGTCCCGAATACGTATTGCGGCAAGTCCTGTGCTGGCAGTTTGTTGTTTGCGCACACAAAAGGAGTGAACAAGAAGAAGCGCCGAGGGGCCGATTGGTGAGTTGTTGTTGATATTATCGAGTTTGATGTTGCTATTGTAAAAAGGATTGATACTGGTCGCTCCCACAAAAAAATGTAAAAAACGAAGAGGGCGTAGAAAAACAAGGAGGACGAAAAGAGAAAACGATGGTATGAAAAAAGAAAAAAAAGGCGGTGGAGTCGAGAGAAGAAAAGAGCGTTGCTGTGTAATTTGTTGTTTTGTATTATTATTATTATTTTTTGGCCGTTTGTTCGATGTTTGTGTATAGGTGTTGTTGTTTGGTAACGAACGAAAGAAGGGCGATGATGTTGAGATGGGGTGGAAAGGAGTGATGGACCTGAATGGAATTGGATGGGAAAAAGAAGAAATAAATAAAAAAGCAGTGGGTGGTGGGAGGAGGGGAGAGAGGGAAAGAGGGAAAAAAAAAAAAAAAAAAAAAAAAAAAAAAAAAAAAAAAAAGACACCAGTAAACAAATGGGTCGAAAAAAAAAAGTAAAATTAGCGGGGGGGAGGCGAGGAGGGAGAGGAAGGAGGGTGTGGTGGCAATTGATGCTGGCTGAGATAACAGAGGGGGGCAGAGACAGAGTTGGGTTGTTTTTTGGTTGTTGGTTGTTGGTTGCTGAGGGGAAAGAGAAAAAAAAAATAAGGGAGGGGCGGACCTTCAATCACTTCTTTTATAGGGCATTGCGAAATGTAACAAAGTACTCTATTCGATTCAAAAGTAAGTTATTGCATACACGACTTAACTTAATTGCACTTGAACTTTACATCCATGCTGCTGCTCTTGCACTTGCTCCTGCTGTTGTTGCTGCTGCTCATCTGTATCCTATTCATGTATGAAAATTTATTCGCTCAGGGCTTCCAACGGAAACATCCTACTGGCAGTCAATCGACCGTCAACCGCGGTCACCCCGTCAATCAACCACGCCCGTGTGCCAACAATTGGTCGTCGCTGTCAGTCAAACCAATTCACCCTGTCCTCTCCCTCTCATTGCTTCATCCCCTCCTTTCTCGTTCCTTCTTTCCTTCTTTCCATTGTCATCCCCCCTCCACTCGTTCTTACGACCCTTCTACTCCTTCTATTCTCGCGCTCCTTTCTACCCTTTCGTGTTGGCATCCGTGTGCAAAGTGTCACAATAAGAAACGAGGATCATTATACTGTATTCACTGGTCAAAACAAGAAGAAATATAAGCACAATTCATTCCTTTTATGGTCCTTTGCCAAAGAGTAGAAAAGCATGGCGATCCTTCCTTCGCATATCGAAACACTTCAAATCCCATAGACACCATTTTATTTGTCACACGGCCTCTATCGAACTAGCGAAAAAAAACGCTACTGTAGCATCGTTTCTCTGTATTCTTGCGGTGGTTCTTGGTTCCGCCATTTCGCCTCAATAGTTCACCTTGCTCTCATACCCTCGCTCATACCCTCAGTCAAATGAATCCAACTGCCTCCTTTTACTTGTCGTGTAAACTCCCTCTTATGGCAATGACATTAGCAGGGGGTGCTTAGATTGCTTCACCTCCACCCCTCTCTTAGTGACAACAACACTAACGGTGGGCTGTCGTCTTTGATACTTTACGGTTAATGGAATGTGGAATTTAGAGAATATGAGAGGAGCAAAAAAAAAGGTACAGGCATCACATCACTACATGATGAACTAGATTTTGCTGGATTTGAAATAAGGTGTTCCTCGCCCTGCATTGCTTCAATCGATGATTCGTCGAGTCTCAGTGCCACGCTCGTTGGCTGATTGATCCTCAGCAGCACCACGCCGAAATTATTTGTCGCGACGAGAACGCAACATTTGAACAATACTGTGATCCTTTTCTTTCATAAAGGCATTCTATCATCCTGAAAGAGGGCCGCAGAAGGCATTGGAGTGCAATGGAGATGTATTACTCGGACAAGGCAAGACGGACGGTAACAGAGGGGTAGCAAGACCAAGACTCAATACTTCTTTGAAAACAAACGAAGTGTGGCCATGGTAAAGGTGTCCGAGAGTGAATGGGAAGAAGGAAAGGGTTCAAAGATAAGAAATGGGCCAATTGGCATTTCGGCCATGACCACAAGGGGCAGGATCTGTTAATGCTTGTTGATGGGATGTGAAGGAGGGCCAGTAGGGTTGGTGAGCAAAAAGAAAAGCATTCTGCTGCTTTTTCTTTGGTCGATTAAGCATATGTGGGTTTGCTACAGGGTCGAAACTGATGTGTTGATTCTGAATTTTTTTGCTGTGAACTGAGGAATCCTTAGCCACTTTGTGTTCAAAAATTCATTATGACCCCCTGGGCAGGTGTAACCAGATAAAAAAAAACGTACACGAAAAAAAAAATGGCTGCGTCATGTGGCAGTGGGAAGTAGGAGCGACGAAGAATCGACAGCGATTTTTTTAGTTGGTCATGCCTTTCTTTCTCGTCCGGCTCGCTCTCCCTCTTTCCCTTGTTTATTTCTCCTCACTCCAATAATTTCCGTGCAACAACAGCAAAAAAATTTAAGAAATCAACAAAAACGATGATGATAGCAGACCACGCATGAGCAAAAAGGTAACCATCGAGCCAATAGATTTGCCATGCGATCTTTGCGTGCAAATCCATTTGAGCTTGGCAGTCCTACCGCAGCGAATCATATTCTACTAATCGTTGGCAGAAGGACAGGGGGGGGGGGGGGGGTGAGCTTTGTCGGAGGCTCTGCTGCGTTTCCTCCTTTCATGTTACTATCGCGTTTCGATAGCATTTTCCGTTCTCAATCATGGTCAATTCGCTCACGCTTTGTCCCCTCTCTCTCTCCTTCCTCCCCCCCTTTTCATTCTCCAAAGTCTATCATCCATCCGTTTGCATTGTCTACTTTTTTTTTTTTTTTTTTTTTTTTTTTGATCATGAGCAAATGAAAATCATTTTCATTTGTTTCCGAACGTAGCCGGGATACAGAAAGAACAATCCCGGCCTTCCTTCCTTCCTTGACCACCTTCTATCTTTTTCGAAATGATGGCTCATTTCTTTTCTTTTTCCGCCTCCCAGTTCAGGTCCCTGCTTTTTCTTGTTTTTTCTTTTTTTTTTATTGACGCGTGGTCGATTTTTGGGATGACACCTTTGTTTCTCTTTTTAACGTTCATTGTGTTTATTCATGCATCGAAAAAAATATCCCTTACAAAAAGGAAAGATCATTTGTCAACCGTTGTTTGATACAACCTAATTCTTTCACTTGCCACGAAAGCGTGGCATCCTACAACAGCAACCATTTGATGACCGACAGGTCCTCTTCAGCCAGTCAAGGACATTAACGTGTGAGTCACACGTTTGTTGGTGCCCTTCCTTTATGACCCTTACCTATCTACCATTGACCACCCATTGATGTTACACTCCTCGCCGCCGCGCGTCGTGGGTAGCATTCATTGTCCTTGGAGAATGTCGATTCTCACTGCCACTGTATTATTAATTTCCTAATGTCCCAATGATCACTCGTTAAAATTTCCTTTGGAGTGAAAAACGCAGACTCCTTTGACCATACGCTCGCCCTTGCACACTCTCCACCCTGCTGTGCCTGCATATTGAGGAGACAGTCAAAATATATGATCAATGAATCTCTATGCCCTAGAAAAGGGTGAAGGTGCAAAGAGGGAAACAAATATAGACAGGATTGATTGGGAGACCGAGAGACAAAAAAGAAGGAGAGAAAAGATAAAAAGAAAGTTTTTCGACTACAGTGCCACGCTGTTTTTTTTCCCTTGTTGCAAACTGCATCATACATAAAAAATGATGAGCGCGCAGCTCTCACCTATTTCATCCCCTTTTTATGTCTCTGCCTCCCAGCGCGGAGATTTTGACGCTGAGGCCTAGATCTAATCTACTTGCTCAAAGCTATGGAGCAATTGAACATATTTTTCCTGGTCTCCCTTCTTCTCCTTCCTTATACTTAACGATCTCAAAAGGGGTGCTCTTTCCCTCTCCAGCCCTCCCTTGCGTCCTGGTTTCCTGGATACCCTTTCTCACTATCAACGAAATTGTCGCCGCCGTTTTTTCCTTTTTCCTGTAGTCTTTTTTTAGCCCTACGTTGGACAAAGATTATTTTTCTTCAATTGTCACCTCTCTCTTGTCATCCGGCCACTGACAAATACAAAATCAACGGTTGAATGGGTTAGATTCAAAGCCAAGCCAAATGGTTGTCGCACCGAAGAGATAAAGGGAGGGGGTCATGAAGTCCAAACACAAAAAAAAGAAACGAGAAAAAATAATTCTTGCTGTCTGAGCAGTCGACGGACGGCCCAAAGCTCAGATACACGCAATGCAATTTTGTTTATTTCTTATTTTGGCTGAAGCAGCATGGCTCAATTGCTATCTCTATCTCAGGTAGTGAGCAGGAAGACCGAAGGGACATCACACATTTCACTCTTCTTCCTCCCTCTTGGATCAGGGTATTCCATGCACGTACAACCGCAATAACAACAGGGACTCGTACACACACAAAGCAACACAAAAGAAAAAAAAAAAGGAACAGCCCAGAGAATTCTTTTTTTTTGTTCTACGAAACACGAACAGGACGACTAAGTTAATTGCCCCCTTGTTCGTTGTCCACCTGTCCATATCTCTGTTGCTTATTTGCTTCCTTCCCTCTGCGACTTTTTTTTTTCACTGCGCTGTTTGAATTTATAAATGATGGTGGCAAAATAACGCGTTTGTGACTTCACGTCAAGAGGCAGGGGAAGGGAAAAGGGGTGTGAGTGGTAGGGGTGGAAACGTCTACGATCGATGTCGTTTGTGGAGCGATGGAAGGATTCTACGAAGAAGGTAGGCAGGTATAGGGGGTCGCGATAACACGAGGAGACGGGGGAAGTGAGTCATTTCTGACCGTAGACGAGGTAGGTAGGTTGGCGAAGACATGCCGCGGCTGCTGCTGTTTATTGTTTGTTTTGAATGACCTCCTCACCCGCAGTTGGTGAAAGGTCATAGGCAATTCGAGTGCAAATTGCACACAAATCAACGAGGAATGAGACCGATGTTTTACGGTATCAATATCGTTAAATCGAGTGGTCATGGAGTGAATGAATCGATGACATCGAATGATATTATTAAATACTAAAGCCTTGGGTCCTCCTGCCGTTGTGATCATCCAGAAAGGCCCCTCGCACTCCTTTCTAACTCCCTCTCTTCTTCCCTTTCTCTCTCGTGATCATCTTGCAAAGGGGTAATTGCCATTCAAAAAACTCTTCAAAATGCAGGATTCAATATTTATCACTGCTGTTTTGTCGACTCATGACTGATGTTTGAAGAGATAGATAGAGAGGTGAGTAGAGTGAATGTCAATAATGCTGCAACGTACATAAACTGTGTTTTTCAAGGGTGTGCGTATTGTTTTTCTGAAGAAGAGAGAAGGGGGGTATACGAGTAAAGGATCGGTCAGTCAGCCATAGGTCAGCCAAATTGTTTCACGAATTGAATGGTGTGGCGAGGGTAAGTATAAGTGTGAGTGTGATCGCTCTGGACGTAAGATAAGGGTTTATGTGTAGTCACCGTTGCTTGTCCACTTTATTTGCGTTTCGTCCGCGAGGAATCGGAAGAGTCAGGAAGCGACAAGGAAGGAACAGGGAAGAGAGGTGAGGCGAGAGAGGGAGAGAAGGAGAGGAGTCGATGAATGACCGATCCTGCAAAATGGATGGTCAGAGGCAACCCTATCCTGCCCCACTCATCATCTCCATGCGTGATGTTTCCTGTTTGTCCTTGTTTGTGTTCATTTTTGTTTGAAGATTTCGCCCAAACTCGCATGTGCAAATTAAGGATAGATTAAAACCCGTTTTCCCCGCGATGCAAAAAATAGAGAGAAGTGGGGAGAGGGAAGAAGAGGGAAGGAGAGGGAGGACAGACAAAAAAAAAAGTACGCTAAATTTGCCACCGCCATGTGTTCGTCGAATATAAACACAAGAAAGAAAACAGACATGCCTCCTCTACTACTAGCTTTGTTCCTCCTTTGCTCTCTTCCATTAGTTCATCTTTTTTTTTTCTCCGAGAGAGAAGAAGGAGGACAGAACGACAAAAGGCCAGAAAAGCAAAAGGGCGAGAAGGATATTTGGTTTTTTATTGCTTCTTGAAGGTTGGAGAGGTTGGACACAAAGAAAAAAACAAGGAACTAAAAGTAAAGGAACATATGCACTGGACAGATGGAAGCAAGCATAAATTGCACGCGCTCTCACCTTGAATGTCCAAAACACATTGGCATTGGGAACAAAAAAAAGGGGTATCGCGGACGCATAATAAAATCGCGCACGCGTGCGTGGATGGTTTGTTTTGATGTGGGTTCCCAAGGAGTAGGGGTGCACAAAGGAAGTAAGGAAAAGAGAGGGAGCGAGGACCCCGCGTCTTCATCCAACTCCATTCCATTCATCCATTAGGACACAATCGCCACCAATATCAAAAAGAAAAAGAAAAAGAAAAAAAATGAAGGGCCAAACGGCGAAGATCTTTTTCTATTGTTTGTGAAAATCTTTTGCGGCAGAAAAATCTCGTGGTGTCATTTGAGTCTAAGGCCAGTGAACATCTAAAAAAATAAAGAGCACGCGATAATGCGAAGGCTGAAGGCTGAAGCCATGCCATGCCATGCCTTGAAAAGGAAGGGAGATAACAGTAAAAAAGAAAAAAAAAGGCTTTTTATCACGAATAACCATCATCATCATCACCACACGTCCCTTCTTTTTATTGCTTCTGTCTACTTTGTGTCCATTTGGTTCGACTCTTTTGCTATCGTCTTTTTGTGCTCATGGGAAAAAGTCTGCCTCCACAGTCCAATGATTTCATCCCAACTCACGCCACCATCCTCCTCGTCATCGCGTGCACACTGCTTCTCTTTCTCTCTCTTGCTCGCTGCACCTTTTCTTTTCCTCCGTTTCGCTACTTTTCCTTTCCTCCCATTTCTACTTCCTTTCTTAACATAGCTGCAGCAGGTTCTCGTCTTTTCAACAGTTGATGACGATCGTGGTATTTTCACTTTGACCCTTTTCATTTCCAGTGACTACTTTCATCGTCATTGGAACCGACTGGGATCTTGTCCAACAGACCAAAGTAAGTCTCTCAGCGTTCCTAACAGTCTCACTCCATAATTTTTTCCTGAAACTGCAACCGGCAAGATAACCTTTTTCATAACCATTTACAGGCCCCGTCTCACGTTGTGTTAGCTAAAGTTTTATGACTATGAAGTCAAGTGGGGGGAGGGGCTCTCGGATACGAAAGAAAAAGGAAAAGGGGAATGAAATCGAGGTGTTGTCAAAAAGGGTTTCTAAGAAAGAAAGCTAGTGTGCATGTCGCCATTTTTTTTAATTTCGGTTATGCTCTTGTCCGCTCGGGTGGAGCTGAGGAGAAGTGTATGAGAGCCTAGCGGGCCGAAGGACCAAGGTCCGGGGTCTATCGAGATATGAAAAACACCATACCCACCGAATCCAATGTCTCATTTTTTCTTTGAAAAAATGCGTGTGTTGAATGGCAAAGAATGAACGAATAAGGAGCCTGGTACTTGATTGAACAATAAAAGAACAAAGACGAGAACACGATCCTTCTTAGACTTTTTATTTTTCTGTTCTTTCCGACGCATTGGGATAGATCACAAAAAGAAACCTGTTTATTATTCACACGTGCGAGATGCAACGGACCAAAAGGAAAACTATATCTCTAAACTTTCGCAAAAGCTTCTTCAGCCTTCTACACACCAGAATTAGAATAAACAGAGTTTGATCACAATTGTCTTTTTGCCGAAAAGAGGAAGTAGGGTACGATTAGCAACAAAAAAAAGGAAGGCAACAGTATGGAAAATAGAGAAGGTGCAAGAACAAAGAGTGTAGCGAACGACATAGATGAAAAGTAGAGCGAGAGAATCTTTCGGAGCATGACAAAAAGGATGACTACCTTGCGATGCAAGCTATCCGTAGCAAACAAGCAAAAAAAAAGTACGATCGCATACCTGAGTGATAGGCCAACTCATCGGCAGCGTTCCTGAATCCGATTAGCAATGATATAGACACCGAAAAGACCGAGAGGGAGGCGCAGAGGAGGCGGAGCTGGAGACGAAGGCGCATTCCTTCCGGAAACCCGCTTTTGACCGCAAACGATTTTTTACATGCGCAAGCGCAGAGATCTCAGACCGAATAGAGATCCGTACTCCAACGTCGTCTTCAACATCAATGCAATAGCCAGACTTAAGGTAAACTATTTTTTTTTCGCTGGTACTGGGCCTGTTAAAATTAACTTATCATCCTGTCACTACAACGAGACAACCATGTTTTTTTTATGACCCGCTGGTTTTAGGAAGGGAGAGAGGGAGAGTTGGGCTCAGAGGATAACCAAAGGGTTCCTTGCCAAGCTCACTTGTGAACACAAAGAAGAAAAAAAGAGATAAACTCAAGCACAAAAAATACGGCACTCGTTCCTACCTGAAGAAAAGGAAAAGGCGAGAGAACCAACGAGGACGTAGGAACTTTCTTAGAAGTTAGGGAGCAACGTGAGTTTGAGTCTTTCCAGGCTTGAGTTTTGGGTGTAAAAATAGTGCGCAACCCATCCAGTGTTGTTTTGTGCTCTGCTCTTACGGGGCTTCTTTTGTAATCTGTTAGGTTATTTGGTCAGATGGCGTTATGCCTATCAACACCTTGTGTGAAGAGCGTTCAGAATCCCTATCAACATCTTGTGTGAAGAGCGTTCAGAATCAATTGAACAGTTGCCAGCTAGGTTCGGGGGTTAAGAAAAGGATGGAAGACGAAAGAATAGAGCGCTTGGACGAGCACACCTGACACCTCACCATTGAGGAGTCCTCAACGCATTGACAGCAAAGAAAAGTAGGAAAAAAAAAGCAAAGGGGGTGGTGGTGGCAAAACACCCTCCCTCCACATACCAAATTCCAAAAACAACCGACCCAAAAAAAGACATTTTTTTGTTTGTCTCTTTCAAGAGAGGATAGTCGACACACAGCGAACTGTGCAAGCAGTTTGCGTTTCCTGTTGCAGTTGAGCAAGCGTAGGGCGTCGAGAAGCAGCATAGACAGGATGCGAGGGGTGGACGAGAAGGCAAAGAGCGAGAGAAAAGAGGATTTTTGCATCTCGGACGGATGCACGTGGTGACTCAAAGAGTAAGGATCAGTCCTTTTTTCTGATGTTTATTTTAACAAAGCCATGTGGTTTGATCGCTTCATTAAAAAAGGACAGAAGAAAGAGGCAAGGCGGATTCAAGAAGAAATGGGTCAATGATGGGCGGAGCGCTTTTTCTAAAAGGGAAACGTTCATTTCTCTTTGTTCTTGGCGAGGCAAGAAAAACAGCAGCGGCAAAACAAATAGCAGGTGTAGAAGGGCGCAAAGGAATACAAAGCTTTACAAGGAACAAGAAGATCCTTTGGATGTTTTTATTTTAAAATCGTGATATGCTTTTCGAACAGAAAAGATAAGAGGAAGGGGTGAACATGGCCCATGTAAACAATCGATTGGGGTTGTTTTTGCTTGAAAGGTGTGTGTTATTTGGGGAGGTGGGAGGGTTGTGATTAGAATACATGAAGAGAAACAAAAAAAATAAATAGAAAAGCTATGTAAGAAGGATGGTGTCATATAGACTGGAGTGTATGTACAATACGAAATGTATAAAAAGATAATAAAAGAGAATTGTGGATTTGGATGTTCCATCTCTTGACTTTGCAAAGCGAAGCAAAAGTCGCTATGCAAGCAATTGGAGAGAACTTCGACTGCGGTTTGATGTTTGGCGTTTTATGGCAGGGTAACGACGATGGCCGTTTTGCGGTAGATATGGAGTTCGGGAGCGTAGTGGCTCTGGTTGACGATGAGCGTGGCAAAGCATGTCAGGACCGCAGCACAGGTGGCCACCGCAGCAATCATGCACCGTGTGCCTGCGCGCACAATCGCAGCGGAACTGATGAGCACCAGGATGAGCACAAGAGGTGTGAACGTGCTGTAATTTTCTTGTCTAATGGATTGAAGTGAATACATAAACACAAGATAATGATGAGTTCATGGTGCGTTGGGGCAGGCGTCGGTGCTGACGCAAGGGACAAAGAAATGAGGGGGACCCTGCGTCTCTGGATAGTCGTATTTGCATTCACATCTCGCGAAAATAGGAAAAAAAATTAACATCAAAACTTCGCTTATCAAGAAATGAATCTCTCTCCTTACCTCCAAAAGAGGACCTTTGCTGAGGTCCATTGAAGGATTAAGAAGCCCATCAAACATCCGAGCCAGAGACCCATGAAGAATCCACGCATCTGCTGCTTCGATCGTGCTAATGATAAATGACATTAAAAAAGAGTTCGTTTGCTTTAGCTTCAAAAAACAACAGCAAACAATAGAGGGTCGCATGCCCTTTCTTCTCTACGGCCTGTTGTGATTCGATGGGTCGCTAGAGCGGATAAAATCCACACATGACATTTGCATTACAAAAATAGGGAGCGAAATCACAAAGTGGAAGAACACAAAAACAACAACAAAAAAAGGGTCGATGATGTTATGTAGCCCATGGTTAAGCCAAAGGAGAGAGGGCACAAGGTCTGTCAGGTACTCAGATCAAAACGGAAGAACGGGTAAACAGGTGAAATAAAAGGTAAGCTAATCTACCTTTCCCAGCTCTTTGTTCAAATAACACGCTCGCTACCTTCGTTTTGAAAGAGTACGAACCTCTTGGGCGCGAAAGGAGGAGTAATAGATAAAGAGGGGGGGAGGCAGTAGACAAACAAACGGAGGGGGTAAAGGACGAAAGGAATAATGATAATCAAAAGGGGGAAAGCAAGATTGAATGGTTGTAGTGGAAAAGTGGAAGGAAGGAAAGAAGGGACGGGGAGTAGTTCTCATGGACCCTGGTTGCAGGTGATTACTTTGTTGTTTTTTCTTACCTCGCCAAGCTTCCCGCCTCTCAGTCTCGAGCTGCTTCTGAAAAGCCATATCGGGGCCGTTCTCCCATAGCTTCTTATCATCGAGCAACTGTTTCTTGTCGAGAAAAGTAACAGGGGAGTCAACAAGGCTGGGCGAGAACAGCTTCATATACCGCTTGTTGTTGTGGCTGACAAAAGTAATGTTCTGCAGACGTTCATCGGAGGTGTCAAGGCTAAGTCGAGGCTTTGGAGTGGACTTTTCATATATTTGTTGCTGTTGCTGCTGCTGCTGTTGCTGCTGCTGCTGTTGCTGCTGCTGTTGCTGCATGAAAAGTTGTTTGTGAGATGGCTTCTGTTGTTGTGGTTGCTGCTGCTGCTGCTGTTGTGTTTGCTGCTGGAGGCGAAGAACATTGGCGTTGGGAAGAGAGAGGCGGTTAGGGCTAAAAGTTGCTGGTTGTTGTTCCTGGTATTTGTACTGGTTCTGAAGGTGTGAAGGGACCAGCTTTGACCCTGAGACGACTGTTGTGAGCATGGACGGTGTCATTATTGAAGTGAATGTGTGTGCGAAGAAGTATTTACGGTAAAAAGGGTGAAGAAAGTGAGACTGATAAAGTGTGTTCAAAAAACAGATGGAAAGTGGATCAGTCAGATTCAAGCAGGGGAATGGAGAAGGGCGAATGCAAAGAAGAGAGAGAAAAAAAGAAAACAAAGGACGAAAAGAGAGAAGGGACGGGGAAATAAAATAAAGGAAGCGAGGGAAAGTTGCGCTGGGTGGGTGCGAGGGAGGAGAATGAAGTGGGCACGTACTCTTTCCCTCGGGCCTTTTTATATCCTTTCCATGCCGTAGGTAGTGTACAGTACGTCGAGAAAAAACGCTATCCTATCAAGAGGGGGGGAAGTGTAAAAATAGGATAAGTAGCTTCTCTGCGGCCAAATACTTTCACCCCTGGCCATCTGCCAGGGAAGGAATGGACAAAAAATGCCTTTACGTTCTTGTGCGAATGTGCACTGCCCAAGTGTCCTCTTGATAGTGTGTGAGCCTTGTTATTATCTATTATGTGCAGTGCTCGTGCGAGGAGCGATATCTTTGTTCTTTGTTCGTGCTCTTTGCTCATGATGTGTACCTGGTTGACTGGCGGGGATGTATTATTGATGCGATGGATGCTTTGCTATCTTCCTTTCTTCCCCTTAGTTGTTCCGACTTCTTTGCCCGTTTTGTTCCTACTTGGTGGCAACGAAAGATCTCATTCTTGGATCATTGCACGTGACCTGTTTCTCTGCCTTCATTCTTTTTGCGGTTGTTTGAATGCTTCGCATCTCACCTCCATCACCTACTCACTCACTCTCACTTAGACTCACTACTCACACTCACACTTACATACCATGGTTCAAACAACAGACTCAGCCTTCAAGGTAGGCCTGCTACCCTACGCCTGTCTACCTGTCCATGACCATAAAGGCACAATTAAATTCAAACGTCCATGTCACTCTCCTTCATTCTACTCATCCTCCGACATGTCCTATTCCCACATTTCCTTCCGTAGACCGAGTTCGCAGTCGAAATGACTTGCGAGTCCTGCGTTAGCGACGTCAAGAACGTCCTCGAGGGTGCCGAGGGTATCAAGAAATACGACATCAACCTCAAGGAGCAGCGCGTTGTTGTCGAAGGCAGTGGTAAACAACTTTTTTCATTTTGCTGCGCTGGAAAACTCGATTCAACCTTTTCTACTTGTCAGTGCATATCCTACAATGCCCTAACATTTTTTTCTATGATGATCTTCATTTGCTGATACTACTTCTTGACACCAATAGCGCCTCCATCAGCCATTTCGCGGTTGTTGAAGAACACTGGCAAGACCGTGATTGTGCGTGGTTCAGGAGTTGCCCAGGGTAGGAATTGGAACACTGGAAAACGTTTAAAGTCATCACTGATTGTTGATTTGTCACATTATCAACAAATATCGCCAACTGACTAATGAGTTCACTTTTTTGACCACTAATGAACTGTAGGATCCCATGCTGGCGCTGCTGTTTGCATCCTCGACATCAACTCCGATGACCCAAGCTACACAACTCTCCCCGGCACCAACAAGCCCTATGGCCTCGTCCGCTTCCTCCAGGTTAACACCGAGACTTGTGTTGTCGACGTGACCGTCCAAGGCTTGACCCCCGGTAACCACGGTATTCACATCCATGAGTTGGGCGATACCTCTGGCGGATCTGCAACTACTGGTCCTCACTTCAACCCCACTAACACCACTCACGGCGACGATCTGACCGGTCACGTCGGAGATCTGGGTAACATTGAGGTGGACGAGAAGGGCTGGGGTGATTTGGTGCTCGAATCCAAGAGGATCAAGGTTTGGGATATCATTGGACGCTCGATGGTCGTCACCGAGAAGGCTGACAATCTCGGAAAGGGCTCCTGCGAGGGGTCGAAGGAAGATGGCGCGTCTGGTAAGGGAATCATCTGTGGTATCATTGCCCGCTCGGCTGGTGTCTTTGAGAACGCCAAGAAGGTGTGCGATTGCAGCGGCACGACACTTTGGGAGGAGGCTCGCCTTATGGGCGGTGAGAAGGGCAATGACTTTTACTGACAGGCACGATTCTCGTTACCTGTGTCAAAACTGTAAACACCAACCTGCATATACATATTTTTTTTTTTTGCTGTTACTCTTCACGTTGACATAAAAACAAGGAATAAAATAGTGTCAAAGCGTTTGAACACCCTTGCAAAAGAAAAAACAACGTTCATGGTTTTGAAATTAGTGAACTAGTGCTTGTTCCTGGAAACAAACCGGATGAAGGAAACGGACCAAACCTGGCGAACGAACGTAAACGGCAAGGGTGTAATTGAGAGTGAGTACATATAAAGACGGATCTCAGCTAGATTCTGATAAGGGCTCCAACAGCTCATTTATTTGGACACAAGTACGTGCACCAGACAAGCAGGAACGTGCCTAAATATCCTTGACTCCCTTTGGGTTCCGGGATAAACACGAACGGATCAGCTACGCAAAACAAGGAGGTCGAGAGTAGAAGAGAGAGCCCGATAGACTTCATGTTTGCGAAAAAAATTGGACACAGCAGCAGGCAGCACCAATACACAAAACTACAACGTAGACAACGAGGACAACGAGGACGAACTTGTTTAAAACTTGTATTTCAGTGGATCCGCCATGCTCAGCTGAAGCATTGGTTCACATGCAATGGTCAAAAATATCGTTTATTACAATTTGATAGAGAAATAGATGTAGATGGATGTGGACAAGTAAGCACCCATGTTGCAGAGAGATCAAGGCGTGCGGCTAATTGTTTACATGTCTGCCCATTGCATTGAGGTAGTAAGGTTACGATGTGGCGTTGCACTAGTCGAGGCAGTGACAAGAAGACGAAGACGAGTAAACGCAGGAGCAGAAAGAGAAGTAGACCTCGCTTTGGTGACAGGTATAAATGGGCCGGTGTGGATCCGAACATACGGTAGCAAAGCAACAGGAGTAAATATTTGTGTGTGCTCAGGAACAGGAGAACGCAAGAAGAATGCCTTTAGTTCCAAAGAAAGGTTCGACAGATCTCTCTGTGTTCCTTTTTTTTCCCTTCTCTTTGTGTCAGTCGTCGGTGGCAGATGGAACATCCATCAATCACCATCCATCGAGACAGCATTGGCAAGTCACAAAAGTAAAAAAAGTTGGACGCCTTTTCTATTTCTTGCACCTCCGCTACTTTTTTTTTTTTTTTTTTTTTTTTTTTTTTTCTTTTTTTACTCCGCTTCTTTCTTTTTTTATTTCTTTACCTTTGTTCCTTTTCTCTTCTCTTCTCCCCCAATACACTTTCCATTCCTACAACAGCTGCATCTCTCATTCACCGGCGCTTTTGTCTTAATCCTCCCCTCACAATTACATTCACACTCACTCACCGAGTAACACAGTAACACAAAAAACGTACGCACACATGAATCTCACAGAGAGTCCATCGACCGTCGGCATGGACACCCCTCGCTTTGCCAACACTAATGCAGTTCAGGAGCAGCACACTCCGGTGTCTAACGTTGTGCCTGCCAACGAGTACTACTCCAGCTCAAACTATGTCTCCCGCCACAGAACCCTCGGCAACGTAAGTCTCTTTTTATTGCTTCGGATTCACTTTCTTTTTTGGGGCGTAGTGTGTTTTGCATACAAGTATGTGTGTCGGATGACACCGATTATTATCTTCCGGTTGGAGGATCATCCGGTTATTCTGTTTACTTCGTCCATTTGTTTTAATGCGCCAGACTGGACAAGTCAAACAAAAGAAGCGCCTTTTTGGTTTTCGATCGCCCGTTGGGCGAAAGCGGGAGTGAGAAAAAGTCAGTCAGACAGTCAAGAGACGGAGACAATGGATGATGACTCGAAGCAAAGGCGATAGTACCAATTACGATCCAGATCGCTTTGCACTTTTTTTTGCCCCTTTGATTTCAATGGTCTGATTCATGTTCTGAGTCAATGCTTATCGGCATGCTCCCCTTGTTTCTTTCCTTGTCCGCTCGTCGTCGTGTGCCTATGTTCGCATGAAGGCGTGCGTTTCCCTTCCGACGTCCTTGGGGAGGAGGGGGTTCATTGAATCGTCCGTCAAACACAGCGCTGAGGGAAAGAGGAAATACAACAGGGCTTATCTTGGCCTTTTCTTTTCATCCTTTAGCCCTTTTTTCCAGTTTAGCTGTTGGTGTGTTTGAACCCTTATGTGTTTGTGGCACATGCTCAGTTTCTAACGTTTATGTGTTTACTTTTTATCATGGACGAATAGTCAAAGAAACCTACAAGCACCCAGAATCCCAACGACCCAATGGCGCATTCCGAGGCGGCGACAAAGTACAGGCGGCCACGGCGAGGCTCACATGGTTAGTGATGCTCATATGTCTCTTATCCTTGGGAACACAAAGGCAAAAATCCGATGAGGAACAACAAACGACGTCCTGGAAGAACTTTGAAGGAATGAAAAAAAAAAAAAAAAAAAAAAAATAACGACTCCGCCGAACCAAATGGACCTCTTATCGGGCTGGAATTTGTTTTTCTCTTTATCAACATTTTTGACAGATAAAGGCTGACAAAAAGGAAGGGGCTGACCATTCATTCTCGTTCTTGCTACCTATCTCTCACTTTTCCCGCGACCCCTTCCCCTGCTTTAGATGACAAGGCCACCAAGCCAAGACGTTTCCTCATCGACGTCGAGGAGACCCAAAAGTTGATTCTAGAGCAGGAGGACACGGATGGCGACTTTCAGATCACTGTCAACGATGTTGGTCCCAAGGTCATTACCCTCGGCACTGCAGACTCTGCCGGATTCAACAAGTACGACATTCGCGGAACCTATATGCTTAGCAATCTCCTTCAGGAACTGTCGCTTGCCCAGGACTATGGACGCAAATACGTTGTTCTGGACGAGGCTCGCTTGAATGAGAACCCTGTCGATCGCCTCTCTCGCATGATCAGACACCACTTCTGGGACGGACTCACACGCCGCATCGATGCAGAAGGACTGGAGCTGATCGCCAACGACCCCAAGAATAGATCCAAGAACACCGCTCCCAGAATCTACATTCCCTTCGGCGAGGACGAAGTCCTGGAATACTACAAGAACGTCAGTGTGCAGAAGCCCCATCTCAAACTCGACGTTGAACAGCTGCCCGAGGTGATCACCCCCAAGTATGTCCAGTCCATCAACGAGAAGCCAGGAATTCTCGCTTTGGCCATGACAAAGTTCATGAACGACGAAGGTGAAGAGACCTTGAAAGGCGTTCCGTTTGTTGTCCCTGGAGGTCGATTCAACGAGATGTACGGATGGGATTCATACTTTGAATCTCTCGGATTGCTAGTCGATGGTCGTTTGGAGCTGGCCAAGGGCATGGTCGATAACTTTGTCTATGAAATTAAGCACTATGGCAAGATCCTGAACGCCAACCGCAGTTACTACCTCACCAGGACTCAGCCTCCATTCCTGACCGACATGATCCTCAAGGTCTATGACCGTCTTCCTTACAGTCTCGAAATTGAGAACAAGCAATGGCTTGCTGTCGCTCTCACGGCGGCGATCAAGGAATACCTCACCGTCTGGATGTCTCAGCACCGCTATGATCCTGAATCAGGATTGTCGCGCTTCTACAGCGAGGGTATCGGAATGCCTCCAGAGACCGAGGCCACCCATTTCGATCATGTCATCAAACCATACGCTGATCGCAAAGGACTCTCTCTTGAGGAATACAGCCGACTTTACAACGAGGGCTTGATAGATGAGCCCGAACTGGATACCTACTTCAAGCACGACCGTGCTGTGCGCGAATCAGGACATGACACCACTTACCGACTCGATAATTGCGCTGCAGACATCGCCACCGTCGATTTGAACTCGCTCCTTTACAAGTACGAGGTAGATATTGCTGAGACCATCCAGTCGATCTTTGGCGACTCTTTCGAGACACCCTACTTTGCCTCATACGATACGTCGTTATCGACAGACCATCCTGATACCATTGTGCATACCTCTGCAGAGTGGTTCGAACGTGCCCGCATTCGCCAGGAGAGAATCAACAAGCTCTGCTGGAACGAGAAGCGCGGAATGTATTTTGATTACGATACCCGTCTAAAGACCCAGGGGACCTATGAGAGTGTCACGACCTTTTACACCATGTGGTCAGGACTCGCCGATCGCGAAAAGGCAGAAAAGATGATGTAAGTGTTGTCTGCTTCATCATTGCGTAGTTTTCTGAACTTTGTTATTTGGAGAATTGGATCCTGTATTGACCTACTATTATATTCTGTGATTTTCGCTAATTAGGGCTAGCGCTTTGCCCCTCTTTGAAGTCACTGGTGGATTGGTCTCTGGAACAGAGTCATCGCGTGGTCTCATTACCTTGTCTCGCCCTAACCGTCAATGGGATTTCCCCTTTGGCTGGGCGCCTCACCAAATCATGTCCTGGATTGCCTTTGAAAAGTATGGCTTCATGGAAGAAGCCAAGCGAACCTGCTACCGCTGGCTGTACACGTAAGTCAACCGTCTTCCTCTCTGAAAGTATTTGACGCTGAATTACTTGTAGTACCTTGATGCCATTTAGATATGCTAATCATCCCCCACTTGTCCTTCGTCATCATTGCTAGCATCACAAAATCATTCGTTGACTTTAACGGTGTGGTGCCTGAGAAGTTTGATGTTGTAAACATGACCCATCGAGTCCAGGTCGAGTACGGTAATGTTGGACTGGACTTCAAGTTTATTCCTCGCGAAGGCTTTGGGTGGATGAACGCCAGCTACCAAGTCGGCCTGGGATATATGGACCGTGGTCTTCGCCGTGCACTGGGAGCTGTGATGGACCCTTGCCAGGTATTCAAGGGTCGGGCGTTGGCTGTTGAGAAGTCACAACAGAATAACAACGAGAGCATTGTCACTCAACCTCCAGATGTGACCACACGCCTCGTCCGCCCCAACTCGCTCCGGAGGGTGTAAGGTGTCTAAACGCGAGTTGCGGATATGACATGGACTGTTTGCGCTGGACGCAGCTATGGAGCAACCAAGGGAATGGAGGATGAGAGGATAGGGACAGATAGGACGGTGGAGGAATGCAGGAAGAATGAAGCGGTTATTTTACTACGGCCTTTTTTTGCTCGCTACATTTCACGATCCAAACACATGTGCGCAACATCCCTTTGCGATGACAGCTCTGCCCATCATTATCTTCTACATTATTTGCGAAATGTATGTATGATTAAAGTCTTTAAAGATTGTTTGTAAAAGGACAAGTGTTTGTTGTGTTTATTTGTACAAATGTAACAGTGACGGCGAGTTAAGTCTCAAAGTGTGTTGGTTGGAGTGTTTGTATGTGCAAAGGTAATCTGCAAAGATGAAGAGCAGACAGAAAGAGAAAGTTGTGGAGGAAACAAGGTACAGGTGCATTCATGTGAGTGAACGAGCTGATACGTTGGGAAAAGATCCAGTCAGCCTTGGTACTCTCTTCCTTAGACGCGACGCTCGATCTCGGCCTTGGTGATGTTTCCTTCGCCTGAGGCCTCGAGGGAGTAGTCCCCGAGGACATTTCCGGTGGCCTTTTGGGAATGTCCCTCGGCCTTGTGGGCAGCGGCCTCGGCCTGGGACTTGGCATCGGCGAGCTTTTGAGCAGTGTCAGCCTGAGCCTTTTGAGCAGCGCCGCGGGCGGCCAGATCGGGGTTGTTGATGGTCTCGCCAATGGTCTGCTTGGCGCCGCCGATGTAGGAGCTGGCGGTGTTGGAGACCTTGGTGGAGACGTTCTCTGCAATGTTCGACATGTTGGATATGTGTTGTTGTTTTGTTTTTGTTTGATTGATTGGTTGTTGTTTTAGTGAGGGAGTTATTGTTGTGGGTGAAAGGATGAAGAAGAAAGTGATGAAAGCAAGTGGCGGCCCTTTTATATATCAGTCTGCTGCGATCATGACGGGTGTATTACATCACTCATATGACAGTGCAAAGGCTAGATATCCAACAGGGTTGCAGCTGTGGAAGTCTTTTTATTTGACAAGCACTTCTGATCACGGGGTTTGAATGACGGGATCATCACACAATCATTGAGAAGACAAGGTGCCATTTGGCAAAGGCTTTTCTACATTTTTCAAAAGGAACTTCCTAGGAAAGCATAGCAAATGATCGTATCTTAATCAAGTTCGTTTTGCACACCAACACAAATGACGACGCGAACATCTAAGCCACATCGTTGTTGTGGGTTAATTTAACCATTTTTGACTTTCAAAAAGTCGCGTTCGTTTTGTTTTGACTTGACCGTTTGCCACCACCAACGCCGTTCTTCCTCAAGTCTCTGCTGTTACTGTTCCTCGACACCTCATCGACTGAAATCAACGACGGAGACAACACTCGTACACTTCGTTCTCCATCCCATTCCTGTGTCCATTCCTGATTGAACCGACTCATTCGACAAACGGGATTCACACACCTCCACCCCCGAACCAGTTTAGTTGACAAGTTACGCCACCATGTCACAGGAAGCACATACCGCCAAGAAGCGTAGAATCCATGCATCGCAGTTGGAGCCACAGCCTTCTTTCTTGGAGGACCTGGAGCAACTGCAGGAGACCAACCAGGCTACCAAAGGTACGGACAGGAACTCTTGTTTTGTTTGTCAGTGAGCGCTGTGGACTTCGGACTTTTTTGTCACGCTTTATTTATATATTATTTTTGTCGGTTTTGTAACACCATAGTGGATGACCCATCGTTGCTCTGGGAAAGACCAACCTGCGACAGGCTCAACGCGGCAACGGATGTATTGGGTGAGTAAGAAATTCAATATATGTTTGTTTTACTACTTGTTGGTGTCCTTCTCAGTCCTTGCGCTAACGTATGGTATGTTTTTCAACCTCTAGTGTTCCAGCAGATCGAAGCAGACGAATACATGGACGCGGCATCTCACACTCCCGTCGTCCGGTTCTACGGTATCACAGAAGTAAGCCCCTATGAATTATCCTCTCGGACATGACCGTATATACAAGCCTAATATTCGCAGTTACTGACCATCAATCACTATTATATTCCTTAGGCTGGGAACAGCGTCATCTGCCACGTCACTGGATTCTTGCCATACTTTTATGTTCCAGCACCCGTGGGGTTCAAGTTGGAAAACATCCCAGCATTCAAGACCGCATTGGAGGTAACTTTGAGATACTTGAGTTCCGCAGTACATTGGATGACACCAAAAGTGGTCACGAACATGTACTAACCACCGAATTTTTTTGTCATTGTATTAGGCGGCAGTGGAAAAAGGCAACAGCATTGTCAAGATCGAATGGAAGTTGAAGGAGTCAATCTACGGATACCATGGAGGCGATAAGATCCCATTCTTGAAGATTACCCTCAAGGACCCCAGGAACATTGCGGCAGCCAAGCGTGCCATGGAACGAGGCATTTCGTTTGCCGGATTCAACGACTGTACGGCACAGACATACGAGAGCAATTTGGCATACCTTTTACGCTTCATGATCGACTGTCATATTAAGGGAGCAAACTGGATTGAGCTTCCCGCAGGATCATACCAGAACAGGAACGACAGCAGTTCGAATGCCCAGATCAACGTTCAAGTCAACTACGAAAAGATCATCAGTCATCAACCCGAAGGAGACTGGTCCAAAATTGCCCCTCTCAGGATCTTGAGTTTCGATATCGAGTGCGCTGGTCGCAAGGGTATTTTCCCCGAGGCCAAGATCGATCCTGTCATCCAGATCGCATCCATGGTCACTGTCCAAGGAGAGTCCAAGCCATTCATCCGGAACGTTATGGTTCTCAACACTTGCTCGCACATTGTCGGCACTCACACTATGTCGTTCGACCAGGAGGAAAAGCTACTGGCTTCATGGAGCGACTTTGTCAGGAAAGTTGATCCTGATGTTGTCATTGGCTATAACACGGCGAACTTCGACTTCCCATATCTTCTGGACCGCGCCAAACATCTCGGAGTTCTGAAGTTTCCTTTCCTCGGACGCCTTAATGGTATGATATCACTTTGAAATCGCAAGAGCTACATGTATGTGGGTAGGTTAAAAGTTTAGCGATACTGACCTTCAGCTTTTCCTCCGCTATATAGACATCAGGACAGAGATCAAGGATACAAAGTTCTCGTCGAAGGCTTATGGAAACCGCGAGAGCAAGTCGATCAACATGGAGGGTCGTCTTCAGCTTGATATGCTTCAGGTCATGCAGCGCGATTACAAGCTACGATCCTATACTCTGAACTCTGTCTGTGCCGAATTTTTGGGTACGTGAGTTATGTAGTTTGTAGTTGCGTGTTCTCTCTGAGTTATTGACGTGTGCTGACCAGGAACTCTTTTGGGTTATTAGGCGAGCAAAAGGAGGACGTGCATCATTCGATCATTACGGAACTGCAAAACGGAAACGAGGAAACTCGCCGACGTCTTGCGATTTACTGTTTGAAGGACGCCTATCTTCCACAGCGACTCATGGACAAGCTGATGTGTTTGATCAACTACATCGAGATGGCAAGAGTAACAGGAGTGCCTTTCAACTATCTTTTGGCCCGTGGACAGCAAATCAAGGTTGTCTCTCAGTTATTCCGTAAAGCCCTTGAGAAGGACTTTGTCATCCCTGCTGTGAGCAGTCAAGGTAAGTTTTTGACTCATTTGTTGACGACAAACCGTGGCTATAGTTTTTTCCACATTGATTAATCAAGCATTCGTTCTTTGTTCGTAGGTGGAGAGGAGCAGTACGAAGGAGCTACAGTTATTGAGCCTCGTAGAGGTTACTACGATGTGCCTATCGCAACTCTGGATTTCGCGTCACTGTACCCTTCGATTATGATGGCCCACAACCTCTGTTATACAACGCTGCTGACGCCTGGAGTCATTCAAAAGTTCAACCTCGTCAAGGATGTCGACTATGTGGTTACCCCCAACAACGGTAATTTTTGCTGCATGTTTTACGAGTCTATGTAAGATGAGCCCTGAATTGTTACCCGGTCACTCACAGATTGTAATCTCTCTATGTGACATAGATTCCTTTTTGATGGAGAAAAAGCGCAAGGGATTGTTGCCTATTATTCTGACAGATCTCTTGGATGCCCGTAAGCGTGCCAAGTCGGATCTTAAGAAAGAGACGGACCCTTTCAAGCGCGCTGTATTGGATGGTCGTCAGTTGGCCTTGAAGGTACACGTTTGGCTGCAATTGTCATGAAACGAATACGCCTCCCTGACTATAATTAGGATTTTTTTTCTAACCTTCTTCGTATCACTTTTATCCCACAGATCAGTGCCAACTCTGTGTACGGCTTCACGGGAGCCACTGTCGGAAAGCTGCCCTGTCTTCAGATCTCATCGAGTGTCACAGCCTACGGTCGTGTCATGATCGAGAGAACCAAGCAGGAGGTCGAGGCAACATTCACTGTCGAGAATGGATACACGCATACCGCCGAAGTCATTTACGGAGATACCGATTCAGTCATGGTCAAATTTGGCGTCAAGACGTTGGAGGAGGCCATGGAGCTAGGACGCAAGGCAGCCGAGTTAGTCACGACAAAGTTTGAGAAGCCAATCAAGCTAGAGTTCGAGAAGGTGTACTTCCCTTATCTGTTGATCAACAAAAAGCGTTATGCCGGTCTATACTGGACAAGACCCGACAAGTACGACAAGATGGATACCAAGGGAATTGAGACTGTCCGTCGTGATAATTGCAGATTGGTTCAGAGTGTTATTGATACCTGCCTCCGAAAGATCCTGATCGACCGCGATGTCACCGGTGCCCAAGAGTAAGTTTTAAAGGATGTACCTGTGTGAAAAACTATACAGGCAGTAAGAATCAAATTTAACCAGTGCTTGTTCATTTTTGTAACAGATATACAAAGCAGATCATTGCAGATTTGTTGCAGAACAAGGTCGATATGGCTCAATTAGTCATTACAAAGCAGCTGAGCAAGACAGGTTAGTACCTGAGGAACATTGACATTGAAAGCAAATGAACAGGACATTGCTGAAGTGATGCGTGATCCTAACCAGAACGCTTGCATGCTCCATAGATTACGCAAACAAGCAAGCGCACGTGGAATTGGCAGAGCGCATGAAGCAGCGTGACGCAGGTACGTGAACTGCCTGACTGAAATGGACTCGCCAAGTGTGATGTGCATTATCGTGATACTAATTCTTACTTTTTATGTGCTTTAGGTTCTGCACCTGCGTTGGGAGATCGTGTTGCATATGTTATTATCAAGGGTGGAAAGGGTACGGCGGCGTATGACAAGTCTGAGGATCCTCTTTGGGTGCTGGAGAACAACATCCCGATCGACACAAGATACTACCTTGACAATCAGCTGTCCAAGCCATTGCTCCGTATCTTTGAACCTATTCTCGGTGAAAAGGCTGAGTCTTTACGTACGTTATCCATGGATTTGCAACAACGATGTGGTTTGAAAATGCAACAAAAGAGAGAAAAAAAGGCGACAATGCTGATAATCTTAATCCTGTATTTAACGTTCAATAATAGTGGCCGGTGATCACACAAGGACTATTCAGGTCTCAACTCCTTCGGTGGGAGGACTGATGAAGTTTGCGGTGAGGACGGCAACGTGTCTGGGATGCAAGACGCCTCTCAAGAAGGGCGAGTCTGCTGTGTGTGCCAACTGCAAGGAGCGCGCGCCCGAGTTATACCAGAAGCAACAAAACATTGTCAATGGCCTTGAGGTGCGCTTCTCACGACTTTGGACACAGTGCCAGCGATGCCAGGGATCGCTGCACCAGGAGGTACTATGTACGAGTAAGGATTGCCCTATCTTCTACATGCGCAAGAAGGTCCAGAAGGAGATCCAGGATAGCACTGCGACCCTCGATCGGTTCGTGGACTGGTAAACAACGTATGCGGGTGTCGCGCTGGCGAACAACTTCAATTTGCATTCTACATAAAATAAATCAGTATTCGATAATTTTTTCAACGCGTGCAGTACGCGTCTGTGGCTTCAAGGATAAAAGCAGTCCATTCTTGGCTTTATCATTACAGGGGGAAGTGTGGAACAACTCCATCACTCTTTTGACAACGACCCATCTCCGTTCACAGGACAGCAAGGAAGGACAGACAACCCCAGGACACAACAACATCATCACACTCACAGCCATGGCAAACATCAACATCAGCTGCATCGCCATCATTGGAAAACAGGCATGTGCTTCGTTCCGTCGACGGGGCTCGTCGTTCTTCCACACAAATAAGGCGTAGATGGAAACAGAGAGATGACAACGAACCTCAGGAACGACTGTGTTGCTAATAGCCTCATATCCGATTGGTATCCTCGGACTCTTCTTTTTTTTATGCTCGGCTGTAGAACAACCCATTGTTCATCAAGAACTTCAACCCATCACATGCAGACCTCAAATACCACTATATCGCACATACATCATGCGACATCATGGAAGAACGAGGTGAGCTTCACTAGGTCTCATTTTATTCACTTTTTCTGGAGTGCAGAACCATGTAGCCGATATCAGGAAGCAATACATGAAAAGGAACTGGGTGTACTCTTCAGGAAATTCACCTAACCTTCACGGCATTTTTCTTACCTGTTCTGGGCGTGTAGCTGCGATGAAGGCGCAGGATATGTACTTAGGCGTGCTGTTCTCGATGGAGGACCTGTCGGTGTACGGATACATGACCAATACCAAGATCAAATTCATCACAGTGCTCACGGTGCCTGATGTCATTATCAAGGATACAGATATGAAGAACGTAAGGGCTCAACTCTTCTAAGCTCACTTTCGTACACAAACTCAGTTCTTGGTTTTCTTCGGGACTGCTGTTCATCGCTTATATTCAAAAGCGATGTTATCGACACCTTCTCACCTTCCAGTCTTGTCCATTCCCCCCCCCCTACTTGACAAAAACAGATTTTCCGCAGGATTCATGCGGCGTATGTAAACCATGCCAGCAACCCATTCTACGAGATTGATTCCGAAAAGATGATCAAGAGCAAGAAGTTTGAACAAGAGATTGAGGCTATCGGGAGGGGGCGTGCTCTTGAGGGCGGCAACAGGAACTCTCTTCCAGCAACTGCACCATAGATACACAGGAGCACGATGAGAACCGACAGACAACCATCTATATCCCCCGCCTTGCTTATCAAATAAAAGCACTTTCAAAGATGAGAATGGAGTACATGGAGATACCAATTGGGACAAGGGAAGGTGATAATGATATGGCGACGTACTATATAGACTCTTGTGAATGCGCTCGAGGTTGAGAGCAGGTTTGTCCAAGAGACCCTGGGTTACCAAATACGAGTACTAGGCGCGTCACGCAGGTACAAAAAATGTCTCGCTCTCGCTCAAAAGGAGACAGAAAGGGCTGATTCTTTTTCCTTCTTTCATTCCTTTTTCTTCTCATTCGTTCATTCATTCCTTTTCTTCACCACCTTCCAAGAACTTATTCAACTTATGACAGGTAAGAACAGACATTCTTTTGGCTGCAAAGAAAACACAGGATCGATAGTAACAGCACTCTGCGCATCAATTGATAATATTGACAAAGCGTTCCTTGACAATCATGCGACCCCACCTTTATTCTCTGGCAGGCAACGATACAGCGGTGTTGACGCAAAGTCAGGAGCACTATGTAAAAAAGTACCTCCTCAGCATCCTCATCAAGAACGAACTTAACCGGCTCCAAAGGAATCCCTACGACACACTGCCCAACCTGGGTGGACCATTTGACCTCAAAGATGAACACAACAATTCGACCACCCCCTTTCTCCGTTACTTGTTTGAATCGATTGTCGTTCCCTTTCCCTTCCTTACGGGTAACAAAGGTGAACTCTGGCCGAAACTACAACTCTTCCTCGAGGAGCTGGCCAAGGTCGATTCGGGTCATGGGGTTGAGAGGGAGGAGATGGCGAGGAGACGGAGGTTGAAGAATAAGGGCGAGCGGTCGATTGTGCTAATGTACTCGATGGCTGTCAAGACTGTGGAGCAGCGTGAGCAAGAAAGGAGGGACAGGAGCTTGGAAGATGGGGTGGAAGGATTGACCTTGAGTTTGGATAGTGCTCCTGCGGCCGCCCCTCCTGCGGCTGCTGCTCCGACGAGCGGGCCATTGACGGTCATCCATGGAGTCCGTATCAATGTTGCGGGTATCCGAGTCATCAAGCAACGACGACATGTCCGCGAGCACGAACATGCGGTAATTATAGACATTACCACGCTTTCTTTCAACTTGTATTGTCATGCATCCGTCAGCGGCGTTCTTTTAGGAAGGAGACGATTGGATGAGGCACGGAAGGGAACGTGCTTTGGATTTTGTGCTATATATTTCTCCTTTCATCCTTTATTGGGCTGCTGCATATCTTGCCAAGACGTCGTTTTGGAAGGCTGTTGCAATTGAGTGATTCGCTCAGTTGAATGTTATAACTCCAATCCACTCACTCGCGGCGTTGTTTTGTTTCTTATTTTAGGAGTTCTTGGTTAGCAGCACGTTGGCCGATGGTACAGAGTCGACGGTCGCGAGGCGTCACGGTCAATTCAGACGTCTTTACATCGCGGTAGGAGATAGCATCACCCCATGGTGATATATTCATGATCGGTCTATTTGTGTCCATCAGGTCAAGACTGATATTTCTTGTTATTTTTGAACAATGTTACGTCTGCTAGTTGAGAGAGGAATATCCACAGTTCGAGTTCCCTTTGCCACCTGCCAAGGTGTCTACTAGGTCTGGATCGGCCGGTGTCAAGGCAGCACGCGAAAAGGACCGTCTCAGCCTGCGTGGCTATCTCCACAACGTGGCCAAGGTGGCGCCTGAGATTGTAACCTCCACCATCTTTGTCAGCTTCCTCACCAAGGACGCAATCACGCTGACGGCTGAGGAGGCCAAGGATGTCCACGTCCGCATGGCACTTGACGAACACCGCAAGGAGCAACAGGCCCAGTTTGCGAGGGAGGTTACCAAAAAAGTACAGCAACTGGATTCACATCTTAAGCAGGTCAAGCAAGATTTCTTGCGACCCGGAGGGGTCTCGCGATTGTTTGCTGCCTTCCGGCAATACGAGAATGTCAATGACTTGCCACCCTTGTACCAGACCGTGTTTGAGTGGGGTTGCATGAACTTTGCGTCGACCCTCTACCACGTCTTTACGGCCTCGGACGATGCAACCCTCAACTTGACACACCTCAAGCGGACCCACCTGTTGATGCCTTACCGGACCATGTGGGGAATCCTCAAGGTGTCGAACCCAATGGCGATGATGAAGGGGATTATGGATCTGTTCCTGGCCCAGCCCTTTGGCAGGAGCAGCTTGATGCAACGGATCATCTCGGTAAATATCCAGGAGGAGATTACAGAGTACAAAAAGGATATTGTTCAATTGGAGGCTGCCATCGGAGACCAAGGGCTCTGTGACAAAATTCATAACTATGTGTATGCACCCAAGGATGTCATCACCAGCATCTTCCCTGACAGTGGTATGTCCTTTTCTTGTCTTTGGTATTGCCTTTGACTGTATGTATTTTGAGGATGGCTCATTCCTCACATTGTGTCCTTTGATTATGCTACAAATAGCACTGTATGATATTACAGAACTAGGTATGGTGCTGGATGTTCTTCAGACGACCCAAATCCAACCGTTGCTCGATCCACAGCAGATCAACCGCGTCCGGGATGCAAAGGAGCAGTTGGAAAAGGACCGCACAGAGAAGGAACGCCTCATCAAGGCCCATCAGGACATGTTAATCCACGATCTGTCAGAATCTGACGAGAGCGACAGCGAAGCCTCGAGTGTGGATGAACCACCAAAGCTGTACCGCTCGTCGTCCAAGAAGAGTTTTGCAAAGGCGACTGAAAAACTCCGGTCCCTTAAGCAACAGAAACAGGAGCAAAAGCAGGAGCAGACTCAGTCTCAGCAGCAGCAATCTCAACCGTCTCAACAGAATTTGATTCGATTGCTTCAGCAGTTGCTGGTGACCCATTTGCGTATTCGGGACAAGGAGAGGATGATGGGTCTGGTCTTCCAAGGAGTGACAGGCGAGATCTTTAAGGAGCTGATCTCGATCTTTTATGAGCCCCTGGTCAAGGTGTACAAGAGCGCCAATGTTGCGGACAGTCTGATGGATGTCAAGGACTTTGCCGATGAATTGGTCAAGATTGTCGAGCAGGCCGATGACAACGATGGTATATATGTTTTTCTCCTTGCTGGACCTTTCACTTGCTGTTTTGCTTTTATTCAGTTACTGGTATCAATTTCTAACCAAACCAAGTTTCGTATTAACGGTAGATGGAAATGGAGGAAATCCATCGACGGCGACACTTTATCTGAATCTGGTCAAGAAACATCTCCCAAGCTTCTACAAGTTTGTCCACGCTGTTCATAAGCAAGACGATGGCCTTTTCCACGATCTCCTGGAGTGGTTCGAGAGTATCCTATCCTTCATGCGGACTGGTTACGCCCACACGCGGACCAACTACAAGACCGCGGAGGAGCTTCGGTTCTCGATCGATCTGGACAGATTCCTCAAAGCACACGTTGGTGCTTCTGGCAATATTGAACAGTTACGACAGGAGGCCGAGTCGCTGAAACGGTTCTACTTGGAGGTCAAGGACAAGAAGCGAGAGGAGGTCCGACAGATGGCCGGGCTGGATAGGGCCAGTATGGGTCAGTCGGATGAAGCGGCTATTGCGTTGGCGTTGAAGAATGACCGGGAAAGAGTGTCGAAGGAGTTGAGAGGGTTCGGGTTGCAAGAGGAGGATGTTGATGAACTAGAGATGATCAACTTTGAGAACCATGCTGGTCTGGATGATGATGGAGATGATGAGTTGGAGGGTGTGGCGGCGTTGAAAGTTCCCAAGGTGCCCGTTATTGATACGCTTCGGGAACCGTTTGTTGAGTTGTTACAGCCCTTGTTTCGTTCTGCTCGCGAGTAGTTGTGTTCGTTGGGCTGGTTGATTGGTTTACTTTTGGCGATGGCTAGATGTGCGACCGGACTTGTCCTAAAATAAAAAGGGGACTTGATAGGTACTTGATAGGTACTTGATAGGCTGCTGTCACCGACTCTGGGGTGTGTCCTTTGCGTAAAAACTTCCAACCCCTCCTCCTAGTGGCACATATCGCCTCTTCCTTCGACTTGTCCTTGTACCTGATGTGTCCGACTGATGCATGAGTGGTTGTGTTTGAGGAACCAAGGCGGCGAGGGTATATTTTACTGTGAGTGAAGATGAGGCGTCTATTACAGGGCCAAAGAAGAACGTGCAAAGAGTGATGAAGAGAGTGACGGTGATTGTCCTGTTCGTGAGGAATAGCATTTTGGTATGCATGGGTTTAGTAAGAGTAAAATGGAAGAAGAATATAAGAAAGTATGGCGAATGGAAAATAGGAAAGAGGAAAGGAAAATAGGAAGGAAGGAAGGGAAATGGGCCAAATATTTGTTTTAGTTTTTAGTTCGTTCACTTTTTTTTTTTTTGAGCACGGACGCGCCAAGAAATCACTAATGGGTCTCCGCGATTTAACAAGAATAGGAGAAAAAGAATAGACTTGAGAGCATACTTATGTCCTTCGGGAAGGTAAGAGTGGAAAGGGAGGTTGAGCACAAAGGTGAAGAGAAGGAGAAGGGAGTTGTGATGTTGTGCATTTTTCAGAAGAGGATGTGGGAACTGACGAAAAGTCAGGGAACGACTGAGTGCCATCATCATCAGTGCCTTGGCGAGGGTTACTTTTTAGGCCACTTTTCTCGAAGAGCTGTTCTGCACGAGAGGATACCTGAACTTATTCCTCATCTGCCCGCTCTTGTTGTTTAACTTCTAAAAGAGGAAGAAAAGAACTTTGCCGCTCAATTGATAGAGTAGTTAATGCGAAAACATGGTCTTTCCCGGTAAAGTAACAAAAAGAGAAGGGAGCCGCGGACAGGGCAGGAACGAAGGAGTTAAGTAAGTTAAGTGATGTTTTTTTTGTTTTCCGTGAGCCACACCTTCTCCAGGTCTTATCTTTCAGCCTCTAGATATATGTTTTATAACGCAGAGCTTTTCGACCATGTGGCCGTATTGATTGGATTCTATTCGTTCAAGGTCAATGTCAAAGAGGCTACGCGAGAAAAAAAACTGGCAACTTTTCGCCCTGGAGATGACATGTATGTTACCGAGAGGAGCGTAGAGGTTTAGGTACGAAGGTATGGGTGATCGAGTTTGGTCCTAGACGCGACGAGATAACGATTGATCAGTGATGAATAAGAGACGCGTCAGTAACTGATAGTCCGTCCAAGGCAAGACGCGTTGTAGTGTGTCTTTGGCGCGTAAATATCACTCGCTGATGTTTTGGGCGATGTAGAGGAGTAACCACCCTACTCAACTCGTTTATTGACACAGCGATAGAAAAGGTAAACGTTCGTATTACATATTCACACAGCCAAAATGGTGAAAGGAAGAGAAGAGAGACTACTGCTGCTGCTGGCACCACCTCCTTATTTGTTTACGTGCTATCTCATTCGGTTACAGAGTAGTTGATGTCGTCGCCACCATCGGCTACATTATACAAAGGGATGTCATAAAAAAATAAAGGAGGTTAAAAAGACGATATGCTCGTTTACGACAAGGATACATACAAAACCTCCTGGAGATACGATGGCCGACCCCCTTCCTCCCCCCTCGTCTATCGATCTGTTCAGTACGTCGCCGTCTCATGTAGTAGCCTGTAAAAAGCTCTTTCTCTTGATATCGATAGTAAAAGTTTATGTCTCCGTGCCTTTTTTTTGTCCTTGGGTCTTGTCTAGTTGGAAATATCTCGTCCCTTGTTTATTTTAGCCTGTTTGGTTGTGTGCAAAAGTGTATGCGCTGGGTGTGTGGATACCAAAGCAGCAATATTTTTATTTCGTTTTCGTTTCAGTGTTTTGTTCGTTCTTGAAGAGTAGGAAGTTGCGAATCTGAGTTGACATTGAAAATTTATGGATCATGAACTTCGTTTGCTGTTTCTTTGTTATAGATGGTGAATGATGATTATGGAGAATGGGGCTTGGAGGGGATGGGAACCAGAATGACACAGCAACAGCAGAAACGAAAAAAGATATTGAGGATTGAACAAAGAACAAAGAAGCAAGCACTGAATCGTCCTTGTTTGTTCAACTCTTTCAAATCTTTATACGTCCACCCTTGTCGCCTTTTTGAGGACGTGGTTTTCCCGTATCTTTGTCCATGCCCACTCTCTTTTGCTTTCTTCTTTCCACTCTTTTTTTTTTCCATTCATTTCTTTCTTTTCTTTCTCTCTCTTCTTCCTCTCTTTGACCGTTCTCCTCGCCCTCAAGTGAAGCCCACCTTCTTCCCTCTTTCTTCCTACTTTTTGCTTCTCCTAATCCTCCTCTTACTCCTCTTAGCCCTCTTCGCCCTCCTCCTTCCTCTTCCTTCCTCCACTATCACACTTATTCCTCGTACCTTGCCCATCCTCTCCCACATTTTCACACCCGACAACCCTCGCCCACATATTCGACAGGCTTGCACCTCCACCCTACTTTCAGACCTTCCTCAACACTTCATCCTATCTCCTCTACCCAGGAGGCACAGCAACTCCATCCTTGCTTAACTATCGACCATTCAGATCTCAACCTCTACAACAACCAGCAACGGCACACAAAAGCCAACACTTGTCAAGAGTGACGACGATGTTCTTCAAATCTTCATTCGTACTTTCTGTGATTGCAGCTGCGAGCTACACCTGCCAGGCTCAGAGTCAGCTCGTGGCTTCTCAGATCATGGCTTCAGCCATCAACATGAGTATGCCAGCCTCTCCATTCCTTCTTCACTCACGCTCACTCTTTTGTTCCACCTTGCCTATCTCTACATTGCCCCTCTCTACTCTTTTCCTTACCTCCGTTAGCTCACCACCTCCTCGACGCATTTTTGTTGTGTCACTATTACAAAGACTATGCGGCAACAAATTCTTGAAGCTCCTAATCTGACAGAGCAAAACACGTTACTTTCTCGTACTCACCAAATTCTCTATCTCCTCAACTACATTACACATTCATTCATTCCTCCAACGAACGCTAGATGGAATTGAGGCGAACTTTATGTTTGCACCGTTGGCGAACAATGGCGGTGCACAGGTGTGGGTTGAGGTCAAGAGTGGGCTTACGAAAAAGTTTGCCGTCTCGCCGACGGGAGGATTCGAATACCATATCCATGTTAAGCCTGTGGGTCCCAATAACGATTGCATGGCGACTGGGGGTCACTTGGATCCTACTAATGTCGGTGCTGTCAAGTGCTTGCCTGCCCAACCTGAAAAATGTCAAGAAGGCGATCTCTCTGGTACGTTTCTTCATTTTTTCTATATTGTTCTTGTTCTTATCCTCAGGTTCTTCTTGATCTTTTTGGTCTTTTTCTTCCTCTTCTTGTTCTTGTTGGTTAATTTGGCAATATGTCTCCTCCGATATCACATTTTCGAGCCACGTTTTTTACTCTCTAACATTTTCGCGTTTTTTTTTTTTTTTTTTTTTTTTTTTCGTGTAAAATCGCGATACTCATTTTCGGGTGGATATAGGCAAGCACGGTGAATTGAAAGCGACAGACTCAGGCGCGATTCCACCCCTGTCGTATAACGACAAGTATATACAGTTCTCGGGGGAAACAACTACGATCGCCGGCCGATCGGTTGTTATCCACAACAACGGTACCCGTGTGGCCTGTGGCAACATCTATCCGTTTGGGCAATCGTCCCCACCCTCGACCTCGACCTCGACCTCGACCTCTGCAGACGGAGGTTCACCCAATGGTGAAGCCAAGTGGCAACATTCGAGTGCTAGTGGTGGTCAGGTTATTGCCACGATGGCAATGGCTGTTGCGGGCACTATCTTTGGCGCGTTGATGGCTCTTTAGCCCACGAAAAATACGCCTTTGATGGACGTTAGGAGGAAGAGAGTGATTTTTTTCTATTTCAAAGGATGAAGATTATGAAGATGAAAATAAAATAAAAAAGAACTCGACTTGACTGTGCAGGGTGGAGTCGAGTTGAGTGTTTAGTTTGCAACGACATTTTCTTTGGAGTGAGCACCACTCATGTATAGTGGTATGCCACACGGTACAAGGGGAAGAAGGGAGCGAATCACGTCTCTCGACGCCACGAAACAGTCCGACGGGAAGGAGGAGCCTTGGGTCTGTGTTGGCTGAGTGGGACACATTCACACTACGTGCCTTTGGGCTGGGACAGGGACAGGGACAGGGACAGAGAACGGGAAGAAGACACCAACACCTGTCTGTTCTCTACTTTACTTTGCTTCCTTCTTCCTTCTCCCTTCTTCCTTTTTCCTTCCTTCCTTCTTCCTTTTTCCTTCCTTCCTTCTTCTCCTTCTTTCATAACATCCGTTCATCATTCCCCTTCCTTCTTCTTCTTCTTCTTCTTCTTTTCTTATTCTCTCTTCATACCCCCTAGATCTTTTCTCTTTTATCACAAACAATTACTCTCATCATGGACATCGTGCCTGATGTCGATCACCCTCTAGTCAACGACCACGTCGTGCCTGATGTCATCGACTCCCCTTCCCTTAACAATAGCAAGCCTGCACAGACACCAACCGTCCTCTCAAGACTCCATCTCATTGACGAGGAGCAAAAGTTCAGGTACACTCACTGCTTTCATCTTTGTCGTCTTACACAAGTGATGGTTGTCCTTTCTTGTTCCTTCTAGTCTGACATGCATGCATCTTTCTTTGTTGAAACGAATATAGTGCGGAGCTGTCGACGTACATCAACGAGAAGTGGACACTCAAGGATGCTGGATTCAACTACAACCTCGCTGCCATCTTCGGAAGTCAGAGTACCGGCAAGAGTAAGTTTCTTCTTCTCTTCCTCTTCCTTTCTCTTTTCCCCTTTCGCCCTTACCCTTCCATTTTCCTTCTCGTCGTCCCTATCTCCCTGTCCCCGGTGTTCTTTGGAGGCTCACTTTTTTCATAGTCCTTGTAATATTACACTTCTCCAAAACCCAACGAGGACCTGGACCCTCAACCGATCGCCTTCTCTTTTGCTGTGCACAAAGAAGAAAATGAAGGGAAGTTTGGGGCTGGCTGACGATATCATAACAATTGCTAATCTGCCTACGTGCGCATGCTTGTCTCTATTGTTTTTTTCAGGTACATTGTTGAACAGATTGTTTGGCACCAGCTTCGATGTCATGAGCGAGTCTGCAAGACGACAGACAACCAAGGGTATCTGGATCAGTCAGGGCAAGGACATGAACGTCTTGATCATGGATGTCGAGGGAACAGATGGTCGCGAGCGTGGTGAGGATCAGGTAAGGCCTAGCTGCAAGACAATGAACGATAAAAAAAGTTGTGTCTTGGGCTTCAGTTTTCAGGTGTTGCTGGTCAAAAAGTACATTATCGTTATATGGCAAATGAAAGATTAATGATTCATTTTGATTGTTATTCTCATATGTAGGATTTTGAGCGCAAGAGTGCATTGTTCTCGGTTGCAACCTCGGAGGTGTTGATTGTGAACTTGTGGGAGCACCAAGTCGGTCTATACAACGGAGCCAACATGGGTCTTCTCAAGACTGTCTTTGAAGTCAACCTTCAACTGTTTGGAGGCAACCGTGGGTAAGTGCACCACCTGATGTGAACATATGTGGGTTGTTCTTATTCTGTTACCCATACCTATCAGAGGGTTTTACATGTCTCTATCTACCTTGTCTGTTGTCATTGCTGCCGATGTGCATGTGTATGACAAGTCAAAGAGAGAGAGAGTTGAAAAGGTGACCCGACCGAGCGAAGAAGGGTGAAGTGTCAACAAAGACGACGTGGGCCAATTTAAGACACGGAAATTCTTTTTATTTCGTATGGACCAACAAAAAAATGCTGGGCTACTCATATTTTACACCTCCCCTTGCATGTGATTCTCGTCCATGGCACAGACTGTGTTTGTTACTAATAGGACACCAGCAGCAGTTCTCATCGCCCCCTTTCCTTTTCTGTTACCTTTGGCTTGGCAACTTCACAGCAACCTATTTCACTCACTAATTCAACCGCTTTGCACTTTATAGAAAGGAAAAGACTTTGTTGCTCTTTGTCATCCGTGATCATGTTGGAGCCACCCCACTCGCCAACTTGTCCAACACCCTGAAGGCCGATCTCGAGCGCATCTGGCACGGTCTCTCAAAGGTACGATACGGTAACAAACATCAACTTTTACGATTAAACATAGATGGACAATGACTAAGCCTGAACTTCTCTCTTTATATTCATTACTGCTTATCTATCTGGAACAGCCTGAGGGTCTTGAGGACTGCAAGATCACAGATTACTTTGATTTCATGTTCACCACATTGGCCCACAAGCTGCTTCAGCCTGAAAAATTTGAAAGCGATGTCGACCAGTTGCGTCTTCGGTATGTCATGCATGCACTCAAGTCAGAAGGGAGGAAAAAGCAATGTAAAAATACTTTATCTAAGCAGCTGAACACTTGATTAACCACATTGTCATGATCTTCCCCATCACTACTTTCAGTTTCACCAACCCCTCAGACCCCAACTATGTGTTCCAGCCACAGTACTCCAGGCGCGTCCCTGCCGACGGTCTTCATTTCTATGCAGGAGGCATTTGGGACAAGATCATGACCAATAAGGATTTGGATCTCCCTACTCAACAAGAGTTGCTTGCTCAGTACCGTTGTGACGAGATTGCCAACACAGCCTTTGCCGTTTTCCAGGATAAGATCAAGGAGTTCAGGCAGCCCATTGAGTCCGGCAACATTGTGGAGGATCTCGGTCCCAAGATGCGCGAGATTCGCGGAGTTGCCATGAGTAAGCTGGGGCGTCTTCAAATCTGCTCTCGTGCTGAGTTGTCCCTATTTCTATTTTTCCTCGGCGCTCTCATTAACACTCGCAGCTTTCTTCCACTCGATTGCATGTCTGTTTCATAGAATCATTCGACAAGGATGCTTCTCGCTACCACGCCGAGGTTTACAAGCGCAAGCGCTCGGATATGTTGACCAAGGCGAACACCATGCTCGAGGCCTACTTCTTGGGTCAGCTCAAGAACTTGCACAAGAAGGCTGTTAACATGTTCTCGACTAACTTACAGCAGGCTCTTCGCATTGAGGGCTCAGAGTTTTCCGTTGTGGTGAACAGCTCCAAGAAGGAGGTTCTCGATTACTTTTTGCAGGGCGCCAAGGCTATCAAGCTGGAAGAGACCGAATGGTCCTATGACGAAGAGCTTTACCAGTTGGAGCAGGGTTTGAAGGATTTTGCCACTGCCCAGCGCGAGAAGGAGCTCAACAAGATGTTGAACAGCTTGGAGAAACACTTGCGCAAGGAATTGGACGAGCCCGTTGGATTGGCCCTTAACAACCCTGGCCCTGGCATGTGGGGACGTGTCATTACCATTTACCAGAGAACGGTCGAAGATGGCGAACAGCTCTTGCACAAGAAAGCACGCACCTTCGATCTCAACCAGGATGAGCAGGGTGAGCTCCTTATCAACTTGCGCCGCCAGGCTTGGGTTTTGTTGACCAAGAAGGTTCAGGAGGAGTCGGTTGATGGAATGATGTTGTTGAAGCTTCGTAACCGCTTCGAGGAGAAGTTCCGGTACGATGAACATGGTCTTCCCCGTGTCTGGAAGCCTGATGATGATATCGACACCCCTTTCCGCAAGGCCCGCGACGAGGTATGCAAGAATGAGAGGTTGTATGCGCATGATATGCATTTTGATGTATCCATTTATTGATAAGCAAGCAACTCACGTGTTTTTTGTTGTTTATTTGCATAGACTGTTGAGCTGGTCCCATTATTCGCTAAGATCAACACATTGGACCCTGCTAAGGGCGAGAAGTTTGAGCTGGAGCCAGCAGAGGATTTTGATTTCGACCAGTCGCTCAAGGTTCTTTCGGAGACACGCCAGCAGGAAATCACGACGAAGTTCAAGCGCGAGTCGGATGCGTTCTACTTGGAGGCCAAGCGGTCAGTGGTTGCTACTCAGGCCAAGGTGCCCTACTGGGTGGGAGTTGCCTTGGTGATTTTGGGATGGAATGAGTTCTTGGCAGTGATTACCAACCCACTGTACTTGATGGTGGTGGCGATGGTGGGAGTTCCTATGATTGCAATGTGGTATCTCGATATGCTGGGCTTGGTCGAGACGATTGCATGGAAGGTGTATGACCAGGGATATAAGCTGGCGATGGACAAGCTGAAGGAGACGATGGACAAGCGTGAGGGCGAGAAGCCACAGCACCAGCGTCAGCCCCAGCAGTACCCTCCCCGATATGAGAGCATTAGCAAGGACGAGGGCGACATTGAGCTGAGCTCTTTGGACAAGAAGTCGCAATAGTTAACGAACACCGTAGATATCCAAATACAATACATATACATTTCTCGATTTGCATTATGCTTCACCCCTGTGGGTGACAGAAGAAACAGTGAAAAGCCACTCGTTCCTTTCGCGTCAATTTGCCACCATTTTTGTTGTTTGCGTTTTCAGAGCAAACATCTTTAGTTCTCTTACCTCCCATCCGACAGACCGACAAAACACAGACATGGGCGTAGCATCAGGATCGTCAGCGCCGGCACCAGCACCAGCTGCGGCTTCATCGTCGTCATCTCGCAGACAGACTCGGGATGCAGGCTCGAGCAGAAGCAACAGGAACAACACACACAACAATGGCGATGTCGACATGGCTAATGGAGCAGACGCTAGTTCTTCACAAGCACCCACCGAGATACAGTCCAAACCTCTTGAGTTCCCTCGGACATTGGCACAGAGTCTTAGACCTGCAATTTCGATCTTCACACCTCACAATGACAGTTTGGCCAAAGGACTCCAGTATATCACTGAGGCAACGGTCGAGTACGAGGAGTTTCATGGCAGTCCAAGCTCCAAGGGCGCAGGAGCCAAGGAATCGACAGGCGCTACCAAGAGACCGCCCACATCCCGAGCTAAGGCTGTGCAGGCGGCATATGCTGACCAGATGGCGTTCAGTGTTGATCCTCGGATTCATGCGATGGAGGACGCATTCTTATCGATCAAGGAATTTCAGCATCAAATGGAGGCTGAGAAGCAGGCTCTGGAGCGGTTGACAAGCATTATTGCAGCAGGAGCATCTTTACCGGTGGCGGACAGTCTCGAGGAGTCTTATGCACATATCCTGCAGGGCGAGATTAAGCATATCCAAGCCCGGCGGAAACAAGAGGCGATTGCGACGGTGGGAAAGAACCCAGATCTGCAGGATTTCAGGACCAAGGTCTGGGAGGTTCACCATAATACGAGCGCGGTTCCTACATCTGGATTTGGGAACGGTGGCGAAGACGAGGAAGATGAGGATATGGAGATTATGGTGACTGGAGATGGAAACAACTTGCAGAGTTTGAAGTGTCCGTTGACGACCCAGTTCTTGGAGGACCCTGTGACGAGTGCGGTGTGCAAGCACAGTTTCTCAAGCATTGCTATCCGTTCCATGCTCAAGTCCCGTCCCCACTCCGTCTGTCCCGTCCATGGTATGTTTTTTGCTTTTTTTTTTCTTGAAGTACTTGGTTGACTGATTGGTTGAAAGGAGGACTGATTAATATCGTTGTAAATTTTCATGGTCAAATATTTGCATTGATTACAGGATGCAATCGTCCTATTGCGCTGGAGAATTTGCAGCCGAACAAGGCGTTGGCAAGGAAGGTTGCACGACAGATCATGATCCAGAACGAGATGTCTCAGCGCACCGAGGAAGACGTGAGTTTCCGCTGTCAAAGTTGTTCATTGTTACTGCATGGACATGTATGCTTGCCTTATACGACTTAGATTCCTGCGCTGGTTGATGCTAACTAGTCGCTGATAATTTCTTATTTTTCATCTCTACGTAGTACACTACCGTCGAGTGAGTAAAAGCAAGGAACACATCATGGTTTCAACTGCAACAAAAACAAGACAAACGAACAAAAATAAAAAAATAAAAGAAATACTGTACAGAAACAAAAAGAGATATGAAGGATGCCATAGCTATGGGTTGTAGGGAGGGTATGCTTGATGGCACCCATCGGTGGTTGAGCACCTGGATGTGTCTGTTCGAGTCCACGTTCGCAGGTCGCGGTCAATTTGGGTGCAGAGCATCTAAATTTATTATTAGCTTTTTTTTTTTTCATAATTGATTTGGCTCTGTAAGTCAATCTGACCACTGGCCTTCAACCTTTTTTTTGTTTCTTGGACACTTACTGCTACTTTTTATTTTTTCTTTTCTTCACACATTCCCTCACCCTTTTAATTACCAACACACAAAACATCAACCATGAACCCCAAGGCCATCATCCTCGTCGGCGGACCCTCGCGCGGCACGCGTTTCCGCCCCTTGTCGCTCAACGTGCCCAAGCCCCTCTTCCCCGTCGCGGGCAAGCCCATCATCTCCCATCACATTGCTGCCCTCTCCAAAGTCGAGGACCTCAAGGAGATTCTCCTCATCGGTTTCTTTGAAGACTCTGTCTTCTCTTCCTTCCTGCAGGATGCTGCTCGCGAATATCCTAACCTTCACATTCGGTATGTCCTACCTTCTTTCACAGCGGCTGGACGGTTTTGCATGATGGATGGACAAAGACAATGCATTCAGGAAAGATCTGCAAAGGGCAATGGTGGGAAAAATACACCTATTTTGGCGACACAACAACGTGGTCTCATCCACTGGCTATTGAGGACAGCGTTGACCATTTTTTAATCGTCAATCGGATAACACTCGGGATATGGACAGATATCGTCCACTTCAGCAACCAAGTTATCTCTTTGTCAACCACGAGCGGACAAGCCAGAAACCGCCCTTTATGACACTTCAATTGCTCCGTTTGTACCTTTTTTTTTTTTTTTTTTTGTCGCAATTTTCCTGACCCCTTGACTTCGTATGTGCGTGCGTGCGTCGTTTGTTTTTTTATCTAGCTACCTCCGCGAATATCAGTCCCTCGGCACAGCAGGAGGTCTTTACCACTTCCGTGACGAAATCTTGCGCGGCAACCCTGACCAGGTCTTTGTCCTCCACGCCGATGTTGCCTGCACTTTCCCCTTGGTCGCCATGAAGAAGGCCCACGAGGGTCACCGTGGACTGTGCACGATCCTGGGAACCCGTGTTCCCCGCGACTCTGCCAACAACTTTGGATGCCTCGTCGCCAAACCCGATACCAACGAGGTCCTTCACTATGTCGAGAAGCCTGAGTCCTTCATCTCCAACTTGATCTCCTGCGGTGTCTACCTCTTTGACTGTGCCATCTTTGACGAGATCCGCAAGTCCCTTGAGAACAAGAAGGGAAAGTAAGTTTTTTTGGAGACACATAGCGTCTGTTCATCATTTTTGTCAGATTATCTGTCATGCTTCCTCTACCCCTGTTTTTTTGTTGCAGAGGTCAATTGAACTTCTTAAACTGACGCAATTGTTTTCTTTACTACTAGTGTTGAGACTGATATCTATGGCAGGGAGGTCTTCCAGGATGGCAACAAGTTGCGTTTGGAGCAGGATCTCCTCCGTCCTTTGGCTCAGGCCCGCAAGCTCTTTGTCCACGAGACCAAGGATTTCTGGAGACAGATCAAGACCGCCGGGTAAGCATCGGTCGCTGGGGACTATACTCATCTGGAAGGCAAGCAGGTTATCATGAAAACAGTGCACTCAAAATTGACGCTTTTTGTTTGCGTTGGTACTTTATAGATCTGCTGTTCCTGTGAACGGATTGTACTTGGAGCAGTTGTTGCAGACCAACCCTGAAAAGCTTGCCAAGAACACTCCTGGAGGGCCTGAGATTGTTGGCGCCGTCTATATTCACCCCACTGCCCAGATCGATCCCCAGGCCAAGGTACGCCTCCCTGTTCTTGTCTCAATGTCGAATGCACTCTGAGCCAAGTTTGTTCATTTCTGTACTCTTCTACGTATGAATGATTTTTTGACAATAGTTTCTCGTATGTATTATACATGTAATAGCTTGGACCTAACGTTTCGATCGGCCCTAACGTGTTTATCGGCAAGGGTGCTCGTGTCCGCGACTCGATTGTATTGGATAATGTGGATGTGAAGCAGAACGCCTGTATCCTGCACGCGATTATTGGCTGGAACTCCAAGATTGGATGCTGGTCTCGTGTCGAGGGTACTCCCTCTGCTGCTCACAACAGCACAGCAGTGACCAAGTCTGGCCTCAAGATCCAGTCGATCACCATCTTGGGCAAAGAGGTCTCTGTCAAGGACGAGACCATCATCCGGAACTGCATCGTCTTGCCACACAAGGACCTCAAGTCCTCTTGTGAGAACGAGATCGTCATGTAAAAATCTTGTTTGGTTTGGTGCAAGGCGTTTTTCTTTTTCGAACAAAAATATAATAAATTGGGATGCACGCTATGTATTCGGAGCGTATAGTTATCGTACATCATTAACCAGCATAAAGACAAGTAAGGAACGATGATTTGAAAGGGGAGGTAAGGATTAAACCCAACACAACCCGAAACTGGAGAACGCCAGACGCAATTTTATTCTTGTGTGTTTGCAAAAACCAAACGTTGAACTGACGATATTTCCCATTAAGAGTTGTTGAAAGTGTTGGAGTTGCTTGGTGGAACTGTTGTTTAATCGAAGAGACCGAAGCCCATATCGTCATCAGACTCCTCCTTGGCCTCCTCCTTCTTCTCCTCGGCCTTGGTCTCGGCAGCAGCGGCACCACCGGCAGCGGGGGCAGCGGCAGCGGCAGCACCACCGGAGGGAACGGAAGCGAGCTTGGAGGTACCCTCAGCAATGAGCTATTATTGTTGTTTTGATGCAGGCGTGGGGAGGATAGTTAGCATTGTGCTTGATAAAACGCTTGCTTTTTCTGATTGCGCTTTCGTTCTTAGTGCTGAGGTGCATATGTTTGCTAGGTGTTGCTGGTTTGTTGTGCAATGAAAGGCTGGTTCCTGGTAGACAAAAAAGAACTCTTCAACTGGACTTGCTATCGACACAAGTCTATCCGGTATCAGTCGTTCCTTGCCGATATGTCGGTGGTTCCTGAGTAGTCAGAGTTGTTGGTATGTATCCTGAAAAAGTGCTGTCCTGCATCCTTGAACTTGAAAGAAAAGGTAAAAGATGTATGTACCTCGTTGATGTCCTTGCCGGCAAGCTGGGCAATCAAGGTCTCAATGCGCTCGGACTCGGCCTCAATGCCGACGGTGGCAAGGAGAGCGGTGATGTCCTTGGCAGAGGGGGCGGCGTTACCACCGATGGTGAGCAAAAGGTAGGCAGCGAGGTACTTCATGGTGACTGAAGATGTTGGAAAAGGGTAAAGAGAAAAGAAAGGTTAGGACCGGGCTGGCTTGAAATATGTGTGGGGGTGGCTGTCTGGGTTCAGGGATCCTGAAGGGGGTTCCTGCAGGGTTTTTTTGTCGATACTCAAGCTGGTGCAAGTCCGTTCGGACGATCGACCCTCCGTGATGATGGGTTCGTCATGGACTTTTATTATTCGCTCCATTGTCCGCCCCCATCCACTGTATATAGTCCATTCAACCCCCCCATGAACCGACGAAACATAGTTCCTTCCACCATCCTGACGGGTCGTTCTAGACGGATACGCACTCCAGTGCGATTTTCTGAGTCCTGATGATCTTTCGACAACACGGTTGTCGACAGATGGTTCCTGATACATTAAGGCATCGATCGATGGATGATGGATGCTGCAATGGATGGATAATAACCTTCTGAAATGAAAGTAGTTTAACTCGAAGTGAGGGCAATCGTTTCAAAGAGGAAGTTCAAGATATCAGAAAGCGGATCGAAATTTATACCTTTTGGACAATTATTCCAATTGAAGAGGTTAAACGCTGCGAGGCCTGCTATAGGATAGTTGCCACGCGACGAGTGTGATATTTCTCTGCAGCAGCATCAATCTCTCCATGATCCATATCAAATGAAACTATCATCACCTTTGATGAAAACTAGAAGTGGTATTCCGTCCTTGATAGCGAAGAATTAGAGTGCATCTTTTATGTAGTAAAATTGGTTCTACAAGGAAGGGATTTACGCGTTGCCGGGAGTAGGAGGAGTGACGCCATTCTTGCCATATCCCAACGCCCAAAAGCCGACAACGAGCAACGCCGTTCCAAGCACATCAATCAATGAAGTCCTATAAGAAGAAAAGGTAAAAACCGGAAAGTCAGCTAAACTCGCCAAACATGGATAACTTCTTACCTTCAGAATACAAACATCGTATGAACAAAAAATATGACTTACAGGATAGGGAGGGCATAGTTGTCAGGGTCATATCCCCACTTCCAGAACAACCGCGTGATCCATTTGGCAAGCGCCAACGAAATAGTGACCAGTGTCAACGCGACGGCCGTATATCCCGCAACAACACCAAAACTCCACTGGACATCGCCCAATCCCAAAATACTGATTACCGCCAAGAATAACACCTCAATCGGGATATGGACCAAGAACAGCGTTTTTTCCGTTGACCGGTAGTTCTCCTGAATGTTGGCATGCAATGCAGTACTGATACGACTGGCATAGATCGACCCAATGTTGCCGGTGAGTCCGTTCAGGACGGGAGAGATCATAGCCATTCCTGGGAATTGGTTGATATATCGCTCCAGGGTCAATCCGGCAGTACTGGCAATCACCATCGCTGAAAAGACGGGTCCCCATCCTTCCTTGACCACCTCTGAAACATATTTGTTCTTGCGAACAATGTAGAACCATACTGGAATTAATGCCAGCAAAATTAACAGCACACTAATGCACAATGGCGTTTCTATGTAGTTGGCAAAATGTAAGCGCAAAATATATTAGTTAGAACATCGCCCCTTACCGCATACATTTGGTGTGGATCCTTTAATTAAATTCAGAAACATTTCAATGTCACTCACGGATATAATCGGCAAGAAAAACTGCGATTCCAGAAAGAATGACCAAGGTGACCAAATCTCCAAACGAAGAAGCCAACGGAACCGCGATATTGTCTAGTGAGACACCACATGAAAACATAGGAAGATCAGTATTTAAGTCTTCCATTAATTGACATCGAAATGTTCGTTTGTTCTTCTCAAGGTACGCTGAATAGCTCCTTTTACATACCAGGGTTGACACGGAAGTGGCGACAGATGAGAACGAGTCCGCACATGAAGCTTCCGAGGACGAAACTGCTGGCAGAGGCGCAGAGCATGCTGGACGAGATCATGAGAGCAATCTCCTCCAAATTGTTGGTCGTCGGGTGGACAATCATTCCCAGCGCAAAGGAAAACAATCCTGCGACTGATGCGACTGTTAAACTCTGCAACTGGAGCAATGCCAAGTTGCCTTTGATGAATGCGTTCCTGGATGACGGCGTATCCAGCAATCCCATATTGCACTACAGATATATAGAAATAAAAAGTCAGCAACCAAAGAAACAAGGTGGAAGCAGACGGATACTAAGATGAGTATGATGAGCCATGCACAACATAATTGAAAAAAAAAGAACAACTTACAGCGGTGGAGAGACGACTGGCAAGGTTCATTTCCAGGTTTCCTTTGAGGTTGAGCAAGATGGGTATCAAAATAATGAGCTCTGAAATCTCGAGGAAAACTGGCCAGTGCTACAAAATTGTCATCACATGGGGTTGATGGTTGGTAAGAAGAAGAGAGGAAATGAAGTCCGTGTGTCCATGAGTGAGTACAACGGTTTGTTCAAGTGAGGAAGGGTCGGACGACGAGTGGTGTCAAAAAATACCGAAGAAATGCAAAATAGCGCAGTTGTGACAGAACACATCCGAGTCATTCCAACGAAATGTCATAGTTTGCTTGTACCTGAACAGCATCCAGAAGCCAGCCCGCACAGATCAATCCACTGACGGCAATGACCAAAGTTGTTAATGCCTATCCGTACCAAAAAAGTGTAAAAATAACGTAATTGCCCAGGGCAAAGCACAAAGTGAATAGAAAAAAAGGGTTAATTATTTCAAAAACAACTTGGAAACAACATCTCGAGTTCCACGCTTGAAGGTCTTGAACACAAATAAAAAATCGCTTGCAAAACAACAACCGTGGGAGGGTCATTCATTTGTACCTGCATCCACAATCCCTTGTCTGCTTCGCCTTCAATGGCCCCACGAAGGCCACCAGCGTCTCCACCTCCTTGTTCCTCAGGCAGACCCTGGCCAAACTCTCTGTCGTGGCCCGGTTCCGAATACTCAAAGCTCTCGCGTGGATACTTGGGTGGATGTGCGTCGTCTGCGTTGGAGTCAATCGACACAATGGTGATGCTGCTATCCGCCGACCCCTGTCGCTGTTGTTGTTGGTTTGGATAGTTACTGCTCGACCCATCGACGGTACCGTCCTTGCGAAGACCGTGCTCCTGCTGATCGTCGTCGTCTTCATCAGAGTCACTGGCAAGAACGTGGTTGTTGTTGGAGTTAGGGTCGACTGTGGCGGGGGTCATATTAACGATGGATCGACTACTGCGTCGGCTATGTTGTCTTGTACGCCTTTGTCTTTGAGGAGAAGATATAGAGTCTGGGTCGAGATCGTCTTCTTCTTCGTCTGGGAAGGATTCTGTCGAATGCCTTGTTTCCCGAAGAGGAGTGTAGGAAGCCTGTGCGAAGGACGGGGTTGTGGATGAAAGAAGTCTTGACATAGTGCTATGTATCCGGGTTCTCCCTTGTATTGTGTTGTTATTGCTTTGTTGGTGCTTTGTATGTTGGAATGGACTGGGTATACTGGAAGGAAAGAAAAGTAAGGAGAGCAGAGAAGAGTAGAGTGGAGTGGAGTGGATAGTGAATAGAGAATGTAGAGTGAGTGTAAGAAAGAGCGAGAAAGAAAGAGAGAGAAAGAGTGAGAGTGGAGAGGGTGTGTGCCAGGATCAGGCCTAAAGGCAAGAAAAAACAAGGGAGAATGACGATTGACAGAGGGAAGGAAGAAAGATAAAGCACAACGATGGAAGTGAGTGGGCGAAAAGGGGACGGAAGGTAGAGAGAGAGAGAGAATTGAGAGACGGGGAAGGAGGTAAGGAGAGAGAGGGGAGAGAGAGAGAGAGCGAGAGAGTAAGAAGGAAGGAGTGAGGAACCAGGGAGGAAGAAAGAAAAGGTTTCCCCGTGTCTATGTTAATGGAAATATGAGAGCGAGATGAGAAGAAGAGGAAGGAGGATGATGGCAAACAAAGGATGAGGAAAGAGGAAAGAAGTAAGGGTGATGGAGAAAACAGGAAGGGAACACTGAGTGTGAAGAAGAAGAAAAAAAAAAAAAAAGGACAAAGCCCGTGTGGCCAATTGATTGTCTCTGCGCTAATAATAATACGTGTGAGTGACAGAGAGGGACAGAGGAGGACAGAGATGTATGATGATGTTTGAGGGAGGGGTGTGTTTGCGGGGGGAAGAAGAAAAGGAGAGGAATCAAGAGGCCGTTTTCTTCCTTCATTTGCCCGACGGGCCACGACTGGTCCAAGGGAGCACTTTGTCTTTGTTGAACTCAAAAGAAGTCTCATTTTTCTGCAGGACGATCGCATGGCCTCTGTTGGTCTAGAAGCAATGCCGCCCACAAAACAACACACAGTCAACACACAGGGTCATAGGATTCTCCTTCTGCTTGTCTTAACTATACTGCTGGACTGGCACACAGGCTATTGGCAGCACCCTCCATGAGAACAAGGCAACTGATCAACTCGATCAAATGCATCCAGTCTGGCGACAAGTCTACCACTCTCACTTTAGTCCAGATATTGCAGCTATTGTCAGGATCACATGAGACTAGAAGTATCACCTCTTCATTTCCCTCAATCGAGCCATGATCACTCCAGCCAATCAGCCGCCACCGTTGCCCTGATCTGCCCACTTTTTTTTATCGGTCTGTCCTTCAAACAAAAATAAAGAAAGTAGGGCGATTTACATTTCAACCTCCATCATCTCCTTCTCTCTGTCTCTCATCTCTTCTTTTTTTTCTTTTCCTTCTTTTTTCTCTTTTTTTTGTCTCCTTCCTTTTATCCTTACACCTTCTCCCTCTCGCCAAATACCCCTCACCAACTACCAACCAACAACAACAATGGCAGCTATCTTTGAAGCGACCTGTACCGCACCCGTCAACATCGCCGTGGTCAAGTACTGGGGCAAGCGCGACACCTCGCTCATCCTCCCCACAAACTCTTCCCTCTCCGTCACCCTCTCCCAGGACCAGCTCCACTCCAAGACTTCCATCCGTGCCTCGGCCGATTTCTCTTCGGATCGTCTCTGGTTGAACGGCATCGAGGAATCCATCGAGAAGAACAAGCGTCTCGTCGCCTGTCTCCGTGAGACCCGTGCCCTCCGCGCCACTCTCGAAGCTGAGAATTCTGCACTCCCCAGGTTGGCAGCACTCAAGATTCATATCTGCTCCGAGAACAACTTCCCTACCGCTGCTGGCTTGGCTTCTTCGGCTTCTGGATATGCCTGCTTGGTTTACACGCTCTCCAAGTTGTTCGAATTGCCTTTGAACGCCTCGGATCTTTCGGTCGTCGCTCGTCAGGGGTCCGGATCTGCTTGCAGGAGTCTCTTTGGAGGATTTGTCGCCTGGGAGATGGGCGAGAAGGCCGATGGATCTGACAGCAGAGCCGTCCAGATCGCGCCCGAGACCCATTGGCCCGATCTTCAGGCCATGATCTGTGTCGTCTCGGATGAGAAGAAGGGCACCTCCTCCACCGAGGGTATGCAATTGACCGTCAAGACCTCTGCCCTTCTCCAACATCGTATCAAGGACGTTGTCCCCAAGCGCATGGACGACATGATCGCCGCCATTCATGCCAAGGATTTTCCCAAGTTTGCAGAGTTGACCATGCAGGATTCCAACCAGTTCCACGCCGTCTGCCTCGACACCTACCCCCCTATCTTCTATATGAACGACATTTCCCGCGCCATCATTCGCATCATCACAGAGTACAACAAGGACGGCGTCAAGGCCGCTTATACCTTTGATGCAGGCCCAAATGCAGTCATCTACGCGCCCAAGGAGAACATGGCCGAGATCTACTCTATTCTCTCCCACTACTTCCCCGGTGCTGCCTTTGACGATTCCTTGAATCTTGTCAAGGAGAACCCTGAGAAGGTTGCCGCTGGTTTGCCCCAGAACTTTGACGCACGGATCTCGCCTGTTTTCTCCCAGGGCGCCGTTAAGCAGATCTTGCACACCAAGGCCGATGACGGCCCTCGTACCCTCGATTCTGCCCAACATGGCCTTTTGAACGCCGAAGGTCTCCCCAAGCGCCTCGCTTAAAAGTACACTTAATTTTTTTTTCTCACTTATCTGTATTTCAATTCTCATTCCCAAAAATAATATCAAGCATTCTTTCACAAAAAAAAAAATCATCCCACTCAATACTCTGTGGGAGCAAGAATGAACATTTCAATTTTTTTTTTTTTTTTTTTTTTCGCGCCAGAATAACGACAACGTGGGAAATTTAGTAATACCTTGTTGGTTCACGACACGGCTGTGATGTGTGTATATGTATCTGAGTGTGTGCGATACTGAAATGGGTTTTCCTTCTTTTTTATTGTTCGCAAAAATGTTGATCTTTGAGTGGGAGCATTGCACGAAGTGAACAATCATCATGCCATATTCAGACGTTTATTCACAGTATCGAAAGACATGTTGCTTCTAAGATTTGGTTTGTTTGTTTTTTATTTTATTTTTTATTTGTAGGGCTTTTGCAGCTTGCAATCTGCTGAATGTTGGGTTAATTTCGCGTCCCCTAGGCTTGAGGCTGCTGAGGTGGCTGCTGTCCTCCTTGTTGCTGCTGCTGTTGTTGAGGCTGATGCTGAGCATGCTGAGGTGGTTGCTGAGGATGCTGTTGTTGCTGTTGGCTCTGTGAAGGCTGCTGAGACTGCTGTTGAGCATGCTGCTGTTGTTGCTGTTGTTGTTGCTGTTGTTGTTGCTGTTGTTGTTGCTGAGCAGCAGCCTGCTGATGCTGCTGAGCAACCTGTGTAACCAAATGAGGCGGAGGAGCCGCATAAGTCAAGCTGATCTGGTTGCTCAAAGAACCCCTCAACCACTCCTTATAGCACCCAATAGGCGAAGGAACAGGCATGTTCAAGAACGCCGTCTTGGCCGTCGTCGTCGCTGTAAAATCAATCGCCCCTCCTATCGAATCACTTCCCGAAACCCCTGTAGTTGGTGGTGCACCACCGATGGTAATCGACGCAACAGCAGCCTGTCGAGCCTGCACCCACTGATCATAGGCTCTAAAGAACTCTGAATGGACTGCCATCAACACATGCTGGACCATCGGGAACAAATTCACAGTCCAAACCGAAGCGCCTCGTTGTTCCTTGACCACAATCACATTATCGTGTTGGTCTGGAGGCCACATCTGCGTCAGATCGTCCAAAATTAAGGGGAGCGAGAATCCCGTTCCAATATCGGGTAGCCCGTCCGTGGGGGGTTTGTTCGCCGCACAGAAGGCGTACAATGACAGAAGATCCTTGGGTGGCGTGGGAGGTTGGGTGGCTACGATGGCTGCTGCTGTGATCACTGCTGTTGAAAGTCCAGTGACCGAGACTGGTGAAGGTGGTGCCGTCGTTGCCACTGCCGCTGTTGCTGCCGCTGCTGATACTGGCGTTAATGATGATGTTGCGGCCACTGTTGATGTCGATGATGATGTTGTAGAAGAAGAGGAGGTGGCGGCGTCGGCTTGTCCGTTCGTTTGAGCACCACTCGGTACGGGTGCTGTCGGAAGTGCGGGCGATACTGCTGTTGTTGGTGGCGCAATGACAACAGGATTCAAGAAATCATACTCCTGACGCGCCGAGTACTTGAGTCCTCGTATCCGTGTCTTCAGCGGGTCCAGAACATCGGCCACTTGATCCACATAGCTCTGCTCTCTTTGATATCAAAGCGAAATATAGTTGTTAGTTTAAGATCGCATGAAGCTGGACAAACATCGGGGCATATTCCTCTTACAAGTAAAGATTACAAAACAACAAAAATGAAAGTTTAGACTTACCCGAGTGAACAGACAGAGATCTCATAAAATCTACAAGCCCATTCCAAGAACTCCTCCACATGGTCGGTCAACACCACTTGTCTCCCATCTCTCAGCCTGCGGATCCTCGTAGGGACTATACCCAAAAAAAAAAAAAAAAAAAAAAAAAAAAAAAAAGAAAGAGATATACCAAAACACGATGGTTAGTCAATGCTATCACTCTCATATTTTTAATATAGCCTTATTCATTCTTCAAAAGGTTTTTACCTGTCATGGCATCAGCTTCAGAGACATATCGGGTGCGCTCGTTGCCAATGAGACGAACGAGGGTGTCGTCCAGATCCAGAACGAGCGGCAGTCTCCTGTTGTTCAGCAAGTTCATCTTTTGACCATTGATCACATTCGCCAGGTAGTCGTGCTTGCAAATATATCCAAAGATGTTGCTATCAAAATGGTGAAGGTAGAAAAAGCTGTGGTGTTAGAAGACCCTTCATCAAAACGCGCATGAGTGCAAGGCATATTAAGGCGAGTACAAAAACGAAGGGAAAGAGAGACTTACGATCGGTCGCGCGATGGCTTCAGGTGCAGTTCCCACCGTTCCGACGAGTTTTCGGCCCTGATATCAACGTACGTACTCTATGCATGTCAACAAAAAACAAGAAAAAAAGCGCACGGTTAATATTTCTCTTCAGACGACTTCAATGGGACACAAACGACAAACAAAACGACAAGGGTCGGGTTGAAATTTTGCTTACTTTTCTCAAACCGGAGAGTTCGCTCCACCACTTACTACCAACAGGAAAATCAAACACGCAACAGTGTTTGATTCCATGCTGGGCCATGATCATATAGAATGATCTTGGTAAACTGGCTCGGACGACGTAGTTCTTTTCCAAGTAGAACACAGGAAGAGGTTCCCTGACAGCAAACATCTCCCTCGTTGCCAATGTCGAAGGACTAGCTCCGGGCGAAATGAGATCTAATGACATTGTGGGCTTCCAGTTGGCAGCAGCGTCGGGTGGATTGGTGGCTCTGTGCGCAAACGAGTACCGGATGGGCGCTGCCTGTTGCTGCTGCTGTTGCTGCTGCTGTTGGTTTAGATGTTGGACAAAATTATCGCCCGTTGTGTGGATGTTGTTGAGGTTGGTATTTGTGGTGGTGCTACCGTTGTTGGTGGTGTTGATAGTGGAGGCAGCACCGTTGTTACTGCCGTTGAAAGAAACATACTGTGTTGATCGGGCAAGAGTCGATCCATTGACTTGTTTGTGGGGTAAGATGGGACTTGGAGGAGGCGGACGATCTGCTGTTGAAGCTGCTTGAGAAGCGTTGGTGATTCCTGCGATCGGGAAAGCTCCGACTGGGGTTTCTAGAGCGATGACGGGTCGAGTTCTTGCCGATGCCGACACTTTGGCTATTTTTCAGCAAAGATAAAGAGTAGTATGCACAAGCAGGAATGGACGGATGGATAAATGATTAGTGGACTGATGCAATGGCTAGCCACACATTGTTACTATATTCACAAACTCCTTCGAATGGATCAGAAGCGAGCGAGCAATCAGCAATATCCAATGACGCGCTTACCTTGCTTGTGAGGTGGTCTGGTTGTGGTATTTGTAGTAGAAGAGGCGGCGGCGGCTTGGCCGAGTGGGCTGTCAGCAGTAGAAGAGGGTTGTGTCGTTGTCGAGTCGGCGTCGGTGATGGTACGTGTCATTTTCCCCTTGTGTTGCTCCATAGCCATTTTCATGCCGACCAGAAGACTAACTGTCGTCTATTTGTGTATTCCCAATGAACGCAAAGTAATAAAAAAATGGGCGCTGTTAGTTCTTTGGCCTTTTTCTTTTATGGACGAGTATACACGAGCACAAAAAAAGGGGGGATGACGATGCTGATATGCGGGATAAAGGAGGCAAAACAGGGATCCAGAAAATTGAAAACAACCACCAATTTCAAACCAACCAGGACCAACTGCTTCATCTTCAAAACACGAACAAGGCAAGAGTAGTATTCCCAACTGCCTTTCAAGGCGCAGCTACCCATCCGCACAAACACTCTCATTCATACCCAGCATCAATCTCAACCGATACGACGAACGCACGCCACTTCAACAAACACACACTTGTGCAAGATCATGTAAAGGTTCGGATAGGGTGGTATCAAAAAAAGAAGGTAGGGAAGGGAAGAGAAAGAAGGTCACACTCACACCCACCCAACCTCACATACCCACCGACACCACAGACACCACTGACACACGCAGCACGCCCGCAGAGCACACGGACTGAATCCCCTCATTTTTCTTTTTTTTTTTTCTTTCGTCCGTCCAAAACTTTCAAACTTTCCTTCCTCCCCTCTCCTACTTACTCCCTTCCGCTAGTCCCTCATATTCCAGCAAGGTTCCCCATCAAAAACACAGCGACTTTTGAATGCAGACACATACACGCATTCAATCACAAGTCGCTCCCCCTTTCCCATCAACCTTCACCTTCCTCCCTCTTCCTCCTTGGCACGTCTTCTCCTCCCTTCCAACCCAACTCGTAGATAGGCTTTTTTTTCTCATATCATATCAAGCGTAATAAGCTCTTTTCAAACATACAAATGCTAGCTCAATGCTTTTTTGGCTTACCTTGTCACGATGATTGTTCTCAATATCCATTGTGTCCGATGTGAAGTTCCTGTGAAAATGAGCGGCGCGGGGCAGTGTGTGATCCGAGGTGTGCGTGAGTGTGTGTGCGGAAGGATAGGACTGAAAAAATGAGTGGAAATGGTGATGACGGGTCGAAAAAATAAGATAGAATAAGTCTTGAGGAGCGCACTTGAAATTCCAAGAGAGAGAGATAGAAGAAAAGGAATGAAAAAGAGGGCATAGGAAGAGTACGATAGGAAGGCGTAGTAGGATGTATGTGCTCCTTTTGCTCTGCGTGTGGAAGGGGTGCGTGAGTGGCAAAGAGGATAAGTAGGGAGAGAGGGGAGAGAAGGTTTGTTTGGTACAGTAAATGCGACTCTGGAAGATTCCCTCAGCGGAAAAAAAAAAAGCTAGCCCAAAAGAAGGAGTTAAAAAAAAGATGAAGAGAGAAAAAGAAGAAATGCTGGCTGTGGAAGGCAGATCGTGTTCTTTTGTACAAGACGGAGAGTCGGCGGAAATAAACGTCTCCCGTCTAAGCCACAGAAAACCTATTGAATCCTTTCGAGACTGCTCTGCTGGATTTCAGTTAAGGGTCCTTTGGGTATCAACAGCCAAGTCAACGATGGCGAGAAAAAAAAACGCTATCTTGGTTCAGGTGCACACAATCCCGTAGTACACTCAAGACAAGCCAATTGTAAACCCGCGACTCCTCGTAGACCAGCACCGGAGAAAAAAATGAAAAAAACAAGGGTGGGCAAGTGAGTGCATGCGGTCAAAGAAAGGAAAGGCGGCTCATACAAACTGCTCCTTTATCTCAAGATGTGCCTCCGGATCATCTACTCCTCTTTTTCTCTCTCCTCCCTAATCTAATTCCCACAAAGCGAAAGAAAAGGACGTTAGAATGACTATTCTTGGAAAGCCAGGTGGCAATTGAGACGAAAGCGAGGGGTCAAGTTATTGACAGCTCAAACACACATACACACATACACACACATACGCATACACACGTACACAGAAAAGGGTTTATCGTTCCACGAAACTGCCACACATTCATCTTTTTTGTTCAGGGTAGTTGTTTGTGGTTTTTTGGTCTTGGGTTTTTATTATTGTCACAATGGACTCGAAAGAAAAAAAAATGCAGGAGATAATATGGTATGCGAAGAGAAGAGAGATAAAAAAACGTGGGATGGGGTTGTACAAGAGTAAAATAGAAAAAAAAAAATGCAATTGAAGGGACAAAAAAAACAAAAAAAAAAAAAAAAAAAAAAAAAAAAAAAAAAGAGATGAAAAGAGATGAAAAGAAAAAACTTTTGGGGCCACAGGGCAAAAGAGATCGACAACAAGCAGTGAGAAAAAAAATGAAAGAGAAAGGCATGAAAAAGGAATGAACAAAAGAAACAAAGAGACACAAGGGCAAGACAACGACAGAGAGAGATAGACACACTAAGGGATGCGCGCTTTTTTTTCTATCTCTTCTCTGTTTATATTTTCATGCCGCGTGTGCCTGACCAAATACTATGACATGTCTAGTATGACCATGCATAAAGGAATTGCTGCCAAAAGAAACAATGTTCTTGAAAAAAAAATGAATGAATGAGAGGGAAACAAACACAAACAAGAGAGATGAAAGAAAAGAACGTGTCGCATGTCGTGATCCATGGGTCGTTGCAGACGGGAAAGACGCAGGCAGAGGCCGACAGGTATTATGCAAAACAGAGAGAGAGAGAAGAGAAGGAAAAATGAATTGATAAAAACAAACAGCTGCTGCACAAAGAGTAATAATAATAACAGCCTAGCAGTGCCACGAGTACAAGCAATGCAGAAAGAAGGGAGTAGGGGGTAAAGTAAAAGTGGAACGAAAGAAGGGAGGACAAGCGTCGACAACCAAATGTGGACAGCAAACAAGAAAAAAGAAACACAAGGACAACGGGCGTGGCGAGGCAAGCCAAGGCAAGACGAGGCGGAGGACTGAGATGAGAAGGACAGCATCGAAAAGAGACAGACAGGGCGAAGGATGGTGGTGGTGATGGAGCCAATGGGTCGCTGACGAGATAAAGGATATCAACAATCGAAAAGGAAAGCGCTGTTTTTGTTTGCTTGTCGACTCCCCACTTGATTGAGGTGTTGGTTGTGGTACAGATCAAAGGGCCGAGGCTGTGTGTTGCCACGGGAGCAAGAGCTGGCGCGTTGCTTGTCGACGATGATCTTGTTGGAATATTTGCCATCCGCAATCTCCGTGGGCCTATTCGTTGCCTATCCTTGTCTGTCCGTCCATTCTGGTGCTCAGTTTTGCTGCCTGCCAAAGTTTTGTCGGTGGTACTTTTCTGGAGTCGGTGTTGTTTGTTGTTTGTTTGTTTGTGTCCGAAATGGATGCTTCCTTTCTTCCAACTATTGTTGCCCTGCCTGCTAACCCGAATTTTCTATTGCTGTTAGGGGAAGACGTTGTGGTTTGCAGCTGTTGTTGTTTCTGTTTTGTTGGTTGTTATTGTTGATTATTTGCTCACTTGAAGGAGAGAGAGAGGCTGACAAGTTGGTATGAGGGCGTTGTTGAGTATGCAAAATTGAATATGGTGGTTTTTTTTTTTTTTTTATGGTTCGTTGTTGTCGTTGTCATTGTCGTTAGCGGTGTTGCTGTTGTTGACTGGTGTGGTGCGGTGTGGTGTAGTACTGGTATGTTGTGGTATGAGAAGGTATGGCGAAACAGGAAGAAAAAAAAAAAGAGAAAAGTGGTGGCGCCGTGTCAAGCGAGTAAGAGAGAGAGAAGAGGAAGGTTCGGACCTGATCAGGATTTCTTTTTCTCACTCATTCTCATTCGCTCAGTTTCTGCTCAATCTCCCTGATCCTTGACTTTGCGCGCATCATGTAGTCGTTGAGACGCTTCTTTGTCTCCTCTGCCTCTGCCTTGTCCCGAAGGACCTGCGATAGTTTCAGACCGAGCTCGACGTGTTCTTGCTCGAGGCGTTCGAGATTCTGGCCATGTGCCTGAATGCCGCTGAGGAGATCCTGATGCATGTGGTTGTTGAGGGGGGAGAGAGGTGAGGGTGGCGAAGAAGCATTGGAGGTTGAAGAAGAGGAAGAAGTCGAGTTGGCGGTAGAAGGAGCAGAAGAGGAGGTTGGCGTAAGACCCTTGGCCTGGAGAACAGCCTGCTTGGCTGCGGCGACCTGGGCGTGGGTGGTGAGGACGAGCTGTTGATAGGTGGGGATGGAGGCATGAGCGGCGTTGTAGGCGGTCTGAGACTCTGCGGAGCATTTCCGGATCTGGTCAAGCTCGTTCTGGAGCTGGGCACGGGCGTCGGACGAGAGAGGGCCGGCGGGGATGGGCGAAAAAGTAAAGTCGAGAAGAGGGAGGGGGGAACCCGGTGAGGGCAGGCAGCTTGTAAATGTCGTTGCTGTCATTGTCACTATGGCTGTTAATAATGTATATGGATGGTGTGGGAAGGCGAGGAAGAAAAGGATGAGACGAAGCCAAAGGAACGGATGAGATAGAAAGGGACGAGAGAAAGAGGATAAAGAAGAAGAGAAGAGGATGAGGAGGGATTAAGTTAGGATTTCAAGTATAAAATAATGTCGTTTGTCGCAATAGTAAAAGAGGGGAGAAAGAGGGATCGAAGGAAGAGAGGAAGGATGGATGGTGTGTTGAAGGGTGAAGCGAGAAGGATGTGTGCGTGTGTTGATTGTAGGGGGGAGGGGGGGGGGGGGATATCAAAAAGTGGAGAGGACAACTAATGATGATGGAGGGGAGGAGAGATAGAGAATGAAGGAAGGAGAGAAGTGAGAGAATGGATGTAGAGAGTAAAGAGAAAGAGGAAAAGAAGAAAGAGAGAAGAAAAAATGGAGCTTTTGTTGGATGGGATGCAGGGACAAGTTGAGAAGGGAGAGAGGAGGCGAAGAGGGGGGATGGAGGAGGAAGAAGGAACAAAAGGATGGGGGAACAATCAACAAAGGAGAGGAAGAGGAGAGAATGGATTTTGGATTGGGACAAGGGGCAATGAGGTTAACAAGCGAACGGTACGTTGGATTTGATTGAGGATACTGTGAAGAAAGAAAGAAAGAAAGAGAAAGAGAAAGAGAAAGAGAAAGAGAAAAGGAATAAAACACGAGGACAAGCAACGATGATTAAGAAGAGAAGGAAGGATATAGAAAACGGACACATAACCCCTTCTTCTTCGTTGCATTCGAACGATACGATTACCGAACACCAAGGCGAAAAAAAAAAAAAAAAAAAAAAAAAAAAAAAAAAAAAAAAAAAACAAACAAGAAAAAAAAGTCTGGTCTTCTCAGGCGCCTCTTGACACAAACGGAGAACAGCACCCTCTTTAACGTGTGCCCAATCCACGGCTTTGCATATGAGAAGGCTTCGAGAGAGGGTACCACATAAGTGGTCCTTTTAAAATCAGGGTCCGGGGTCAAATCAAGAACAGGAATAGAAAACACAGGTTGAAGGGAGAAGGGGTATGAATGGATCCAAGGTAGACACAAGTTCATGGTGGTGGCACACACACTCATACACACACTCATACACACATGCTCAAACACACAAACATTCGTTCACATTCGTACACATTCTCTCACACACTGTCTGAAAGAAGCAGCACAAGCAGCATCAACAACAAAGGAGGGAGTGTGTGGCATAAACAGAGGCTAGAAATTTTTTCTTCTCGACGTGTTCGTTGTTCATTTTTTCTGCTTTGCCCTCGATTGGATCGAATCTTTGTGTCTGGGTGTGAATTCAAAAAAAGAAACCTCTTCTTTTGATTTTCTCTTCTCTTTTCTCTTTTTCTCTGGTTTTTTTTCTTTTTTTTTCTCCTTCTGAAAAGGGAAGCAAAGGGAAAAGGTAATTGTGTTGTTATGAATGGACCATTAAGAAGATGGCTGACTTACCGGATGGACTGGCAGACATTAGTTATATGTTTGTTTTTGTGCAAAAAAAGTGTGGGTGTGTGTAGAGACAAGGGGCGGTATGTGTGGCGGGCAAGAGACGACAGAGAGTGCAGAAGGGGGTATCGGGGTGGTGGTGGTTTGTATATATGTGGAGTAGGAACAAAGGAAGGGAAAGGAAAGGGACTATTGGTAAGAAAAGAGCGTTTGGCTGATTGGTGCTGGTTGGTTGGTTGGTTGGTTGGTTTAGTTGAAAAGGTCGTTCTGGTCGTAAAACGAGATTGATTAGGCTGGTTGGAACGCGTGTGGATTGAATGGTCGAAGTTGAAGGAGGGGACAGGTCGTAAAGTGGATGGAGAAAAAAAAAAGAGATCTAATACTAGTCAAGGGGGTTAGTGAGCAAGAAGGAAGACGGGTGAGTGATACTGAAATTAAAACTGATTGACGGGTGATTGACGGTTGATTGAGAGTTGATTGACTGATGGGTGATTAGAAAAGGGGATTCACTGAGGGATATCAAGATGCCTGATATGAAAGAAAAAAGAGAAGAAATAGAATCGATCGGGTTATATTAACTGAAAGGATTGAGAAGTGCGAGGTAGGAGAGTTGTGAGGTAGTGTAATAAACGGAGGAAGAACAAAAGGTGGAAAAAAGGGGCGAGAGCCTCTCTCTTTATATACCCTAGTCAACTCCTCCTTATCCCCAATTAGAGCCAACAAACACTTCAAAAGAGTGAGTAAGCAAAAGGAAATCATTCGCAAAAACGTATCCTTCTATTTGTTAGCATAACAAACAACTATCCCCCTTTACTCCAAACAGCAGCAACGACAGCACCGTTGGAAGGGAAGACAAGCAAGGCGGCCGTTATTATTTTACGCCAAGGACACAGTAGATTGTTAAATATGTTCCTTTGTACCTCCATTCTTCAACTCGTTGGCCTGTCGTACAAAAAAAAACCAAAAAAAAAAAAAATCATCAACAATACCAGCACAGAATACTGTACAACGAGCTCAAGTATCTGGCACAGAGATACAAGATTGGCGACATAAGGGTGCACTAGTCGCAATATACTGCAATAAGCTACAAAAGAGCACAAAGTAGACGCGCACACAGGGAGGAAGGGAATGGATTGATACTCAATTTGTGGGAGATTGCTGTTTTCATATCACAAAGTACTGTTCATATTGTTTTGCCGTCGTACCTCACCATCGTCGTCGTGCTGTTGTTATTTTTTTTTGTTGTGGTAGTTGCCAAATGCCCATCTTAAATGGAATGGGAGATGCAACAAGGAAAAAAAAGAGATATTTTGAGAAATGTGTGGGGACGTGTGCGAAATAAAAAAAAAAAAAAAAAAAAAAAAAAAAAAAAAAAAAAAGAGAGTTTACAAGAAAAAATACCAAATAAACACAACCATGCAACATCTGACGCGACAGATGGTTCCATGCATGCAGAAAGAACCACCACATAGCAAGAGAGAGGGGACGAGAAAGAAAAAATAGAAAAACAAAGCCAAAAGGAGCATGGAGCATGGAGCATGGTCCATCCTCTTAAAATCCAAATCCCGCTCAACACATGCATAGCCTGTGCAAACAAAATACTTCACTTTTCTATTGTCTTTTTCCTTCTTCGTTTAGACCCCAGTCTCCCAATACCTCTTTTACTAACATCTTTTTACATAAATTGATATGACAATGACCATTACCTTTGGCTTTGGCCGCGGGTTTGAGATGTGTGATAAAAAACGATAATATGATTAGTGAAGAAAAAAGATGAAAAAAAGAAAGGGAACAAGGTAAAGAAGAGATATTACTTTCGTGATGTTGACCAGGGCGCTTACCAATTTAAATATCGACTCGGGTTCTGGAGGGCTTCTTTTTTGTTTTAACAAGAGGCAACTGGAAATCGAAAAAAAAAAAAAAAAAAAAAAAAAAAAAAGCGTATATTGGTTAGTGGAATTAGGATCAAATGACCGGGTCTTCTTGTTCGCCACGCTCTATGTGGGAACTCTGTTTCTTATCCTGCATGCTTCTTCGCTGTCTTAGTCTGAAATGAATCAATAACATAACTCTTCGAAGGAACCCGATCTCATCATGAGGAAAAAAACAGGTCGACAGACGAAGACAATGATGCGTAGGGGTTGATACGTAGAAGAGTGAGAGAAGGAAAAGAGGAGCAATGTCCTTTGTGGTCTGCCACTTAACCAAGAATATGAAAATGAGACTAGAAGAAAACCTTCGCCTCCTCTTGCTCGCACTAGGCTCCTTTTCTTCGTTACCTGTTACCCCTACTTCTACCCTTACCCCTACCCCAGGCTGAGCTAGACCTCGGACCAAAACGACCAGAGAGAAAAGACAGAATAAATTGGGCGTAAATTGCAATTCGGAGTAGATGGAAATAAAAAAACGTGGTGAAAGAACGAGAGCCATAACAACTACATAAGAAATAATGGCAAAAACTAAGCGCCGATTGAAAGACAACTTGATCAAGCTCGAACCACGACAACCAACCAACCCACTCGATAAGGAAGCCAAACAATTCAAAAATAAAATAAAAAATTGCCCAGGAACTAGAACCTCATTTCTTTTCTGCCTCTCTATTGACCGCTCTTCTCATCACTTCGTAGCCCCCCAGCTTGATGCGCAATGCGACACCCACGCCCCACGTACCATCCCTTGTGCATTATTTTTTCATTTTTTCTTGTTATCAGCATCATAACCGCCTGTTTGCATAACGCTTGGGTCCCCATGTACGTTTTTTATGCCTTTCCCTCTCCTTCTCCTCTCTGGATGTTTGTACGGATTATGGTAGATCAGGGGTGAAACCCAAGAGAACAAGACGCATTAATGCGAGCTTTGCATTGACCAGGGGTTGGTTGGCAGTGGCGGTGGGGACTGTTGTTGATCTGGCGAATGAACAATAGGGACCCAGACCAAAATGCACATATAAAAATACCTTCAGGTATGGAACACACCAACACATACTGTACGCTGACAAAAAAAATAGGGTCCATGCAAAATATACACCGGACTTGAGTCGTGAGTTGGAGTAGCATTTTTTTTTTTCATTCCTTTTTACTCTACTCCTACGGTTGCACTACTCAACCAGAACTTCCATTAATATTCTTTCTCTCTTTCTCTGTCCTCATGTTGATGCTAACGCGAAGTGGATTTTCTTACTTGTTTGCCCTGATCACGTACAACAACAATAAAAACAACATTAACATAGAAGTAAAGATATGACACCTATAATACAAGCGATGCATGAGGCGTAGTTTTTGCGTCGATTTGGCTCGTCTTCACGCATGTTGCATGCAAGAAATATCATACAGCCATTGTCGCTTGTCGTTGCCCCAATTATTGAAAGATACATGAAGTCCATACGACTGAGGCTAGGAGTGTTATGACGTGTCATGTCGACTGGGTCGTGAGCGCGCCTTATCGGGTCACCTCCGAATGAATGAGGAAAGGATGGGTTGGGAACTTTAATAGTGAAGTGTAGATATAGAGGCTTACCTATTTTATGGATCGCGTAACAATGGTGTCTAATGCGGATCTGAAGTGTTAAACGTGTATGGGACGCGCGTACTGTGTTGTACTGGATCGACAACTTCTGAGGAAAGAAGGAGCAAAACGATGTATGCAGGAGCTTTTTGAGAGTAAAAGATTGCGAAGGGTGTTGTGGAGGTAGAAGTAGGACAAGGGGTGCAGAAGTTGAGATGTTTTGAACGTGAGAAAACCGTTTCGTTCAAGAAAGTAAGTCGTACAAGAATAACGTTGTGCTGAAAACAAAAAAATCGAATCGATTATCAAAGAGAGGAAGAGAGGTGAAGTGTGAAGAAAAAGAAAGGAAATCAAATCGGACAAAGGGCCACAAAGCAGCAGGGGGCGGAGGAAATGAAAAAAGGGACAGTGCAGGCGCAGGCGCAGGTGCAAGCAAGGACGATCAAAAAAGAAGGGTAAAAAGGTAAACAATGAGATGTGAGAAGAGAGAAAAGAGTAGAAGTAACGAGAAGGAACGAGAAAAAAAAGTTGTTTGAAGAACCAGTTTTCCCGAGTTTTTTATTCCTCTCACAGTGATGGATGCATGAGGATGAGAACACAAACGCACACGCTTCTTTTCTCCCCTCTCTCCCTTCTCTCTCTTCTTGATTGATTTCTCTCACCTTCCTCCATCGTATGTGCACTTCACGCATTGGTCATCCGATCGTCATAAAATCAATCTCCTTTCCTTTCCTATAAGATAATCATGAACAAGGGAGTCAAGAAAACACAGAGGAGAAGATGGGGACAGGGATGAGGGGACAGAGAAAGGGAAAGAGAGGGCGGGAAAAAGGGATGCTTGTGGTAAATGCACGCGTCTCTCTTCTCTTTTCTACTCTCCACGGAAATGGACCAATCAACTTCCACCACTGCTTGTCCGTTGTCAACCAACTCCGGCCTAGCGTTCATGGAAAGTTATTATTTCTTTTTATACCATACCATAGTTGTTCAAATGATGAATGGTCCGATTGTTTTTATTCTCAGCCTGAAGTTAGTGTGCTCGGTCACTTTTTGCGATCAAAAAAAAAAAAAAACAAGGACATGGGCCGATTCTTTTTTGAGTAGTTTCTGGGGCTTTCCCGTGGCTTCTCGCTAACAAACCATCAAATTCTAAGGACCCTTCATCTTTTTTTTTTTCCCTTTTTGCTTTCATAGTTGATTGTCCCTTTCTTCTGACCGAAAGGCCCTTGCTCCTTACCATCTTTTACAGTACACCATTGTACAGTATTTGACTTTTGGGCCCATTCAGTTGATATAGACTCACTCGCTACGACAAAAAATGAAAAAGAACTCAAGAATAAAGGGTAAATGTTCAATGTCTAGAACGTCGTGCTTGTCTTCCTCCAATTCGTCCCATTCAATTGAGAAGTAGCATCGGAAAATTTACACTAAGAGGGAAGGGCGTTACTGTTACGACATGGCGGCAAAGAGTGCGGGATATAAACAAAAAACTTGTTTACCTTGTCTGCTTTCCTGGCATCAACTGACCATGCAAGTGCTTTCCATCCTTCCTAGTGCTTGCGGGAAAACAAACGAACAAACAAGGCTAAACGCATATTTTATACAGAAAGCTGTTCGTAGTTCATGCAAGCAACACCATCAAAGTTAAAAATGGCGCAACATGTATTCAATGGAGAACAACAGGAAAAGCCTTGACAACTTAGCAGTAAGTAAAACCGGAAAAAGAGGAATAGGAACAGGTCCGAGCAGCGAGAAGAAAGGAAAGCAACACTTAAGGTCAGAGGCGATGCCTTTGTTGTTCTTATTTTCTTTTTTTGCAAAGGGTCCTGCGAATGCGCGCGTTGGTTTTGTTTGGGTCGAAACTTTCTTCTCTCTCCTTTTCTTTTTGTCTTCTCTTCCGCTTCTGGTAGGTATACCTTCCTGCCCTGCCTTCCTTGAAAGCTTGCACCAATCAAGCCCGTCGCTGAGTTTTACCAGTCATCTTGCGTTTGAAATCCTTCAAGTTGCCACCAATTTTCTGCCATGCAGAAAAATAAATCTACGTCACACTGCACGTGATGAGCGTAATCCAAAGCCATTTTATTTGTTTGCTTCGACAACGTCCTTTGTTCATTTGCCCTTCAGCTCGTCCCAGGAACAGGATCGTGTTTTTCTTTGTTATTATCCACACGACAAGGCTCGCCAGGAATCTCTTTTCGCTCACCACAAACACGGTCAGGACAGGATGACGCCGATGCTGACGGTCGATGAAAGGATTGACTCGTTCACTCGAGGAACACGGTCCTGGCCTCATCCCGACACCTTTAGAGCTACACCTTCGTCGGTATGCTCGCCAGCTGCTACTTACGTCAATAGGAGTGATGCCGAACTCACTTCGTTTATCGACACCATATTACAATCGGAAACTAAGTTGACTTTCTTAATTCTGGTTTGTCCATTCTAGCTTGCAGAGGCAGGATTCTATTGGAAACCATTCTCGACTTCCCCAGACAACGTGGTCTGCTTTCTCTGCGGGAAATCTTTGGATGACTGGACCAAAGACGACGACCCCTTCGAGGAGCATTTGAGTCATTCGAGAAACTGTTGCTGGGCTATTGTAAAATCCATTTGCCCTGTCGAGGATGGACTCCCCTTCCGTTGGGATGACGAGGACAACCTGCCCAAAGGCGAGAGGATGACCAAGGCGAGGCTTCAGACGTTTGGGAAATGGTGGCCTCATGAACGAACGAAGGGGTGGTTCGGCACTAGCAAGAGGGTGCGTTATTTCATGCGGTTGTGATATCTGAAACGTCATACAAGAAGTTGTTCGAGGATAAAATGTCTAACTTGCTGCGCTCACTCTTAATAGATGGCGAACGCAGGATTCATCTATGCACCCACCGACGACTCGGACGACAATGTACAGTGTCCATACTGCGAGACGGCTCTTGACGGATGGGAAATCGATGATGACCCAGTGCACGAGCATCAGAGACGACGACCCAATTGCCCATTCTTTGCGACCAGAGCTGCAGCACCAACCAAAGCATCAGCTGCCAAAGCTGCAAAACAAAAACGGAAAACTGCGGATGTTGACGATGAAGATGATCAGCCAGACAACTACCAGGTTAGTTACTTTGTTGTCGCCTTTAATTTTCTTCAATTACTCATGGCCTAATGGATGCTCTCGTTTCCAAGCTGTCACTGACTTTTGGTTTATTTATTTACTTCCGTAGAGGACGCATGGATCAGGAGCAGATAAATCAGAGACCAAAAAATCCGCAAAGAGCAATCGCTCTCAAAAATCAACTGCGTCCGAGTCAGCATCCAGTCGTTCATCAAACGCCACCGGCGCACTCTTCGCGGGACGCAACGTTGATTTCGTTTTACATGACAGCAGCGAGCCGACATCCAAAGCAGGATCAAAACGACAGCCGGCGAATTCAGCAAAGGGGGCTTTTCGGACGGGTACTGTAAGGATCAAGACTGAAGGGGAGGAAGAGTCTATCAGCTCTATCCTTTCAAAAAAGAGCACCAAAAGCACGTCGAGTGCCAAGAGTGGGAGTACATCGAACACCAAAAGCATGGGTAGCTCCAAGAGCAAGACGAGCTCGGCCAGCTCAACTTCGGCCCTAACGATATCATCCTACCAGTCAGCAAGAACGTCGCAGTCGCAGCGGAAGAGAAACCAGATTGCCGACGAAGATTCAGTGGACTCATCTGTGGCCGAAGAAGTCCAGTTCTCCTACCTCACGACATCTCTCAAAAAACAAGACATTCCAGTAGTTCTCAGGAAACGGCGGAAATTAGTAGCCGGTGAGGAAGAAGCCAATGGGGACATGTCGGGAGAGATGATGAGCGATATGGAGAGTGAGGCGCACGAGGATCCTGCCGGCAGCAGGGGCGATTTCGATGATGTGCAGGAACAGAGGACAGGCGACACACGACGGCGACGTGATTCGCCCGAGGTCGATGCGTCAGAAGTTTCTGAGAAAATCTTGTTAAGTAGGAGCGTTTCACCACAACCGACAAAGACGAAGCGTGGTCGAGTCAAGAAGATCAAACTAGAAGACGAGGAGTACAATCTGTCACGACCCTCAACCAAACCAAAAAAGAAGGCAGGGTCCGCGAAGGCTACGAAGCGAACTGCCAAATCGACTTCTTCGTCGTCATCCAAGAAGCGAGCCACCAAACCGCTAATTGAGATATTCGTGCAGCCAGATGTCGATGACGATATCGCTATTGAACAAGAGTCGGAGCAGAAAAAGGTGCAGGAGCCGGAGCAGGAGGAGGAGGTTGCCTCAGCGGATATGCCTGAAGCCGAGGAGAAAGACAAGCACGAAGCCGAGGTCGATCAGCAGGATAACCTGGCAGAAGCGCCAACGCTGCCCATTCCTGCGGAGAGCACGACTCTGCCAGAAACTGAGAACATCCTAGATGCCCCTCAGGATGTCTTCCAGGGTGTCGTTAAGGACGTCCCTCATGATGACCCTCGTGATGATCCTCAGGATGTGCTTGAGGGTGCCGTTCATGAAGACCCACAGGATGTCCCTCATGATGATCCTCAAAATGACCCACAGGATGACCCTCAGGATGTCTTCGAGGATGCCCTTGAGGATGTCCCTGAGGATGCCCCTCTAGGTGTCCTTGAAGATGCCCCTCACGATGACCTTCAGGATGACCTTCAGGATGCTCCTCCTTCGACTCCACCGCCCATCGCCCCTTCAACGCCCAAGACACCCATTCGAGTACAGAAATCCGACTCTGCCTTCCACCAGAGCCACAACACTACAGTCATGTCATCAACACCTGCCCGGAGGCAAGCTGTCACCTTTGAGGACATTGAGGATGCCAACGTTGTTGTTGTCGACCCTTTAACACCAGTCAGGCGAGTAGCTTCTCGGATGGATATTGAAGGCTGGGAGGACGAGGATCGACGTGACAGTGCTGCATCTGAACTCACAAGCCCCTTTATCTCGCCTTCACAGTGGCATCTTGACGCGGGTCTCATGACGTCGACACCCAACGGCAAACGCACGCCTGCACAGCCTTTCCGTAGGATCACGCCTCGTCAAAAGCGGATCAAGGACGTCATTGGTAGTGCACACGTCAAGTCGCCTCTGCGATCAAGTCACAGCGACAGGCTGGGTAGATCTACGCAGCTTGCGTCACCGAGTCCCAAGAAGGCAGCGAGATCACAGCAGGTTCCTCCGGAGCTAAAACAGAGCATGTTGATTGATCGCCTTGAAATTCTGATGCACGAGAATGCCAGCTCGGAAGTTATGGTCGTTGCAGAGCATGCGTTGAGGGAGGAGGTCAAAGAACTTCGTCGGTCACAGAACAAGGAACGGAGACAAGCAGCGGCAGAAGCAGCAGCAATAGCAGCAGAGGCAAAGGCGGAAGCACAAGCAGCCGCGGCGGCAGCAGCAACAGCGGCATCAATATTGAAGCACAAAGAGATCACCGGGCGGTTGGAAGCCGATACATTCTTTGAGGACCAGGGGATAGAGGGTTCTGACACCGAGGACGATCCTAACATGAGTTTCATACGGACACCGGTCAAGCAGACAGCGAGGGTTCTCTTTGAGTCGACCACACCCATAACTCCGAACAAGACGCCTTCCGCATTGCCTGTATCGCGCGTTCTTTCGGCCATTGGAGCGGCATCTCGTCGAAACAACACGACCGCAGCCATGTCACCATTTGTCAGGACGCCAGTAAAAAAGTCGACGACGGACCTTCTTCGTCTTGAGGATCTGGATGTTGACGAGGATCTGGATGTTGACCCGGACTTTCCAGCCAGTAGTTCGACACAGGCGCCACCACCATCATCAGAGCATTCAGCTCAACCTCAGCCTCAGTCATCAGCAACAGCAAAGGCAGCGGCGCTTAAGTCTAGTGTTAGCCAGGGTAAGCCAGTTCACAGCGCTTCAGCTGAGGCTGTACAACCTTCTGGCGTATCTATGACGAAGGGGGCTACTGGATCCAACCTGGATACCACTAGTGTTTCTTCATCATCACGCAAAGATTTCTCCCATCATCACCACCAACAGCAACAGCACCGAGGAGGAGACGACGCCAGGGGAAGGAGGCTGCATCCAGATCCGGAGGAGCACCGGCGGCGGACACGGCTGTTGGAGGAGGCGAATTTCTCGGAGGTACAGCTCAAGATGACTGTTGAAGAGTTCCATCGGGCTTGTATGGCCGAACAAGTGCTGGCGCTTGAGGTCGCTGCCGAGGCGTGGATCCAACGGTTTGAGGAGGAGAGTAACCGTGTCAGGAGAGCCCTCTTGGACGATGGGATGTCTGGATTATGAGTTGTCCTTTGCCTCTTCGTCTCTTTGTTTATCTCTCTACCTGTCAGGGCAATGCACACGCTTGTAACATAATAATACTTGTAGTTTACACATTTGCTCCAGTTTTGTTTCTATTGTTGCATTGGCGTGAATCTGGCTGGGGAAGAACGCGCTGGATAGATTTATTTCTTCCATTTGGCATCACCGTGACGATGTCTGTTGCTACGCGACTTGTAGGCATCATGCAAGTCCTCAAACACACTATTCTGCTACTCCATCTCCCACTGGCACAATGCACTTAAATCTTCCAAATCCCCATCATCTGAACAACAGCAATACATTACCCTCCACCGGGTCCGTCTCTCAGCCTTAGCCTCCCTTTGGCGACGCCGCCTCTCGTCCTCGTCGGTCCGCACATAGATCCCCATCCCTTGCCACCTGTGTTCCTCAAACAGGTTGCTCTCCTTCTCGGACAGAGCCCCGAGAGCCTCTCGAACTGCAGTAGTTTTGAGCCCATAAATGGTCCACCACCTTAGTCCCATCCAGCGCAGGTTGTCGACTGTGAGGAGGGAGTTGGAGTACTCGACCGCGCAGTCGTAGGGGATGTTTTTGCAGGATTTGGACCATTGAAAGTCGAGAGTGCTTAGCAGTGGGAGACGGGACTTGAGGCGGCTGTAGAAGGATGCGAGGATTTGGATCTTGCACTTGTATATTGCGAGTTCTGGGTTATATGGCGATGTAGTCTCCGCTTCATTCTCCACGTTCTTACCCCTGTCGAGATTTGTGGATTCTGAGGGGGCGGCGAGATCCAAAACATCGTTTGACAGGGTCTTGAGCTCAGAACAGACCCAGTCCTCCTGCAACAAGTCGTGAATCAGCAAATTAGGAAGACACGGATTTGAATGCAACCCGCGGGAAGGTACAACGACAAGGGTCTTGAGCTGAGGACAACTAGTCAAGATCTGCAGGATATAACCCGACCGATGGTGGATACGATCAGATACAAAGTCCAGCTCTTGCAGGCGGATGGCCTCGAGTGTCGAGGCTGATCTCTCCAGAAGGGTCGGCAAGACGTGGGTGAGGAAATCTGGACGGATCATCATGGTGATCCCTAGAAGCTGACCTTCAGGCAGGGTTGAGAGGAAACGGAACATGTGTTCCTCGGCGATAAAGTTCTCTCCAAAATTGATGTTGGTCAGCGTGGGACAGGAGGCGGTGAGGATGGAGATCAGTTCTGTACAATTGTGAAAGGTCCAATTGTAGGAGAGTTTGGGTAAGAAAAGTTTACGGAGGTCTGGGAATCAGGACAGTATGGGATAGAGAGTGGTTTCCGGGTCGTCGGTTTCGATTGCAGATCTTCTGTAACCGTCGTAATGGGCAATGTTCAGCAGTCGAAGGTTTGGTGTCCTTGTTGTTTGTCGAGCATTGGTAGGAGTGGTGATAGAGGGGTGACTATAGTTGTTGCTCAGGTTGAGGGTGTGGTTGTGGATGTGGATGTGAAGATTGTTATTCTTGATGGCGGCGAATCGGTCTCGGATGGCTTGTGGGTCCGAAGTGTATATATGAGCATAGGCATCGATATAGCTGTGGATGGTGAGTTCCTGAAGGCTGGGAGGGCAGTTCTCAACTATCGAACAGATATCTTTCATGGAAGTGCTGCCACGATACACGGGTTTCAGCGAATAAAGACCGCTGTTGCTGCTGTCACTACTACTGAGCGACGGTAACGACGACGACGACTGGTGATGGCGTTGGAGGACTTGAAGGACACGCATCACGAACGCCGTCAGCGGCCGAGTGCCACCTCCGTACCAACTATAAAAGTATTCGACATACGACAACTCGAGTTCCTTCAACCTCGGATTCCTTGCAATCAATTCCAATGCAACCCCCTTCAACATCCGATCCTCCACCCCGCCGGGATCTGCGTCTCTCCAGTCCTTGGTATGACTACACCAACAGCTCAACGAGAACCGCGTCAAGTTCCCAAACGGTACATCCAACAGATTCTTGGCAGAATAATCAATCCTCAGACTCTTGATCCGAAACGCATTCCTGCAAATAAGCTCCTTCTGCTTTGCAGAAATAAACGTTGGCGAGGACGAGTGAGTTGTCCAGCTGGGGCGTTGATTTCCAAAGGCGTCCACGAACCGGTCGTCTCGGATTGGCTGCCACCATTCGGGAGGCGGATTTGATGAGTCGCTGTTGTAGTCGTCGGGCCGGTGGGTATAGTAGTGGACGATGGATCTCCAGAGGTGTAGTTGGGCGAGCGGGTACCAGGCCTTGCTGACTTTTAGACAGGCGGTTGTGTCCCTTCGAGAAAGGTATTGAAAGATATTGTCGGTGATGAGGGTGTTGTCGAAGGCAATGGACATTGGGTTTTCGGGTTGGGTGGTGATTGAGGGAGGAGAAAGTAGGACGGGGAAGGGCTGTTGTTGGTGAGGAGGAGGTAATAGGAGGGCGGCGATGTCTTGTAGGGAGAGGTACGGGTTTCTTTTTCTAGGCATTGCAGTGATGTAAGACGAGGAAGAGAAGGAGGGTGTGCGGACGAAGAGGAGGAGGATTCTTTAAATAGTCATTGGCTGCCTTTAAATAGTCATTGGCTGCGTCAGGAGGCACAGCTTTCTGATGGATTGCTTGATCGCTTTACCTTGACATTGGAGGCTGAAGACGAAGAAAGGGGTCGATTGAGGCGAAGACGACAGTTTTTACGACATGGACAGTACACAGTTTCAGAAAAGAAAACCAAAGCATTAACCAGAATCGTAAGAATAGAACAACAACAAGGGGGATTTGTCATGTTGCCGACGACTTGACGCGCTGAAAAAAGTTCCCTAATTGGCAATGGTGTCTTGACATATCTAGTTCTCTTCTTCTCCTGGTTTACTGTTGCCGGTGGGTCGTATGCACCCGAGGAATATTTGCCACCATTTTTTTGCAACTTGATGCAAATCCATGCTCGTGCAAAATGCAAAAAATGGCCTTCTAGTCGACCTGATTGCAAACACGTTTCTTTCTCTAACTCCTAGTATGGATGCGTATTCATAGATGCAGCGATCGTTACTTGGAGACAAACTTGGTTTTAGAGGGGAAAAAAGGTGTTGAATGAGAAACGAAAGAGAAGAAAGAACATGACGAACTATTGCTGACCTTTTCTTGACCCTTCATTCTTTTTCTCATCGTAGCCACTTCGCCATGTATATCTTCTGAGCCTGTGCAAGTTTAACTGTATGTGTCCATGACCAAGTCATGAGCCAACAGGATTGAGCGTCGTGAACATGCGGGCGATGGACAAACCTTCAAGTTCACACTCTTTCTCCGCCTTGTCAATGCTATCCTGACTCCTCACGAGTACCAGAGTCCTCCTTGGGCGGCAACGAACAACAAGATACACTCTCAGCGTCAGTCGATAGATTTCTCTCTTCCTTGTTGTTCACTGCCATCCACACATCCCCCTCTCTTCCACATACCACCTCTCTTCAACACAACACACTTTCGACAACTCGACACTTCGACAGCCCAACGCCCCGACAATTCAACTTCTCGACAGCCCGACACGACAACATCGCTTCCCCTTCCACTTTCCACTTCCTCTATCGTTAGCACTCTCATCAGCAACCTTGGTCCACGTTTTCGCCCTGATCTCTTCAGCACACTTCTGTACACTACCTTGTTTAGTCTAGGCGTCTTTTCCTTGAGAATTCTTGTTCTTGTTTGCTAAGAATAGCTCCTACAAGAGGGTTGTTTTCCAAAGAGTGTTCAGATGTTTGCTTGGAAAGTGGAACAGCAACTTAAGTTTCGGGGTACAATAGAAGCCTATGGGCGAGACAAACCCTTACAACAGGGCATCTATGTGACTACACCTGGCAAGATGTTATCGACTCTTCTCTCGATCTGTTCTTGGCTGCGATACGCGGTCAACATAGTGTTTGATACGACCTCGTTGGGAGTTTCTTGAGAGGGTCCTGCTATTATGACAGGAACACAAACAACAAGAGACCTTAGTTGAACTACTCTCACCCTCCATCTAACAGGGAGAATACTGAAATGCCTGGGACTGATTACAAAGAGTAGAGACTATTGTCGACCTTTGCTTCGATTTCATACCACTTTGTAATTTGCATCAAGTGCATCCGCGCGGCAACGTTGGTATCGGCCACCTTTGGACCAGACTCTGCGAAGAGCTCCTTTTTTATGGTCATTAAGATAAACAATTTGGCTCCACTGCACTGGTTATTCGACATCATCTTTGATATACTGACCTGAGGCAGAAATGAGAAGTGAGGGGCATTGCCAAAGACTTTACTAACATTTGTAGTATCTTTCTTCTAAGTCATGCTTATTAGTGTGCGGGATACAGCAGCTCCGGATCCAAAAGGCCACAAACGAACGAGTGAGCCAGGGCAAGATGCGTAATGGTTTCAGGGAATCGGGACAAGACATAACGAGCCTTGACCAAATAAGTAAGTTTAGGCGTCTTTTTGCCGTAAGCAATATGTTTCTTTTCTTTTCTTTTCTTTTCTTTTCCTTTTTTCATTTTTCGTTTTCAGTCAAACTGGAGTAGTACCTATGTGATAGCCACGAGAGATCTAGGAATTGCTTTTCTGTTTTGGTAGTACATGAATGTTGAATAAAATGTCCATTTGTATTTACGGGGTGATTGCACGTTATTTTTGTTGCAAATAATTAAAAGGGATAAATTGTACGTGAGGTAAATTGGTCTGCAGTCAGTCAACAGAGGACAAAACCGTTGGCGAGTCGACGGCATGATCTCCTGTGTAGAACTCAACCCTCTCAAGCTTTGGCCAGCTGTCAGCAATCCACGCGACCTCCTTCTCTCCCAAGATGAACCCTGGCATAGTGGCGGCGTCGGCATGGAACAGTCCACGGAGAGTTGTCAAACTCTTCAGTCCTGACAGCAATTGCAGTCCACCCCACTGATAGCCTTCTTCCGCAAACTTGTCGCCCACCGTAAGCAGCCCTTGCAAGAAGTATTCCGACATCGAGAGGTCAGAGTCAACGTCAACATGGAAGGCAGGGCGTTTTAAATATCGTCTCGTGTCCAAAACCTTCAGCTCCGTCAGCCTGCCCAGCTGCCGATACAGTGTGTTGAGTCGAGCCACCACCCGCTTCTGTTGCTGATCAAACTCGCTCCTATCGTTCGGTCCGACAGGGATTTGGATCACGCCGGTGTTGATAGTGATGTGGAGTTCCTGAATCCTAGTTGACGCCCACTCCTCCTTAATCATATCCTCCAACCGCATTGGAGTCGTTAAGATATTGAAAATCTCAAGGTGTGGACAATCAAACAGCACTGCCCGGAACAAGCTGAAGTTCAGTCGAGGACACCTGTGGATCTCAAACCGTCGCAACGACACAAAGTGACGCATCGATGGTTTTCGTTTCACCAGACGGCGTCTCTGCACCTCTACTTTCACCAAACCATAATCCGTAATCACTGTCTTGGTCATAGGGGGCGACTCTACTGTTTCTGTTGGATCGCTCTTCTCCGCAACTCTCTCCTTTCTCTCCTTCTCCTCATCACCCTCCTCCATACCCTCATATTTTGTGAGTTTGACTGTTTCCAGCGTGTTCTCTTCGAGGACATTCATCATGGTAGAGAAGATTTTCACGCACCGCTCCTGCATGGAAACCATCCGCGAAATACTTCTAGGTCTCCTTACACCTAGAATGTGCTTATTAAGGAAACCCCCCGCAAACAGTCGCACCACTAGAGAAGAGGAAGGAGAAGGGGAAGGACTATTGAGCCTGGATTGTCGACTGTTCATCGGAACCAGATTTGGGCAGTGGAATAACATCTGAAGGAAGGGTCTATAGGATTCAGGCGAAGAAGGGTTGATCGTTTTCCAGCCTGTCGGATTCGGGAGGTTGTTGTTGTTGTATGGTAGACTGGTCGACTGTCCGCCGTCGTTGTTATTGCTGCTGATGGTTAGAGCCGGTACGTTCAAAAACGGATCGTCGATGGCTGGGTCTACACGGGAGCATAAAACGTAGAGATCACTGGCATAGTGCAATCGAAGGGTCACAGACTTGAGGGACGTGGGGCGTTTGGCAAAGATGGTCCGGATGGCATGGAGGATACTGCTCTCTGACATTGATACAAAATCCAAGTACAGCGTCTCCAATATTTTGAGTTTCGATATTGTTGCTGCCCAGACAGCTTTGAAGCTGTCGTCGATCTTGATGTTGTGCATGTGTAGGGTCGTGAGGCGAGGGCTACCTTGGAGAAAACACCAGACCTGCACTGAAAGGTCTCTATTTTCGCAGAGGGATTCGATTGAAGGTTGAGCAGGAATCTGGTAGGGTGAAGGTGGGTCTGGAGGTGAGGCGGAGGAGGAGGAGGGGGAAGAGGAGGAGGACGACGTTGGCGATGGTGAAATTGGAAAATAAACGTCCCTGAACTCATCGTGGTATTTGCGACAGGAGCGTTCGTCTATCATAATGGTCCTCAGATGGAAGGCGTTTATTGCTACGTCTCTGAGACTGCGAGGTGCTTGTGGTTTGTCGTGGAATAGACACAGTGCCGAGAAATCTTGAGACTTTTGAGCGTAGCGGGGGAGGAAGGTGCTGTATAGAGTCCCACAGGTCTGCATTAGGCACGCGATGTCCCGAGGGAAAAGAAACTGCTCGAGATGCAGGGCCAGCTCGGGAAGACCAAACGCTCGAGTGATAGGAGAGTCCATGAACTTGGTGTTTGTGGCACCGGTGGAGAGTGTAAAAAAATGTGAAGTAGGACTATATGTAAGTGTGGCCGTGGGGACAAGAAATGAAACGTACAAAAAGCAGTGAAGCTTTGGTTGTTTTTGTACTGTCTCTCTCCCCCTTTCTCTCTTTCTCTCTTTCTCTCTTTCTCTCTTTCTCTCTTTCTCTGTCTTCTGTGGCTTGGAAGAAGCAATGCGGCGCACATGGCTATGCTTGAGCCTTGGCACGACAGAGGAACAGAATCATGTCACCCAAGCGATCCATTTCTTTTCTGTACGCTGTTTGCTTACTGCGGCACTTTCTCTAGTCTTGGCACACTTCTGCCATTCCTTCCATTTGGTTCTTGAATTGACACCCAAAAATGGCAAAGTCACGCGGAGATTGATTTTGACCACCACCCTATCAACGGCCTTGAAACGTTCTTGGCTCGGCCCAGGCGAGCAGCGCGACACACGAGTGGCTGATCAAGCAGTCATCAAGTCCCTTCTGGGCCTGAGGCGCATGGAAATTATGGAGAGGAGAGGCAATATGGTCATCAAGGAGTTGGAGGTGGAAGACGGCTAGATCCCTTGAGCTCGCGTTAAAGCAGCAAGGGTCGTCCGGACTCGTAAGAGGACGGGCTGTGGTCCTCAGGTACCGATGTACTGTTTAGTATGTTTTACTTAGGGAAGTAGACTATGTGCTCGTACGAGCTTCACTTAGATAGTTCCACTTTTCAATTGGATAAAATTGATGTGTCGCCACAGACGACCCATCACTACCTTGGTAAAAAAAAAAAATGAAACGTTCTTGGCTCGTTCGTTTCTTTCTTATTCCACTCGACGTAAAAATGGAGTCGTTGACGCACCTGCCCATATTACCTCAACCACATCTACTGCAAACACACATATCAAAAACACACACCCCGCTTTCATTTCTGACATCAAGTTCCATAGCCAAGAACGCTGCCTGAGAACGGGCAAGACGAGGTGAGGAGCAAGTGAGCTTGGCGTTCAATGTTCACGACTATGTGGGAGAAACAAGCAACTGAAATGCAACGAATAGAAAACGGAAAGAAAAAAATTCGAACAGTACGGTGTTTAATGACGCGGAAGAAATTTACTCTGGCCGCTAATAGTTAAAGGGGACGAATTCTACATGAGGAAGCTTGGTTCGGAGCCACGCGATAGAGGACAGAACCTTTGGGGAGTTGGTGGCATGGGCTCCTGTAAAGAATTCAATTCTCTCCAGCTTCGGCCAGTTCTCAGCGACCCATTTGACATCCTTCTCTCCCATGATAAAGCCTGGCAAAGTGGCGACGTTAAAGGCGAACAGACCTTTGAGAACTGTCAAGCTCTTGAGCCCCGACAGCAACTGAAGACCACCCCACATTCCACCGTCTTTGCTCTCGTCGCTCACTGTCAATAGGCCCGATAAGACGTAATTTAAGGGTGATAGGCCAAGATCGATGTTGAAATGACGATCAACAGTGCATGTGTATAATCTCAAGTCTAGCACCTTCAGCTCTGTGAGCACGCTCAGTTGTCGGTAGAGCGACTCCAGTTGCTCCACCTTTTCCTTATGTTGCAAGCTGAAATGGCGCCGGTTGTTCAGTTGGATGGGGATATGTGTCTCGCCTGCGTCGATGGTGATATGCAGTTCCTGGATCCTGGTTGATACCCACCTCTCCTGGGTCAGGCGCTCCAAACGGACCGGAATCTCCAATGCCTTCAGCACCTCGAGTTGCGAACAGTTGACAAGGATCAATCGAAGCGTCCCAGCACCAATTCTGACACCCTGGAACTCGAGACGTCGGAGTGAGGTGTAGTGCCTGGTTAACGCCAATGCCAAATTGTTGTGTGTAAAGTCGTAATCGTGAAGGTCGAGTGATTCCAGAGATTTTTCATGCATGGCTGCCATGATGGCAAGCAGCGACTCCGGTTCCTTACAGCTCTCTCTGGCGTTGAAGGATAGTCTCCGCAATCCCGGGCAGGTGTTGACAATAAATCTGGCGTATGCTAAACTATGCACAGGGATGTTCAAGCGTATATTAGGAGCCTCCATGGAAACGAGGTTGGGGAGCCGTCGCAAAATATTGCGGAAGGTCTGATAGTCCCAAGGGTAAGGGCTGTACACGTTCCATTCCGTCAAATTTGGAAGGAGAGAGTTCTCGTCTCGAATGATGGACGTTTCACTGGTCTGAGCGTTCAGCAGCAGCCTGTAAGTCGGATCGTCATGTGGGTTCTCGTGAAAGAAGAAGCGCTGGGTACCCACATGGCCATGGACTCCGAGTGATAATGACTTGAGCGAAGGAGGAGTGCCGTGGACGATGGTCGAGAACAAATCGTCCGGCCTAGACGTATCAGGTATTACAAAATCCATGGATAGAGTCCCCAGCATTTTGAGTCCTGAGATTGTCGCCGCCCAATAGACGGCATAAATACGACCCGGCATCATGATGTTGTCAATACGGAGAGTCGTGAGAAGAGGACTGGCTTGGAGACAATACCGGACCCGAGCAGGAGTGACCGCCTTTGAGCAAAGATCCTCTAGAGACCATCGGATCTGAGATGACGAAGAATCCAAAGACTGCTGGTGCTGCTGCTGGGGCTGATCCTCCGATTCCAATGATGGTACGGGCGGCATTCTTGTTGTTGGTCCTGGAGGCAGGAGCCCTTTGGCGCAGACGACATCGCGGAGAGAGTTGTAGTAGCGGTGCAGGAGTCTATCGTCGTCCAATATGATGGTCGTGATAGAAGCGGCGTTTCTGGCAACGCCTTCTAGACTGCGCGCTGGTTTGGGTATATTGTCGGGCGAGGGTTTAAGCACCTCACCGAGAAGAGACACCTTGCGGAAGAGATAAGGCTCGCCGATGATATAGAGAAGTCGAGAAGTCTTTGTCACGCTCGAGACGTCTCTAGGGTCGAGGCTCCTTATAACGAAGAGAACTAGATCAGGAATCTGAAAGAATCGGGCCGAGGCAGATTCCTTGTCCGTGATGATGGAGAAGGAAGTCGACGACACGAAAGGCGGCATGGGAGGGGGTGGAATGAATGAGGTTTGAATTGGATGAGAAATAACGAATAAAAAAAGAAGCGATCACCACCTCCTACTTTAGTTCTAAGGAAGACAAGTCTTCACGGAGACCCCCTTTATTTTCATTTCGTGGCTTGGAATGGGACATGGTTTTGCATGTGTCCTCTGTGTTAGGTCCAATCCAACATGCCGCGCAAGGTGCGAAAAGATCAATTGGTACGTCTGCTCTTCTTGGATGAGGCGAGACAGATCGTTCTCACGCGTTGGTTCCTTAATTGATCCAAATGTGGCAATCAAAGGAGTATACTCATGCTATCAAAGGTAAAATTAATTGACGTTTCTATTAATTATCGTCTCTGTGTCTTCCACAGACTACGTTCACGGAACGGAACATCAACGCCAGCGGTAGTTAAGAAGCTAGAGCGAGTTGACCAGCTGAGACCCATCCATTGCAGGTTATCAACAGTCAACAGGTCGTCCGAGAACGCCATTCCACACTCGTAAGGCACCGTCTGACAAGTCTTACTCCACTGCAAATCCAATGTCGCTACCTCAGGTAGCGCCTTCAGCCCCCTGTAAAACTCCGACACATTAAGCACCATGCTGGAGTAACGAGCATAGTCTTCGTCGGTCTGTGCTGCTGCCAGCTCAAGTTGGTTGTCTTTCTCGCTCCCCTTGTCCTCCAGCGCCAACGGTGTAGGCCCATCATACAGCACTCCTGCTTCATCCGCCATAACAACCGCCAGCTCGTTGATACTAATCGACAGTGTCTCCAATCCCAAACACACCCAATCTGCGCCCAACAGATCATCGAGCCCAATATTAGAAAATGGTCGCAGCTTGTCGGGTGCAGACGCGACAACAAAGATTCTGAGTCGTGGGCAGCAGGCGAGGATTCGGTAATATAGGCATATCGCAAGTTAGCGAATCCGAGTTCGCCCAGACGAAGGACTTAAAGTGTTGATCCCCATTGTTGTAATAGTGTTGACAGGACGCGGTTGAGGTAGCGGGGGAGTGATTTTCCTTGTTAGTGCCTGGAGTCCTTATCGATGTCCTTGTCCCTGTCTATGGCCTTGTGGCATGCCAGTAATGAACCGGAACATATGTTCCTCTGCAATAAGGTTCTCTCCAAAGTTGATGGTCGTCAGAGCTGGGCAAAGTGTAGTAACGATCAAGACCAGAGCTGAGCCTTCCTTGAGATCGCGAAAGGGGATCTTGGGCACAGTCAAGCCCTGCTGTCTTGGGAAGCAGGCCAAGAGAGGTTAATGTAACCTTTCCGAGTCGAATGCATCTAGCTCCTGTCCGTCGCGTGCCGAGTACTAGTCCAGACCCAAGAGGCGGAATGATGGCGTTTGTCGTTGAGACGAGTTGTTGTTGTCATTGGTGGTGGCAGCGGCAATGTAGTTGGTGGCGTTGTCCTTCAAGCAAACCAGTCGCTGCTCAAGATTCTTGATCGTTGATAACATGGGAGATAAAGGAAAATTAGAGTTGACGCAGAACGCGATTTACACGACGAGTTCCTGCAGGCTGGGAGGGCAGTTCTCTATAATCGAGGATACGTCGCCCCAGGACTAGATACCTTGGATAACAGGTTTCAGTTAGTAAAGAGACTGTACCAGGTCTTGCTAACTTTGAGACAGATAGTTGTGTCCCACGAGGAAAGGTACTAAACGATGTTGTCGGTGATAAGGATGTTATCGAAGGCCAATATTGAGCTCTGTGATTGCGTGGTTGACGAAAAGCGTGAAAGCGGCGACGGCTGGTGTTGCGGCTGCAGGGTCATCGTGTTCCTGTGTATCAACTGCAAAGTGAAGGAAGGGTAAAGAAACAAGGAAGCCAAATGCGTCGGTAAACAGCTTTTAAAGTACGATGTATGTTGTGATCCCTTTCCACCTTGCCAGGTGAATTGACACATTTCGTACAAACACAGCATCGTAGATAGTGCTCTTATTGCTGCCCCTTCCCCTTTTTCACTCCTCCTTGATTCACCCCCTCCCTTCGACAAGAAAGACACCATAAAGTACCCTCGACGACCACGACACAGCACCTACACAGCTATTGGATGCAATATGATATCGCGACCTTCCACGCGTCAAATATGTGTAATAAAAAACGCGCTAACTATCGCATTTATTTCCTCCGCTTAATCTCCTCATGACGACATCTACTACTCCGCGGCTTGTAAGCATTATGCACATCCTCAAACAAAACCTCTCCAACAAAATTACCCACGCTTGAGCGTTCCCTATAGTCTGAATACCTCCGCCACCAGTCGTTCTGCCATATGCTGCGCCGCTAGTGCAAGTAATCCCCATCTTGAACTCGCACACCGAAATGCCCGGACTTTGAAGCTTGCGCTGTAAAACCAGATCGCGCTCCTTTTCCAACTGTCTCTGTACCGCGGCTTCTCGAAGTGATGTGGAGCTGAGCCCACCACGACCACCACCGTAGAATGGCGACCACTTGAGATTCATCCAGCGCAGGCTGTCAGAAAAGTCAACATCATGGCCGTATGGGTTGTATGGATATCGTGGCAGAGATAGCTCCATGCCAGGCTCAGGTTCTGTAGACTGGGGGTGATGACCTTCAATCGGCGGAGGAACTCTGTGACGTTGTGGATCTTGCGGAGGTAGAAGGCGAGGCCCGAGTCGGCATTATAGGCTGAGCTGCGATCCTTGTCCTTGTCCATCTCCTGTTCGGCTTTGTATTCTGTGAGGTCCATGCTGCTGATCGACAGCGCCTCTAACCCTGAACAGGCCCACTCTGCACGCAACAAATCCTGAAGCCCGACATTAGTACCTTGAGACTCTGTGTGTGATCTCCAAGGGGGCCATATAGCAAGGGTCTTGAGTCGCGGACAAGTAGCCAGGATATCCGCAATATAGGTGGATCGAACGTTGGTGTCGTCGAAGCCATATTCGTCAAGACGGAGGACCTGGAGTGCTGGACCTGATCGTCTCAGAAGAGCTGGAAAGACGCGACCGAGATAGTCTGATTCGATCTTCATAGTGAGTTCCTGTAGTGGTTCTGGCATGACCTTAACAAATCGGAACATTTGCTCCTCTGCGATCAGGTTCTCTCCAAAGTTGACGGTGGTGAGGGCCTGGCAGTTCAACACGAGTGTCGAGATGAGGGCTGCATCAGGGCTGTTGGAATTCAATCGTCTGTCAGAACTGTATCGATAGACGACACCATTGGGTAGGTACAGGTCTTGGAGGTCTGGGAAACAGTTCAGCAGGGGGTAGAAAAACAATATCGGGCTGATTATCATTATTTCATGTCCGTTCTCAACATCGATCCAAGAGACGTTCAAAAGCCGAAAAGATGGGGTCCTTAACTGACGGCTGGAAGAGAGGTTGGTGATATTGATGACATTGTTTTAGATGGACTCAAGCCTCCGCTGGATAGTACCTGAGTTGCAAACAGGTATGGGACGACAGTTCATGTAATGGCTATGCAGTGTAAGCTCCTTGAGGCTGGAAGGGCAGTTCTTGATAATGGAACAAATATCCTCCAAGGATTGGTTGCCATAGCGAACGAGTTTCAACGAATGGAGACCGCTGCTGCTGTCGCTGTTATTGCTGAGTGACAACGACGACTGACGACGGTGTTGTTGAAAGGCTTGAAAGGCACGAATAGCAAAGGGCGGCAATGGCGAATCGCGGGCGAAAGTATACGCCAGAATTTCGGTGTACGAGATGTCAACCTCCTGCAGCCTTGGGTTCTGCGCTATCAGCTTTAGGGCGTTCTCCTTAAACTGTTGATCCTTCTCTACCGTCACTATTCCATCTTGTACCGGGTATTTGATGAAGCTGCATCGACAGTCCAGACGGAACCGCGTCAGGTTGGTGAACGGCAGGTTCAGAAGACTATTCCCAGAATAGTCAACCTTGAGGCTCCGAACCCGAAAGGCGTTCCTGAGAATTAACTCCTGCTGACTGGAGATGAACGGTACTGGTGGAGGGCGGCCATTGGAGTAGTGTCTTGAGTATCTCAAGCCATAGAAGCTCACTCTATAGTGAAATTTGTCGTTGTTGGGTCTTTCCCACCATATGCAGGGTAACAACCAGTAAGTATCGAAATAGGGGTTATACTCGCTATAGAAGCGGTGAGAGACGGAGATGGACCGCCATCGTGTTGTCGTGCGAGGGCGTTCCAGGGCTTGCAGGCTGCTTGATAGGCACCGATGTCGTTTGAGGAGAGGTACCGGAGAATGATGTCGACGATCAACGAATTGCCAAAGGCGGATATCGAGCTTGGTGATTGGATGGTTGAAGTATTGGAGGAGAAGAGGAGGTGTTAAGGAGGGGAGAGGTATGGGTTCCTTTTCTTGGATATTGAGTGGAGGATATGTAGTAGAATTGAAACTGAAGTAAGATAGAAAGAAGGGTTGGGTGGAGGAAGGGAAGATGGTGATTAAAAAAGAGGAGTGGGTTGGTGCTTCCTTTGGGTTGTTTTATGTGTTTGTGAAATGCATCTGGTGGCACAGCAGGTGGGACAGCCGAGTGTTCGTCGTCAATTGGAGGCTGAAATGAAGCAAGGTCTTGTCGACTCAACAATGAGCAGTTCACCGTCCAATCCAGGCTAGAAACTGAACCTTCTCTGGCAGCCTCAATTGGATTCCAAGGGTGTGCAAACTGAGCGCACCAGCAAAAAGGTACATTTTTGCGCTGAAGAAGAAAAAAGGGTCCCCTATGGATATACAAGTGGATAATTTACAAATGGAGTGGTAGAAAGAGAGAGACAGGGAGATATGAAAAATAATATCATGTTATCTCAACCCATGCTTCTCTTCCTCTTCCTCGTGTGCATAGGCTTTCTATTCACTGGCAGCTCTCTCACGGCAGCGAGCCTCCAATATTGCCGCTCTCTTGGCAACCGCCGTTGCCCTCTTCCTAGAGTTACCAGTTGTCCTCGCTTCTCTATACATCCCAACCCTCATTCTTGCAAGATGCACCAACAATCAAATTTTAATACATACTTCTCCAGTTTATTGTTGATGCCTTTGGTCATGAACCAAGCTCGGTCTCCACAACGCTCATAAACGCCTCCACTTCCTTGACCAGGCTGCCATTTTGTCCTGTACGTCCATGAGAGACCGTCAAGATATTCCGGGACAGCTTCAGGATCTCATGCGACAACCGGACAGATGTCATACCGCCCTCTACATCGTTCCACAGACACTTGGCAAGCGTGAAACAATGCAGCCCCACAAGTGGATGGTGCCTTGGATAGATCATAAGATACAGCGCCAGAATAAACGTCCCGATCTTGGAGGCCAATGCCCAAGACTGATGCTCGAGAGATGTGTTGAAAAACGAAGTAGCATTCGTCATGACGGTGGTCGTGAATGGCTTGGGCGTGCAATGGGGTGTCATTCGGAGAGAATTGTAAATCTCGAAGAGCCGTTCTGTGTACTCTTGCTCTGTGGCACCAGTTTGGATCAATGGCACCAGCGAGTGGATCAAATAGCTGGTAAAGGAGCTCCTGTTGATCATGGTCGGCGGTTGGAGAGAAGGTCCTGCAACTTGTAGCGACCGAGCACCCGGGAGGATAATGGTGTCGAACTGCTTGGTCAACCACTCGCCGTCCACCTTCTTGCCATCTTCGCCATCCTGGTCGCCCTCGATCAAGTCATCCAGTATCCTGAACCCTGTCTTCTCCGCTGCTCTGCTCGATTCCTCGTCGCCGCACCGTGGACACAGACAGTCAAAGTAGTACTTTCCTCTCAAAAGTTGTCTCCGCTCTGCTCTTTGCACACCATTGTCGACATATGAAGTACACACTTCCTGTCCAACTGCAATGTCCTCCAGAGTCCTGACCACCTGAGTTTGTCCCTCGTACATGACAATAGCGTTGGGTCGACACGAGTGGTTGAAAAGGGCACCAACGGGGAAGGTTCCCTCAGCCATCGTAAACAGCTGCGAGTCATGGATGGAAAAATTGTTACAATGAAATCGACAGAGATACCGCATCAGCTCTGCAACCGACGGCGGTTCTCCTCGGCTGGACTCGCTCTTGAACGGAAACTTGGCCACAATGAGCTGTTCTCGAATCTTGGTTGCAATCTCCCTGTACTTTGTGATCTCTGCAGGGTCCGAGATCGCCTCATGTCCCATCAGTGTCGAAAAGACATACTCTGTCAGCGCAAGTGATTCCTGCTCTCCTGTTCCATGAGATGCTGCAGCTGCGGCTGTTGCTGTTGTCACTCCGGACTGTTTAGACTCCTTAAAGGCACCGTTCCGGAGCCGCTCGATTGAAATGACGATCATCTTGAGCATCTCGTAATCGAGGTCCTCCATATCCTTGTCCTGACAGACCCACTTGTGCCAGCCTTTCCACGCGACAGTGAAGCAATCGCGGTTGCAGTAGTATCGTTTCTTACACACCGAACATCTCTCGAGCTCAAGTTCTCCTGATCCTGCTCCTCCTGCAGCTGCGACTGACGTGCCACTGTCACTACTACTACTGTCGCTACCCCTGGTGCGGAAACAGGTCTCGCAGTGCTGGGCGCGATGGGTAGGGAAGATGATCGGGTTGCACAGTGGACGGGAGGTGATGACGACGGAGCCTTTATTGATAGGACGGAGAGCTACTACTTTACGGTACTTGTGGGTGTCGGTGACGAGGTCAAGTCCATGGCTGTGGAGATGTCGGGTCAGGATCGTCGCGGACATCGTTTTTGGCGTCCTGTCTGCCGGTCTGGTCAATGGAAGAGTGAGCTAATGAGCGAGCAAAAGGCGTCTTCTCCTTTTGTGCAAACACAACATCACTCTCAAAACGGTCACAGTGGCATGCAATGCAGCACAACACAAACGGACTGGACAGGAAAAGAAAAGTCGCGTTCTTTTCTTTCCTTTTCCTTTTCCTTTTCTCTTTCCCTCTTCACACACTTCCTTCAACATCCGGGAAATATGGACTCTCAACTCTCCTCGCGGCCCTCAGGGACAAAGCCATTCTCCGCCCTGTCGTCAACCAAGCAATCGCCCGCCTTGACATCCGCCTTCAACAACTACCTAATCACAGACCTCATCTTCCAGCATCTTGGCTCATCAGACACCAGCGCCTGTCTTGCAGTATGCAAAAACTGGAACAGCCTTGTACAGCCGTATTATTGGCGATCTATCTCTCACTACCACATCTATCAGCGCGGTATTGGACACCCATCCAGCCGATGGTGGGAGTCCAGAGACAAACAGGTTCATGCTCGCCTTATCCATTACCTCCGCAACCAGCCAAAACACTCCAATAGCAGTTCGCCTTTCATCTCCAGCCAGCAAAAAGAATTGATCCACAGGAACGCTTTTCGGTTCGGTCGCTCAAGGTGGATTACTCGGCGAACAAACTGCTGGACATGTCGTTTATTAACTTGAAATGACTATGTGTAACTTGTCAACACCGCCATGATGATGATCCGATCGTGGCAGCAGCCGCAGGAATGATAGAAAGGTTCAACGCGGAGGTATTGCTCGAGAAGCGAGTACTGGAGATGATATCATCGCACCCAGGACTGCGCGACCTCGAGGTTTCTTACGTCCTTCGCACAACGCAAGTAGTCGGGGCGGTTATTTCTTTTCCTCTCCATCAACTGTTGCTTAAGGCTCTTCAACCCCACCGATCATCATCGTCTACTGCTACCACCACCACCACCTCTACCACCACCGTCAGTGCCAGCAAACTGTACTCATTGAAGCTCAAACTCCGAGGCAATATGACATTTGCTGACATCTGCTCGATGATCGAGAACTGTCCTCCCAGCCTCCAGGAGCTGACTGTGCAGTGCTTGTTTTGGACGAAACTAGGCAACATTTCCTCGGCTGCATGGAGCTATGACCTTGAAAAACGTTTTGCCTGGATGAAGAGCAACGATAACACCTCATTTCAACGACAGCTGCCAGCACTGCGATGTTTAGCTCTAAACTGGTATTCAGCGTTCGACGGGAAGGAGATAAATCTGGTGGACCTGGAGAAGTTTCTGTTCCCTCTCTTGGCCTGCTTCCCCACACTGCAGGATTTGACCATATCCAAGATTACCTCTCGTCTACTCGACGGAGGCTCGACTCTGATTCCAGCTCTCGTAACATACTGTCCGGCTCTGACGACCATCAACTTTGGAGAGAACTTGATTTCGGAGGAACACATGTTCCGGTTCATCATGGACATGCCGCAAGGTCTGCAGGGACTCACTACGAGGATCACTCCAAGCTACTTGAATCGCGTCCTTCCGGTCTTACTGAAACGGTCAGGTCCGACACTTCAACATCTCCATCTGGCCGAGCTGGGGCTTGATCAAAGTCATATCCGATCTACCTACATTGCGGACATCCTCGCCTGCTGCCCCCGACTCAAGACCCTTGTTGTGTTGCCCAAGGCTCAGCCAGCATTCAAGATTGGACTTCGGGACTTGTTGAGCGCACAGTGGGTCTGTACAGGATTGGAGACACTGTCGATTAGTATCAACGAGGTCACGATTGCGCCAGAACATGAGTTAAAGGCACAACAGGGGCTTCTTAAGGCGGCGGTAGCAGAGCAGGAGGGCGAGGGTATTAGCAAAATCTCAGAGTTTTACAGAAGATTGAAGACATTACCATGTTTAACAGTGTTGGACTTGCGTTGGAGCCCAGCTTGCCAGGAGACAGTCAGCGTCTGCAAAAAGGCCTTCTCGGACGAGTTGTTGACTACTGGGCATCTGAAGTGGATGGGTCTTAGACTTTCGTGATCCCTCTTCCCTGTTTTTTTTTGTAGGCATTGATAGGGTCATGGAGACATCATGTCAAGCCACGAAATAATGTTAAAAAATGTCGTGGAGGATCCCTTCGTTTCTTATTCTTCCCTTCCTCTCCATCTTCGTCTCTTCGACGCCCCATCGACACCACCAGAATAGAGTCCTCCTTTACTCAAGTTTTCGACATCCCGGAGCTGGTCTTCCATGTCGAACAGTTTCTTTCTCCTCAGGATTTCGCATGTCTCATCGTCACCAGTCGCGCCGTGTACATGACATTTGGTCCTCGCTTTAACTTCTTCGCCTAAGAGTTCAAATCGCTGCGTTTACTCAGAGGCAAGCCCAGGTCGCCTCACAAACTAACCGACCTTGTAAAGAACGCCTGATATACAAGGCCCATCATGCTGGACGCGATCTACTGTCACGTATACTACCGTGTTATCAAGGACGTTCATGACGGATCCAGCAGGCTAACAACCACAGCACCGGCAACAACAACAACAACAACAACAACAATAACAACAACGGAATCGTCTTTGCAAGCAACACCTTCCGACCCACAGCAACCTCTGAATCCATCGTCGCCAAACCAGACGCGCTCATCGCTCGAGGATCTATGTCTGAAGACGATGCTTCCTGTACGTGCTAAGTACTTTCTTCAGTTCAGCTCTCATCTTAGCGCTCTCCACATTGAAAACATACCCATTCCGGGCGAAGTCTATGCCGTCCATTGGGGACTAGCGATCTCTGGAATCACAACGCTCGAGTCACTGTATCTGGATTTCATCACACATGATAAGAGTAGTTCGGACGGCATCATCTCGACCATCTTCCTCTATTGCCCTCCGTCTCTCAAATTTTTATCGTTCAGCATTCATGACATTGACAGCGCCGTCACAGTGTACCCCGACTCCGACCCAGCTGGCGATCTAGAAGTTCTTATGCTCTCAACGAAGGCTCTATTCGGCATCCAGCAAATCCACCAACGCAAGGACAAGCTCATCCACCTGACGGATTTTAAAGCTTTCAATCCTTTTTCCTGGAACTACAAGACGTTCGGGAACATGTTGATACATTGCCCTCATTTCGTCTCAATGGAAGTTCCCCAGTCCAGATTCGACCTTTCCTTGTCTGTCTGTTAAGAAACGTTACGCCGATCTCATTCTCAGAATCTGCTCGAGATTACAGAACCTGTCCCAGACCTTCCCTCTCACGCGTCAGGATCCGGAGCTGCTCTTTGCACTCAGCGCGTCCATGCAGAAAAACACCCTGGAATCACTCGAGCTCACAGCATACAAAGACAGGGATAGTCAGATCGGGCGATTGGTGGCGAGACACGCTACGTCGCTTCGACACTTTGAGATCCAGAACTGTCTCGGTCTTAACGCCGGATCGTTCCAGTCTGTTCTTTTCAACTGCCCAGGACTCGAGGTTTTCAAGGTTTCAGATACTCCAGTTCGGTTGGAAGATCTGGTTGAGAAGAGATGGGCATCAACTAAAATCCAGAAACTTCTTGTCACCATCAACACAGGCGAGACTTGGATCCCATGGAACCGAACAACAGGAACGGATTTGACCAATATCAGAAGGAGAAGGTTGCGCGACTCGCGATACTTTTCCGACAGCTGAGCGACCTAAGAGAGCTGAAAGTTCTTGATGGGGGACCGTTGTCAGAGAACCGGCTTCGTCATTACTTTGACCTTGACCAACAGACTAACGCGAAATTTGTTCTGCCAGGGCCCCTCACAGTTGCCGACGAGGGTGAGGACGGTGGGCTTTGGGGAGGACTACAGTTTCTGTCAGGACTCAAGAACATAGCGACCCTCCGCGGAGTATTTACAGTCAACGCCTCAAATATACAGGGATTCATCATGGGAGAGAAGGATGTTGAATGGGTTGCTGAGAACTGGCCAAAACTGGAGAGGGTCGAGTTTTGTGCTAATAACCGTGCCGTTAACTCGCCTGATATCGTGTCCTCTGTTGCGTGGCTGCGAACCAAGCTGCCTCTGGTAGAATTTGTTCCGTTCAATTAATTATTTTTTTTTGTCGCATTTTTCTCCATCCCTAGCATTTCACGTTGGTTCCTATCGTGAGTAGAGTAATAAAAGAAAAACGTCTGAAGACTGATTAACCTGAGTGTTTTATTAGTGGTAAAGGAAATGGGGGATTGTGGGGATATGATACAAGGGTGTGATGTGCACGCAATGCTTCCTTGGCGATGCACATATGATCATGACTGTGGAACAGATGCAGGAGTGGGAGCAGGAGCAGCTTGGTCCGAGACTGCTGTCGGCGCTGGTGGTGGTGATGGTGGGGCCTGCAAGTTATCCATCGCAATAGCCGTGGAATATGGTGGTAAATCCGCATCATCATTATTGCCATTATTGTCGAAAATGATATGACTGTAGTCCGGAGCATCGTCTTCTGCTATAACAGTAGTGGTGGTGATGGCGGTAGTGGCGGTCTTGGGAGACTTTCGGATTCGAAAGAACCTCCACCATCCACAGAGGTGGATCAGGAGATAGATAAAGACCAGGGGGAGGATGACGGCGACGCCGTAGACAAAGATCTTGTCGAGAATCGTCGTCTGCTAGCGTATGCGTGTAAGGTGTTGAATGTTGATAGAGAGAAAGAGAGAGAGATATATTGGAGCTGACAGGGGAAGGAGGAGAGAGAGTTGGCGAAAGGGGAAGGGAAAGAAGAAGGGAAAGAAGAAGGGAAAGAGATTGTGGAAACGAGAAGAAAACATGAAGGTTTGGTGAGGATTGACGATTATGATTCTTGCCTTGGAGTTTATGTGGAAGTCGACGAGACATCTGGAGAGAAACGCACAAACTATTTTTCCCAGGCTTCCATTTTGTCAGACTGGGAAAAGAATTTAAAAAAAACCCCCCCTTTTCCTGGTACAAAGGTGATTGTTGGAACTTGACAAGATTTTTTTTTTGTGGGTAATTTGGTCTTTGAATGCTCATGAAAGCGAGCTTTTTCAAAGACTGCACTTGCCTTCAAAAACGCAAGTCGCATCCAATTGGAAAACAGTGTATGAACAAGCAAGCAGAACGAGGCATCATCATACCTGTGAGAACAGCGTGACAGAATAAAAAATAAGAGAAATCAAACCCCTAAGGAGTGGGCTCACATAAACTTACTCCCATGCACGCTACCTTGATTGTCTCTCGACTGTTTAACGGGGGAAAAAGGAATCACGAGATTCGTGGCATATGTAAAGTTGTTAAAGGAAGAAACTTGTCGTACCTATTGAAAAAAAGTATGGAGCATGATCTTTTCGCCTTTCCATCCTTGGAATGTTTGTGGTGTTCTTTGTAGTTTATTTAACATCTCAATCTGTAGGCCAAGAGAAAGAGAGAAAAGGGAAAGAAAGAAGCAAAAAGAAGGGAAGGAAAGAGAAGAAAGGGACGAAGAAGAAATGTGGAAGAAGGAAGGAAAGGTCATAACAATAAGGGTGTATTCATAAAATTGTTAATAATAAATCACTGCTACCCAAACACCTCACTATCGCTTCCTTCGCCAACACCAGCACAATCAAGTCCAAGTCCATAACCAAGGACACGTCGCTCAAAAGCTCGCTTCGCCGCTTCAAACCTCTGCAGGACGGCATGCGATCGTCGCGACTCCTTATTGAACCGCAGCAAGAGCCCGTTTGCCTTTGAGAGCGATTGGAGATGGTAGCCAACAAACACCGATGCATCAATCTCGTTGTAGTCGCCCACATCGGAGACCATCATCGCCATTTGTGTTGCATTGTCCGATGCTGTTGCGCTTTTGGGCGTCGCAGTTGTTACTGTTGAGGCTGGAGCTGGAGCGGGGGTTGTTGCCTCTAAGGTTGATGTGGATAGCCGAGGCTTGATGTCTTTGACATCCTTGGCGCAAGTGGTGACTGTGGGGTCGGTCGCGGAGCTCATAGAGTTACGAGAAGACTCAGATTCACAGGGCTGAAGGAGGGAGAGAAGCTGATTCTTTTGATCGGCTTGATTGAGTTCAAGAATAGGCGCGAGGGTCGAGATCGGACTGCGCATGGAGTCACACAACCTAGCATCTCCCGCCCCAGAAGCAGTAAAGCCTGGAGGAAGAGGATAAGAAGGTCGAGTTCGGGAATAGGCGATCATGGCCGAAGCAGGAAGAGAAGGGACCGAGGGGAAGAACGAAGTGCTCACAATCCTGACAGCGGATGTTCTCTTGATCGAAGAAGAGATATTGATTGGAAAGGTTGGTGGTTTGGGTCTCTTGGGGGCTGGGATGGCTGGGGGTGGAGCAATGGGGGCCGAGGAGGTCACCAGCTCTCTAATTGCCTGGGAGAGCATCGGTCCTGGCACAAGCCTGCTCTCCCTCATTAGACCTCTCCTCCTCATCGTGGCGACAACACCTCTGGGGAGACTGTTGATGGTGGTGAAGCTTGGGGTGATGGAGGTGACGGAGCCCTTGCGGCTACTGTTGGAAGTATCATTATTGTCAGGAAGCTTGGGCAAAGGCTTGAACAAGAGCTCGGGCGAATTGACCTTGATGGTTGGGATCTTTTGCCTTGAAAGCCGCATTGGTGATAATCCAGTGTCAATCATTCCAAGGGTTGTCGATTCCATGGTGATCTCGTTCAAGGCTGCGGTTCGGAACGTTGAAGGATGCGATTGACACTCGCTACCGTCAGTACCACTTTCCTTGAGAGAGAGATCGGTCGTCGGGTAACCTAGCAGTCGGGGTTGAAGAATTCCCATCCGCTCTAGTTCAGGGTTCGAAACACCAGATCCGGGGCGATCTGTCGCTGAGGTTCCAGTGACAATGCCGTAGCCACGATAACCTATCTCTTGAGTCATGCCCAGGGCCGCAGGATACTTGAAGGGTGAGGGAGAAGAGGCAAGGACAGTGGTGGTAGAGTTGCCGTTGCGATTGTCTTCGGCCATTGCTGCCAGCATGTAGTCCAATCGTCGATCGATGTGGCGTGTGGTGCGGATGTATCGACTGAGCCAGTGACAAAGGTTCTCATCCGTTTGCCAAAGATCCAAGATTGCTCGCTGGTATTCCCGGACCGCAGAGTCGTGCTTCTGGATCTGATGACGACGACGCTTCTGACAATTGCATTCACAGTCTGCTTCCGCCGCCGCTCCCGCCTCCTTCTGATCCTTGCTGCTGCTCGTCGTCAATACTGCCGCTTGTGAAACCGATACCGATGCAGGTGTATTTTTCCTTGTGGCTGCGGTTACTGTCGCCTTCTCGACCGAATGTGCGGGGTCCTTGAAAACAGGCTGCTGTTCTCTGCGTTGCTGGTCCAGGGTCAAGAGGTCGCCCAAGAGTCCGACAAGGACCTGCTGATGTTCTCGAAGGGCCACTAACCGAGTCCTGGCATACTTTTCGTTCCTCTTGGCGTTACAACCAAAGCTATCGCCAGGAACGTACTCGGGCAAGTCACGGATAACAACCAGCTCCGGCAGGATTGGCCAATGCATCATCGACAATGGCGATGGGAATAGTTCGCTCTCCGTGAGATTGACAGGGGCAGGTGCAGATGCAGGTGTGGAGGTGATGGTGGCAGCGGTAATGGCGGTAGCAGGCTGGTTCTTGGATAGGCGCTTCGTCTTCATGGTGGCTGTCGTACGAGTAGGAGAGGTGATGTTGGAGATCCTGGAAGTGGTCGTTTTGGTAGTCGTTGCCGGTGTGGCGGTGGTGGCGGATGATTTTGTTTCCGTTGCTGGTAAGGAGGGCACATCAAGGATTACGGATGGTGAAGAGGAAGAAACCCGTTTCGAAGAAAGTTTGTTAAACGTCAATGGACGCACAGACTCCTTCTTGCTCCGTCCTGTAATGAAAAACAGCTGTGAGCGTGGCGATTTTAATGTCGGAGGCTGCTGTAGAGGCTGAAGTTGGGATTGTTGTTGCTCCTGTTGCTTCCCCTTCTGCTGCTGATGTTGATGCTGAGGTTGTTGGTGCTGGTGTGTGAATCCAAGAGAAAGCTTCGACGGCGAGCGGCGGCTGCTGTTGCTACTGGTATTATTGTTATCATGTTGCCTCTTGAAGGTGGACGCCAGGTTACTGAGGATCGATACTGCACCACCACCACCGCCGCCGCCGCCATTTCTTCTTTCACTGGTCGCAGTTGCAGCGACACTGCTTCGAAGGAAGGTGAAATGGTCAAACTTCTTCTTCCTCGTCGTTGGCGACATGGCTTCTAGATCCAGAATAATATCCTCGGCCGAGTCATCCTTGTTGTTCAAAAGGAATGAGTCCAATCCACTGTGGATGTTGTTGCTGGTGGTGGTGATAGGGGGGGCAGTGGAGACGGTGAGAGCCGGGGTCGGGATAGTGGGGGTTGAGATGAACTTCGTAAAAGTTATGGCGACATGGCCCTGAGTATAGCCACTATCACCTCTGGGAGATAGAGGAGAGGGACTCTTCAGTCCAGTATTGGCAGAAGTAAGAGCAGCACTAGCGCCGGCGCCAGCAATACCAGAAGTGGGAGGAGTAGTAACACTGCTAGCAGAAGAATTACTGGTATTGGTACCAATAGAAGATCGTCGTGGTGGTAGGATCAGCATCTGGGGCGGACTCTCACAGAGTGGTGTACCAGTCCCACTCTCTCGACTACTAGTGTTGCTAATTCGATTGGTGTGATAGTTGTAGTCAAAGTCGCCGGCACGAATAGAAACTGGTGGAAGGAGGACCGAGAGTATAGAAGTGTTGCTAGTTTCAAGGGCGGAAGGGTACTTTTCCAAGAATGTCGAGGAGATCGGGAGGGGTGTTGCAGCAACCTTTTCATTTCTGATGCTGTTGTTGTTGGCGGTGATGGAGTCATTAGGGTTATTGTTGTTGGTAGAGGAGATGGAGGTGGAAGTGGAGTGGGGTGAGAGTGCCTGAAACTGTTGTTGTTGAGCTCGATGGCCGTTCTTCTTGTGGAAGATGTTTCCGAGAAACTGTCGTGTCGATCCAGGAAGCGTTGAGACAAATGTGGAGAGAGACATTGTACTGCGTTTCTGCGCTGTGGAAAGGAGAAAGAAGAAAGGAAGGAGAGAAGGAGGGAGACCATCAAAGAAGAAGGAAAAAGAAAAAAAAAAGTTTTTGGCGGTGGCGTGGAAGAATATATATTCAGCAACAAACCCCTATAGAGATTGAATGGTTTGAGTAAGGGATACGTTCCCCCATTGGGAGGAAAGATGTTGGGTTTATTTTTGGGTGCTTAAAAAAGCAAGCAAAGTCCATGATCACGTTTGTTTGCTGGTGGAGGGTCTATTGTTGGCGCTTGCTTGTCACTGTCAGTGGTAAGTGGTAAAAATACCTTTCTATTGTTGCAGCGATGGAGGGATGGGCAGGTAGGCATTTGTTATTTCTGAGAGTAGTTTTGTCAACTATGCTGAGGTTAAGGAGGTGGCAAAAGAGGTGGTTGAAGGATACATATTTGAACATGCGCACAGACAGGGGCGGCAATTTGAGCTGTCAAGAATCAGGAACGAAGGATTGTTGTTTTTGTATTTGCATGCTGTTTACAACACGAACAAATACTAGACAGGCAAGGTCAGAGTCGACTAAGGGGCGAAAAACGTGATGTGAAGAGAGAGAAAAGACAGAGTATTTTTTCGTTCAATTGTGCTTGAGAGTGCGCTTGAGTATATGAGTGTATGAGTGTATGAGCGAGATAGAGAAATAGGAGAGAGGAGGACGCAATAAACATACAGTAGACCCTCAATTGAACTATTTGAATTCCCCCCACCCCACCCATTGGAAACAATTGCCTGCCGCCATTTTTACACTCCATTCTTGACCTAACCATCCGAGTATCTCATGCCTTTCTGATCCAAGGTTGCTTATCTAGTCATGAAAGGAAAAGAGGGGCTAAAATCCTCCTCTCTCTCTCTCTCTCTCTCTCTCTCTCTCTCTCTCTCTCTCTCTCTCTCTCTCTCTCTCTCGCTTTTTTTTACCCGGCGAAAATGTTGTTCATGCAGTAGGTGTCGAGGGCCTGTCCTGCTTTGTTGATTTTCTCGCTATTATTGGCAGGCATGTTGTTTGTAGCTCGTTGCTTTGCCAAAAGAGACGTAATTATTGCGCCCCTTCAAGTCTAATCCATAACCAATCCTGAGTAGTTGATACCAAGGACAGGATGAGGCGGGCGAAGTAAACAATGGTGCTGTCCAGTCGGATAATCCTAAAGAAGAGATTGATTGCAAAAAAATAGACTGGCATCCACATTCCCTGCATCTTCCTCCTTGTCGTTTTATAATATTAGTATCCACAGTCGCTCTGAAATGCCCCACTATCCGTGTTTGCTATTGTTGCTTTGCTGAGCAGGTCTTGGTAGGCTCTAAGTAATCCAATGGTGATATTCCCGATGGTGCAACTGCAACTCTCCCTCTTTGCCTCCCCTCCCTCCATTTTCCTCTTCTCCCGCCATCCACAAACGCTCGGACTCCGATCAGCTGGCCAGTCCTCGTATAATAAAACTGGATGGATGAACGTAGAAACAACATGGCTTTGTTAGGGCTGCTGGTGAGGCCACTATTTTTGTTGAGCGCTGGTCCTGTGCACCATCTTCGAAAGTAGCAATTGTGTTCTATCAGTTTTTATACGACATAACGCACAGAGAAGAGAACAAACATGAAAGTTGAAGAGTCTCTAACTAAGTGGTATCTACAAAGGTAGAATGTTTTGTTCTTATTAACTATAAGTGCATGCATGCTTCGACCAGCAAAAGACGCACACTTTTTATTCTCGTTTTGATGCTCGCAGGAGGTTTTTGCGCCAGGCAAGTCTCCAACACAAGCTAAAGTAATTGTACATAGTTTTCGGGGACAAGGCCAGACTTGCCCTCCTTCTCGCCCAGGAACCAGCCTGGGAACTGTCGATAGTGAATCCACACAAAGTCGCCCTCCTTGAAGCTGAGTTCGCTCTCGTTCTCAGCGTCAAAGTCGTACAGTCCACGGGCCTGCCCTTGGGTACGATCCTCCTCGTCGTCATCATCCACATTCTCGCCTCGGATGTCAAAGTCCTCGTCATAATCCTCCTCAATGTCCGACTCCTCGTAGACCGGCTCGGGAGGATATTCGCCGCGGTGGAAAGGATGTGATGTTGCATAAGCAAAGTCGCGGACGGTGACAACTAGTATTACGTGGCACCATATGAAAAGACAATATAATTAGTTTTTCATTCCTTTGAAGAAAGACTCTTTCGTGTGTACGACAAACAAAATGTCTCTCTGCTTTGTTTGACCACGCTTTGTATGCGAGATCATACCTAGATCACAACTCGCTGGCTCACTGTCGCTCTATGGAAAATAGGAAAAACATAAAAGGCCAAGTGTGGTCAAAGGGTCAGTGAGAGAAGGCCATGTATATATCAACATTGGGTCCTGTGAGAAATTCAGGGGTAAGAAAGGCATCTGTTTACAACCGGAGGAGCCAGGGATATAAAAAAAAACAAGCAAAGACAGAAAAGTGGTGGCAGGGTTTTGCGTACCGGTCCAGCCGAGGGAAAGAATCCAGAGTCTATTGTCTTGTCATCCCAGGTGGACATCGTTGATGACCTGTCCTTGGGATTCCTGTCTTTGCCGCCCTTACTGTTGCTGTCCGTTGTCGATTGCCCTTGACTTTTAAGAAACGATGACAGCGTCTTAAGCAGTTCCTTGTCCATCTCCTCGTCCTTTGCGCCGGTATTGCTTGAAGTTGAAGCCAGGTTGGATGCTTCCTTCTTCTTCTCCTGAGACTCTGGGACAACAGTCTCCGTCGAGGTAATTGCCCACGATTCTGACAAGGAGCGGCAACGATGACCAAAGTGCAGCGACAACCTCTTTGTTGCCGTCGAATCTGTCAGATTGTGAAAAAAAAAAGATGCCAATGCGGGTGGGATGTGAGCGAGAGGAGAAGGAGATAAATTGCGCATGTAATTGGTCTGTTTATGCATGGCATTAAGACAGACTGGGAGTATATAGGGGAGAGTTGATATTTACCATCAGGATAATGAATTGAGGCTCTCTTCTTGTTCAGGCCCTCGGTGTTGACAGCATCTCCGGTTGCAGAGTGGCATGGTGGCATTGAGACAAGGGCCATGGTTGTGGTATCTTTTTTGTTGTAGTGAGTGGTGATAAGTATCCTCGATGTGGTCGTTAAGTCGTTAGGGGATGGGGATGAGGGTGCTGAGTTGTGAGCGAACACTAGAAGCAAGTACGAGTAATAAACAAAGTGAGTAAGATAGGATGAAGAGAGCGAGGGAGTGAGAGAGTAATGAGTGAAAGCGAGAGTGAAAAAGATAATTGGGAAGAGAAGAGAAGGAAAAGAAGGAAGAAAAAAAGGAGTCAGCAGTTGTTGTGGAGAGAGTGTGAGAGTGTGTGGAGTAAGAGAAAGGAGAGAAGGCAGAGGAAAGAGAAGGCAAACGCTGAGTCGGGTGGTTCAAAAACGAAGGACAACATGAAAGTCAATACCGGACAGGACGACCTCAGCATTCGCCCAACATTTACTGTTCTCGATATGACGTTTTTTTTTTTTTCATTGGGAGCATATCCGACACGCATACAGACAGATAGAGCAAAGGAACGTACCTTTGGTAGAGTAATATAAACACAGTTAAGACGGAGGGTGTGTGGTTTGTACAATGTGTTTTATATCGCAAAACCTGAGGACATGGAAAAGGAGACCTGACAACTAAAGGGACGAACAGACAGGCAGACAGTGGGGTGGAAACCCGAGGGAGGAGTTGTAGCAAAGGAGTGTAACGGAAGTGGGGAGTGAGACAGAATGAGATTAGGATAGACGAGAGCCGGGTCGAATAAGAGAAGAGAGAGAGGGGGGAGGGTGAAAGAAGTGAGAAAGGGGCTGTGAGGGAGAGAGAATGGGGGGTAGAAGGGTCGAGAAGGGTCGAGAAGGGTGTCAGGAAGTCGTAAGATGAAGGAGTGAGACGGGAAGGCCAAAGTGAGGAAGTCGTTGAGGATGTAAACACAAAAAAAAGAAACAAAAGAAAAGACAAGAAGAGAGAATGAAGTGAGGAGAGAGGGACAAGGGGTGATTCAAGAAGGAACAAAGAACAAGAAAAAGAAGAGAGGTAATCATCATCCCGCTATTGCCATCAACAAAGTCAGTCTGCAAAGAAAGAGAGAACAGTCCCCTTCCCTTCTCTTAATGTGTGGTCATGTGAGCATGGTCCCTCTAATTGACCGTTGAATGATCGGATTTGACCCGAAAGCCCAACAAGCGGGCTGGTGCGGGTGCATTGAAAATAAAAAAGAAAAAGAATAGAGAGGGGCGGTGCTCTTCTTTATGCTCCGAGCCAATAGTGAACAGAGAGAGGCAACATTTTGATAAATTGCAATTTAAAAGGAGCAATTGGCCTCCTTCGTACCTGCCTGTCTCTCAGTCATCATCCAGAGACGCATAAAAACAGCTTGTAAAACGACACAGAGAAGAGTGACCCACATCTCGAGGCTTAAGGACAAGACAGAGAGGGAGGCCCTACGTCCTAAAGATATTTTGAGAGCACTTTATGTCATGTACATACTCACTGGTCTCTCTACCTCAGGCGAAGAGTATTTCCGTCCAATTCTTTCTTCCTTCTCTTTACAAAAATAACATGGTAAATCGAAAGTTCAGGTCCTTGACAATTTGCAGAACAATTCGATCGGTTTGTCGGTCTTGGTCGTTCGTTCCAAGAAGGATGGAGGCCCTTGCCTATTACTCAATTTGCCATGTGAGGCTCACTTCAAGTCAAAACTGTCCGCCCGTCTGTCTAGCGCCAATTGAAACGATACCCTTTAGACCCCTCATCCCTCTAATGTGCCGTTAAGGAGCATTTCCATCCAGAATAAGGAATCCGACTCTAATTTATTCGCCATCAAAAAGCACCTCCCTCTTTGCCCCTGCGCCTGTCAGGGAATCATAATCAATGAAAAGGACCCTGTCCTAACGGTCCGATATGTTACACTATCCCATCACCCATCATCACACCCTCCCTACCCTACCGAACTAATCAAAACATATATGAACGCACGACCAATCTCGGACATTTGATCACGACGCGTCTTTGCCCTGCACGCTAGAGACTTCTTCATAACTGATATCTGATATGATTGATCACTAACGATTGGCTGGATACGGCCCTTTCTTTTTTCGTAGATCTGATACTGATGCTTCCAAACCTTTCTTTAATCCTTCTTTCTTCTGCACCAACGAGTTTCCTAGGATCATATGCTCTTTTCTTATGGACCCATAACACCTTACTCTCTTTTTTATATTTCAAGCTCCTTCCTCTCATAATCCGATAAGAAACGAAAATATGAAAAATCAAGGGAACGTTTTGGCCCCCCGCAGGTCAATGCCCTGACCGACAGACAGCAGGCGTAGAAAACGTATCAGATGGCAGGAGCGACTACTTTTTTTTCTTATTTTTCTTTTTTCTGGTTCTCACTTCGGACATGAATTAATTGACAAAATCGAAGCAACCAAATCGATTCACCGCCTTTAGTTCAGTCATTGAAAACGATAACAGAAAATAGAAAGGCGGGGTATTTTGACAATATCACCTCTCATTCTTTCTTTTTGACAGCTGCATATAACTTGTAAGGGGGGAGAAGAAGTAGCGGGATAGTGAGGATGAAAAATCAGGTTTAAATCTTGGTTATGCGATCATGGTTTGAAAAAAAAAAGAACAGACAAAAATGAATAAAGTGCTAGACATGTGTGTGTGTGACAAGAATGATCCCCTTCACTTCTTCCTTGCACCTTGTTAGTCATAGCTTGTAGAACACAACGATACACTTTACGAGGACAGGAAGATGATTGAGTGCTTTCAAAAACAGCCGTTCTTTCTTGTTGCTCAGAAAAAAAAAAAAAAAAAGCCGACGATTGGCTTGATCTGAGCACGAAACAACGAGAATGGTTAGAGCTACACAGTGGATGTTTAACAAAGACAGAGATGGCACCATTATTCGAAATCATGTCGTGCAATAGGCGTTATGTTGTTATTTCTCGTCTACCCGCTGTGCTGGCGAACCTTATTTGCCTTAAGATGACCGACTTCTCCTCTTCTCTACTCCCACACCAAGGTAAAGCAGTTTAACCAAACAACCAACCAGTCAATCAAACAAAACCAAAACAAAAAACAAAGACCTATTACCCTGTGGTGTCATCATCGCATCGGAGGAAGAAGAAAGTGTTTGCTAAGGTCGGATTTCGTCGGATGGAGACACTTGACGCCCAATGCTATCACTTTTCTGTTGGATCGCGTCTTTTTTGATTATCCGTCCGTTCCACATTTTCTAAGGTACTTCTAGTCATATGTGGTCTAAGTGGCAAGCTGCAATCCAAGATGCAAGATGCAAGGTACCCCTACTTTCGCCTCCTTTGTATCTTTCTGGTCGTCATAAAACGACAGAAACATAGACCACTTACTGTTCTTTCTGCGGGCAAGCGAACGAATGGATTTGCAGTTAGTGCGTCTTACGGTTCTTGAACATAATTAAACCTCCTCCTTTGATCCTACTTCGTTTGTTTATCGTGAACATAAAAGGGACACCGATTCTTCCTTTTACTTTTTACTTGATCTTTGCTCTTTTGTTCTTTTTCATTTTTGTTCACTCGCAAGACTTCTTTTTATACCTCCTTGCTCCAAGAACCTCCCTTCTTCCCTCCTCCCTCCCTCTCTTGTTCACTCCCTTTCTTTCTTCCCTCCCTTCTTTTACCTTGTCATTTGCTCTCTCCTAATCACCCTTTCCTCAACACATACCGGACAAGATGTCAACTTTAAAATCAAGCGACAACAAGGTCGACATCGAAAACCACCACCGCCCAGTCAGTTTCGATAACTCATCTCTCGATGACGGCGACTTTAACCGTGATGAATGGCTCCGGACTCAGGGCGAGAAGAACCCGTTCTATGTGCACGACCTGACCTGGACCCCTGCCGAGGAGAAGGAGATTGTTCGGACATTTGATTTTCGAGTCCTTACCTGGATCGCCCTCATGTGTAAGTCAAAAACAACTGCTTAAATCTCGTAAACAGAATGCAGACTCCATTTTTTTACGTTGTTGGTTTTTGGGACGGGGAGCTAATCCATGCATCTCTCCTCTTCTCATTCCCTTGGTGGGGGTTTTTTTTCACAACAGTCCTGTTTATGCAGTTGGACCGCGGAAATATGGGCAATGCCCTTACAGACAACTTTATGGAGGACCTCAACATTTCGCTCAACACTGTCAACCTCGGCTCAACAATCTTCACCCTCACCTTCTGTCTTTTCGAGATCCCTTCCAACATCATCATCGTCCGCGCCGGTCCCCAGCGCTGGGTAAGTTCGCCCTCACTAGGCCTATATGTCTGTGCGAAACATCACACGTATTGTGTTAGCAAGTACGAGCAGGCTAACGCATGCTTGTATTTCTTTTTTTTTATTTTCAAACAGATCCCTTTTCTTATGGTGTTATGGGGAGCGGCGACGGCTTCTCAGTTCTTCCTCAAGGACAGGGTCACCTTTTTGATCTGTCGTGCATTGGTCGGGATGTTTGAGGCCGGTTACATCCCTGGAATTGCTCTCTACTTAACATCCTACTACAAGCGGTCAGAGATGGCGGTCAGACTTTCCATCTTCTGGTCTACCCTCGCAGTCGCTAACTCTATCGCCGGTGTACTAGCTTACGGCATCTTGCACATGCGCGGTGTTGCCGGAAAGGCCGGGTGGAGATGGTTGTTCCTGTTTGAAGGTCTCGCCACAGTCATCGTCGGCCTCTTGTCCTTCCTCATGCTCCCCGGCGGGCCTACGGCGACAAAGGGATTCTTCCGCCATAACGGGTACTTGACCCTACGTCAGGAGCAGATCGCCATGACCCGCTTGATCCGCGATGACCCCACAAAGGCCGACACCCGCAAGAAATCTGTCTCCAAGAAACACTTCTTTAAGGCTCTACTCTCCCCCAAGATCTGGCCCAACATTTTGATCGGCTTCTTTGGTCTCCTCCCCTTCTCTCCACTCACCATTCTTTCTCCATTGATCATCAAGAATTTGAACCTTGGTGTTCCTGCCTTAGTGTCGAACCTATTGGTTATTCCTGGGTATGTGATTTCCCTTTCGGTCATGACGTTTGTCAGTTGGAGTTCGGACCGTCATAACGAGCGTGCCTTCCATGGTGCTTTGGCCTCGACTTACTATGCCATCTGTATCCTCGCTCTTGCAACCCTCCCTGCCGACGCCAACAAGTTTATGCTCTATTTTGCTCTCATCTTTGCCATGGGGGGTCAAACCTGCTGGCACCCCGTCAACGTAAACCTCTTCTTTCTGTATTTTGGCGATCTCAATTGTATAACTCCCTTTACTTCTGATGTTAAAATGGTAAAACCTAACATTCTACATCCCTTAACAACATAAAATTTCTAGGCGGCATGGATCGCAGGAAACACAGCACCCGTTGGAAAACGGTCAATTGCACTGGCAATGTACATCATCTCCGTCAACGCTTGCGATATGGTCTCCGTTAACCTCTTCCGCGACGAGGATGCCCCACGCTTTTATACTGGCTTCTATATATTGTTTGGTGCACTGCTCTTCACGATCGTGCTGTTCATCTTCCAACGATACCATTTGATGTATATTAACCGGAAACGCGACGAGAAGACTAGGAACTGGACTGAGCAAGAGTGGCAGCATTACAATGAGACCACTAAAGATGAAGGCGATGATCACCTTTCTTTCCGTTACAGTTATTGAGCATATTCAATTATGCATGCACGTATGTGCGCGCAAGGTGTTCAACTATACCATCATTTTTCTTCATTTTTTCATTCTCTTTTTCAATAATTAAAAGTACAATATTATCATTTTCGACATGTTGTTACTGTTTTTGCTATGTACACAAGGCCAGGCCAAAAGATTGTCCTGACCTTTCTACTGCTATGGTTTGGTGGTTATTGGTTGTTGGGAAAGGTGTCAATCTTCTACCGGCTGCTGCTGCTGCTACTGCTGCTGCCAACACTCGGCGTCCGGACATGAGAGCTTGTCGTCGACGTCGACGGAGTACGTTCAGGACTGGCGGTACGACTACCACTCCGACTATTATCCCTGCTATGGGTATCCTCCTCCGACTCTGCATACGTGGGCAAATGGATCCGAGCCACAAGCGCCCTCAAGACATCATCATCTTCCTCCGTCGGCAGCACTGCCCCACCATCCCGCTCCGCATCAAACGATACACGTGGGGTCGAGAACGACGTCAAGTACGAAGGCAGTTCACTCAGCGGTTCTCCATTCTCGTCAAACGCCTCCATCTCCAGCCCGTCCGAGAAAGTAGGCGATTCGTCCTCGAACGCTAACACCTTGACTTCCAACTCATTCTCCAGCCGGAACCGCTTGGCGCCATCGAATCCAAGGATTGTAAACCGCAAATGATGGGTAACCTTCATGAGTCCATTGTCGCACGAGGAATTGCATTGACTGGTGCTTTCGGGTCCCAGTTGAGGCATCTCGAATAACAAGACCTTGTTCCAAGTGACGGGCTCTGTGGTCGGGAAGCCCTCGGCGTTGACGTGTGGCCAGCCTCCAGACTTTTGGATCTTGACCAACCGCATGTCGACTCGTTTTCGCTCATCTGCACGGTAAACAACCCGTTCCCAGAGGCCGACCTGAAGCACCTGTACTACGATTTCGTTGCTGGGAGAGGTAATGGCGACCTGGAGAGGGATCTTCATCGAGTGTGGGAATCGGACTTGAGGGAGTGCAATCCTGTACTTGACCTTGTCATCAATCTCATTCACCAACTGTCCTCCACGCTGATACGCCCGGGACAAGGGCCCCTCGGCAACAAAGCGTCGCAAGATGCAAACAGATGCAGAAGCAGTAGTGGTGCTGAAGGAGATTCCAGGTTTGGTGAGGTTGGCGGTAAGACGGTAAGTGACTTTTCCGTGGGTGGTCGTCATGGTTTCGGGGAGATTGTCGGGCAGTTCCAGAGAGAAAGGAAAGGCGTGTTGACCTGCCTGCAGGACTGTTGCGGGTTGTTTGTGCTGATGTGCAATCAATGCCCATGTATGTTCTATGTGTGGTGCACTCACAAATCGTGTTGCTGGCGAGTATGCATTATCTAATTGGCGTCGTACCAAAATCAAAAAAGAAAGTTCTGTTATCAACCTGTTGAAAATGACAAGGATTCGTCAAAAAAGTGTACAACGCCCAACAACAACGTTGCTTACCATCGACCCAAGTGACGGAGGAACGACCAGAGAACTCGAGGTTCAACGTCTTGATCTTGGTAGTCTTTTGCAAAGTGAGATAAAGGGTTCCCTCCAAAAGAGTAGTCTTTCCTGTCGTAAGAACAACATCCTTGTTTGCCAATTCGATCCTGAGGGTCTTGATATGCTGTGGAGCAGGGTGATCACCATGAGAGTGAGGGGTATGTGCAAAGAACGAAAAGGGCGAGGGCATGGTATGGTGGTCATGACGGCTATGGTGCACAGCTGGTGGGGGTGCTGTAAAGAAACTGGTCACCGTCGAATTGGCAGCAGCAAGTGACCGGGTATCGCGTGAAGAAGAAGATGAAGATTCCTCTACAGGTGAAGGGAGCATGATCTCTGTCTCTGCAGCTGTGAAGGAGTTGGAGAGAGGCGAAGTTCTGTGGACGACCGACAGGGTGGTCGCTGTTGTCCGTGGAGGAGCAGGTGAGGATGCTCGTGTGGGTGTAGTTGATGAGGGGTGATGACGGATGCTGTGGAAGGACTCTTCGTCGACGACGACGATTTCAGAGTGGTGTGAGACCATGTCTGAATGGTCGTCTGAGGGGGCGGGTGTGGTGCCCACAGAACTGAAGGCTGGAGGCAGGTCATCCGAGTGGATTTCGGTTGTATCGTCAACGGCAGAGGCGGAGGGGGAGGAATAGAAGGGGGGCGAATCTGGAGGAGAGCCAGGGGGGCTGATCTGGTCGTCGTACAGGAGGTGGCTTGTGTAGGATGCTTGCTGTGCGATTGCTGTCATTTTGTGAAGGGATTATTATGAAAGTAGTGTTTATTATTCAGAAAATTAAGGGAGAGAATGGAAAGTGTGAGGGAATGAAAGAAAGAGAATGCAAGAGAGAGTGCGAATGAAGGAAAGAGGAAAGAGTTGTGAATACAAGAATAAAAAAGAGGGGATGATGATATATGAAAAAGTGGGATATGAAAGAAAAACAAGTGAAAAAAGGGCGGAAGGGAAGAAAAAGATTAAATATGATGAAATGAAGTGCTGTGAAGGATGAAAATATTTTTACAGTTCTGAAGCGTTGAAGGGAGAGGAAAAGGGGCAAAAAATAAAAAAATAAAATGTGGGTGAAGTAGGTCTATTTATTCATTTCCCTCAAAGAAGGGCACTCTCTGGTCAAGTCAATGCTCAACTTACCATCCACTTCCTTCTCCCTTCATTCACTATTTCACACAAACCCGATTTCAACCATAGCCCAGACCATTCTTTCGGTACCCTCCACTCCACACCAATTCCCATCCCTCTTTCACGTTCACATCCCACCTTCGCTGTTTTCCTTTCTTTGCTCCCTTCGGCATCTCCTTTCTTCTCCTCCCTCTTTTACTCAGCGCAAGACAAGTCCAGGAGCAACGGTCTCATCATCAGCGAACATCTAGCTGGATCGAACAAAAATCGACTCTGAAACATTAGACCATGACCGTCCCCCTTTTCCATCCATTTCCATTCGTCAACGTGCTAGGTTGATGGAAACCCGGAAGGAATAGGCCGATTCCTGTTCAAAAAGACTGTTGACGAGATCCTCAGATCCGGCGGATACAGAAGTACCATTGCCGTTTGGTGAAGAGGGGATAGGGTCATCATCACCACCATCATGCGAGACAAGAAGGGGCAGTGGTAGTCAATTGGGTGTACCTTCATCTTGGTTGTCCGTTGTGTATCCTGGAGGCCAAGCAACCAAGCAAAAGCAAACACACGCTGCACGTCCCTCCTCTCTTCTCTCTTATTCCCTTGACATTCCTTTCTCGGATGTCCTCAAATGCATAACTCATGCCATATACACAAACAGACATTCAAAATTTCCCTCACAACAATCATGCAGGCTTGCTCACCCATGACGAAGCAAGAAACAAACAACATTTTCAAGTGTACAATGTCTTGGATGCACGAGGGAGGGAGTGAGAGCAAGCTCGTCATCTCATATGTTGTTTATTCTTTTTTCGACTCCTTCTTTTTCTTCCTTTACTTGTTGTTGTACCTCTCTTTACTCCTCGGCGTCAACAATGAAAAATGCATGAAGAAGGAGGAAGGAGGATCTCGGAAGAGTATGATGAGAAGAATGGAAAACGTTCATCGGAGAAAGAACATATCGCCCAATGACGATGCTTGTTAGTTTTTTTTTGTAAGATCGCAAATGTGCGAAATGCAAAGAATGTACTACCCCTTCTTCCGATTGTCAAAGCGGTTCAGGGGGTGGGAAGACAGTTAATAAAAATTCTATCGGTTCAATCGCTCGCTATAAAGTATGTGAAAAGTTTGAGAGCAGACATTGCGCCATGTTGGAACTAACAAAGAACAAGGGGCGGAGAGGAAAATAGTTAGGAGAAAAGAAAAACGTGGCGTTTGTCAAGGAAGAACTCTCAAGACTAAGACTTGTCCATCGAGGCGTCAACGACATCACTAACAGTTACAAGCAAGGGAGGACGAAGAACGCATGAATGAGTCATGAAATGAGAATGGCATATCGAACGAGAAAAGGAAGGTCCTTGCGTTGTTTGCCATGGGTAGCATTAATAAACAGATGGACGAGAGGACTCCCACGCATCCAGTAAAGGAAACTAACACCGAAGGGTAACGGAAAAACAAACAAACAAAAATCTTATATTTTGTTCGTCCTTCCTCCTCTTCCACCCAGGAAAACACAATTGTTAACCATAAACTGCAAAATGGGCGTAGACAGATCTCACACATCCACACACGCGAGTGATGGGCACGAAAGAGCCGCAGAAGAAGTGAGAGGAAACAGCAAGTACGAGATAAATGTTTTCTATCTTCTACATATTCGCAATTGTGCCATCGTTAGCTCAAAAGACGATCCACAACAAATCGCTGCTCGCAATCTTCCTCTTTCCTATCTTTGTATCTTTATCATCCTCCCTTTCCCAACGCAATCAATAACAATGAAAAAAAGAGCAGAAAGGCTGAAGGGAACTCAAAATAAAATCCTCATCATCGACCTACTCACGAAAAAAAAAATAAGAAGCTTTCAGCGTCCGCTCCGATGAACCCCACTTCTCCGCATTTTGCAAATAATGGGGCTTCCGCTAAGAAATAAAGTGGAGTTGCTTTTTTTGTCCTGGGGTTGCTAAGTCCTCTTCCTTCATCCCCTTTCACATTCGGACCCAGAGACTGGACTGATCCACGTTTTTTTTCGATCCTCTATTACGATCCATATGCTACATATCCCGATGACCCCGATCTTGTCTATCACTCCGATGTTGCTTCGCCTAAACTGTTCCTGAAGGCACGCCACTAATTTTTTGCAGCGGTTTCGATCAGTTTGCATAGTTCGATCCGTTCGGTTACTGGTACACGTGATGGTTTCCATGATTAGTGACAAACAGACGACGACAAGCATGCAAAAGGAAAACAAGCGATGAAAATGATGAAATCGTCAAAAGAAAAGGTGAAGATACAGCTGATGATGCTATTATGAAAAATGTACAAACTACTCTCTCCTCATTACAGAAAAAAGGAATGTGAAAATGCAAAAATGCGAAAGAGAAAAAGTCAATCCACAAAGCACTTTTATGGAGACCAAGTCTCGCGATGGAAATCAACTGACCACTTGGCCTTCCTGTTAGCCTTCTCAACAGTGTCCAAGAACCCGTCGGGTCCACCCACAAACACCGTCGTCGTCTTGCCAACCATCTCCTTGTTTCCCGAATCCGACTTCACAGCCTTGGTCGTGCCCATTCCGACATCCTCGGCCATCAGGTCAGCAATATACTCCTCGACATCCAAACGCGAAGGTTTAAACGTGATAGTGCCATCGTACTCCATGATCTGGGCGCGAAGGACAGACTCAAGGTAGGCGCGGGTGTTGCCAGAGGTGGCACCGTCATCGGCAGCGGCTTTGGCGGCATCGGCCTCACGACGAGTGGCGCGACGACCTAGGTACATCAGGGCGTATCCGATGATCGAGGCGACACCGATCTGGACAACTCCGGGGGTCATGGTGTAGTTCCACATGCACTTATTGGTCATGTTCTGGTCATAGATGCGGGTGGTTCGGCACCAGAACCACTTGTCCTCTCCGTAACCCTCAATGGGTGCATAACGGATTCCAATATAAGCGGCAAAGGGGATCAACAGCATAGCGGCGGTGATGAGCAAGTCGCGGGTGGCGTGGATGGTCGAAACGCGTGCAGAGTCAGCAGCCAAGAAAGTAGGCAAGACACGGCCATGATACTGCTGCTGCTGGTTGTCAACAAGGATTTTACCAGAATCAATGGCATCAGACTTCTTGGCATCCCCAAGGAGCTGAGGCTTTTCGTCCTGGGCAACAGTCGCAATGGACTCGACGGGGGAAGTAGGAAGGATGTTATCGCTGTTGTGGCGCTGGCTGACCTGGGTCTTAGTGTCAATGATGCTGCTGTTGCCGGAGCTGGTGATGACGCGGGGGGCCTTTTCAGCACGAGAGACATGGATTGAGGTTCTCAACCAGGAGGTGAAGCGGACATCGTGGGTGATCTGGTGCAAGAAGTCACCATACGAGTAGAGCTCGCTCTCGTAACGGAATGTGCAGATCAAGTACATGCGCAGGGTCTTTTGGGGGACACCGGAGGCAGCTTCAGCGTCAATGCGTGCGGCGATCGACTTGATCAATGGCATGAAAGTTGTAATAGCGGCACCAGCTACATAGAAAAAGTAGAAGAGAAAGCAAGTTGATTAGTTATTTGCTCGTTTTTTTTTTCAGTTCAATCTTGATCGAATGCAAAGAAAAAAAGTACGTACCAGCGAAGATGACAATCTCGTCAGAGCAGAGGTAGTCATGCATACGGTCACCGAAGACACCCTCAATGTTCATAGGAAGGACAACAGACTTGCCACTTTGTCCACAGAGACCTGCCAGCTGACGAGTCCAGCTACCCCTGTTCTCACCAAACGTTCTGATGTATAGCGTCATCGTATAAGGATCCTCGGGCCAGTAAGAAGCAATGGTAAAAGGATGATAGATTTCCCCCAAGGATCTCAATTGCAGAGAGATATAATCGCCAGGGTAGTAAGGCTTCAGAGGTTCCAAGCGGTTCCTGGAAGTGATAACAAGGGTGACAATATCCGAGTGCTCGTCAAAGGAGCAGATGACATCACGGCCGACAGAGAAGGCTTGAACAACCTTGGGGATGAAGCGATCGGCAAGAAAGAGGCACATCGAGGGGACAACATAGTACCAGGTCATGAAGTAAGGGTAATGCATGAGGGTTCCGGCAAGGGAAATGACGGTCAACCAGCGGTGAGAGACGATGAACAGCCAGTAACCGCGGCGACGGACCGCGGGAAGCGACAACAGTCCCAATGCAAACATTGCAGCCTAATGAGACGAGAGTTATATAGTAAGGTGATATGTGGTTACTTACGGTGGTTCGTGAAAACCAGCGAAGCATGGAAAAATGTGTAATATGCACTCATGCAGTGTGATTGCTACATACCAAAGCCACAAAGCCGACGATATTCTGGGGTCCTCTGGTCTCTCCATCAAAGTTAATCTCATCAGCCAAAGCATTTTCAAGACCGATATGGATCATGTAGCCGACTATGCGCGTTTTTTTTGTTGATTGGGTGATGGACAGAAGGAGGGAAAATGGATGTTAGTTCAACATTCATGAATACATATGAGCATGTTCTTATTGACACCAGGAGCATGATGAAAAAAAAAACAAGCTAAAGTTGATCAAAAAAGAACTTACTGGTGTGGACAGTAGACCAGAAGATGATGGCGAAACCCATTCCACGGTGGAGAGGCAAGAGATCGGCGTAGGTGAATCCGAGGGCATGGAGCATCGAGCGGCGAAGAACAAGGAGCAAGATCATGCCGCAGGCTCCCATGGCAGCGTAACCACTTCCGAATCCGATGTGAGCTAGTATTGCAGAGGAAGGAGGGATGAGGAACAAAAAAAGGGGGGAGATGTCGATCAGTGATCGCTGATCCACAAACGAAACATACGGTTTCACTCCAAGATCAATGGCCAATAGTTGAGAATATGTACCTGACCAAATGGCAAGAGGACTGTCCTCGCCCGGTTTATCAAGGGCCTTGCCAATGTTGTGCGAGATAGGCTGGATGAACCAAACCATGTTGACCGCAAAGGCAATGAACGACAGAAACCAGTACTTGACCGTGTACCCGAAATAGGCATCCTTCTTCTCCCAGAACGAGATCTGGTTCAATCTCCTTGCAACACGCTCACTCAACGTCAGGGTAGAAGGCCACGAGACCTGGCTAATGCTTCGCTGGAAGATCGAATCGGCGCGGTAGTAGTGACCCCAAATAGTGACAAAGTGAGAGATGATGGCCGGCGAGATGCAGTAACCCCAGAAATAGTAGTCGCGGAGTCCGACAAAGTAGACCTCCAGGACCTCGTTCTTGGTGATCCAGAGCCAACTGTAGTCTCCAATCCAAAAGACAATGAGCACCAGCGCTCCCAAGACTGCGACAACCTTGTATATTTCCACCATTGCATGTGTTGATGTTATGTGGTAGAGGTGGTAGAGGTGGTCAAAGGCTGTGAAAAATAAGGTATGATAGGATGTACGAAAGCAAAAAAAAGGAGAGATGGACAGCAGCGCTGAAGATCTGGAGGGTACTTTTTTAGGCTGAAGGGGGTAGTGGCGGTGGTGCAGTGGTAAAGCTGAGCAACGAACAAATGCAACCAGTGGGAAAGGCCCTCTTTTATAGACAAGTTTCCTCCTTCACCTGTTCTCCTTCACCTGTCGAATTTTTTTTGTAGTGGTTTTCCGGGCAGCCGCGTCCCGAGGATTTGATCGCACAAAAGATACATTAGTAACTGTAGTATGAAAAAAGAGAACGAACTAGAAAAAAGGTACCACTTGCGTTGATGATGAATAGTTGAGGGATTGTTCTTTGTCGGAGAGGTCTAGGCCGAGCGGCCGGGAAGGAAAGAGGAAGGAAAGAGGAGGGAAAGTGAGGGAGTCATGCAGTCGTGGCGTTGTTTTTTGGAGTGAGTGTAAGCGAATGAATGAATGAATGGATGTGTGTGTGTGTGTGTTTCGGATGCGCGGGCGACCGTATGGTATCATTTACAGGGTACTGTAGAGATAGAGTAGAGTTGGACACCTACCATTATCGGCTTAGTGGTAAGCAGTTAGTGGCTAATGGCAGAATTGACGGACCTGAAAAAAATCAACAAAAAAGAGGGTCAGCAAGTACACACCTGAGATCGAAAAAAGGACAGAGAATTAGAGAGAAAAAGAGAGATGGGCGTAACACGAGAAAGAAAGGAAAAGGAAAGGAAAGGACGCTGGTTTTTTTTTCCTGTCAAAAAAGGTTGTGTTATTCAGCGATCCCTGCTCTCCTTCTCTCTTTCTATTCCTCCTGCCTGTCCCCACCGGTCCCCTTTGTTACATGATACTCGTTCCTCCTTTCTTGCGATCTGGTACGATAGATTAGTACAGTACCCTTAGCACGTCTTTTTTTATTCTTTCCCTTTTCTTCTCATAGCCTTTTATATTCATTATCAGATGGTTCTCCATTTGGTCATGTATTCTCCCGTGCCATAAACCTAAAAAAAACTAGAGAAAAATGTGTTGTTTTTATCTGATCCCCATTATGTTTTTTTATCTGATCCTCCGTTTTTGTACTGACTTGTGCCTGTGAGTAGGAAATAGCATGTCTCTGCCTTGACTTGTCCCTCTGCCTTCTGTGTTTGTGTTTAGATTTTTTTAAGCCCAGATCCCTGTTGCCTTGCTGCTTGTCTCTCTGTCCCTCTCTCCCTCTCTCTTTTCTCTCAGTCTTTTCTCACTCAGTCTTCCCTCATGGCTGAAAACGGAATGAAATAGGACTGGTAGCCTACAAACACTGAACTTAAAAACTATCAAGGGCAATAGTACAACAGCTACACATAACAAAAAAACGGCCCAGGGTCCCCGCATGCTACTTTGGGAAAGTACCACCACACGCTCCCCCATCAACAACAACTCAGTATGGAAACACCCAAAAACCAAAACGAGAAGCACATTTCCTACCCGATTTGAAAGTCCACACCACAACACACAATACATTTGGCGCATTTGTTTGTTTGCTTTCAAATAGCGTTTCGTCATTTGCCTCATCGAGTTTGGTTGAATGTGTATTTTTTCCTCCCTTAGGTCACTCTATTTTTCTTTCTTCGTCTTCTTTTGCCACAATTACCCGTGTTTTGTTTGTTGCGATCCATGTGTAAGGTAGAGTAGGTACCATCTCTCTCTATCACTCTCTCCAACATGCAGTGTCACCCGAAGATGGCGAAGAAACAATGGCTACTAAACTCCTCTTCCTCTCTTACGACCTCTTTCCTTATTCTCTCTGCACGACTGTAGCCATCAGCATGTAAAATGATAAACAAAAAAACACAACAAGAAGACGAATCGATGTCCGCCCCCATAATCTCGAAAAAGCCGAATCATTGAGAAGTGAAAGCCGACAAATACAAACCATTAGGAAGAAATTTCTGCGTTTTGCAGGATAGCAAAAAAGATGGGCAATGGACTCCCGACCTTGTACTTCTCTCTCTTTTTTTCTTTCTCTCTCTTCGACCTCTCTCGGGGTTCCGAGGTCTGTCTCGGGCTTTACCGAGGATGCGGGAGTAGAATGAAAGTCAGGAGAAGTAGGAGTTGAGAAACGTTGTACTAGATCGAATATGAAGGAGGGGGAGAAAGATAGAGAGAGTGGGAGGAGTGATATTCAATGTATGTAGCAGAGCTCATGTACGGTAGATCTAGAAGCGTGGCGTAGACCCTTCTTGGAGGAAAGAAGAATATGCAGACTAAAAAGTCTTGAGAGTTGAAAAAAACAAAGGGCGATCAAGTGATCCCCTCTGATCAGCCATGTGGAAGAAGACAATGAGAACTTGGATGGAAAGATGGAGTAGTTAAGGAAAGTGGAAAAGAAGGAGGACGAGGGTGTTCATCTCCAAAGTATTTTCATGCAAAATGATGCAGACGATGCTAATGGTACGCCGAACAACATTGGGAATATCATCGTCTATTTGTTATCGCGTTGCTGCGTGATCCATTTAAGAGATCGTAGACGAGCTGCAGAAAGTGTAGCTCATTGGTGCTGTTGTTGTTTTGGCATCGCGGCTTTGTATTTCAAAGATGGGCGCGCTGATATGACTCAAGGTAAGTAGGTAAACAAAACAATCAATCGCACTCGCATCTGGCCAACAATCATCAAGTACGGATAAAAAAAGGACTAGTGTAAAAAGCAGGAGCAAGATCTGCTAAGTTCTCTCCGTGGGAATCTCGCTATCATGAGGTGTACTGTACCCCCAAGCGACGAAGAATTTTCTTCCAATTCAGCATCGATCGGTCGATTCCGTGGCAGATCGATATTCTAGTCCCGCTCGTGTATTTTTTTGAGCTGCGCGGGATTAAATAATGTGAACACTAAAAAATAAAGATCAAGTGGCTAAGCTGCTCATAAGTAAGAGCAGAGAGAGGCTCAACTGAGAAATGAGAACCAACGAAACATGTCTTTCAATCCCCTTCATGTCTGTACGGCACTGGGGGCATCCTGGAGACTGCAACCGGCGCCTGGAAGTGGCGGATCAAATTCTCTCGTTGAATGAATGTGCTCTACCTCATCGTTCAGCCGGAACCCGGAAAAATTGGTGGCGTAAGAGAGTTCAAACCAAATTAGTGTTCAAGATAAGGTTGTTTGTAGCGGAACTGGGTGCAACCACAGTGGTAGTGGGAAGTATGTGTGACAGAGAATGAAAATAGAATTCGAAGGGATCCTTGTCAGTCTGACTGTGAGAACCACTATATTCTGAGATCCGATCCAGGAACACTATAATAGTAAAAAAAAAAAACAATAAGCTCGATATCTTGTAGTCGCGTCTTGTATATCAGACCTAGTACGAGTTGCGGTTGTACCTATATCTCAATCTGGCAGCGGAAGTGTATGAGCTTTTGATACCAACCAAGAGAATCATCCCAAAGAAAGCAAACAGGGGCCACGAGGGAAAGTTCACAAGGAGTAAAGAAGGGGAATTGAAATGCGAAGAGGACAAGGTTAAGGGAGCCAAGGTGAACAGGAGCTTTTCGAAGGAACTGGATAATTCTAATCGCCCTCCACTTTGTACTCTAAAACAAGTATTCATGCGGATTCAAAGAAGCAGAGCCAGATTGATCGAAAGGAGGCGAGAGAGAGAGAGAGAGAGACAGAGAGAAGAATGGTAAAATCGTTAAAATGGGGTCACTGGTACTCCAATTGAAGGAGCGAAGAAAGACACATTATTAGCCCTCACCCCCCAAAGTATCATAATACGACGATGTCATGGTTGTTAGTTCGTTGAAAGAGGGCCTTAAAAGTACAACAAACGGAGGTGTTCCTGAATTGATTTTGGCGACTGCATCAGTCTCACTGATCTTCATTGAGAACAAACGCGTTGATGCTGGTCAAGTTTGAGATGGAATTGAACGCGAACAGGAGCACGCAATAATTGAACGAGACATCAGACGTCCATTTGCTTGAGGACCGCAGTTTCTTGCTGTGTAACCCTTGCACATTTCAAATTGACTTATTCGTTCGTCTATGGTAAACGCTCTTTGGATTGATGCCAGCAGCCATCAATGCTGGTTCGAGGATGTCAAAAGGGTGCTTGCGAAGACCGCGGCGGCCAGGGAAATTCAAGGCCTTTTGGGTCCGGTGAGAATGCTGCCGATAGGATAAGGTGAAAGCAAAGGTGAAAGTGGTGTTGTCACGTCGAGTTGTTGAGTTGTCTAAGTGTCGAAGTGTTGCTGTCGAGTAGTCAAAAGTGTGTTGTTTGGAAGGAAAGGCGGATAACAATGAACAACTAAAAGAGAAAAATCCATCGCTTTGTGCTGACAGTGTTTCTTGTCGTTGGTTCCAGACTGTTGCTGACCGAGGGAAAGCTCTGGTGGTTTTGACGAGTTCCAGTGGCGTTGATGCAACGGAGAGAGGATGTGGACTTGAAGGCTTGTCCATCGTCACTCACATAAGACACGCAATCCTGCTAGGTCTGACTTTGGTCATTGAATGACATGGTCGACTGGCACAGGTCTGTAACATGCACGCGCAAGTGGCCACGATTAGAACAAAGAGAAGAGTAAAAAGGAAGGTCAGCAATGGTTCGTCTTGTTTGTTCTGCTCTTTCGTTTCGCAATCAACACCACCCATGCCACAACCAAGTTTGTCTTCGTAACGATCGCTGCGAGGTTGACTTTTAGGACTGAGAGCTGTTTGATACTCGAGAACAACGGACTGTCTTTCTTCGTGCCATTTTTGAATTTTGTTAAAAAATGAAAAAAGCGGTGGTAAATGTTCTCATCGTCAAACCAAATATCGTCCACAAGCACACGAATAATATGGGCAACAAACACTCGAGGGAACATGGACCCTTGCAATAAAGCAAGATATTTTTGAATTCAAGTATGTTGCCAAAAGTCATGAATCCCTAAAGCTGTCAAAACTGCCAAAGTACGACTGCAATAAAAAAAAACTTCAAAAAAAAAAAATGACACCAGGACCAGAAAAGGCATGAAAACACAGGGGCTACTCCTGGCGCTCCTGTTCGCGTCTTTTTTCCCACTCGCTCATCGTATGTTCGACCTCGAACTCTTCATGCTTATCATCCCTCATACTCGACATATGAGCAGAAGAACCTCCATGGTCCCGACGGTCCCGCCGATTATCCACTCGTCGACGACTGTGTCCCCGTCCGTGGTCATAACTCAGTTGGTTCGTGCTTGCTGATGTTGGACGCCTCGAGCTCCGTGCTCGCAAAGACTTGTCCCTGGCTCGTCGAGTGTTGTCATCAGAGCGGCGGAACGTGTCTACCTCGTACTCTTCAAAATCATATCCGTAATGATGATCGTGGCTTCCACTCCTGTGATGCGACTGTCTCTGATAACCATTTAAGCTTCGTTCGTCATGGTCGCTTCGGTGATAGCTGTAGTTGTCGTGATGTCCATGATGTGAGTGGCGGTCAGACTCACGGTTGAGGTCGCGGTGTCCTCGGTCATGGTGTTCAGGATTACCGTTCGAGCCCAGATGTTCCTCTGTATGGTGGCGTCTGCTATTGCTGTGCTGACTCCTGCTGCGTTTGCTGGGAGACGATGGGTAAGTGAGCCTATTTCCGCCGCCATCGTCGTCGTCTCGAAACTGTCGAATGCTGCGACCACTCGACGTCCTGGTATGTCTTTCTGGTCTTGTTGTTCGAGAATCATCATGCTGTATAACGTCGTTCTGAGGCTGATTGCAAGAGTTGAAATTCGGATGTGGAGTGACGATAGTCGAGAAAAGCGGATGCTGATTCGAAGGCCGGGACGGTGAAGAGGGTGGTGGTAGCAAGCGAGAAGTATGAACGGGCTCCATATTGATAGGCTGAGGATTGTAGAATCCTTTTGGAGAGGGTTGACGTGGCTGTTCATGGACATCGACCGACTTGTTGTTGTTACATGAGGAGATGACGTTGCCGTCGCCACTGGGGAAGAACGATGCTGAAGCAGTCGGCAGCTTTATCATATTAATGGAGCTATCATGGACTATGAAATAGAAACAAAAAATATGTCACCAACGTCTTGAGGCACTATAAGAAATGTAAGCACCTCATGCCATTCGAGACGAGAGCACGACGTAAGTGTACCTGGCTTGATACCTTGTGGGACACGTTGGAGATGATGCGTATTCCAGTAGGTTCCAGTATCAGCAGTTCTAGAGGAGTGCCGACGGTCATTGAGTGGATAGTGACGTCCCGACTGAGCATGCTGGGGCTGGTGAGGAGTAGATGTCACATGTGAAAGTGCCTTGTGAGGTAGAAATGATGTTGATGCGAACAGTGCTGGAGCTATAGGCTCTGGGGAGTACGGTGAGCGGCTACCATCGCGTGAGAATTGATGCTGCGTATGCAGTTGAGGCGGCGGGATTTCATCCGCATGGATGACGATGCTTTGAAGGTCGACTTTCCTGTGAGAAAGGCTCTTAGAAGCGATGGTGCCTGCGTGGATGGTCTGCGGACGAAGTTTGAGTGGACGTGGCCTGAGTGACCTTCCTCGGGACTCAGGCGCAGACTGATCCCGTTTACGTGATGACCCTCGAGAATCCGATCGACGCCGTCTGCCTGGAGACCTGTCCCGAGATCTGTTGCTGTAATCTTCATCCTCTGAACGACCTCTGTCTGTCCTGTACCCACCTATGCCCCTGTGCTCCTTGTACCGCTGCTCATCGTCGTACTCTCGGTGACGCTCAGCTTCCTCCTTCCTGCGGTCCATGTCCCGCCGTCGACTGGCGATTTTCTCCAGTTCAATTGCCTGTTGATCAGCATAATCAGCAATGCCACTCGCGTAAACCGTGAATGACCCGCGACTATCGTATCTCGACTCTGGGTTTTGGCCAAAATAGGAAGGCAAGTGATTGTGTGGATGGTGGTGTAGATTTGGTTCACCAAAATGTGCTTGTGCGGGCAGAGTCGGTGTTGTTGTTTTGAGAGGTAAAGAATGTTGCATGATCCGGTCAATAGGCGCCATTGTAATTGCTGTTGGCGACTGATATTGTTGCGAGACCGTTCCTGGTGTTAATGATTGGGCTATCTCCAAATTGGTGGTGGTAGACTCGGACGGCTGCTCCTGCACTGGCTGTTTTTCACGTCGTTTCGCAACGAGCGCGCCATACTCCTTGAAAAATGGTGGCGGGCTCCCCAGAGTGGGACCCTCGACTCTTTCCAGCTTCCTGACATCAACGGCGTTCTTCAAAGAAGAGGCAAGATCCTGAGCCGTAAATCTGCTGTCGTCTCCATCTTTCGCATCCTCATCCTCATCGTCGTCTCGATCGCCGTCATTATTGTCGCTCGTATGGATAACTTTCCGCTTCCTGGAGGCGGACTTTGCTCGAATGGGAGCGACGTTCGATCCTTTTGAGCTTCGAGTCCTAGGTAGCGCTGTTGACCGTGCGCGATTCCGCTCTCGTCGCTTTTGCGCCTCCGCGCTCTGATGTAACTCCAAAAACTTTTTCCTGCTCTCCGCCCCTGCCACGGGATCCCCTACAAGACCTGGTGTCGGTACACTAGACGGGGACGCCGCCTTCTCCGTCAAACGAATACTGCTAGTATCGCTGCTACCGATTTCCTGTGCTGTTAAAGAATTTTCGTCGGAAGGGACGACGTTGGATGTTGTGTCCAGCGAAATTGTATTTGTCGTTGATCCTGCTGATGGCACTCTCCGTGAGCTCGGTGCTGGGAGCAAGATGACCGGCGTCAAATATCGTCGTTTGCTGTTTGTCTGCGGAGGTTCTGTCGATTGTGACTGACTGAATGTAGACAATGATGCTGGCGACAGTTGTTGCGATTCTGTCTGTGTTATTGGTGCGGGAGCAGGCTGAATCGCGGTCGACGTTGGCTGTAGCTTGGGCTTCTTTTTGAAACTTCCCAGAGGTCGGCCCCGTTTCCTGACAGGTTTATCGTTGGATCCTTGCACAGCTGCCTTGAAAGGACCGGAGGTTTTTAAAGGACCCCCTGGTGCCCGAATGTAGGTTCGTGGGCGAGTGCCGAGCGTATCAGACTCTTCAGTATCGTCCGCATGCTCGTCATTATACTCATCCTCACCAGAACTTTCCATGCCTCTGTATCGCCTCCGCGTCGTCTTACTCTGCCCGGTTTCTGCGCCACTCGTTGATTGCTTGGGATTGTCTAAATTCAATGTTTTCATTAGGTCGGAAGGCAGTGCAGTGATAGACGACTTTTTCTGTTCCTGTTGTTGTTGAGGCGGCGATTGTTGGCGTCGTTTCTGCTGCGGTGCTTTTGTCGGAGAGTTAGAGGCCGGTTCCTGTTCATGCTCCTGAGACTCGCGGTCGAATCCCTGGTAGTCCCAGCCGATGTCGTCCGAAAACCTGTCCAAGAGGTAATACTCTTCCAGTAACGGTAACACAATCCCAGCGGTGGACCCTCCTGCGGCACTTTGGGCGAACGCGCGTTTGATCCCATCACGATTGGAGCGACAGTAGAACCAGTAGCGAACGATTTCGAAATCGAGGTCTATGATGGCTGCAATGAATTTGAGGGTTGACACGTCGGGGATCGCTTGGTGGACGAGCCAGGCCTCGACGAGGAATGCAGCCTTTTGGGGATTGACCTTGCTCAAGGCTGAGTTAATGTCGTCTGTGGACATTGTTTGAATCAAGGAGCAGGCGACGATGTGGGTGTGAATGGATGCTGTAGTGTCGTTGGTGGTTTTGGTGTTGTTGGTGTTGAGAACTTCGTGGCTCTGTGAGTGCTGGTGCTCGTGCCCTCCTGGGGTCGGCTTTTGTTCCGTTGTGCGAGCTAGTGCGGTGGGAAAGAGAAAGGTGGAACAGGAGGGGCCAGACAAGGTACACATAAGCAGTCACCGCATGCTCCAAGCTACAAGAGATAACTTGCCAATGTTGCTATCATCGAGCACTCGAAGAATACCGTCGGACTCAGAGCTGAACCATATTTCTGGTTCAAGCGACACAATTCATCAATACATCCGAGTTCCATGATTTCACAGTGATGATGATTAGTAAAACCCCTGTACTCTCATCCAACGTGTCTCTTTCTTGCCTTTAAAATTATCGTTGAACAATATGAAGATTGCGCTCTTCAAACAAACGCTGGACCAGAATAGGCATAGGTTTGCCTTGAAACCCGCCTCTTGCTCTGCGTCATCTGGACCTCTTTTTCCTCTTTCTCTGTTCTATTACCCAACCCAGGACCCCTAATGCCATCATCCCGTTGAGGTCCAATTCCTTTTTTTTGGGGCATAAATCATTCACGCCACCAAATTTCGCACGTTCCACGTGATGCCTCACTGACCCAAAAAAAGCAAGGATGCCCGTCTTTCACCATGCATTCACTCCTTTCCTCTTCTCTCCCATGAACAACAACTCACACCCTCCATAATGTCCCTAGCAGCAAAAGTCGTCAAAGGCGCCGCACTCAAGAACCCCCGTCCTCGGAAAGCCGTCCTCACCCTCGTAACGTCCTATCGACCCTTTGTGTCTAGCCTTGCTCACAACTGACTGCGCATGAATTATTTTGGTCCTGCATTACGTCTGTTATCGCTTTGCCCACCTTACAGTACACACACTAAGTCAGATCCATTTTTCGCTCCTCCTTCCTCTTCTTCTTTTTCTCGTCTCCCCTTCTTCCCGCTATGATCCATCTGTTTGATTGTGATTAGACACCGTCGGCAGTACAACGTCTACGCACGCTGACAGAGGGTCCAGAACCCAAGATGGTCCGTGTCGGGATCCGGACCAAGGGCTGTTCAGGCCAACAATACCAACTCGATTACACTACCAAGAAGGAGAAATTCGACGAAGAGGTCAAACAAGACGGTAAAAACACGTATTCCAATAGCAGTCTAAACAAGCGATTTTTATGTTGCAAGTCAATGGCATGTCTCTCATATGTCCTGCGGTCGAAAATATCGTTATGTAATAGGTGTGACGGTGCTGGTGGACAACAAGGCACTGCTGTCAGTTCTTGGATCAGAGATGGATTTTGTCGAGGACAAGTTATCGGCTCAGTTCGTGTTCAATAATCCAAATGTCAAGGAGTCCTGCGGATGCGGTCAAAGTTTCATGACTTAATGAAAAAAAGCAATGTTACCATAAACTCTACGAGTACCCGAATAATAACACTATTTCTTTTAGCGCGTAATGTTTTCTTGTGTCCTTTTGCCTTTGTCTTCCAAATTTAATCAAGTGTACTTTGACCCGTACTTTTGATACTATCGCACATCGCGAGCGTACAATGGAAAATAACCACAAAAAGAAGACTTCCACCCATCAGACAAAGGCAAGTGAACACATTTCTATTATTTAACACGATACTAGTAGTAGTAATCTCGCTCATCGATCCAGAAAAACGCTGGCGGATCCATCGTCATTGTGTAATTTTGGTACGTCTTCACATGCACGTTGGGAAGCTTCTCCTGCAATGACTCGATGCAGAGAGATGGCTTGTACTCACGATCTGAGATGCTAAAAACAGCGTATTCTTGCACCTCCGTACAATACTCGATCTCTTGCAGTCTCGACCAAAAGTGAGCGATCCAGTCAATATCCCTTGGTTGCAGGGTATCGCCAGTAATCATGTCGTCCGCCGCAAACAGCCCTCGAATCGTTTCCAGCTTCGTGAACCCTGCCAGGAACCTCAGACAGCCCCATCGACCTGTTGGTGTGTCGTCGTCACCGAGTGTCAGTAGGCCAGAAACGTATAGATCCAGTAGATGTTCAAATTCCTGAAAGCCTTTTCCTTCTCTATGCTTGAATCCCGCCACGATTTCACTCTCAAATCCAGAGACCTCAATGTCGTCTGTGCTCCAATCTGCCGGTAGAACCGTTTGAATAACAGCGCCTGCTCTTCCTCTGCCACTGTGAATTCGGACCGCGGTTTCGACAGTGGAGGATCCGCCGACACCACGTCGACAAGAAGTTTTAGTTCCTGTATGTTAACCGATGACCATCCTTGCTGGACCAGGTCTTTTAAGCCTACACCGGTTCTACTGTCGAACTTGAAGATCTCCAGAGCGTAACAGTTGAAGAGGATCGCCTGAATGGCTCGGCACTAGCAAAAGAACAGGAATGGAGCTCTACTCGACGCATCGACCCATAGTGCCTTTTGAGGGATATTCCAAGTGTGTTCTCCTCTTCACTGAAAGAAATGATGCACAACGATTCCAGGGTCTCCTCCTCCGTGTGCTTGAAAGACGGAAAGAGGGTATAGCCGTTGTCGCAAAGACGCATGTATTGTGAAATATTCCAAAGGCGAGGGAATCTGGTGAAAAGTAACGCTGCAAACTCATTGCTGTTCTCCCGAAATCGATCCGTGGGGACCTCTAACGACACAATCTCCGTGCAGCCATTACGCGCAAGGAACGGCCATAGCCCTAGCCGGCCCCGACGTCGTGGTTGTGTGACTTGCCAGACCTTCAGGTTGCGAAGGGGCTCCTGCCGTCGGATGAGGAGTCCATCGAGCGTTCTCTACAGTGTCACCGTCTTTGCCTCGGTCTCCCAGACGGGGTATCGTTCTGGGTCACCCCGTTGGACTTGGAGGACCAAGACCTTAAGCGAAGGTGGACAGGCAAGGTACATATCGATAGTGATATCCTCCGCAGACTCCCAATCAGCAATGAATGTCAACAAAGCTTCGAGAGTCACAATACCAGATATCGTCCTTGCCCAGTACTTAGAGTGGATCATCTTGGAGACCCGAACTTGGCCCACCCGGAGAACCGCTAGATGGCGACAGAACTAGATCGAGTGGCGGAACTGAGCAGCAATGATTTCCCTCGCGCAGAGACCTCCAGAGATAACCCAGTGGAGCCATCGTCTTCATCGTTGTCTCGTGGTTGTCGCCATCATCGGATATTAGTCGAGCTCTTGACCGTCGCAATTTCGCCCTCTTCCTGCAGATCTTGCATGTCATGGCACCCAAACGCGGCAGATCGTCGTAAGTAAAGGATTTGAGACGAGTCTTAGCCTGAATTATACAAACCGAGAGACAGCCTCGTCGATCAGGATCCGTCTCGCATGTCCCATACGCTTTGCCATTGGAAGTCTGCAATCTGGGAGAGGGGTTGGGACTGTGTTCCAGGGAAATCGGATATAGACATCCCGGTGTAGGATCGAAGAAGCGTCAAAATAATAGAATTGGCAGGTCAGCATGAAGTTGAAGAGGTCCTCCTTGGATATGTGCTATTTGACGGTATTAAGGAGCTCGGGTATCTTAAAGAACCGTTCCGCGGCTGACTCTACCCTGGTACGCCAACACCTTCACCCCATTATCCAACAGATCTGCAACCAGCGGTTTTGTGGACCGCATAATGTCCCCCCGTATGGCCTGCTTCACCTCGGGATCTGTCCGGTAATCGGTGTCCCACCTGTCTCGCTCGATCCGGTCCACCTCCTACTTCGGCATCTTGTGTTGGACTAGGTACGCCCTGCGAGGTCCAAACATGCTCAGAGAATCCTTGATCTCGGATCGGTTGAGCAACGCGAGCATGGATTTCTAGTTCATCCCGTGGGAGCCCTTGCGAATATCGAATCTGTTGAGCTGTCCGGTCGAGTTTCGAAAGAGGTTGAAGATTTCGCCTCGGAACCGGTTCGCGTCCAGGAATCGTCCTTGTTCGACTAGCTTGACAGCGTTGCGTTAGTACTATCGCATCTGGTCTGCTTGAGGAGTGGTGAGGAGACCTAGGTAAAAGGCATGGTTGGCGTAGATCTGGATCTGGGTAATTGGGTCTGTCATCGAGTTGCCCATCGAGATCCCCTTGATCGGGATCACCGTCTACTTAAGTGTCCTGGTGGAACTTGCTTCCGTCTCTGTTGTTGTTATCGAGTTGTCAGACTTTGATTCTGTAACGCCACCGTCAGGTGCGCTCAGAGGCAACTTGGAGATAAGTTTCTTGTTGCGCTCTATAATGGCGTACGCGATCGACAAGTAAACTTTCCTGCATATCTTTGTCCCGCAATATACAGATCCGCCTTTTGTTGTTTAGGATACCGTTCATAGAAGTGGTTCAACAAAGATTATCATATCATTAACAACCGCTCGCTGGTCCTTGATAAATCTCGATTTTCGTATACATCGCATTCGGATCTTCGTCAGTGTTGTTGCCTGCCTTGGTTCTCCTGTGCCGCTTGCTCGCCACTGTGACTTTAAAATCGAACGACAGAGATGATGAGAGGGTTGTAAAAAAGGCTGCCTCCTCTTCTTGGTCCTTCTCCAATTCTACCTCCAGCTCCTCAAATACGCCACCGCCATCCTCTTCGTCGTCGCCATCGAATCCTGGAGCATCATTCCCATCGTCATCGTCACCCTCATCATCATCCTCACCATCATCCCCACCATCATCCCCACCACCGCGCGACGATCATCCCTGCTTGCGCTTATGCCCCTTCTTGGCGCTCCGGCCATGATTAACAAAAGAGTACCCAGTCCCGACAGGTTGCTCTACAAACAGCATCGAATACCCACTCGCCCCAAGTATTGTTGTTCCTCATCAACTTTAAATCCTCCGTCACATAGATAGGCCCTATATCGTAGAACAATCCGATCATCGAACTCGCTCCCGGACCTCCTTGCAGCCAACTAATTGGATTTTGTGACGAAGAGGATAAATTAATTTTCAACTGGTTCATACTTCTGTTCCTCCGATGAGCGAGGAATGGATGATAAGTGGTACTTACATGATGAGAGGAGGATCCTTGACTTTGGGCTTGAGCGCAGGGAAGAACCAGAAGAACCTACACACACCGTCACCTAAAAAAAGCCGATATATAAGCTCTTGCTCACGAGCACCAACGCTCGCTCCATTGGAGAGTCAAGAACTGAATAACATAAGCAAAAAAACTCAGGAAAAAAAACATACATCTTGGCATCAGCTGTAGACCCATTATGCGAATCCACTATCGAATCGGGAAATTTCCGGCATAGCTCTCGCGGATAGGGTCCTGTCCTACTGCTCAAGGCAATGGTCCTACACAATGTTTATGTCTGTCGTTCTTTAAGTTTCCTGCCGCCCAGGCTTTCATGGCTCGTGGTTGTTGTGATGGTGCTGCATTGGTAGTGGCAAGGATGGCGACTGTTATTGTGAGAACTACGAGGGTCGAGAGACGCACTGTCTTGCCCAGCATTTTGTATCTTGAGCGTCAAGAGAATTTTTTTAAAAAAAAAACAAAATGCGGTAGAAGGGAGAGAGGAGAGAGAAAATGTATATTGAGGAAGAAGGAAGAGATGAAAATTGAAAAAGACGACGGATCGACGATCGTTTCAAGCATAAAAAGAGATTTTTTTTTTTTTTTTTTTTTTTGTTGGCAACAAAACGCAAGACACTGAACGGATATGATCATTCATCATTGAGTGACACAAATTAGCGCGTGTTTTGATGTAAACTGATTGTTTTTATTTATTTATTTTTATTTAATGACATGAGGGTTGATTTACAAAGTGGGAAGAGAAGATCAAAAAGTAGAGGGGAAGAGAACGCTTCTCTCTCCCCCTAAAACTGAATCTCTAGTTAAGAAGGAGATGAGCAGCAACGGAGGGGACGCCATTGTTCAACATGTGCATGTAATGAGGACCAGGAGGCATAATGTTGGCGTTGGGGGGCATCACAACCTCATAGGTAATCTTGGTGCCCTCAGTATGAGTAGCCTGGGCCACAAGCTTAGTCATCCTCTGCGACATGTGTGTGCTGTGGGTCACGAACCCGCGATGACCCAACATAAACACAATTTCGGGCTCGTACTTGCTCGTGTCCTTGACATCGACCGTCACCGACACCTTCTGGGCATAGGTCACCTTCTCGGGCACCTTGCTCACAATCTCGGGGCGAGCCAGGTCAGTCGACAAGTAAGGAGGCGTAAAGTTCTCGACACGGTATTCGGTAGGGTAAGGGACATCCTTCAGACGGACCTCAGAGTTCTCGTTCGAACCAGCAACAAAGACAGAGCCGTCGGGCAGGAGCATGGCGACAGAGTGGTACATTCTTGCAATGTTGCTGGGCTCCCATTCTGTGAATCTCTGTCCAAGAGGGGCGGCAGGGTCATAGACGGCAGGTGTAAAAACGGGATCGTTACCGTGGCGGAAACCAGCATATCCGGTCATGCACCCGTTCAAGAACATGATCTTGCCGTCAGCCAGTGCAATTGCATCACCCATCAGACGAGGGGTAGGCATCTCGTCCATCTCCCATTGAGGATCGGCGTCGGCAAGGTTGATACGCCCACAGCTCTGGAGGGCCTTGGCCTTCTGGGTCTGAGCCTCAGATCCTCCACAGACTAAGATTTCGTGCGCATAGTTCTTGGCAGGGTCCAGAGGCAACAAGATATGCGATCCAGTCAGGGGGTACGAACGGGGTCCACCGGGCAGGTCAGGCATGCGCTTGATGACCTCGTTCTTGGCAACGTTAAAGATCATCGACTTTTGGTTGGCAAAGATAAAGATGTTGCCGTCGGGGAGGGAATAGACGTTTGGATAGAGGTTGTTGGGCAGGGAATCGACCATGAACTGCATAAAGTTGGGCTTGTAGTCGGCGGCCTTGACATTGGCGGGTTTTGGGTAGATCTCCCATGTGGGGTTGTTGGTCGCCATACGGTTGATTGCCAGAGACTCGTTACTACCTCCCAGAACAAAGAGCTCGCCAGAGGGGAGGGTGGTGATTGAGACGTACCAGCGGTTTCCGGTCATTGTCCAGGCAGGATCTGCAGGGTTCTCCATCCACTCGCAGGTCCCATCATCACAAGGATTCCACATACGCAGCGACTGGAATCCACCCTGTGCTCCGAATGCGCGCGATTTCTATTATTCATTGAGAAAGACAATAGAAATAATGGTTAAAATAAACGAACGGTGTAAAAAAGACAAAAGAAATGAGGGGAAAAGGTCAAACTTACACGTGTCTCAGCACCTCCGGCGCTGATCATGGTACCGTTGGGCAAGAATCCACCACCTGAGCAGAAGGTGTTAGTCGCAACATCAAGAAGACGGATGTTATTTGTCACCAGATCGTACTCGGCATTGTAGGCAGAGAGACCGCTAGGCAGCTTGACAGGGTTGGCCTCGGCCTTGTCGATGATCAACATCTTTGTAGGCGTCACCAAGGCAATATGTTGTGCGGCCACACCAGTGTTGCCCACCACCTTGAAGGCGCCCTTGGGCAGCGAGGGAATAGGGCGCGGCTTTCCGTTGGCGCCGGGGGCGTTTGTCATCTGTTGAGCTGTGCCGAGGTTGCGCACACAGCGACCGTTGAAACTTGCGGCGGCATCACATCCGGTCCCACAGGCAATGCGCGAGTTACCACAGTGTCCGTGCTACATAGGTGTAAATTGAATTGTTTAAACAAGAGTTAGTTGGAGTAGAACGGAATCATCGACCGTTTTTCAAGGCTTTATGTGTTTGTTGTTTTTGTTGAAGTGCGACAGTTTTAAAAAAAAAGGAAAAAAAAGTCAGGGCAAGCCGAGAGATTTTTGAAGGATGTGGGAGGGATAGGCTTTGTGTTCGAAAAAAGACAGTAAAGCCGACGGATGGTGGATAACTGCAAATTTCGTCAGAGTGGAGTATCACGAAGCCACTTCTTATGTCGTTGTTATGCAACTGCCTCCTGCTTGTATTGTTGTTGTCATGTCCCCTGTTTGTTGTCCATAAAGAGAGAGGGAAATAAAGTCCACGGGGAAAAGGGGGAGAATTGTTGGCAAAGATGAAATGAATAGATGTCTTACACGACTACAGCAGGGCGACTCTTGTGGACAGGCCAGTCCATTGTTATATTTACAGGCTGCAGCGTCTGCTGTCGTGGCAATCAGGCCTAGTGACACGACTGTGAGGGCAGCAAGCACGAAACCCAGCTTTCGGACAATCGCCATTGGAGCTGTCTGTCGTTGGGGTGATGTTGGTGCAGAGGTTGGTCGAATGGGTGATCGATATCGTTCAAAGGATTGTTGATTCCTTGAGCTTCAGTTGTGGTGTTTTTAGCTAAAGAGGAGATGGACTCGGTGTGGTCGTGGAGGAGGTCGAGTTTGTGAAGGGCAAGGAACTGGGGGGACTTTTGTTGAAGTAAGAAAAAGGGGAGGAGACGAGGGAGGTAAAAGTGAGGGACTTGGTCGGCGAGAGTGACGGTGGAGGGGAGGAGGAAGCGAGGGTAGGCTGGGCGGGAGATTGGTTTGGGGAGAGGGACGGGGTTGGACTGCAGGAGCGAGACGGAGGTGAGGCCTGCGGAACGAGTAGCGAGGGACTGAAGGGACGGAATGGTGGGAAGCAGAGAAAGAAGAGGAGTGGAGGTGGAGGATTAAAGGATTGGAGAGTAGAAGATGGGTATGCAGAGGGTTGATAAAGAAAGAAAGAAGTGGGCGTAGTGCTGAGAAGGATATCTTTAATTGACGATGAGGTTGAGCGTTGGAAAGGGTGGGAGTGGAGGTGGTATTGATTTTGTTGTTCGGGTATGGGTTGTGGGTATTGGTAATTGACAATGAAATTTTCTCTTCCCTTTTTATATGATTTCGAGAAAAAAAAATGTGGGCGTAAAAACCCCGCTCCGAAATGGCCATTACAGTACAGCGCTCAGATGTGTTCTCGCTGTCCTGTTGGTTGCAGTGAGTGCCTCTCTCTCTTCCCTCACCTTCACACTCACCCATTATTTGAATCAGTGCTATCTTTAACATGACCCTCCCTCCCTGGGCATCGCCATTCCCTTTCCAGGCACACCGGTGTTTCACTACCTTCTTTGATTTCGCTCACCCCATTATCCTATGTCCAATACTATCATTCCCACACAAGCACATTTTTCATAATTATCCACTATCCTCGTACGACTCTATTCCAAAACCTTGCAACCAACTAACAGCAAGCATCCATCCCCCACGTACAAAACAAAAACAACGAACAACACATGCACACACATCCATTCATTATCCTCCCACTCTCCCAAGAATAGATCTTTCACCTCATGTTCACACCTCGCCCTGCTTTGCCTCCGAGAGTTTCTCCAAAAAACATGATTAAAAAAAAAAAGAAACCATCAGTTAAAACGCGCGAGATTTTGATGCAACGAACAATTGAGTTGAGGTCATGTTTCTTTACCTTGGCTATGCTGGTTCCTCTTGATTATCCTTACAGAGAAGTAGTTACTCGGGTCTAATGGATTTTCTAGAGACACAGAAACACTGTCAGTCAAGACGAAATGAAAAAAGGGTAAACATGCCAAAATAACACTCGTTTCGTTCCAAACAAATGCGAACAGACAAATCAGGGCATAATTGACCTTTCTACCTCTGGTTCCTTCATTTCACTTGCTTATCTTTCCTCCCTTTCTCGTATTCTTTCTTGTGTGTGTGATTTTGTGCCTCAAAACCGTCGTCAAAAAAATAGCTGGTCCTCATTCCTCATTTCCCATTCGGGCACAGGTCTTTGACTTTAACTTCAGGTAGCTGTTTGACGCCCTCGAGTTTTGAGCCAAATTAATCATCAAGGTCCCAGCACTCCTTGTCCAGAAAAAAAAATGGAGATTTAAAAACATTGGCTCGACCTTTCTTTGTCAGATAAAGAAAAGGACTGAGGCCCTACGCCCAAAAGAAGTTCGCCCGAAGATCCAAAAACTGAAATGACAATAAAGAAAAATTAGAGAGTTAACCGTTGTTGTTGAGAGCAATGACCGAGATAAAAGAGAATGAGCTTTTGGAGGGAGAACAATAGACAAAGAAAACACACGGACGCGGATGTGAACAGGGAACATGAATAATTGAACAAAAACAAAAAAAAAAAAAAAAAAAAAGGCGCTCGGCTTTGCTCCTCTCCTTTCTTCTAACTCACTTCGGAGTAGCAAAAAACAAGGGGTTTCACATCGCAATCGGGAAACGCCGACTGACCGTTTGCATAAACAGAGGGCTCACGACAAAAATAACTTTCACGGCATTTCCATAATTGACAACGGGTCAATCGAATCTCACAAACACATTCCTGCTGGGCTCAGTCCTATCAGTTGGACCGAAGTAAGCATGATAGATGGTTTTTTATTCTTTGCAAAGAAGACACGAAAACAATAAGAGAATGGCGTAGCAAAAACGAGGGTCACAAGCGCAAGAACTATACGCACGCATCCAAATGACAAAGAGGAACACACAAAAGAGAAAGAAAGAGAAAGAAAGAGGAAGATGGTTGTAAAAATAGAAAAAAAAACAAAAACAAAAAAGTGGGACACAAAAGTGCTCCTGAGAAATTGCACCACGCTCGAAAAATGTGCGTGCATCAATACAACTGCGCTGTTGCGGTGGGGCATTTTTTTTTTTTTTTTTGTTTTTTTTGTTATTTTCGTATTTTTCTTATTTTTTTTTTTTTTGAAAGGAAGGGATGGGAAGGGCATCAAAATACACATATGTGATTGCGCCTGCTGTTGGTGTTCATTGTAGCATAAAAAAAAGTATGATAATCCTGTTCCAAGGAGGCAGAGGGGAGTATCGGTTGATCGGTCAGTCAGTCAGGTTGTCGCTTTGCCAGCTGCCTAGCGCCGTCTCTCCAGTCGATTGTAGATCCATATTGCTTCCCGCTCTAAACATGACTCGGAACTCCACTGTGCTGGTTTGTTGTTTGTTGTTTTTGGTGGTGGATGGTGGAATGGTTGGGGGGTCTCACGGGGGGTTGTAGCGTCTGTCATTCGTCACCCTGAAATAATAACAGGTGCGAGTAGTTGCTGTCGAATAAAATTTGCTCACACTTGCAGCCGAGCAATGCTTCTCCTTCATCGCCAATCACCGTCCCTCATGATCTGTGGAGTGCCATTCCTGTCCCGCTGCAGGTAGTGATGCTGTGGTTGCTGCGGCGCCTGAGGCTGGTACTGGTACTTGGGTCGGACCTGAGGAACATGGCGAGGCTGCTTCTGATAATGCTGAAAAACAGGTTCGTCGCCGAATCCAGAGGGGCTCACAGCCATAGGGCTGGTCGGTAGAGAGATTCCTGAAGGTCCTTGAGTTGGAACAGTTGTGAATCCTGCAAGCGAGTTCGCATCCCGAGGCTCATACGATGTAGGCGAAATCATGCCATTTCCCAAGGCGTTCGAAGAAAGGCCACCCCAAGTAGTACTGCCGCTGATGCCATCCATAGCGCGCGAGGTGCGGAGTGAATTGATCGAGTGGCGCCAATCGTCCGCAACGCCAAATTGAAATCCGCCGAAAAGACTGTCAACGGTGGGCGAGGGGTTCATGCGCATTCCTCCCGGCGATCCAAATTTAGACGAGGATCCGCTCATGTCCAAGCCAGGGGACGATTGGTTTGATCCTGTAGGAGACATGGACGCACGCCTTCCTGCTCCAATCACACCAGTGCTGGTCTTCAGGTGGGCTGGCTTGGGGGTAGGCTTGCCACCGATAGTGCTGCTGCGTCCCTTGAACAAAACAACTTCCTCCACATCATCATCTTCTTCGTCCTCATCGTCATCATCATCCTGGCCAACAATAAGCGAGAGGTCATTGTCGTCGTCCGAGAGCAACGCAGCGACAACCTGACGCTGATCGATATCCTGATCAAGATGAGTGTCTTCGCCTGTTTTAACGGGACCCTGGCAGGAGGCGTCTTGTACCTTTGAAACCGACGTCTTGCGGATGTGGAACGGATTCATATCTTCATCCTCCTCGTCGCGCTCATAATCAGTCTCCTCTCCGTCATCATCCTCATCGTCATAATCCTCCTCGGCAGAATTTTTGATGTTTGTCTGTATGGCGTTAACAGTCGATTCGTCATCCTCGTCACGCTCAACTGAGAATCGAACGGTCTGCATGTCATCCTCATCCTCAATGGTTTTTCCGTAAAACGCGAGCCAGTCGACCTTGGCGAGACTAAGGGCGTCGTGGAACATGTCGCCCACACGCATCTGCATCTCTGCCTTAGGACTGATCCTGCTGGGTGGAATGATCGACAGGGGGCGCTCGTCGATGGCCCTCTTAAGCGCAGCAAAGCCCTGCAACTCGGCGTCCTCCTTGAGCACATCACGACAAAAGATCGCATCCTCGGCAAAGGGATAAACTTGGGCGAGCAAGTTCAAAAATGTCGAGAGGTCCTCCCAAATTTGTTCAAGATGGAATCGGTCCTCTTTGTCGTCAGCAGAGAGGCCCTCCGAAAGCCGCTTGACATGATGAATGTTGACCTGCATCCACTTCAATGAAAGTCTTAATGTCGGCATCGAGCGATGGACATTCGAAGGCAAAAAGTCCATGGGACGTCCATTGTTCTTGTGATCTCCATTCCTGTGGTTCTCCAAGTCCGTAGTGGAATATCTCAAAACAGTGGCAAAACAAGACAAAATCAACTGCAGCGCTCTTCTCTCCGACTCGATCTGCTGCTGAGGAGATACAGTTGGGTTGTCGTCCTGAAGCGGTATGTAGCTCATGGTGTAGAGACTCGACATGTTGATGATTTGGATTTTGAGCAACACATCCGGCTCCAGTAGACGTGCAATGAACAAGCGCTCCAGAGTATCGCCCATAATATCGTCGTCAATTTCTTCGGCCGAACGCATGAAAAGCGCACCGTGCAACAAAATGAACTTTGCCAAAAAGTCGTCCAGCTGGGTCGAGTCCTTGGAGTTAGGTGCCTGACGATCCGTGTAGCGCTCATCCTTGACAAATTTTTTGCCCTTCTCCGGGTCAGATGCTATCTTTTGAATCAGGACTTTGATGTTGTTGCGCGCCGTCATGAAGGGCAGTCGAACAGCCAGACTGCGGTAGTAAAAGTAGAGCGCCAAAAAGTTGTTGGGGGTGAATGTCGCAATCACTGCCAGCTGGTTGTAGGGGTTTCCGCTCGAGGGGAGTAAGTTCCTGGCCTCATTGTAGTAGTCACGTGCAGCCGACCAATTCTTCTTGGGTGAATCGTTGAATGTCTGACGATAGCGAGCTATTATTACGATAAAAAAAAGTCGATGGTTAGTCATCGATACATAATGCATTATTGCCTTACTGAGATTATAAAGCCAACCTTTGGCCTGATGGATATCAATGTCGCTTGCAGTTCTCTATCCTTACCAAGGTCTCCCAAAAAGATGTAGCACTTGTGGCAGCTGCTAAGGGCCGACTGTCGAGCGGCATCTGTAATATCTGACAATGGGCGCTTGTCTAGTAACCAGCGTAATGAATAAAAGCAGAAGAATACAACACTTAGTCTCCACATTTCTTTTGCCTTCTGACAGGCACGTTTTAGTGGCGCTGATTGACAAAAAACATCCTATTGCTCCATACCTCCAATGGGGACCGCATGCATGCTGTCGCCAGACTCGTTCAGGTCATAGCAGGACGCCAAGTTCTGGATGAGTCGATGGTAGAAGCCGGTCGCCTCCTGAATGAACGCCCTGAATTTGGTCGACACCTTTCGAAACTCAACCGAAGGAACCGGGGGTTTGTTGCCACGGGTACCATGAGGGCGAGACCTCCCGCCGTCACGGTTTCCTCCACGACCGCCTTCGTCTCCTCGTCCACCTCCGCCTCCTCGTCGTCCTTGCTGATGTTGCTGCTGGTTTGAATAGTCGTTGCCGTTGTCGGGACGACTAAGCATGGTCAGTTTGCGACGGTAGCCATCGATGACGATGTAAAAGACATTCTTCCAGAGTGCCGATTCGATCTCCTTGGACTGCGCGAGCACAATATCAGTCAAAATCAATCGTTCATACTCCTCCCGCAGTCTAGTAGGAAAACGAAAAAAAGAAGAAAACAAATCGATTAGTCAAAACAAAAAACGGAGCCAGCTTCACAATGGTGCGCCATTGGTGCGAATCGGAAGTAGATAGGCGCAGTCCTGTCTTTCTTCATCTCTCTATCTATCTTTTTCATCATGCCTAGTATCTTTGCCGCAAAAGGAACGTAACAAGAGTAAGATTTTTTTTGGCTATTGTGTTGTTACCTGTCTCTTGCGTTGGTGACTCCTGTCGCTCCTTTCTGATGCAAAAGGGTCTTCAGGTTCCTCTCCTGTGCCTGGGTTGACCTATTAAGAGAATAGTGTTAAGAGAGTGTGTCAATTCCATGTGTGCGTTCTAATTCATAAAGCGAAGAAGAGTTGCCAAATGGTTGAAATTAAAACTTTTTTTCAACAACTATGCCTCCTCCTCCTCTCCTCCTCCTCCTTGTCAAATGTAGTTATTGTAGTTGTTGTTGTTGCTGTTGTATTGGTTCTCCTACGCATGGGGGGAAAAAGGAGTGATTGTTGCAGAGTGTTGTGGACATACTTGTATCGCTCCAACCAAAGAGCCTGAGGATCTTCGGTCATCTGAGATTCTCTCCCGTTCAGTTTTTTCTCTGGTAGTCGGTTCCTGGGGTTTCGGTTTTTTTTTTAGTTTGTTTTTGTTTGTTTGTTGGGGGATGAGGGGCTTTCTTCGCTCAGAGGTGGGTGAATGACGATAAGTAAATAGGTCAGACAGCAAACCAGAGGCAGAGAAGAGGGACGAAAGAGAAAAATAAAGAGAGTTGTCAATTCCTTTTTTTGGTTGAAGAGCAAGTACAAAGAGAAGGGCAGGGACAAGAGAAAGGAGGAAGGGGAGAAAGAGGGAAGGGTTGACCAGAGGGAGAGGAAGGAGGGATGTGAGAAGGCAAAGAAGAAGAACAACAACAACAACAACAACAAAAAGCAAAGATGATCCCGCTTTTTACCTTCTTCAATCATCAATACCCAAAAGAAGGCAAATTGTCAAGGTAGGCAAAAAATCACACTCCTCACGTGTGGAGCAGATTGCCAATCGCATATACTGCGGCGCAGTGGAGGGCAAAGCACACGACTGAAATGATGATGCGAATTCCACTTACTTTTTAAAACCGTTCACCGTCGTTTTTCTTGTTCCCACATCTTTCTTCTCTACACACCTCTCTTCCTCACTCGCTCCCACACAACTACAACAACCCTACTTCAACATGTTCCAAAAGCCAAGACTCACCTACTACCGCACCTTCTTCCCCAGAAACACCCGCAACAACTACAACATTCCCACCGCAGCCCACAGACACAGAGTCCCTCTCGTCCGTCCCTCTGCCCAAGAGAACGCCATGGCTAAAATCATGTCCATCATCGGCAAGACGAACCCCCTCAACTCGACCGTCAAGCCCTCCGTCCCCTCTGTGCAAGTTCGCGTCCTCTAAAAAAACGACCGCAATATGATGTGAGTCAAAAGGACAGCTGGCAACAGCAAGCAGGATTAACAACGAAGGTGGAGCTCGAATGACGACGGCAACCATCACCGACTATCTTCCCTTTTTTTTGCCTGGCATACAGCTCGATTGTTGAGGGCCTCTTTTAGCACACGACCACAACAGCTTTTCTGCAACAAACAAACACGCAAACATACCAACTTCAACAACAACAAACGGTGTCCCACACAAACAAACAAAAAACAACCAACACTTTTTTTTTCGCCGGTTGCAAAACAACTCTCCACTCTTCTCTGTTACTCCTTTTTTTTTTTATCTTTCGGCTTACCAATGAGCTTTGTATTTTCCTGTAAACTACCTTTTTTCCTCTAAATAAACCGCGGGAAAATATTTCCCTGTCTTTGTCATCAATCGAGTCTTTCTGTCAACGCTGTTTCTTTACTCTTTTTCGTCTTCTTCCAAGTTCAAAAAGTACGACTATGTAAGAGTGTGCGAGTAAATGTGTATGAGAGAGTGCGTGTGCTTCTTGCCTCTCAGATAAACCAAGATAATAGCATTTTGTGAGCACAGAAAAACAGACCCCATGGAGAGCAAGCGACAGAGTTAGGTCACGCAGTAGTCATGGTCATGAGCATTCTTCGTAATAAAATTAGCAACAAAAAATGGCCTTCCTAAAGGAAAGTTTACTAAGCCAAGACGCAGCAGACATACAAAAAATGTTGTCATACTGTCGAACATTCGACAATCTCCCAGCTAAATTGTCATAAAAAAAATAAACGCCTCCAGCAGGTTATTTGGCAGACAAATGACGTGGATGACGCATGCACCTGCTGGTACTTACAACATCACGGCTCTGAACTTATATGCGTTACTGTATCGTAACATTCCCTCCCCTCCCCGGATTGTATCCATTACATAATATGAACCGAAGTGGGCGTGAACCCCAGGATGTTCGTTTGATCATGAGGTCAGTTCACTAAAATTTGGCTGTGTCCGGCCCGAGCGTGGAACGGGAGAAGAGTTCCACCTTGGCTGTCTCTTATTGGCCCGATTTTTTGTTGATTTCTACGTTGATCCCAATCATCCATTCCAGGGACGAGCGCGTCCCTCTGTCTGTTTGTCGCTTGTCGCCTGACTTTTTTTCATTTTCTTTGTGGCATGCAACACTGTCTGAATCATGTCAAATCT